>CP098268.1:4800000-6000000 GCA_023658445.1 Epichloe bromicola
AAATATAAGACTAATAAGAAAGAAGTAGTTATAGAGTTTAAAGCTAGAATAGTTATTTAAGGTAACTAATAACTAAAGGATAACCTTAATAACTATACTACTATACTTACTTTATAATCTTTATATATACTACTTATAGTTTACTATACTAATAATCTTAATACCTAATAATATAATATTTAGAATACCTTCCTATATATAAAGCTTAAAGAACTTATTTACTATAAGCCCCTAGAGAGTATAAATATAAAAGGTTATCTCTAGAAAATAATAAGAGTATTATATAAGCTAAGGGAAGCTTTTTAATAATAGTTCTTATATCTTATATAATTTCTATTAAAGCTAGACTTTATATAAGGAAGGGAAGACTTATATATCTTTATAAAGGGTGGATTTATTCTATTCTTTTATATAGATAATATTATAGTAATATACCCTAATAGATTTAAAGTAGAATTTAAAGAGCTTTATAAATAACTAATAAATAGACTTAATATTAAGAACTAAGGTAATCTAAAGTAGTTCCTAGGTATTAAAATTATTAGAAATTATAATACTAAAGAAATATAGTTATTATAAGAATTATATATTTAAAAGATTACTTAGAAATTTATTTCTAATATTATTAATAGTAATTTAAAGAGCTTATCCCTTACTTCTCTTCCTATAGCTATAATCCTTACTAATACTAGTAAAGCTACTAATAAAGAGATTAATTATTATAGAGTAGTTATTAGCTTTTTAGTATATTTATATATTATTAGAAAACCTAATATAACTTTTATAGTATTAAAGCTTATCTCTTTTATAATAAATTTATTAGTAAAGTATATTAAGCTTACTAAAGAAGTAATTTTATATACTTAGAATATAAAGAAGCTATATATTTATTACTTAAAAGTAAATAGTTTTAATATACTATTCTCTAGTACTAATACTTTACTTAGTAATAACCCTAATACTTAGAAATTAATATAAGGTTATATCTTTATTATATATAGTATTATAATTAATTAGAAGTTAGATAAGTAATATTATATAATAACTTTAAGTATAGAAATAAAGCTCTTTACCTTAAATTATAGTATAAAAAAGTATATATCTCTAGGAAAACTACTTTATAATATTAAGGTCTATATATTACTACTCTTAATTATTTAGTATAATAATAAGTAAATAATCTAGATTACTAAATATTTAAAAGGAAGGCTTTAGACTAGCCTTAAGTACCTTAATATAAATTAAATATAGATTTAAGAATAATATATAATAAGTAATATTAAGGTTAATTAGATAAAGACCTCTAAGATACTTATAAATAGCTTTATAAAGCTACTTTTAGATTAGATATATAGGGATTTCTACTATAGAATTAGCTTATAAAAGATTCCTATCTAATTATAATACTAGAAATTATTTATAATCTCTTCTTATACCTTTAATCTCTAGCTTTAATAAATATCTTAGCTAGGGAGGGTATATTAGGGAGACCTCCTTAAGGTATTAGATATATAAATATAGCCTATATAATAACTAGGTTAAAACCCTTAATAAGATAATAGTAAAGATAATATATTAGAAGTATCTCTATAGACTAGTTATTACTATAGTATATTATATACCTTTTAGGTATAAAAGTTAGGTGCTATCTGCATCTCTAATTAACCGAAATCGAACCATTTTCATTATCTACACCAACCCCTACCTTGACAGTTACATAGGGCGTTGCTAGGAAGCCTACTTAGAGAATACAAGCATCATTTACCCCATCAAAATATAGTCAGCTTTCAGCCGCCCGCGTACGGCGCGCACCTGACAATAACCCCTTTTTGCAGATCAATTCCTACTTCTTACCCTTACGCTTCTTTGCCGTGCCTGAATTCGTAAACGATGTGCTTGGAGTTGTTTCTTGCTTAGCATGGCTGGACTCCAGATCTGACTGGGTCAAATAGTGACTCTGCAAATCCTGCGATAATCCTGCTCAAGGCAATGACAGGTTATCAAAGTTCGATTCCGAAGGTAATTGATTAATAGCCGAGCATAACCTCTCAAAATGGGACGGTACCCATAACTCGTATAGATTTTTTATAAAAAGATACGACGTCCACTTTTCTTTACCGTCTAGTTCTGTGAAGTCAAATTTGCGGATTGGATGGCGGTAGTACTTTGTGTTCTTTCCTTCTAGCACGGGATAGTGGCCGTATATCCTCACAGATCCGTGGTCGTGAGAGATAGAAAAGGCTTGTATATGTCGGTGGACCTCATCTTCGCGTTTAACTGCACGAAAGAGCGCGGTAATAGCCCGCACCGCTAAAGTCATGCTATGAGCATTCTGGCGATCAGCCACGTCTAGCGCAGCAGCTCCGCATTTTACCTCGCATGTTAGGAAGGGAAAGTACATGTAGTAAGTTGCTATAAAAAGGGACTGGTCTCCGCTAATAAAGTTGCCAATAAATGGTGATAGTTTAGCCAGCTGGAGATCGTTAAAGGCCTCACGCCTAAAGCCAAGAGAGAAATCTGGTTGGGGGCGGGTCCCAGTCAATGGCATCGAGTTATTCCACCCTTCGTTTACGCTTTCAGTGAGGTGCCTGAGGCTCTTGAGATGCAGAGAAAGCGTTTCCGCAGAGGGGACGATGAGTCGAGAAATGTCCTGAATCACCCTAGCTTCATTTCTACTGCGTAAGTTGCGGCAAGCATCGACGAAAACGGAGTCGTCAAAAATCGTGTCTTTGGGAAACAGCTGATCTCCTCCAAGGAGATCTTGAATTATGCGCTTGCTCGAGTCCGTAATACCCAGCTCGGAAGTATCCATATATGAACCTTTAGTCTGGAGTAGCAGTTCATACCGTGCGTCTCTATACGGAGCGCTTTTCTCTTCTCTCTGCCTCTGATCGCTAGGCGTCGTGGAGGTTGCAGAATTCGACCGCTTGCGATTAAGAGTCGGCAGAGACCTTTTTCGGGCAAGTAACTGCTCCATTCCTGGTTCAAAGTATTCTCGCGGCCACTTCCTTTCTTGAGTCCAAAATCCAACCGGGTCGATCGGCTCAGCGGCGTTAGCGCCATTCACGTCGGGTCTGCTAGTTGTATGATTCGCGGGAGAAAGCCGAGGGGATCGTCGCGGCCGCTTCTGGATGGAGTCTGACTCCTGATTGAATGCGTCGATGCGTCGTTTCGTACCACGTTGGCTAGCTGCACCAGGTGCCTGAGGCTATTAGCCCATTTGCCTGCGTAAATAACAGCGGACACTGTACCTGTTGGGGACGTGATCTTGTTGATGGGAGATGGATCTAAATGTTCACGTCTGGTGCGCTGGGGTGGCGGTTGTTCTTCTGGTGTTGGCGTCTTCACAGCCTGGCGGGAGCTTCTTCGCTTTTGAATGCCAAGGGGTCGCTTGCCTGTTCTCGTCAGTCAGGTCATCATCACTCGGCGCGCTTAATGAAACACATACGTGAATCTCTTGCCGCCAACGATGTGCGACCCTTCTGGGAAGCCTGCTGCACGGGATCGTGGGCCATTGCGGCGGGGAAGAAAAAGAGCTATGATGATCCAGTCGTCTTGTGTGAAAGGAGGTTCTTTTTCTCCAAGGAGCAGGCAAGGAAGAGCTAACTAATCACGAGACCCACCCCCGCACCACCCCCTTGGCACCTTTTTGAACACGAGCCAATCATTTGGCGCCTTGGCTTGGCTCCTCCCATGTGGTGTAACAGGGCATATGGTTGCTGACGTTTACGACCGCTTATCCTTGTCCAATGGTTCACGTCCAGTCTAGAACTTGTCTCACGTTGTCCGTCGTGGACCACGCGATGGAGTAACAAGAGGCCGTCTGCGCTCGCCTGGCTCTACTACATTCGTACCTGTGACCTATTTCATCGTCGTGTTGTGACTCCCCCCTGCAAGTCCTTGCTCCGTCCACTTTTGTATATTAGTATTAAATTTAGTAGTTTACTTTTTATTATATGCTTTCCGCTAGATGGAAATACCAAAAATCTCTCGCTTGCTTATTCAGTATCAATAGTATTAATAGTAGCTTCTACGATGGGTTCTTGTACCATCCCGTTAGCACCGCCCCGTATCGAACAGTAGCCACTATTTTGCCTCTTGGGTCTGTCCATTAGAAATCATTGTCAGTCCTGCCGACAACAGAAGCATATCCGCCGGCTTTCATATTGAATCGACGTGCCCAGCGGAAGCGTGTAAACCTGGGTCTAAGCTGCGTCCCAATAACTTGGTCATGGGCTAAACGATATTATCACTTTCCCTTAACATCCTACTTATTTCCAGCGCTCCCATTGCCCACGGTCAGTAGCTTATCAGTGAACCGAATCACACACGAAGGATCCATAACGAGTCCTCTGGAAATTTTCAAGAAGCGACCAGTCGAAATTTCCATCATTATGAGATCGTCGCCCGATCTCTTTCCGAGAAACGAGCCAGCCGGTCTCGGATGCCTCGTGGAACCCTCAATCTCAACTCGACCCTGATCCTTCCACTTAATGACAAGTCCATCCACGGACTCCCAGCTGGCGCTCGGAACAACATACTCCATGAAGCTAGTATCGCCCTCAAACTGGGACAGTATGGTATACAGGACATTCTCCAGGGCAAACTGACGGAAGCTTGCTCCCGGGCTGGGCTTGACAGCCAGAACATCCTGGAAGCGTGACGCAAAGGCGACTTCCTGGGACGCAGCCGACTTTTCCTCTGCAGAACTCTCTCCTAATTCGTAGATTCTTCCGTGGGCGGCGACGTAGGCGTATCCTCTTGCACCGCTGGGATCGGCACCAAGCCACGTGGGAGCATTGAGCCAAGTAAAAGTCGCCTTTGCTGCCGCGAGAATCTTTCCAGAAGACGTCAAATACCATTGCGGCGGTTCAGAACCCAACATGACGACGGTTTCTCCATGGCCCCATGTATTTACCAAAGTCGCGAGTTCTGCGCTGAGATGGCCCCGATTCTGCTGCCAGACTTTGTCGACACCGTAGAGCCTCGCACTTCTCTCGCTTGCAAGAATCAGGACAACTCCATCTTTGGTGGTGTACCGTAATCCGCCCTCTGTCAAAGCTACCATCTTGAATGGATGCTCTACGAGCACGCCACGACCATCTGGCACGGCTTCAGCTTTGATAAATGGAGCCTTGGGACAAAATACTGTCTCGAGTTCCTTGTCCCGTACAGTAGGCTGAGCGTAAACGTGGCCGCTGTCTTCCGACTCGATATGCCATAGCCAAGCCTTGGATCCCCCTTCTGTCAGTCCTGCGATGTGCCGCGGTTTTCCACGTAGAGAGGGTCCTGCAACGACAAATCGGCCACTGCAGAGCCACGCTTGAACGGGGGAGCCCTCGGCATCGCGAAGGCCAACTATGGAGACAACTGCTGCGTCGTGGTCTTTGGCGAGCTTTGGTAGTGCAGTCCACCAGGGGCCGCTGTCTGCGTCCTTTTCGCAGTGCTCGAGCCACTGATGATTGACGGCTTCCAGAGCGAGTGTACAGTGTGTTGTCAGGCGAAGAATGAAACCCGCATCCGTAATGGAAAACAGGTTATTATTGGCGCAGAAGAAGTTTGATATGGTTCCGAGCTCGGGGGACATCGTGACAGGCCTTGGTTCTTCGGCCTGTTTGCCATTTCCTCGTTGGATGACGAGCTTGTGTTCCTTGTGTGAGAAGAAGCAAAACTGTTCACCACTGCCATCTGTCGAAGCGATGGTTCCGACAAGCAGGTAATCAAGGTGAATGTTAGGATGGGGTTTGATAACAGTTCGGTCGGACATTCGTATCCAGAATCGATGGTGAAAGTATTGATCTTCGTCTTTTGGTCCCAGCACAAAAATCATATGAGGATCTATCGCCGCATCGATATCGGCTCCAGCTAGAGATCCGAATGGCTTGGGCTTGAGAATCATCTCGCTTGGATCAGTGTAGTAGTCTTCCAGTAGAAATTTAGCCTCGCCTGTCCACTTGTCTAGTCCATTGAGCTTGGAGAGCAAGGCAGGGCTTCCAACCATGCCAACCAGGTTCATTCGATCGGCGGTGAGGATATAATTGAGATGTCCGAAATAATTGTTGCTCAACCGGTGGCGGAAAATAACGTGAATCTGATTGTCCGCTGGATGAACAGTTAGTGACAGAGGTACGCAACTTGAATGAAATGATTCCACCTACCATCTACCCAGACGCGTTCAAGGGTTCTTTTAGAAATCGGGCATAGGGCATGGTACTTTGCTTCACAGACTCCAGTCGAAACTTCCACACGCCAGATGGCACAATGTTCTGTATTGTAGAAGAAGACTTTTCCTTCAGCAGTCAGGACACCAACCTGCGCACTGCTGGTCAATTTTTCAGGCGCATCGATGGTGTAGAGAAGACGCTTGCTCGTCGGTTCGTAAAAGGCGCGACCAACAGACTGGCCAGCGGGCGTTGTATACTTGTCCACGAGGATGAGCTCGGTGGCAAGCAGGTGCTTGTCGCTCAAATCGTTGAGATGCTCTGTGAGTTTCTGGCTTCCTCCCTGGTACTTGGCAGCATCTTCCTTTATGGGGAAAGTGGTTTTCTTGCCAAAGTCCACTTTTAGGATCTCGCCGTTGGGTTTGCAGATGAACATCGATTCGAAGTAGTGGTCTGCCAGGTTCACCCGGAAACCTGAGATTGAGACGGCCTGTGCCTCAATCACGATGTTCTCCCCGTCCAACTTTCCGCAGTCCAAAACCCAACATGTGCTGCTCTTGTTCGAAGACAATGTCATGGCCACGCCAGGATTGAGCCCGATGGTGTAATTGGCTCCGGCGCCATGTATGGTGTATTCGAGGACATTGTGTAGGCTCTTATCCAGCTCTGCGACTTGAACTCGCATTGACCGACTGTCGAGCTTGACCACAATGGGTGTTTTCACAAACTCATGTGTGATTTTTTGTGAATGATGTATTCACTAGGAAAGATGTAAAAGTCATAGTCAAATCGCTCGTCTTCTTCGAGTCTCCGGATCACATCGAAGCCGTAGTCATATCGGCTTGTACAGAACGGAAGGATTTGCCATTCGTAGCTGATGTACGATTTGGGCGTGGCGGGGAGGATAATTGCGGTGTAGTCTCGAGTATTCGCAAGTTTTCCGTTGGCCGGGGCTCTAATGCCTTCTCGCACATGAATAGCCTGGGACTTATCGTGGATCATTCTGGGAAAATCGGCGGCCCAGAAGAAGTAGTTGGATCTGCCTGACCCTGTGGATCCGTGCCGGGTGCGATAGATGTATTGGCTGTCGAATTTGACGTCACCGGCCGCATCTATTTCGCTGATGACAGCACCGAACAAAGGAACAAGAATCTTCTGGTTCTCATCGTACTTGAATCCTCCAGCTCTGTAGGCCTTGTCGGCGTCACCGAAATAGCAACCCACAGCCTGTGCTTTTTCGACAATTTGTGCAAATCCGGATGCCAGAGCGCCAACGCCAAAGGCAAGTCCTCCGAGAATAACACTGACGCCTCCCAAGACGGCGACGGCGGTAGTGGCTCCTATGAACCCGGCACCAATAGTACCAACACTTGATAGGAACGTGACCGAATCAAAAGCCAACTGTGTGCCAAAGACGGCTCTCTGTGCATCATTGTCCCTGTGGGCAAGCTCGTAGGCGTCGAGAACAACGTTGGCACCGCCAAGGAGCACGCCGAAGCCTTCTGAGGCGTATCCAAGACCTTTGACGAGAGTTGGCAGCGATGATTTGGCCACTTGCCCGGTCTCAAGCATAGCCTTGACGAGATTGACCATCTTCCCTACGTCACCCAAAGTCTGGTGACCCATCTGGGTGAGGTTGAGATAGCTGTGTATCTTGAGCGCGTCTGCGAGCTCGGCGTTGGTCTTACTCTCTTCGGTCTTTTTGCTGGAAAAGTGCTCTATCAGTGTTTTCACAATCAACATTGCATTCAAGCCATCAATGGCTTCGGCGTGCGCCAGGTTTTCCTTCCGCATAAACGACCCTGACTCAAACTCGTATGTTTTGCTTAGAGTCTTGAGGTGCTCATCAAGACGCGCCTTGAAATCTTTGATGGCGTGACTTTCCGTACTAATCCACTTGGTCTCATTCTTGTTCTTGAGATTGATGAATTGCACCTCATAGGACCCTTTCTCACTGCCCTCCTTCATCGTTTCAAGGATGGGCATCCAGTGCTCACCCATACCAGTGCTTTCTTCCAACCTGGCTGTAGCATCGCGCCAAGCTGCCTCCCCCAAGCCCAAGATTTCCAAAAGCTCGGTTTGGGCGCTGAAAGTGCGGGAAGACGTCAACTGCGCAGGATCCTGGAGGAAAATCGCCGTCTTATGCTCGGAGGCTATGGTCTCGAGCAAGGTCTCAGGCTGAACCAGGTCGGCGACGGTCAAGTTGTGGTCAAATCCGATGCGAGACACCCTTTCCGCATCAATCTGGAAAAAGTCGAAACTGGGTGTCTGACCCTGGGCTTCGTAGACTTTGGCGAATCCCGACTCTCCAAAAAACTTGGTGGTGGCTTCAAGTAGCGCTTCCCCTGACTTGAACGTGGCAATGGCGAAGTTCGGATCATAGAAATGCCACGAGGTTGAGTTGCCATTCTTTGTAAGGCCCTGCAACATTGCATGTACTTCTGTGTGCATTGCTAATGTGGTGGTTTCGGTGCTTTTCTCGAGCATGCTGACGGCCTCCGCGAGCGTCATCTTGCCGATGGGTCTTGAAGCCTCTGCTGCTGGGTAGCTGGTGTGAAGATCTTTCAAACATCGCTTGAGCAGCTTCGCATTCTTCATGTCGGATTCATTGTTGGGGGAGAGGCCGACCAGCTTGGCGCAGAGTTGGTCAATGGCGAAATCCGACGATGCCAGTGCCACTGACATGGCGTAGACCAGAGGATAGCAACGGCCGCCGCCATGCTCATCGGGAATTGCATGGAGAAGAATGTCTTGTGGCATAGGTTTCGTATAACCCCCTCTATCTTGGAACATATCAATGACGTCGTTGGTTTTCTGCCAGATAGACTCATTGAACAACTCCTTTCTGGCCAGTTCAATGCGACGAAGCAACGCTCCTTGTTCGGTTTGCGTCAAGCTTGTCGACGATCGGTCGAACAACTGTATCATTTGGGATAGTGTCATGTCATGCTCGTATCCCGAAATCTCGACTAATGCATATGTCTTGTATCCCGTTGAAAACTCGTTATCGCCCGCTAAAAGCTCCCTGAACCTCTGTTCGGAGAGACGTTCGCCGGCTGTGTCTCCTAGCGGTGCCTGCCGATGCTCGCCTTCTCTCACGACTGCTGCAAACCCCTTTGCCTCCTTTTGCTTTAGCCAGAGGTATGTATAGTCATACTTCTGAGAAGACGTCATGGTCCGTGTAAGGTATAAAAATTCACGCTTACTAGAAGGATGCATGGGCAGTTTGAGAGACTCGCTCACAAACAGCTCGTCGCTGAGTGAAATCAAGTCCTGTGCGTTGAGTTGAGCAATGAGTTCAGCATGATGAGTGCTGCTATTCCTCTTATTTTTCTTGATGACATCAAGATCATTTCTAAGTCCTTCTGAATAGCCAACGGCTTCATTGTCAAGTTTAATGGAGCTATCTTTGAACGGTTGAAATTTACCATCCACGCCCTTGGGGGGTCCCTTAGAAAGCTTCGTGTGAGCGTCCCGCAAGCGCTCCAGGCACTTTTCGCGATTCTTGTCGAACCGCGATTGAACTAGCTCCGGGTTATACGATTTTGGCACCATCTCGATCAAGGGCTCTGCCCCTATTATGTCCGGGGGATTTTCTTCCAGCAGCGGAATGTACAGGACAATACGTCCATTCCCCAACTGGGGTTTGCCTCTGGAAACACAGAGACCAGCAACCTTCGCGATAGTGCATAAATGCACAGGCATAACCAGTACTAACACCGCGATGTTTATAGTCTCTGTAGTCAACTGCCATGACGACGTCGTCGTACAACAACGAGCTATCCAGTCGAGAGTCGTGATAGACACGGTACTGGTTGTCGTTGAGGTTCGTTACTATGACGGAGCAACCCGAGAGAGAGCCTGTGAAAAGCAACTTATGTTCCGGGTTTATCTTGGGGATATCGATTTGGGCGGGCGTCCAAGATGTCTGCGCGCCTCCATTGTATCCCAAGTAATACGCCGAGACGGTGCCGGCGCTGGCCTCAGGTCCATGGTACTTGATTTTGAACTCTGGGTGATTTGGATCTTTGTCGAATTTGAAATATCCAACGTCTCCGATTATAACACTTGGACCTCCAAGAATGTTGTCGGAGCTGATGACGGCATAGCCTTTTTCGCCCTTCGTGATGAAATCAAGGGGATTTTTCGAAAATTCGACAATGGACGATTCGTCAGCGCTGAAATGATAGATGTTAGTTCAATCATCGACAGAACAAATCAATAAAAAAAGAACGGGAAGCTCTTACTTGTGAGCCATGATGGGTCAAATTGACAGGAAGATAAGCAATGATTGCGCAATATAATCAAGTCTGACAGGTAACTGTAGAGACTGAAGAACAAAACTAGAAATTTCACTCGAGGTAAGCTAGCAGCAGCGCGCCTTAAAAGATTATAGGACAAAGAAGAACGCAACACAATATAATGCAATTTTTCCAATATAATACAATACAATACATGTCATTCGCATGTTCATTGTCACACTGGCTAGGTATCGCTAGCAATCCCAATGTCTTCCCAAATTCAATGCATTAGCCAAAACTAATAATCAAAGAGAATCATTAAAATCCAGTACAATACAATACAATATCAATACAAGAAAACCTTAAACAATGCAAACAATGCCCTGCCAGGTGGCTAGCTAGCTGGAAGCAAGATACAATGCCGGATAGTTCGGAAGCAAATATTTGATAGCTCGGAAGCAGAGGTTTGATAGCTCGGAAGCAAAGGAATAGGCCAAACTCGAGGTTTGCGCGCATCTTGGCTGCCCTGTTGGGCCGTGGCACACGGATCGCACCACACCGTGGCTTTTTACCTGCGGAGAAGCGCTACATAGGTGTTGAAGACGAGGTGCGGTAGGCAGCAGGAGGCTGCATGCCTCTATGAAACTATTACTAATAAGTGGTTGTTATTATTATGACAACTATATTATTAGCGTTGGGAGCGCGGAGGTTGCGGAGCACGGTGCTTCGTACGGAGTACACACGGGCTTCTCCCTGCAACGGCCCCACAGCGGCTCGGGCCGCTCTCTATTCAAAGACTCGGCCTCGGAGAGCGTTGGGCCGGGTTCGCGGCCGGCCGCCCCCGCCGTGGGATCCCGATCCATCGCCGTGGCGAAGTGAAAATGCGAAGAGTCGAAGGGCCACGAGGGAACCTTTTCAATTTCCCTTTTTTGTTCTGCGCCCCCACTTCGGCTTATTGGACCGGCGATGCGATCTTGGACTCTGGGGGAGCCAACTCGTGTGTGTGCGGGTGTCTGGTGGAACAACGTTGGCTTACCCCCCGTCATTCCTTGCCCCTCGCCCGCCTTGAGAATGCTATGTATGCATGAATATACAGCACCAGACCTCATTCAGCTGCAATCACGATGGGTCGGCAAGGTACTTAAGCTCAGTCCAGCCAGGTTGGGTGAGATGCTCTAGTGCATGGGCGGAAGCAGGGGGGTCTGCAGAGCGGGAACATGCGGAGTAAAATCACCCGGCTCGCACCAAGAAGACTTTGTTGGACCGCGTGGGGTGTGATCAAGCGGAAGGGCGCGGGGCAGGACCTGGGGTGAGATCCGGACCTTGGCCCTTTTCTTTCTGACCAGCCTAGCTGGGTCAACCTCTCTAGACTTTGCAACACTCACTCACACCATCTGGACATCTGGCCATCTTTCCGACATCTTCTTGCTGTCTTCGTGCATCGCTTTTCTCCGAGAAGCCAAGGGCCGTTTGAAAAAAACATTGAACAAGATGTACGCTTGGGAACGTAGAAACTCATCTAATCACAATCTCCTCGCGAAACGACCATCTGTGGTTGTTCAAGTCGGCGAGAAGACTCTATCTCACTTAGTAAAGAAAACCCTAGGGAGGCGAGGCCGAAGTACGAGAAATGATACATAGTGGTGGGATTCTGGTTGAGAGTTGTTCTCTTGGGCTATACCGATAAGAATAGCTACCATGTAAGGATCGTGTGTTCGAACTTGTGGTGTAATCTTTTCAAGTTGAAGGACGCGTCTTAGGCGAGGAAACCGATTGGGTCCTTCGAAGGTATTCCGTACAATTCCCTCCGTAAGGTGTCGATCACCTCAAAGTCAATGTAGGCAGCGATAATATGACTTTGTTAAGGGCTTTATTAACGCGTTAAAGATCATGAAAAAAAAAAACACAAAAAAGACGATTATAAGATGCGAGCCCTAAGCCTATCTTATGTCACAGCTAATTTACATACAAGTCCTGATACTAGATGAGTCAGGCTCCTAGCCACAGCTTGGGGTGCTCTTTACATGGAGCCCAAACAAAGAGCTGGCCCAAACGCCCAAACACAAATTCATGTTCAATTTTTTTCTCATCCTTGATGGTCCACTCGCCCGCCGTCTTGCAAGGTCTCAATGTACGTTAGCGAGCCGCAGAACTGCACGGCCCCGTTCCCGAAGAAGCGCGAGGAGCTGTTTCTGTTGCTCGACATGGACGGCTTGATGAGCTAGGTGTACCCGTGCGAAGCCACGGACATGGTCACCGTCATCGACAAGATGGTGTCCGAGCATTTGGTCATCATCGTCACGGTTTCGATGTCACCGCAAAGGTGGACCAGCTTGGTTTTCGAAGAGAATTGAGCCGAGGTTGCGCGTCGAGCTTGCGGAGTCGATCCCATACTCGTTGCCCATGTTCAACACCGCCTTCCACACAATCCAGCCGACCTATCTCCTCGTGATCTTGTTGCCGTGCTTGATTGCCGCAAGGGTATGGTCACGGACATTGGGCGGAGCGTGGACTTGCTCTATAAGCCAAGCCGTCCGCTTCCGGGTCCATGTCCATCCCCCTCCCGAGCACCACACACTTGGCCACGAACGAGTCCAATGACAGGACGCCCCTCTGTCGGGGCAGCGGCGACGACAACGTCTTGGTGGCCTAGACCACGAACATCTGGACCAGCTCGTTCGCCCTCACGAGCCTGTCTCTCCCCTGCTGCGCGTGCTCCGTAGCTGTCTTGACCCTGTGTATCCTGTTTTCGTCGATGTTAGATGCTCCTTCAAGGACATGATGGACGGATTGAAGATCTCGCCCTGTACACGGCCGCGGGTTGCACAAATGTGCACCAATCATCACCTCGGTGAGGCTGACGAGCATTGACAAGCTCCTCTTCAGCCTGGCGGAAAGGATATTGTTCGAGGACTTCAACGTCTTCATGCAAATCCTTGTCGACTATAATGTACATGTCATCATGGGCAGCATCTTCAACAAGCCAACTAGCCGGATCTCGCACATGGACGCGATCAAGAAGTCGAATGGACAGAGGAACACCGTGCGGCTGCTGGAGATCGGCGGCATCATGGCGTCCACGGTCGTGCGCATGAGCAACCCCATAGCCCCCCCTCGACTGCCATTCGAAGGAGGAGGATGGTGATGGACATGAACGGCCCTATCGTCGAACCCCGTCGTAACCACGTTCAGGATCAGGGGCTCGATCACCTGCTAGCAGGAGGCATACGGCTAAACACGGGCAGGCCATCGACTATACGTCGTTGATGACATTATCCATCATGCACAGGATCGGATCAGACCCATTAACCTCGAAAGATTTGCTACGGCTGCGAAATGGTGTAGGCCATGATGAATCCGATCGCCCACACCATCAAGAAGGGCAAGGCCATGACCTCGGCGGCAAACGAGAACGGGCACTGGTCCGAGAGCTATTCTGAGACCCATCACCATGGACGACGACGAGTACGAGGCCGAAATAGTACCTGAACATAACCATGCCCCTGAGCAATTCAATCGTCGCCCAATTGGAAGCTGTTCTCGGAGACCGCGCACGTGGGGGGAAGGGGGCGAAGGATTCAGCAACGGCGGACGGGATCACGATCAACCCGGTAAGGCTGGACTAGTTTCAATGGGGAGTTTCCGTCGATAATCTTTCCACGACTCTAATGATGCCGGAGCAAACTCTCTTGACTCATTCTTACAATACGGAGTGACACAATCTCGCCTGCAGAGGAGGACGGAGACACGATGTTTAGCTCGCTCGAGCGATGGCTATCATTCGAAGCACCGGCATCCGCTGGCTTCAAGCTTCACGGGACCATGGCAAACATGTTTGCGCCACGGGAATTGGCGACGTGACTGGATTCTCTCGTGGTACGTCGGGCTAGATGTTGAGGCCGCGCCTCGAGTGGCAAGTTGGATCAATTCTCGTGACGCTCAGCGCAGCCGACTGGGGACCGATGAACGAGAGTCATCGCATATTGACATGATGACGCGGGTCGCGCGTCCACTGCCCATTGGGGAATTTTTTCCCGATGGCCTCCCATGGCCTCGCTCCAGGACGACAGGGCGCCCTGGGAAGTCGGAACTGACGTATCGCAAGCTGCCAGGCGAATTCAGTGGTTGGTCAGGGACTTGGTCAAGTTGCCCATGAATCGAAAGATGCGGCCCGAGCAGCAGATGTTGGCGGACGAGCACCGAGGCCTCCATTGGCGAGGGCTGCCGACTGAGAGGTTGCCACTGTTCAAGTGTTTTTCGAGCGCCTTGAACATCATCGGCCTGCCATCATGTCTATGAAGGCGGACGAGATGAGCGTGGAATAAATGTACAATGAGTCGCTCCCATACGTGTGCAACAATAGCTTTTGGCTGTCGCGCTGTGAACAAGGTGATGATACATTGATGAGTGATGATCCAAGCTTTCACGTACCCTCCCCCAGATGGCCGCTTTTTGGTGGTGGGCGACGATGGGTGGCGCGGGCCCGGCATCATCCCGGCATCATTCCCGGTGCTTTTGTCCCGATAGGCCCCGAATACATTCAGGAAAACTTCGAAGCCGCCCATCAGACAACTTTTTGTGCAAGCGAGCAAATCTGAAACAGCCCATCTCAGGGGCAACGGGGCTGCCACCCGCTCGACCAATCGCGTGGGCTCCTGTGACCCCGTCAACAATAAACCCTATATTAGACGAGTAAGTCAGTTAATTGCATTATTCTTTTCTTTTCTGCAGAAGACATCCATCTTGAATGACTCTTTTGTACATGTATATAGTCAGTTGGCCAACCGTGGCCATGGACTGACTAGTTGAACTGGTGTTGTTATAACTCCTCGTGGTACGTAGGTAACCTTTGTACGCGAAACTGCGGACAATGTTCCCCAGTAAAAGCCAGCGTTCTATTGCGATGCACCGCATTTAAACGATGATCGTGACATCAATATCTATATATATCTATACAAGAAGTAGAAATGTGCTACAGCACGCTTTGCACATGAAATGCGGTGAAAAAGACCCCTGCCGCCCAGACTCGTACAATGAATGCCTGTGAGCCAAGCAGCCATTTAGAATCCCAGCCCATAGGCCCTCTGGACAACGCAGTAGGGAGAATTGTTGGCATAGTTGAGCTGGCAGGTCTGATCGGGGGCACAGTCGGCGACGCGCTAGTAGTCATGTTAGTAATAATAGCCGTAGCGTCGACGACACATCAACTTACCACCCAGCTTTGGGAAACGCCGCAGACTTGCCAGCCTCGCGAGTCAGAAGTACACGAATAGACACCAGGGGTACAGGTGCCGTCGCCCTCGGCAGGCGTGTCGGGAGTTTTGGTGGGGGCAGCAACGGGATCAGGCCGGGACGTCTGGGAAATAACAGAGGTTGGGGTAGAAGGCTTGGTCGGGCCGTTGTTGACGGGGGGCAGCTCGGTGGGCGCGGGATCGGTGGGCGCGGAAGACGATGAGGGCTTCTTGTCTTTAGGGGGGGAAGAAGGCTTCTTGCCTTCAGGGGGGGAAGAAGGCTTCTTGTCTTCTTCAGGAGGAGGAGAAGGCTTCTTGTTTTCGTTTTCGTCGTCGTTGTTGCCGGGCTTGGGCACGGGGGCGGGCGATGAGCCATCAGAAGTTGATCCTGGACAGCTACCAGTGGGAGGAGCAGTCTTCTTGGACTCCATGTCGACATCGGGGCCAGGGTTAGGGAACATCAGGTCGGTGCCTTCGGTGGTGCCACAGCCATTGCCGACATTGGCAACAAACATGTCGGGACGGCTCTGAAACGACTGGGTGCTACCGCGCTTCTTTTTGCCACCACCCGTGACGTTGACGACGGCGCAGTTCATGTACATTTCGCGGTTTCCGACTTTGTTGAACCAGGTCCAGGCGAAGATGGCCTCGCCAGCGGGGGTATCGTTAGGCAGCATGAATTGATACTTGGACTCGCCCGAGGCCGGGAAATTTCCGATCCACGCGTGAAAAGCCGTCCACGACTTGCCGTTGTCTCTCGACAGAGCGACCTGGCCACTTCCTCCGCCGTGATTGGCGCCGCCGACGATGGTCAAGGTCTGGATCTGGCCAGGAACCCAGTCGGCGACGGGCTTGGCCTGGGGCGACCCGAGAACGCTCAAGTGGCCCCTGCATGGGAAGTTGGCGCCGCTCGGGGCCAGCGGCGCCGTCATGTCATAGTCGATATTGGTGGTGAACTTGTTAAACTTGGATCGCAGAGGCGGAGGGTCCTTCATCTCCATGTGGGCAGCGGCAAAGCCAGCCGCGGACAGGATAGCGAGAGCAGTGTTGGTGGTGGAAAACTTCATCTTGGAAAAAGTTGTCAGGATTTCTCAAACGATCAACGTGAGATATGAACAGAGAAGTGTTTCTTCGATTTAAGGAAAAGACTGTAGATTTGAGCTTGTCAATCAATGAATGAATGAAGAAGAAGAAGACGACGCAAAAAAAAAAACACGAGAAAAAGAATGAAAAGGTGATGATGGGTGAAGGCGGGTGAAGGCGGGTGGATTGCGCTCAGATGGGATGACTTGAGGGCTACTCTATATTCTCCTTCTTGAACCGGCCCCCTCCATATCCCCTCTCAGACGGGCCATTGTTGTGTTTCGCTGTACATAGCGCGTCGTCGGACTGCAGATCGAACCCTGGCGCGGAATATCGGACAATATCATCCCTGATCGGACGGAAAATTCTCGACTGCAGACGCAGTCGACCGACATGGAGAACGTGACGGACATGGAGAAGGTGGTGGAGCACGGCCCCTTAATCGCCTGTTCAAGATGGCAAACTGAGTAAGTCGTTGGCCGATGTGGTAAAAGCGCCTAGTGGGAGTCGAGGTGTCGTGTGGTTTCCCCGACCTTGATGCAGATGGAGTTGTCTCAAGGATTTACCAAACCAAACTTTGGCAGGCGCCAAGCCCCTCCATGCTACCTGCCTCCTCTTTCGCCATTGGATGGCTCCCGCGGCGTGCGGCGGGCTCAGTTGGCGCCGTTTGACAAGTCGCATAGTCGCATAGTAGCGCGAACCTGAAACCCAGTCTTGTTTAAGCATCCCGTATAATCCGTATGCGGAAAATTAACGACAAGGAGAAGAGGACATGGCGAAAAGGGCAACGTGGTATTTGCTGCGGGCATTGTCGACCCAAGGCCCCAGCTGACTGACCAGTTTACACGAAACACGCCTTGGGCCCTGGCCCAATTCAAGAGAAAACTTCTACGGAGTAGTTTTAGCTTGACTCTCATCACAGTGTGAAGCTCCGACGGGCGAGCGCGATTCGACACTGTGGTCTGTAAAACTCCCGGCCACGCTACACACGGGGCAGGCTCGAAAAGTTCATCTTTTCAATCTCGAGTTATAGTGCAGGTCGCGCTAAACTACATCACCACACCAAACAAAATCTCACTCGAACGCTCCATCATCACACTCATACTCCTCATACGGCTGCTCTCCGACATGAGTGGGCGTCTCCTGGGGCCACGGTCGTCGCGGTCATTGTCTCTCAAGCCCATCGCTCATGCTGGTTGTCCTTGATCAAACATCGAACTGGCAATGGTGTATTTTTGGTAAAGCTTGCCAAGTTGTCAATGGTACAACGATGGACTATACAAGATCCAAAAAGACTAGCAGCAAGTGCTTGTTTGCCATGGTCATGAAAGTCATTGTCGTTCTCTAGACGCCCTGACAAGCGACGGGCGCCTTTCAATCCCATGGATGTTTGACTGCTTTCGTACAAGATGTCTCTCTCTTCGATTCATCAACGGTAGCAAGTCTGTGGCTGCTGCCGTCGAATTCATCTCATGATATTAAGAAAGGATTGACAGAATCTTCGATGACCCTGCATGTCGCCCTCTAATGTCCCAAAGGAGACGTTAAACCTCTTGAAAAAGCATTCCACGCCGTCACCATCCTTACCACCAGCCATCACTCGTCGCGGGGGGTTGATCAGAACATGCTCTGGGTCATCGTAGCATATGTAGACTTCAAGTGGATGATAGGATCGGGTCCAGCTATCTAGATCGTCCAGGAGGTCACTTCCCATGCGAACCGTAGGACTACCCCAGCCATGGTCCTGAGGGGCTAGCTCATGTGCTTCCAACACCTCATCATGAGCACCGAGCAAACAGACGAGGTGCGGGGGGGGAAGATACTGGTCTAAAGTGGGCAGGCCGCTGTCCTCCGCCTTGATCGATGTTTTCGGCGCAAGGCGCGCAATCAGAGGCTGGAAAGGCTGCGAAAGCCAGTCACACGCATCATCGAGATAAAAGTCTTCTTCCTCTTCTTCTCCTTAGCGCAGCAGGTTGAGGCATCTGAAGTATTGCTCTTTTACCGCGGGGGATCGGTGGAAATCAGACGGCGATATTCGGCAATAGAATGCACGCCTGTTGTCAGTTCGGATGACGAGGGTGCAATCATCTTCGGTTTCGTGTGTCTCCCAAAGGGCGACGTCGTATTTTGGTGTTTTGTTTATGAAGTGTGGTATTTAGAAAGAGAAGTACGGACCGTATAGTTTTGCTTTTTACGGACCGCAGTAATTAATGGTTTGCGTAGTGCTCCAGTTCTTCGATTGCGACGATTGACTCTGACAGCTTCAGGACAAGTCTTCGGCCGAGGTGTACTTGAGCGCCCGACACATGATACTCATTGGGAGGAGGACGAAACTGAGCGTCAAAGACAGTGATTCGAGATGCCATGAATCGAGCGAGATGCATCAGCCCAAATATAAATGAGGTTCCGGCTGCTCGCAGACTGTGCGCGCGGGTCCCAACGGGTTTACGCCTAACTTATAAGAAAACGGATTTCTTCTACTCGAATCGGTTGGCTCTGCACACATCTCCTCCAATGAGGAGCTCTCAGCCAATCGCTGTTTAAGCGGTCAATCGGGCAGGGCTTATGCAAGTGAAGTCGTAATACCAGATGAACCAATCGAGATTCAGATATTTGAATCTTACTGCCACTCCAGCCATACGTCTTGAGCGACCTTGGCGCGCGAGGCATATGTTCCTGTGTCAATGGACCGCCTCGTCACCGCCAATCCAGATACAGAGGGCAGGGGAAGCGGCAGAGTTCTCCAATCCAGAGGCAAACACGTCGGCTTCAAGGACCACCATGGTTCGTCCCAGCTACATGAACCGACGGCAGGTCGTCGGGGCGAAAGGGTGGCGGAGTCAAGGATGATTGTGATTATGCCCGTCGACAAACTATGTAGATAATATCTGGAATCCAAAAGTTCCAAGTTCTCTGTGCCATGTGGCTGATGCCAGTGTGGCTGAACTAAGGAGTCCCCGATACGAAGTTTCACCGATCCACCCCCCTCGTTATCGCTATCGGCAACTTATCCAGGGAAAAAAAAAGTTCGGCGGGGCGACAGATTTGGCAAGCCGTACATACGTTTTCTTGCGAAACGCGCCCCTTCATCTTCCTGTTGCCCAAATACCTCCCAAACCATACACCATGGGCGCTGGAAGACGCATGAAGAGGAAGCAGGGTGCTCCCGAGCCCCTATCGGAAGAACACTTTGCCAGACTCAAGCGCAAGGCCGGTCTGCCGGTCGACGCTCCCACAGAGACATCCGACAACAAGCGAAGGAGAACAGGGAAGAGGAATGCACAGCCCAAGGGCAACAAGGCCAATGGGGGGTCTGCGTTGCCGAAAAAGACGGCCAAAGCGAAAGGGATCAACGGCGCTGCTGCTCCCAAAAAGACCGGGGTGAAAAAGGCCAAGCCCGTGTTGGAGGACGAGATCGAGGGCGAGGGCGAAGACGAGTTCAACGCATCAGACTTGAACATGATCAAGCTATCCGACTTGGAAGACGGTGAGGCGGGGGCGAGGCTAGGCGACGACTTCCTGGGCTCGGAGTCGGATTCGTCCGTATTCGACTCTGATGCGGAAGGCGATGTTGAGAAGCCCATCTTCTCGGAAGACGAAGACGAATCGGACGCGGAGGAGAAGCTGACGGCGGCGAACATTGAGGGTCTGTCGCGAAAGCTGGATCTGCAAAGGGCAGAGGAGGAAGCGGCCAACGCGGCCGAGCTGGCAGAGAGCGCCATGCAGACCAACATTGATGGAGACAAGCCTCACATCGTAGACGACGACGATGACGAAGACGACGAGCTCTCGGGCAAGACGAATGCTCTTCTCGCGCCGGATCTGCAGCTGCTGCGTACCAGAATCACCGAGAACATCCGCGTGCTCGACGACTTTGCCAACCTCGCCGAGGAAGGGCGGTCGCGGTCAGAACACACGTCGCAGCTCATCAAGGACGTGTGCGCCTACTACGGCTACTCCGAGTACCTGGCCGAGAAGCTGTACAACCTGTTCACGCCCCGCGAGGCGTTTGCCTTTTTCGAAGCCAACGAGTCCGCGCGGCCCGTCGTGATCCGAACAAACACGCTTCGCACGCACCGTCGCGACCTCGCCCAGGCCCTCATCAACCGCGGCGTCACGCTCGAGCCCGTCGGCAAGTGGTCCAAGGTCGGTCTGCAGGTGTTCGAGAGCAGCGTTCCCCTCGGCGCCACCCCCGAGTACCTCGCGGGCCACTACATTCTCCAGGCGGCGTCCTCTTTCCTCCCCTGCATGGCCCTCGACCCGCAAGAGAACGAGCGCGTGCTCGACATGGCCGCCGCCCCCGGTGGCAAGACGACGTACATGGCCGCCATGATGAAGAACACGGGGGTGGTGATTGCCAACGATCCCAACAGGTCCCGCGCAAAGGGTCTCATCGGCAACATCCACCGCCTCGGCGCCCGCAACGTCATCGTCTCCAACTACGACGCCCGCGAGTTCCCCAGGCCCATGGGCGGCTTCGACCGCGTCCTCCTCGACGCTCCCTGCTCCGGAACCGGCGTCATCGCCAAGGACCCCAGCGTCAAGACCAACAAGACGGAGATGGACTTCATGCAGCTGCCCCATGTCCAGAAGCAGCTGCTCCTCGCGGCCATTGACTCGGTCAACCACTCCTCCAAGTCGGGCGGCTACGTCGTCTACTCGACCTGTTCGGTGACGATTGAGGAAAACGAGCAGGTCGTGCAGTATGCCCTCTCGCGCAGGCCCAACGTCAGGCTCGTCGACACGGGACTGGCCTTTGGAAAGGAAGGATTCACGAGCTTCATGGGCAAGAAGTTTGATCCCAGTCTTCGCCTGACGAGACGATACTACCCGCATACGTACAACGTCGACGGCTTCTACGTCGCCAAGTTCAAGAAGATTGGGCCGTCGCCCCCCGCCAAGGGCTCCGCCGCCCGAGACAAGCGCGGCGTGTCCGACAGCGTCGTCGCCGTCGACAGGACGCCCATTTCCATCACCGAGGACGAGGCCGCCGACGAGGACGACGACTTTGGCGGCTGGCACGAGGACGAGGACGAGGCGTACATGGAGAAGGGGAGAAGAAACGCCATGCGCAGAAGGGGCCTCGATCCAAGGAGCAACTCGACCAAGACCAAGGGGAGCAAGTTGAGAGAGTAGAAAACCCCCATAAATTGTTGGGTCGCGGTCAGGAGCCAGCCCAGCCACACGGTTCTTCATGTACTGCAGGAGTTTCAAAACAAGAATATTGTTAATAATATCCACTTACGCCGAGAAATAATGAGCCCCCCACCCTCCCCGGTCCCATCCCGCCAGTGCTAAAGTAATGTAGTTCATCAAACATCATGTCCGTCATCTCAAGTCGTGAAAAGTAACAAATGTAGACCCAACCGCAGCAGCATACTTTCCCCCCTCTCCCCCTTTTTTTCTCTATACATGTCTATTGCCCATAAAAATCGAACCCTATTCATCACACGGCCAGCTCGTCGAACTGAGAAACGAGATCCCGGATGGTCCACCTCCACATGTCTCGATCTCTTGGACCGCGACCAACCCACTTCTCACACTTCTTCCTCCACCGATCTTCCTCTTCGCGTTGTCTTCGAAGGAATTCGGGACCAACGTCGAACTCTTCTCCCACGAGCCAGTCATCTTTGATGTCGGAGACACGGCCGCCACCATCACCCTCTCCACCACGACGCTCCTCTTCTCCCACGTTATCATCGAGATCGGGAATGTCCTTGAAGACGTCATCCTCGTCGTCGAGAGCGTCAAAGCCGTCCATTGTGTCGCTGGTGGCCTCCGACTTGGCCTTGCCCTGGGGACCCAGCTTCAACCAGCACATGTTTTGGGGGTCAAACACCATCCCGCTGACGACTTGGACACCCTTGGTGGCGCTGATGTTGGTGATGAGAGCAGGTCGAGGGGTAGACATGTCCTTGTCGCGAGCCAGGTGGTAGGGGTTCGTGGCCGTCGTCGTGGCGGCAGCAACAGCAGCAGTGGGTGTAGAGACTGTGGCATCAAAAACGTGGAGTGCGTTTTCGTTGCCTTCCCATCGAAAGGTGTCGGCGTTGTAATACATGCCATTGACCACCTTGGAGTCCTTGCCCGCGTTGAGGTTGGAGATGAGGTGCGGCTTGAGCTGCTGCGGCCTCTTTGTCTTTTTCTTGGAGCGTATCGTCGCCTGGGGCAGGCTGGGCGGCGGTGGGTGCGGATGGCTCAAGTTGGGTGTCTTGGGTCCGAGCAGAGGAACGTGAGCTTCACGCTGGGCGGTAATGGTGGATAATGGGCCGTGACTGGGTGCGCGGTGGGCTCGCGATGTCTCGCGCGCGATGCGGCTGGCAGTGGTATCGCGGGCAAAGCGTGGCGTGTGTGTCGTCGTCGTCGTCGTCGTCGTCCTGACTGGAGAGAAAGTTGTAAGCGGTGCCGGCGTGGCGGTTCGGTCGGGCAGAATACTTTGGTAGAGCCTATTTCGGATTGTGGCTTTAGCGGTCCCACCGGTTAGAGGCTGCTTGAGAAACCGCGTCTCTGTTTCTCGCGAGGTGGGAAGATCGTCGAACCCATCAAGTTCGTGGCCGTCGCCAAAATGCTTCTTGTTCTTGGGCTTGCTGAGGCGCTCCCACGTGTCCGCGGCGACCCTATATCGATGCGGGCTGGGAGATCGCACGCCCGACCTCGAAAAGGCCCGGGAGATAGGTCGGAGGTCAATGGTGTTGTCCGAGTCGTGACGGCGGAACTGGCGGAAAGACTTGGAGGCAACGTGCTGTGATTTTCCTTGGGAGGCGCCGGCAGGTAAGAAGGGCTGGGGTTTCCGCGTCAACGAGGCAGGGCTGTCGGTAAGACCCGAGCGCTGGTGTCGCTCCACCGGTGTCTTGGGTCGCAAGCTAGACTGCGGGCGGCCCGTTGTCTCGCCCCTCGACGGTGGACGATGGGACGACACGGGCTTGGAATGAGAGTTGTTGAGAGCGCGCACCGCGGGCAGAGAACGCTTCTGTTTGAGGAGCTGAGAACTCATGGACGACGATTCGCCCTTGAGCGAAGAAAAGGATGATCTGGAGCCCACTTCGCGACCGCGCGGCGTGGATAGAGGAAAATGTCGACCGGGAGAGGTGGTTGTTGGCGTGGGCAGACTGGCGACTGACGACTGATGTGAGTGACCTAGGCGAGACTGCGAACTACGACTGCTGCGCCAGGGAGCTCCCGAAGCGCTGCCAGTGCTTTCATACACCGGTTCCAGCGATGTGGAATGCGCGCGTTCATGGCTCAAGCGTGGAATTCTGGTCTGTGAAGAGGAAGTGGACGCGGACCCGGCGCCCGTCGTCGTTTGTTTGTTTGTAAAGGTCAGAGAAACGGCAGTCTTGGGCCGTGCGGGACTGGCAGGTTGGCTCTCCTTGACCTTGATGTTGCGGTGCAATGTCATTCTGCCCGGGCCAAAGACGTTGCCGTCTCCAATGTCCAGGTCGTCAAAGAAGTCCTCGCGATCTGCTTCCGCCTGTGAGGGCTTCTTGGGCGGTGCTGTTGGTGCTGGTGTCGCCGTTTTTGGTGACGGCGGCGACTCTTCGGGGATTCGTTCGGGAGAAAAGCTCTTCTTGCGCTGCTGGAGACGCTCTATGAAGCTGAAAGGCCCAGGCGGCAGAATAAGTCCGTCCAAGGTCTCATCTTCGCTCTCGGCGGTGATGGAGCTGGAGATGCTGGGGCTGAGGGCAGACGCTGAAGAGCTTCGTGCCGAGCGCCCGTCTCGTCGAGTTCCGCCGTAGCGGGTGCCCAGACTGCCCTCGCCCCAGTCCGGATCGTCGAGGTTGGATGAGCATGATGACGGAGTCTTGGGTATGTCCCTCTTAGTGGACAACCGTAGTCTGCCATCAGAAGGAAGTTCAAGATCTACTTCAAAGTCGTCCTCGGGCTCCTTGGCCTTTTCAGACTTTTGCGGGGTAGGTGGTGTGATGAAAGAGACGGGTTGCGGTGGTATTCTTCCCTTGGAGACTTTGATGGTGGCAGATCCGTCGCCGAAAAAGTCATCATCGTCCTCCGTGTCCTTGAATTTGTCTAGATTGAGGGCGGAAGATAGTGCACTGGCATTTGATTGCGCGGCTTGCCTGCATTGCGGCGGCTGGGCTGATGAGCTGCCGCTCACTTGGCGAAGAGTCTCCGGAAATTCCACATCCGTCTTGGGCTTGACGCTCAACGCCTGCGAGGCATCTGGAAATTCAAGATCAGTTTCCCAGTCTTCCTGAATAATCCGTTTCAATTTGCGTCCTCCAAGTCGTTTGATCGTGCCCCCCATCAAAGCTGAGGACGGAACGTTCTTGGGCAATGGGATCCCCGCATGCTCTGCGGCGGCAATGGCATCCAAGGTGGAAGATTCATCGTCTCCAGGCAAATGGAGGTGCTTTTCTTCTCCAGCCACGGATTCCAGCTCTGATCGAAAGGATACATGCGATGAAGTTGAGTCACGTCGCCGAGAGGGTGGTCTTGACAAGGCATGCGAGTTGGCAGGCCCAGTGTTGGTGGTGGTGAAGGAGTTTCGAAATGAAAGCTCGTCGCCTTCTACGAGAAAGTCCTCGTCATCGTCCCAATTTTCGATTTCATTCTCCACGGGCTGCCGTAGCTTCAATCGTAGGGGCTCCATGCCTGGCAGTCGCGCAGGCAGGGACGTGACGGCAATAGTGTCTCGGTTGTCGAATTTTTTTCTTCTTGCTCGTCTCTGGGATGATTTGGCAAGAATCTGGTTGATTTTCAGTGCGTGTGCGATTGCGACCAGGGTTTGGTATCACTGGGGCCGACTCATAATCGTCACCTGTACAGCGTTGCTTTTGGTGAATCGTTCCGAAAGTTGCAGGCGCGGCACAGCCAATTTTGTTCCTTTATTGTCGTCGTGAATGTTGGGTTGAGGTTGTTTTGCCGATTTCCTGTGAACAGAGTGGAGATCGGTTCGGGGTGATGGCAAGGTCGGTCGAAAAATGCGGCAACGGCGATGGCTCTTGACTGCGCGGCAGCTGTCGAAAACACTGTGCGATGAGAAAAAAGCAACCTGGGATAAGTGTCGTTGACTCGTTGATGCGGGCGTGACGTTGAAAAGCGACTTGGCGATGCGGTCAGCCGGTGCGGTGCGATCGATGATTGAGGAGGCGGGTGCAGCTTGCGAGCTGCTGGGAATAGGAATGGGGGGGGAAGGCTGGGAGGGGGCCACGGGGCTCAAGCAGCTCACTGGCAGAATGTGGGCGATGGCATTTTCCAGTATTCAGGGGTGGCTGGCATCTTCCCGGGGTCCAGAGCGAGCGTGTGGAGGCACTCAAGCACTGACGGTGGCCCTCCAGCGTGGCCCTCCAGCGTGGCCCTCCAGCCGCCAGCCGTCCTCCAAACCATTCTTCAGCGTCAGATAAGCTCTCACTCTCAACCCAAGCTTCTCCGAAAGAAGACTAGCGTCGACGCTGCCTCAACTGACTGTGTGGTTCATCGCACCATGTCACATGTGCAGCTGGCAACGTATCGCAAACAGCGCAATATCATGCACGTCGAGATTCTGAACGACGTTGATTGCAAACTGATGTGATGATATGTTTCCATGTTCCTCTTCTCTACGGAATACTCCGTGGGAGTCGCCCCACCGTTGTTGCGAGAAAGTGTCAATGTCAAGGTGCATCCATTCTCAATGAAACAAAACAAACCGGTCAGGGGCAAGGTGGCATCAATTGGCAAGCATGCATGTGCTCTAACAAGGAAGCGGAAACAGGCCGCGTTCAAAGGACAGACACAACGGGCAACTCAACGCGCAGTACTTCGCGGTGGTGGAAAAGTGAATGCGCAGTATGGAGTTGGCGACTGGGCTTCCGTTTTCTTATTCCGTATATGCTACGCGTTCTACAGAGTTATTGTAGCAGGTCTTCTTGTAATAATACGGCCTGTCGCAAAGACCCAAACCGGCTTTCGCTAAAAGTGGCACCAGACTCCAAGGACTCGAAGCCCTGACTGGACCTGATTGGAGACGCAAAGTCGCGTGCGGCCGAAATCAACAACGTGCGCGTCGGGTTCGCGCCAGAGGTCGCACAACTTGGCAGTTAACAGCATCTGCCCAGCAAACATGTTCTGCTAGGCGTCAATGTCCATGTGATGGATCCAACGTGATGGACATCGTGCATCTTTTTTCACAAAGTGGTTTCTGGCGTTTCTGGCCGGCCAAAAAGGGCCACACCACCCACGTGGCTGGTTGCCAGCGACCCTGCAGAACGTACGGAGTACGTACTCCGTAGCATTGACAGTGGCCCCACATGAGCTTGCATGCATCCAATGAAAGCCCTGCTTGACTTGGCTTGGCTTTGTGCTTGCAGCAAGTTCACGTTGACAGGCATCGTCCAAGTTGTCCGGATGGATCCTTCGTCCGCTCGAATGGCACAGTCTCGTTCCGGGATCATGGCGCCGAGAGTGCTCAAATTTGTCCGAACGGACGAAGAATCCTCCTCAGTTCTCGTTCATGTCTCATCCAAAGGTTCAAAGGCTCTCGACCTCAAGTTAATAGGGACCGAGGGAGCAGCTCCTTATGCCTGCTCGTGTGAGTTGTTATTCTTTCATTCATGCTGCCTCAGTCTAACAAGCGCAGTGAGGCATGACCGTGTCTCTTCTCTCCGCGTGAAGAACTGTCCCGTTTCCGAAACGGAATGGCAGAATATCCTCATCTCCATATTCCAACAAGAACTCCACTCCGATATTCGAGCAACCGCCACAGTGCAGAGCGAATCATCGATAGTTCTCACTGTACGAAAACAAGTTCAAGGAATTACCGTAAGCAAAAAAGCTCATCCCCGCCAATTCTCTCCTTCAGAGAGACCTGACATGTGATAGCAACGCCTCGGTGCCATCTCATTAAACTATGAAGTGAATGAGACAATCGAGTTGTTTGACTGGTGCGCCATCTCTGTGGATGCTTTGACGCAGATTCAAGAATCTGCCACCGAGTCTGCGGGCAAGTTCAGTGGCATGCAAGCATCGGTAGACGACCTCAAGTCTCAGCTGGACGAGCTGATTCAAGCCAAGCAAGAGGACGAGGTCGCCCTTCTGCAAAAATTTAGGGACTTATTGAATGAGAAAAAGGTCAAAATCCGGCAACAACAAAAGATAATTATGGAATTGTCAGTCAATGGAAGGGGGACGTCTGAAGAGCCAAAGTCAAAAGATGAGCAGTCTGGATTGAAACCATCAGGGACGAGGGCGACAAAAAGAAAGGCCAAGGCCGCCGACCTCGAGGAGCCTGCGGAGGAGTTAACCGTGGCAGTCAAGTCAGAGTCAGAGGATTCGGATGGTGGTCACACAACTG
This sequence comes from Epichloe bromicola, assembly GCA_023658445.1. Lineage (NCBI taxonomy): Eukaryota > Fungi > Ascomycota > Sordariomycetes > Hypocreales > Clavicipitaceae > Epichloe > Epichloe bromicola. The sequence goes on from CP098268.1 coordinate 4,828,004, forward strand.
AGGCGACTGCCTCCGTGGCCAGTGATGATGATAATGATGATGATGACGACGACGACGACGACGACGATGACGATGCTATGGATGAGCCGCAGGGAAGTTTCCAGGGCGCACATGAATCGAAACCGTCTCAAAAGCAAGCAGTTGCTCCTCCTCCTCCAAGGAGTTTGCCGTTCCAGCGGAAGAAGCCTGTAGCCACTGCAAATGATACTGACTCCGATGACGAGTTGTAGCAGAGGCTTCAGATGTTCAGGAGGAAAGTTCTGTCTCATTCTATATCTTATCCATTCTATAGAAATTGGTTCAACGTTTGTCATTGGCGTCAAACCTTTTACCGAAAAATGCCCTGAAATGCTTCTCATTACCTGCTTCTGCAATGCGAGTAATCTCTTCATTTGTAAGAAAAAAGAGAGGCAAATTGGCTAGGTAGCCCTCCAATCGATCTCTTTTCGAGCTTGTAGTCACGGCCACCAACCCTTGATCTATAACCCAGCGTAAGCCAATCTCGGATTCCGAGACGCCATACTTGTTGGCCAGCTCGGACCAGATCGGGTCGACCGGGCCGCCCTTGACCTTTGTGATTGGAACCAGTGGCGCGTAGCACGCTACCGCTATATTGTGTTTCTTGTGAAAGGCAACGAGATCTCCATGTTGGAGATAGGGGTGGAACTCAATCTGGTTGATGGCGGGAGGGATCCTGGCCGTCTTGAGAATCGCTTCGAGGTGTTCTTGGACAAAATTGGAGACCCCGATTGACCTGGCCCGTCCTGAAGCCTTGATGGCCTCCAAGTCTGCCCATCTCTTCTGCAGGTCCTCGTCGGAAGTGGCAAACCACGGCGTATGGATGAGGTATAGGTCGACATAATCCAACCCAAGTTTCTTGAGAGATATTTCAAATGCCTCCTCGGTCGGCTGCTTCTTTTCGCCATCAAGTTTCGTCGTGACGAAGAGCTGGTCTCTTGGGATTCCAGATTCTTTGATTGCAGCGCCAAGTTCTTCCTCGTTACCGTATACTAGCGGCGTGCGTCAGCGAGGCATTGCGTCAGCAGTTGACGTATTTCGACGCTCGTACCTTGGGCTCCGTCAGGGTGACGATAGCCAACTTCAATAGCTTGCTTTGTCACATCCACAATGCGCTGGTCAAATGAAGAATCTGACTTATAATTTGCTGTTCCGAGGCCATACGCAAGCTGGCTCGTTAGTTGGCAGCCAGTCTAATGACGTAGGCGAAACACACATACTACTGGAATCTCGTTGCCGTCATTGAGTTTCAAGGTCGGCGGAAAGTTTCCCTTTGAAGTTGAAACGACAGGTGTCATTTTGAGAGACGTGGCTTTGGCTTTGACCACAAAGTATCGACGTGTTGGTTGAACGTGATGAAGATGGATTCTGAGTTGGCTTTGACGGAAGCAAGCAAGTTGATGACTTGTCCCCGCCGAGGTGCATTGGAGGGGACGCCCGCAACGGGAAGGCGCCATAGTCGGGATTCGGAAGTGAGAGCATTGATTGCGAATACAATCCAACCGAGTTCCAATGCCCATTTTTGCTAATTATCGCCGGTCTGATCCACGAGTTAAGGTCTGATCCACGAGTTGAGAAGGTCACATATGACTTGTACGAGCCAACGCGTGCAGAATAATTGATTGGTGGCTGTGATTGACATTCCAGCATAGGGTAAGCACGAACAGCGGATAGCTATTTCAACTCTACTGACCGTTTCTACTGGTTATTGGCCCCCCCCCCAAAAAAAAAAACCCCTAGTTGTTTCGCAGCTATGAACAGACGCTGGAGAATGATGTACGTGATTCTTCTGTCGTTGCATCTCATTGAAAGCTGGTGCGCGTGGAAGGAGAAGATCCGGCAATCCGTAATCCGTGATAAAGTGGGGTTCGGGTTCTGATGATTCTGTCAATTTGACGTCAACCGTTGTCGCCACTGATCATCGTGCCGGAATCAAAACAGTCCCCCAAACTCCGAATGAAACCCTTAGAGAGAGTTCTTCCATAGTCAGCCACGGCCAGTGAATGCAAGTCGCCTTTGATGCTTTCCCGTGCAGGTCTTCCGCGAGCCATATTGCGACTTCAAACTCCAATCATCATGGCGGCCAAGCACACCGCAGCCGCATCTGGCGCGCCGTATCCTGGCACAACGCTTCAAGACCTGCCAAAATCATGGCACTTTACTGAATCGCTCCCTGCAGACTCGGAGTATCCGACGCCGGCCGCTTCGCACAAGACACCTCGTGATCAAATCCGGCCGCGACAAGTGCGCAACGCCGCCTTTACCTGGGTGCGACCCGAGGAGCAAAAGGACCCAGAGCTTCTCGCAGTCAGTCCAGCAGCGCTTCGTGACCTGGGCATCAAAGCAGGCGAAGAAGAGACGGACGATTTTCGCCAGCTCGTTGCGGGAAACAAATTATATGGCTGGGATGAAGACAAGCTGGAAGGAGGGTACCCTTGGGCTCAATGCTACGGGGGGTTCCAGTTTGGTCAATGGGCTGGCCAACTCGGCGATGGTCGCGCAATATCGCTCTTCGAAACCAAGAATCCCGCGACGGGAAAACAGTACGAGCTGCAGCTCAAGGGGGCTGGCCTCACCCCGTACTCCCGATTCGCCGACGGCAAGGCAGTCTTGAGGTCCAGCATCCGAGAATTTGTGGTATCCGAGGCCCTCAACGCCCTCGGCATTCCGACCACTCGAGCGCTATCCCTTACCCTTCTGCCTCATTCCAAAGTCGCACGTGAGACCACGGAACCAGGAGCCATAGTGCTACGATTTGCAGAATCTTGGATCAGGCTGGGTAACTTCGACATACTCCGCGCTCGGCAAGATCGTCATCTGATTCGGAAACTGGCCACGTACGTTGCCGAGCATGTCTTTGGCGGATGGGAGACCTTGCCCGCGAGATTGGAGAACCCCGAAAAGGTTTCTGAGTCGCCGCCTCCGGGGCACGGAGTTGGGGAAAAGGACCTTCAGGGACCAGCTGAGACGGCAGAAAATCGTTTCACGAGGCTCTACAGGGAGATAGCTCGTCGCAGTGCTAAATGCGTCGCAGCATGGCAAGCGTACGGTTTCATGAATGGTGTTTTGGTAAGGTCCCCTCCCCCCTCCGACAACCTTTCTAGACCAATTCCAAAGCCTAACGACACAAATAGAATACGGATAATACGTCAGTGTACGGCCTCTCCATAGATTTTGGCCCGTTTGCCTTCATGGACAATTTTGATCCATCATATACACCAAACCATGATGATCATATGCTGCGATATAGCTACAGAAACCAACCAACCATCATTTGGTGGAACCTCGTTCGCTTTGGCGAGGCGGTAGGGGAGTTGATGGGCGCTGGTGGCCTTGTTGACGATGCCACTTTCATCTCGGAGGGGGTCAAGGAAGACCAGCAGGAAGAAGTCATCTCGCGAGCAGAGAAACTCATCATGCAGACGGGCGATGAGTTCAAGGAGACGTTCCTGACCGAGTACAAGAGGTTGATGGCGGCAAGATTTGGCTTGCGCCAACTCAAAAAGACGGATTTTGATGAGCTGTTTAGCTCAGCTCTTGACATATTGGAAGCATACGAACTCGACTTCAACCACTTTTTCCGGCGACTTGGCCATATTCAACTATCAGACATCACCTCACATGAAGTTCGAAAGGAGAAAGCGGCTGTCTTCTTCCACAAGGACGGCTTTGTTGGGGAAAATGAAGCCCGGGAACGGCTGGCCAAGTGGCTAGAAAAGTGGCAAGCACGTATTGTAGAAGATTGGAAGGACGAGGGCGAGCAGGTCAGTGATGCTAGAGATCAAGAGAGAATCCAGGCCATGAAGCAAGTCAATCCGAACTTTGTACCCAGAGGCTGGGTATTGGATGAATTGATTCGACGGGTTGAGAAGGAAGGCGAGCGTGATGTGCTGGATCGCATCATGCACTTGACTTTACATCCCTTTGAGGATGAATGGAATGGCAAGTCATTTGATGGTAGAGAATACAAGGGTGATGCCGAAGAAGAGCAAAGATGGGTTGGCGATGTTCCGCGAGCGGTTAGGGCGATGCAATGTAGCTGCAGCTCATAAAGCTACATTACCATGAGGAAGCACGTGTAAGCAAATCATTCGCTACTTTACAATACCAAGACACTGCGCGCAGATGAATTATTCCCTGGCGGAGAAAAGAAAATGTCACGACCGGCGGTAAGAGGCAACGCTCAACGAGATGTTTGAAATCTCTCCCATGCTTCCATAAACGGCGTAATGCAAAGATTCATCTTGAGCACAAGATAGAGGAAGACTCGACTGGAAGCAACGCGTCCACAGATGCAAACGCGAAGCTCAAGCTCACCTACAATAAAGTGTGCCCGTGTACAATTAATTAGAAAAGAAGAAGAAGAAGGGGCGGGACTTCGCACCTTCGCAAAAATTCTAGTGAAAGATGTAGTGCGCTGCAGAAAGTGGGTTGGTGGCCTCAGGCAGAAAGACTGCGGTCGACCCAGCCAATCAGTGCGAATGTAAATTAATCGATGGTCTGTTGGTTCATTCGTTGCTAATGCTTCCGCCGGGCCAGTTCTCTCTTCCTGGTGGACGTCAACGGAATGAGTCTTTATCTTGCCGCCGCCCGCCTTGTATCGCCCATCTCCTCTCCCTACTTCCGTCAAGGCGACACGATGCTCCGACAGTCTCTGGCACGTTCGGCTTGGCGGACAAGCAGGCGGACCGCCAACGCCTCGCGGACCTTTGCGACAACTCCTAGACGTCAAGCAGAGGTCGAATTGACAGTTGGTGCGTAGCTTTTCGTCCCCGGAGCCATTGAGGGTTGGATCCGTGCTAACATGGTGCCAGATGGAAAAAAGGTCTCGATTGAAGGTGCGACATGACGATTGGATGAGTCGATTCTTGCCTTGAAACCCCCTCAAATTATATCTGACAGTGTCGTTTTGCAGCTGGCTCTGCCCTGATTCAAGCTTGCGAGAAAGCAGGCGTTACCATTCCAAGGCAAGCTGATGACGAGTGAGAGGAAGCTTTTTGGACAAAACTAACTTATTTCACCATAGATATTGCTACCACGAGTACGATTTCCTGCCCCTACGACGAGCCAAGCATCCGCGAATTGAGACCTAACAAGTGACATAGAAAACTAATGATTGCCGGAAACTGCCGAATGTGCCTGGTCGAGGTGGAAAAGGCTCCCAAGCCCGTTGCCTCTTGTGCCTGGCCAGTGCAGCCTGGCATGGTTGTCAAGACCAACTCAGCCATCACACACAAGGCCCGTGAGGGTGTGATGGAATTTCTGTTAGCCAACCACCCCCTCGACTGTCCCATTTGTGACCAGGGAGGTGAATGTGATCTCCAGGACCAGTCCATGCGATACGGAGCCGACCGTGGCCGATTTCATGAGATTGGCGGCAAGCGTGCCGTCGAGGACAAGAATATCGGACCCTTGATCAAGACGTCAATGAACCGTTGCATTCACTGCACTCGATGTGTACGATTTGCCAACGATGTTGCCGGTGCCCCTGAGCTCGGCTCCACCGGCCGCGGTAACGACCTCCAGATTGGAACCTACCTAGAGCAGAACCTGGACTCTGAAATGTCTGGAAACGTCATTGATCTTTGCCCCGTCGGGGCCTTGACGTCGAAGCCGTATGCGTTCCGAGCCCGTCCTTGGGAACTGAAGCATACCGAGTCCATTGATGTTCTCGATGGTCTTGGCTCCAACATCCGTGTCGACTCCCGTGGTCTCGAAGTGATGCGCGTCTTGCCCCGCCTCAACGATGACGTGAATGAAGAATGGATCAACGACAAGACCCGATTCGCCTGTGACGGTCTCAAAACACAGCGACTGACTATGCCCTTGATCCGTCGCGAAGGAAAATTTGAACCTGCTGACTGGCAAGAGGCGCTTACTGAGGTTGCCAAGGCCTGGGAATCCAAGAAGCCCCAGGGCAATGAATTCAAGGTCATCTCTGGTGCCTTGACCGAGGTCGAGTCCCTGGTTGTCGCCAAGGACATGGCCAACAAGCTCGGATCTGATAACCTCGCGCTGGATACACCCACCGGCAGCCAACCCATTGCCCACGGTGTCGATGTCCGATCCAGCTTCCTGTTCAACTCCCGCATCTGGGGCATCGAGGAGGCCGACTGCATCTTGATTGTTGGCAGTAATCCCCGACACGAGGCTGCCGTTCTCAACGCCCGTATCCGCAAGCAGTGGCTCCGATCCGACCTCGAGATTGGTGTTGTTGGCGAGACATGGGATTCCACATTCGAGTTTGAGCACCTTGGAGCCGACCACGCTGCCCTGAAAAAGGCCCTCGCTGGTCCCTTTGGCAAGAAGCTCCAGGCCGCCAAGAGGCCCATGATAATCGTGGGATCTGGTGTGACCGACCACGTCGATGCCAAAGCCTTCTATGACACCGTCGGTGCCTTTGTTGAGAAGAACGCCGCCACCTTCATGACTCCCGAGTGGGATGGCTACAATGTTCTTCAACGAGATGCCTCAAGGGCCGGTGCCTTTGAGGTTGGCTTCACCACACCTTCCGCCGAAGTTGCCCAGGCCAAGCCCAAGTTTGTGTGGTTGCTGGGTGCCGACGAGTTCAGCGAGGCCGATATCCCCAAGGATGCCTTTGTCGTCTACCAGGGCCACCACGGTGACCGCGGCGCTCAGATTGCCGACGTTATCCTGCCTGGTGCTGCGTACACGGAGAAGGCTGGTACCTACATCAACACCGAGGGCCGCGTGCAGACCACCCGTGCCGCCACCTCCCTGCCCGGCGCGTCCCGCACCGACTGGAAGATCCTCCGCGCCGCTAGTGAGTTCCTCGGCGTATCTCTGCCATACGACAACCTCACTGCTGTTCGCGACCGCATGGTTGAGATTTCTCCTGCCCTGGCGGCCTACGACGTGGTTGAGCCCGTCGCTCTGCGACAGCTGAGCAAGGTTCAATTGGTGGATCATAACAAGGGATCAAAGGCTACCGGGGAGCCATTGAAGAAGGTCATTGACAATTTTTATTTCACAGATGTCATCTCTAGAAGGTATATTTTCCATTGACCCCCTCTCGCGCGCTACACGTCCACGACTTGCAACTAACAAATTTGAACTAGTTCACCAACCATGGCACGTTGCTCAGTAGCCAAGGCTACCGGCGACCCCAGAACGAACCTGATGGCCCCTGGAATGGAGGAGGACAGGCCCATGGGCCAGGCTGCCTACGGATCGTAAAGATATTATTAACGGCGGCTGTACCAAGATGAAAAGAAGTCTCTTTTGTTATTAATTTTTCCTACGCGGGAGAAGCGTGTCGTTTGTACATATATCATGTCAGGGAAAAGGGGGGGGGGGCAAGACAGAAGAGGACTAGAGGATGGTAGTCGCAGAGGCAAAAATGATTTTTTTGCCGTACAAACTGTGTACAGGCGCCTCCCCCTGGTGAACATGTCGGGTCATCAAATCGAATCAACTTCGGCGCTCGCCCATCATCATATCCGTCTCCGCAGGCAAACGCACATCAATGTCCATTTCGACCGTCTTGCCCCCCTTCCCCCTCTCCTTCCCCCTCTCCTTCTCCAACGCCTCCGCGTACCCAGCCTTGACCAGCCCAACGTGTCTCTCATACCCGCTCATCTCAATCATGGTCCTCGACACCGTCGCCATCATCCTAATGTCCGTCGCCCCCTCCGGACCAAAGGCAGGCCATGTGTCAAAGTCAGGCACGGCGGGCAATTCCCGACCCGCGGCGGACCCCCTCGGCGCCTCCATATTCGCAATCATGGACCTCCTGTCATCGGGGTGCAGGCCCTTTCGCTCCGGCGAATCCGCCTGTTGACTCGCTGGTGCTTCGCGGGCGATCCGTATGCACTCGCGCCTCGTCAGGGACAGGATATTGGCCTTGACGGCGGAGGCGTGTGCGTCGAGGGTGGCGAGGCTGGCGGCGAGGTGGGCCTCGCGGGTGGTGGGCGCTTCGAAGGTCTGCGCGAAGAAGTCGGGGGGCGTGGGGACGTACATTGCTGGGGTGACGGATGTGAGGACGGGGATGTCTGAGGGTGGGCGCTGGCTGGCTCGAGGCGGGGTCGGCGGTCTGGGGATCATCGTGGTTGATGAATGGTTGTTGGCATTGTGTGTTTGGGTGGACTTGGTGCCGAGGGCGATGGCTTGGGGAGTTTTGGTTGTCGAAGGGGGTTGTTGTTGTTGCTGTTGCGAGGGGAGAGTTTGATGGGATGGATGTTGACGAGGGGGTGGACGGTTGTTGGCAAGTCAAGTCGTGTCGCTGGCGCTTAAGGGCGTACGTAAATGAGGACGGGTCCACAGGGCTTGTGGCAGCCGAGTGAAAACACGGGTTGTACATATCTCATTAGAGTAAATTATATACCTTAAATTGCGCATGCTTGCATTGGTCCATCTGGCACTTGTATGCTGGCATGAACCTGCTCCTGTCTATTTTCAGCATAAGGAGGGAAGAAGTCCATGTTCGTCCTCAAGCTCATTTTGAGCATGAGCGCTTGGGTCTGGAGAAAGCTGTTTCTGATTGGAAACTAATGTGATGTCTTAGCGAGTGATGGGCGCCAGTTCCGCTGTCAGCGGTTCTGCTTTGGGCCTTGGCGATAATAAGACTCGCCCGCCTTGAAGCGAGTTCCCGCGCGGCCCCAGAACACTTGATTGTAACAGGTCTTGTTTACTCCGCTTCATCTGTCGTTGTGAAGTACTCGGTGGCTCAATCACCTTGTTGGTAGGACCTTTTGTACATATTCTCTGAATAGCTTCAACGTAGATCGGACCAAGTCCTCGAGTCGACGATCCTTGCGTTTCCGCATCCATATCAGGACAATGGCAAGCAGGGCGCAGTCGACGACCAAGTGCTTCAACATCACCCATAGTATCCAGCCAAACCACGCGTGGAAGCTTCGGTCCCTCTTCGACCGCCATTCCCTGCCCGTCGTAATCTGCTCCCGCAAAGCAGCAACCTCTGCCGACAGTTTGGTCACGGCTCGCTCGACCTTCTTTTGCCACCTCGACGACTTCAGTTCCCTACTTTCTTCAACCGCATCATCAACGTCCACCAACTTTTGTGATCGTAGTTCGGCCTCGTCCTGTTCGCTCATGGGGCTTAAAATCTTCATCGGGCCCTCGGATCCGCTCAGGGGCTGCTGGAATTGGCGGCGTGCCTTGTTTGAGGAGGCCGTCGCTTTGGGGGACGAGTCGGTCGAGCTCGGCGTGTTGTGCTTGATCTGATTCCACACGAATTCTAGCTCCGTCACGAGTTCGATAGCATCACTGAAGGGTGATTATTAGCAGGACTGTTTGTTGGTTGGATCGAGGGGTGGTTTGGCTCGACGCCAGCGTACGTTGTGTTGGCATATCGATACATGGTCTCGATGAGGGCCTCGACATATCTCCGTTTCGCCTCTGTCCGACTCAGGCCTTTTTGCGCATTCCACGCATCCCACTTGTCTCGTTCTCTTTGAAGTTCTTCTGCTGTGAGAAAGGGACCTGCCGTGGGTTTCTCCATGACGCCATCGACATCCCCCTCCATTGCTTGCTTATAGAGGCCATAGAGACGTAGTCGGTCAGAGGGCGGCGGCCGCGACGCACCCGTCTTGGGAATCTTCTTGACCGTGTTTAGCGCATGGACGAATACGCGGTCTGTTGAATTGATGCACGACGTCAACAAAAGGACAATATCGAAAGGGGAGACCTCTTACGCACCCACAGAGTCGGCCATGCTGGAAAATTGGTGCAGCGTCTGCCGCACCTGATCGTGTCTTTGGCTTGCTACTCGTTTCCCAGACGATTCTGCGCGGTGACGCGCTTGGCTCCGGACACGGCGGGTCAAGGGTCTGGTGTTATTGTCGACGTCTGGCGTGGGTACCTAGACGAACGATACCGATTCTCCCCGCGGAGAGTAGCTGTTGCGGAAATTGCGAATCCCGAGCGCGGAGAAGGAAGCCAAACTTTGTCAGTGACGAAAGCCAGATGATACGGATGATACGGATGGTGGTCGATGGACGTCTCTGTTTCAACGTTGAACGGACCGAGCCCCTCCTGGGCTGCTACTACATGTACAGTGGGGGTGCTGTATGTACCGTACCTAAACAGGTTGGCACAAGCAGCACAAGCAGCACAAGCACAAAATGGCAGGTGCTGCCCCCCCGAAACGCTGCTAACTAACCGAGGCAAAACGGATGCTCCCTATTTAGCCCGCCCCGCAGAGCACCAAAGAGCACCGCCGGGTATCATTAAGTCGTGGGAAAGTTATGGGCAACTTGTGTAAGAATGCCAGGCCAAAGTGACAAGTGTAGGAAGCGGTGCAGGACGGACGTGATGATTTTAGTTCTTCTCAGCAACAAAAGCAACGATGATCAATGAAATCAACAGAGACACACAAGTGTTCTCTCTTTTCTCGTGTACATAATACATGTACACTACACATTGTTGTATTTGGCTATATTCATCCATACATCACTGCACCACTGTATGCTCTCATCCATTGGCCTTTTGGGCCTCTTCTTTCTTCATCTTGTATAACTTTATAAGCTTCTTGTTTTCCAAAGCTTTTGTCGCAGCCTTTTGGCCTGCCTCCTTCTTCCCCAGAGCTGTGCCCCATCCGAGCAACTTATCCTTCTCTCCCCACCCATCGAGGTAGACGCCGACTGTAAACAAAGGCAAGCCAGAGTGCTTATCTTTGGAGGGCCCCGGCCTATCCTCGTACCGCAACTGAATCCCTCTTGCCCCGATATCTGCCCGTAACTGATCCTTAGCACTGAGTTGGAACGTCTGCACATCCCCTTCCCTGGCCGTCTCCTTCTCATTCTGCACGATTTGCGTTTCAATGGTCCTGCCGAACAAGGTTCTGAGCCATGATGTTGTGCTTTGCATGCCATTTTCAGGGTCTGACATGATGGCGGCGGCTACGTATGCTTCAAACATGTCGGCATGGATTTTGATCATGTCCTTGTCGTTTGATCTACCCTGGCCGCGGAATTTGTGAACATCTGGCGGCAGTTGTGCTTTAGCGTCCAGACCATATTCACGGAAATATTTCGACAGATTTTTGTTGCAGATCAACAGTTCTCGAAGCTGTGAGCACTTCCCTGATGGAGTGGAGTGAAATGTCTGGAAAATAAGACTTGATGCTATCAGCTCCAAGTAAGCGTCTCCTAGCCATTCAAGGCGTTCATAGCTGGGACCCGGGGTACTTAGCCCAGGATGACGGAATACAGTTTGCTCAAGTTCTGCATCAAGGATTTTTGGCAGCGGCGGAAGACTCGCAGTGATTTCTGATGCCCTCCAAGGCTTTACTGCAGGCGGCATGGTGGGAACGGGAAAATGAAGGCTGCAGGGTTTGCGTTGAGATTCGTCATGCTCAACGTTTGGCTGGATAACCCGCCTTTTTGAACCACGATCCTCTTCACCGTCTAGAACAGGCGCTTCTCGTTTCGACATGTTCTGCTTTACCAGTGTTGAAAGTCATGTCAATGCCAACGGGGCCCAAGCTGACGCAAATCCAACCAAGAACCGCCAAGTTTGGGATCGCGCTTGGGGGTGCACTCTGCTGTAGACAATAGAAAAGTGTTGGCGAAGTAAACGGATGAATATATTTGTGCAAGATATTTATCTTCAAAGATGTCTGATGAACTTGGACGGTTGTTCAAAGTTTTATGGTCTGGTAATTACTGGAGTTTGCTTACAGCTGCGAGCTGATGGCTCCACCTTTGAAAGTTCTATGGCCAATCAAAGAAGAGACCACGCCCCTTGCACTTATTGCACTTCCATCAACGTCAGTTCATCTGTCAGTGAAGGAGAAAAAAAGGTTGGATTCGAATGACAACCTCGACAACCATGCCAAGATGAGTGTTCCTCGAGCGCGACTGTTGGATTTGATGAAGGTGTGATGAAGCGAGCCCGGATTCCCAATTTCATGCTGACCATTTTGCAGGCGCAATGCCAAGTCTTTGCCACGACATTCAATCCCGAAGGTGTGCGCATGGGCAACAAGGTCCTGCGTCAACGATTGAGAGGCCCGGCCCTCGCAGCTTACTATCCGAGAAAGATGGCGACCATAAAAGATGTGAAGCAAGAGTTTGGTCCGGTTCTGGCGACATGGGACGAGGGTGAAGAAGACCGTTTCGAGTACATTGAGGAGTACGTTGACCTTGGATATTGGTCGACGCTGGGTATCGCGAGATGGCTAACATAATTGCACACAGGTTGAAACAACGTGGCAAGAGCGCGCCAAAGAAGAAGAATGGACCTCCTGGTATGTATTATTTTTTTTCAGGGCAACTCATGTTGGAATGTGCTCTAACGCATGACAGCTGAAAAACCTGGAAGAAAGCGATAAGCGGTAGCTGAGGGCAAGTTTGGTGTGGGGGATGAACCATCGATGGTGATATGACGTTATTCCGATAGGCAGGAAATAATCGAGAAGAACAACGCTCGAGTCGGTGTCACGGAGAGAGAGCTGCCACGGCAGGAATCCAAGACTCCACGGGTGGTGGCCATGTCGGAGAAATATTGATTCGAGAGAGGAGTGTGTATATCTGCTGTACAAATTTTTTACCATACAATCATGCTTTTGTAGAATGCATAGTATGTTTCCGTGTCTCAGGCAACCTCCATCTGCTACCTCATCTCCGATCAATGGGCTGTTAAAGTCGCAGATATAATGTTCCAGTAAAGTGACGGAACACCGGACCAATACGTCACGCAGGGCATAGAGTTGCATCGTGAAAGGAAGACTCCATCAAAATAAAGAGCTTGAAACACGACATTTTTGACTCTCGAGAGCGTGTTGAAGGATGATGGACTGTTTGGCCCATGGCTGGTCCACCCTTCCACCTGCCACCGCCTTTGCCAGGTGTATGCGGCTGCTCAGGGCTTTCCCGAGCTTGGGCACGATGAGATTTATTCATTCTCCGGCCTCGGCATCTCTCGTGTCCCATCGTCTTTCCCATCTCCATATCTCCAACTCTCTCGTCAGAGGAGATGCTCGCTTGACACTCGATTCCTGCCATTTATTGCCCTGCCATTTCCGTCTAATCTGGTCCACGGAGATGACCTCAGGCAATTCAGCACTTGCCGGCACCTGCCATTTTCCTCCTTCAGTCGTTCTTTCGTCAGCTCCATCCAGCCAACATCTACTGCAGCCATCTTCTTTCACACCCATCTCTCCTTTTCTTTTGCTTCGTCCGCTTCTTTTGTTCTTCCATCTCTTCTAATTTCTCTGCACCCACTGTCTTGGTTTTTCCCACGTCACCTCTGTCTGCGATCTAACAGGTCTGTTTTTTTTGAGTGAAATCTTCATAATCTTATTGGCTGTGCCTCGCGTGAAGAGCACAGTGGTTGTTATTTATTTCCTTTTCAATACATCTCAGCAGCTTTGGTCTGCATCATCCCCAGACTGAGCTCACAATGACGACCCCGGATTCCAGAGGCTCCCCTTCTCAACGAACTGGTGTCATCCCTGGAAGCTCTCTTCAAGAAGACTCTTCACAGCTTGGCAGTGACCGGCCGTCACCTGTCAATCAAGGTAATGTAGGTGCCAAATTCATGCCCGTCTTCACACGGGCTCATCGATCCCTTCTTCTGGGGCCTGTCGTGTTTCAACACCCACTTCATCAGGATTTACAATCTTCTGCTAGGAAACGGGGTCACCCTATCAGGGACAGCAAAGTGTTCACGTGTTAGCATCATCAAAGCTTGTCAATCAAGGCTGCCCAAAGGTTAGCTCTACAAAAACGTGGTGAAAAATTCTTGATCTGACACAGTTGATAAGCAGGAAATTGCGGATGGTCACAACACAAACGAGAGCTACCCGATGGATAAACTTTTGGCAAGACTGTCAGAACAAAAGGCAGTTCTCAACCAGCAAAACGAAGCCCTCAGGTCTGGAGACGATAACATAAACATGTGTCAGAGGCTGCCAGGCCACACATCCTCCAGTAACTCGCTGCCCATTACGCCAGCCTCAGAGGGCTTCTCGTCTACAGCGCCCAGCACTCGTCCAGCTAGTGCCACCTTGGATGACGCTCGTCCTGAATCTGACGAGGTTCTTCGATTGAAGCTCCAGCTTGCACAAGCCCAAAACAAAATTTCCAAACTCGACCAGGAACTGTCCACTCGCTCCTTCAAAGAGGGCGAGTCGGACATACATCCAATTCACATGACTCGAAGCATGGGCACAGCATCTCGGGAAAGTACTTGGTCCATTGTGGATGATGACCAGTCGGACATAAGCGACAATCTGTCTACGACTGCTTTTGGCCGAGCCAAGGGCATCTGGGGCAATCCAAAGGGGCCAAACTTTGCCAACAATGGGCCTATAGGTACAACCAGTAATGAGCCCCAACCAGGATCCTGGCTGGGAAATCGAGCTTTTAATACGGGATTTTCTGAGGCAGCTGTCTCTTATCAGCTAATGGAGGGGTACCGTGGAGATCGCTTGAGCCCAGACGCGGATCTCGTGATGCGTCAATCCGCCAACCGTCGAGCGCATCGGTACGATCACCGAATCAGCAACTCACACCATCTTGCCAACATGGGGTACAACCCCATCGGCGGAGGGCCGATGGCCCAATACGAGGTAATGGGAGGAGGAGGAGGAGGAGCCATGCCATCAGGGCCGTTGGCCCCGCCTCCTGGGCTAGGTGCTCTGGGCATAGGAGGTTATCCCGGCTATCAGCAACAGCCTGTCGGCACGCCACTGTCTCCTCACGCGTCTGAATTCACATCCAAAACCGGCTGGAAGAATGAAGTGAGTCACTATGGGAGAAAAAAAAAAAAGGGTCTGCTCACTAACCTCAAAGTTAGGGACTTGCTGCCGAGGGCCCGACATATTTGCCGCCTACTGAGCCTCTGAACTATCGCCGTCTGCTCGACCGTAATGTGACTTGCAATTGGAAATACATCGTCGACAAGATTGTGTGCAACAATGATCAACAAGCCTCCATATTCCTACAACAGAAATTAAAAGTCGGCACACCTGATCAGAAATATGATATTGTCGAGGCTATTGTGGCACAGGCATATCCACTGATGGTGAACAGGTTTGGCAATTTTCTCGTCCAGCGATGCTTTGAGCATGGAACGCCAGAGCAGGTTGTCAAGATTGCTCAGGCCATCCGCGGCAACACACTCAATCTATCCATGGACCCCTTTGGATGCCACGTGGTGCAAAAGGCATTCGACTCAGTGCCGGAAGAATACAAGGCCGTCATGGTGCATGAGCTTCTCCGTCGCATTCCCGAAACAGTTATACATCGATATGCTTGCCATGTATGGCAGAAGCTTTTTGAGCTTCGATGGACCGAATCTCCGCCTCAAATTATGAAATACGTCAATGAAGCTTTGCGAGGCATGTGGCATGAAGTAGCTTTGGGCGAAACGGGCAGCTTGGTGGTCCAGAATATTTTTGAGAATTGTTTGGAGGAGGACAAGGTAAGCTGTTCGATTTGACAAAGCCGCGGGCTGGCTTCATTTCTAATCTCTTTGTCCCCATTAGCGCCCTTGTATTGAAGAAGTTCTCGCCAATATTGATATCGTCGCTCATGGTCAGTTTGGCAATTGGTGCATTCAGCACATTTGCGAACATGGGGCACCCCCAGACCGTGGCAGGGCCGTTGATCACGTCATTCGCTATGCAGCCGAATACAGTACCGACCAGTTTGCGTCCAAAGTGGTGGAAAAGTGTTTGAAAATTGGCGGCGGCGAGTTCTTGGGACGCTATCTAGACCGAGTTTGCGAGGGCCGCTTGGATCGGACACGAATTCCCTTGATCGACATTGCGAGTGACCAGTATGGCAACTATCTTGTGCAGTGGATTCTGAACAATGCCACGCCCCAGCACCGAGAGGTAGTGGCAGCACATATCCGCAAGCACATGGTGTCTCTGCGCGGATCCAAGTTTGGGTCCCGAGTTGGCATGCTTTGCACCAACCATGCCGTCACCACTCGACCTGGTCCTGGTGTCGGCCCTGGCATGGGTGGCGGTAGGATGGGACCTGGTCCACGATTTGGAGGCGCATATCGTTAGGAGAGGAAAGGGGTACAGGGAGATACTGAGCCTCTGTTTTTATTCAGATCTTGAAGTCATTATCGCCTTTGCATAATATAGGAATTTTGCTTTGCATTGCATGCTGCTATGTTCTTGAATGTGATTGGAGGGGCGACGAATGCCAAGGACAGTTGTGATTCACGCCGCTGAACAGCCTGGGCATTTTCGCACGAATTAATAAAGGAAAACGCCTCCCTGATGTGCACTGCTCGTGATGTGAAGAAGAAGGGGTAATTCAGGATGCCACAGTCTCACGCAGGTTCCGTAGGGTCTGCATCGAGAGGAGGGAATTCGGTGTCGAGAGCCTTGGGAAGACTCGGATCTGGAGCCTGCTGAATGGTTTCCTTTTCCCAAGGCTTCTTTGGAGCTGCCCGCGCCCCTACAGGTCTCACTGACTGAAGAAGAAACGTTTGTTAGGCGAGAATCCCAAGGCGGTACGATGAGGAGGGTTTGGTGCAGGAACGTACGGGGTCTCTAGCAATGGCATTGGGAATCTGCCGTATGCCTGGGATTTCCTTGCCTTCCTGTAGCAACTTTAACATGTCAGCGAATCCCATCGGGTAGCTGGGTTGGCCGTCAGGAGAGCCCGCAGCAGCGGCTTTACGATCAACGTAAAGATCTGCTTTTGGGGCCGCTTGCTGCCAAGGGAGCAGAGGTTCGGTCTGAGATGCCAGGTACTCTTCTGGCAAGACTTGGGCCGGCGAGTGATTCGGATTCTCGGTCAGCCAGGCTGTGTATCTGGCAAAGTCTATTTGCACGCCTACCCGCTGGGCATAGTAGAAGATGCGGGCGTGGACAGCCATGTCGGCGGGTGAGCCATTGGAAGAATTGGGGGGGCCGAGGATGGCGGAGAGGCCGGACTGAGAAGTGTCAGACGAATGAGACCGATTGTTGGCTGACCTTGCTTTGTAGATTTTTATGAGTTTTCAGAAGTGAGGCTCATACCAGGAACATCTTATCTTTTGTCCAGGGGTATGCGTCAAAAGCTCGGAATATGGAGTCATCGTCTTGGAGGGAGCGGATGCGCTCGGCTCCGGAGAGGCAAGGCGTTGGTTGGGCCATTGGGGCGCGATTTGGCGAGGTTTCTGGACGTGGTTTGAGTTTGAGGTTGAGTCTGTTGGAGGTTGATGTGAGTGAGTGAGTGCACAACGACTTTTGATGGGTTGGGTCAATACGGATTATGATGGTCCGTACGGAGTAATACGGGTTACATTGTAGATGTCTAGCGTGGGACCCACCCCCAGTAGGCCGGCAGCCAATCCCGTGCTGAACCTCTCGGCATCGCAGTTCCTTCAGCAGTCGCGGATTAGTTACTCCGCAGTTGCCAGTGCAGCACCACAATGTCCTCCTCCACCATCGCAATTCCTGCCTTTTCTTTTCCCTCAATGTTGGTACCCATGCTCACCGGAGAACAGAATTCGCATCCTCACGTAGCGGCGTCACCTAGAACAGACGACGTTTCTGTGGCAGAGCCATCGTTCCGCCTCTCCTCCGTCGTCCCCGACGATACTCTGTAGCTCTCGACGCTCGCCCCCCAGCTCGCCGATCCAATGCACCGAGCGGCCCTCAAAGCGTTCCGGACGACATCATCATACTTGAGCGCCGTCCGCAACCTTCCGCGCGCCTCGCGAACCTCACGTACCTCACGTACCTCACGAACCTCACTAATCTCACGCCGAGCTCTCTTCTCTGCCGCCAGCCAAAACGCTCATCACCAAACCACCGCCAATGAGCCTCTGAGATCGTCCATGTACTTTCGACGCCTGCCCGTTGCTCTGGTGTCCAGCGTCGTCGTCGGCTACGGCGCCTGGTATTCCTTCAATTCAACCCGCGTTCCCGGCGCCCAGTCCGTCGCACGCAGCTTCACCATGACTCAGGGTCCCACCCGCGATGCCCCTGCCACCCGAACCGTTCTCGTTGTCGGAGCAGACGAGCTACGCCAGGGCACCATAGTCGGCGAAATGCCCATCTCCAAGCAAACGGCTGACGGCCGCCGCATCGTCGAGATGTTGACCCCGGACCAGGCGACGGAGAAGCTGCGAAACCTGGAGCAGTCCTTCTCGGTAAACCGTGGCCAGGGCGTGACGAGATATGATTTGGTGCAACTGCCGAGCAATGACCCCATCGAGGATGACCACGCCGAGAAAATTGTTCAGGTGCCCAGCCGATCTTCCGGCCTGGTGGAGGGAACAAGCAGCGATTGGATGTTCTGGGGCGTGTTCGACGGCCATTCGTGAGTTGCTCCCGCTCTTCCCAACGGGCACATCAGCAGAACCTCTACTAATGTGTGACTTTCTTGTTTCTTTTTTTTTTTCAATTAGCGGCTGGACAACATCAGCAACGCTGCGAGAAAGCCTTATTAGCTACGTCGCACGAGAGCTCAACGAGACATACAAGTCTGCCGAGACAAACCTACCACCCAACGAGGCCATCGATCTAGCCATCAAGACAGGCTTCAACCGCCTGGACGACGAAATCGTGCACAAGAGCGTAGAAAAGGTCTTCAAGGCCAGTTCCAAGGCCGTAGCTGCCGAACTGCTCCAGCCCGCCCTATCCGGGTCCTGCGCCCTGCTCTCCTTCTACGACAGCCGAAGCAACCTCCTCCGCGTAGCCTGCACAGGCGACTCACGCGCCGTCCTCGGACGCCGCTCCGACTCGGGCAAGTGGACGGCCACGGCGCTCTCAGAGGACCAAACGGGCGGGAACCCCAACGAGGCCGCACGCATGCGCAAAGAGCACCCCGGCGAAGAACACGTTGTCCGAAACGGCCGCGTCCTCGGCGGTCTCGAGCCAACCCGTGCGTTTGGTGACGCCGTCTACAAATGGAGCCGCGACGTAGCCGGCAAGCTACGCAGTAGCTTCTTCGGCCGCTCCCCCTTCCCCTTTCTCAAAACCCCCCCCTACGTCACGGCCGAGCCTGTCGTCACCACCACCAAGATCCATCCCGAAAAGGGCGACTTCCTCGTCCTCGCCACAGACGGGCTCTGGGAAATGCTCACCAACGAAGAAGTAGTCGGCCTCGTGGGCCAATGGATCGAATCCCGAGCCACCAGCTCATCATCATCGTCGTCGTCGTCGTCTTCGTCGTCATCCTCATCCTCCCTGTTCGAAGCAACGTGGTCCAGAGTCTTTGGGTCCCGGAACAAACCTCTGCCCGTAGAACACTCCAAGACCGACAGCCTCGACGGTCAAAAGACGCCCATTCGTGTCCAGCAATGGGGCATCAACCCCGACGCAAAGGATCGCTTCACCCTCAAGGACAACAACGTCGCGACCCACCTGGTCAGGAACGCACTGGGTGGTAACATCGATGAGGAAGTCAGGGCGCTGCTCACGCTCCCTGCCCCCTTCTCAAGACGATATCGGTACGTTCACCCCCCCACCCCCTCTCCGCTTTCCTGCTCTTCACACCGCCACGCAACACATTTGTATTAAAAGGCCTTTGTAGCGACGATCTCACGGTCCAGGTCATCTTTTTTGGAAACGGCCCCAAGACAGGCGAGGTCACCATCAATCTCGATGCCACGGCCGATACTGCCGAGCCAAGGCCTAAGCTCTAGGTGAACAGGCGTTTCTGCACACCCTTGTACTGGCCTCTACGTCTGCACACGACTCTGCCTTTGGCGGTTGTCACGATGAGCTGGTTTGACGAATTTCTCGTCGCGTGGGCCATCATGGCCGTGGTGGTGCTGGGCTGGGCTGGGCTCGATTTCATTTAAAGGGGGGTCTGAGTCTGTCTGTATAAGAAGATTCCGTTGGCGACGAAATGCCTGCAATGAAGCATATGCACAGTGCGTTTAGCCCCTGAAGCGAGAGAAGAAAAAGGGTTTTTTTTTTTTTTCATCATTACAAAGCGAAAAAGAAGCAAAGACAAAAGAATGACAAAAGGGCGAAATATCAAGTGAGGGACTGACGGAATCGCTGTTTGTACAATCTGTTACTTTAGAGTTTTAAACTAGTATTGCATGCCGTGGTCGACACCAGCAAGCATCTCTAGAGCAAAATAGAATCTCGACATGGGAGCACATGCTCTCTGCATTATACACCAAATGGTAGCCCTGTGTGAAGCAAGGATACGTTTGGGCGTGAAAACGATCGAGCCCCGGTCTTTGTCGACTAGACATGGACATCCGGGGGCCAGAGCAATTTCCTTGTCCGTAGACAGCGCACCATGGTGACAAAGACGACGATCCAAACCACAACGAGGCCGATGGTCATGACTGCACTAAAGAGATGAATGCCCTCGTTGTTGAAGACGTCGCCCATGGTCTCCGTTGCCACGACCTTTTTGAAGAACCCTGTTAGTTTTTCTCTGCAAGAACGGGCAACGGGGCAACGACACGTCTTGCTTGCTACATACCAAAGCTGTGTTGGGAAACACAAACGACCACCACGTCATTTGAAATGGCATCTTGTGCCCCGACCGCGTATACTTCCACAGCGAGCCGACCGACACGAGGAAGAACCACATTGCGAGACCCCAGAGCCACAGTCCCACGAGCACAGATACCACTCTGATCACATCGGCCGTGACTGGCGTGTCGAGGAAGTTGTCAGGAATGATGCTCTCGGATCGGCTCCCAAGTTGCGCTGCCAATGTCAGCCCAAGGCAGAGAAACACATCCGCGACGACTTATCTTACCTATACCAGCGGCCGTGAATGCAAATGGTCCGATGGAGATGAACTGGGATTTGTCAGCATCGACCCAGTGGCTGATACTCTTCTACCGCGTGACTGAGGCAAGCACTCACCACACCCGGCCGTTGCATGTCTCGAGGCAGCTTCTGCGTCATGAGACGGTAAATGAAGGCCGCCGAAATCATGAAAGCTATCAGACAGCCCGTTCCCTGCGTAGCGGTTGCGCACAGGGCTATGGCCGTTTTGTTGATGGAGAGCGGATGTCCAGCGACGTTTGCGGAGTCAATAAGGTGCGCCGCGAATGGACATGTGAGCAGGAGTGGGTAGGCAGGGAAAACCCAAGTAGGTGTCATCATGTGGATGGGAAATACTCTTTGCATGTTAGACGCGATTTGGTTGGATTTTGGACTGGAGGGCAGACTTTGTACATACAGAGTCGACCATAGGACAAGATATAAGCCAGCACTGGCTACGGTACTCAAGCCAACATAGATCCAGAAACAAATCTGCATCGTCCGTGATAACCAGGCTCCGCAATGAGGAACTCCGTATTCACAAATGTTGATAAGAATGATGGCAATGCTGCGGACAAACATTAGTCGATGTAACCAAGACCAGGTCGTCGTGGCTTTCTCACGAAACAAACTACCATCTGTTAGGTTCGCTGTACAAGTCTGGATTGGAGAAACTCACAAAAGCTGGTATGAATAGTGATTCGACTTGATCGGTAAAGGAATTCGTAAAAGTGCCGGGGCGCATATAAAAACGACAAGACAGGAGGATGCAGTTCATTACGAAAAGCGCCATGTTCAGGAGGCAAAAGCATGTGCCAACGATGGTGATCCAACTGCCTCGATAATACGCTACTATGCTGTCAGCGGTGCCGGCTCTTGGTTGAAACTTCTCCCTCGGCCGTCCCTACATGCATGGAGCACATTGGCCACACCACCCGTCGCCATGGTCTACATGGTTCCCTGTCAGTCTCGATGCCGCAACGGGAGCATCTGTTCATTCATGCGCACCATTGTAAAGAACGTCCACTGACAACATGCGATTCGATCTTTCAGTGTAACCTTGCCATCAGGACGCAGTTTCTCGGCCTTGCCAACGACATCCTGTATGCAGGCCTGGTTTGGTGCCGAGAGGTGCGGGCCAAAGGAAACTCTAGGACGAAGAGCAGCCATTGACGTCGTCGGCAGCAAGCTCGAGGCCGGGGCTTCAGCTACAGATGAAGGAGACAGTTGGGCTCGTTGCATGCTAGGCGTAGGGGAAGGCGACGAGAAGAACCCAGGCTGTGTTTGCTCATTGGGAGACTCATACCCGCACTCGGGTGATTTTGGGCCAGTTTCGGCTGCATCTAGAACTTGGGCGTTGTTGGCGGCCATATGGCGGGGTCCAAATCTTCTGGTCGTCTGGCCAGAAGCTTGGATAGAAAGTAGAGCAGGACGAGCAGGCTGGGCTCAGCATGGGTAAAGGCCAAGCTGATATAGACCAGGTGAGTGATGAAGACGATTTGGTGCAGAACAATGGAGCCGACATTTGCTAGAGGCATACTACATTAACCTCTTCCAAGGCTCAGTTCTGCTCCCCCCTCAAAGTGTCGACAAGCACACTGCAACAACACCGCGTAGTACTGGGCCAGCTTGGAGCGACGTTTCGTTGTGATGACGCTACGGTTTCGAGGTCAGTCAGTTGTGGATGCTGGGTTCCCCCCTGGGGCAGGCAAGGCCCGACTGTATCCGAGTGCGTGACGGATTTGATGGGTCGATATGAGTAGTTGAGGAACCGTTCAGACAAGTGCCCAAGGGAGAAATTCGCCTGATGACGAGATGTTGCCGACGCCGCTGGTTGTCGGTTTCTTGTGACAAGCCTTGTGACAAGCTGATGAGCGGCTAGTCTTCCGCTCGTTCTTTACTGCTATGAACAGGCTAGCCTACTGGCAAGGTGTTGAGGAGGTGAAGGCGAAATGAAAAAATACTGCCATGGAAAGGATTGCCGAGGTAGCAAACACAAGCGACGATGAGATGTTGTAGGATTGGATCGGGTGGCGACGGTGAGGCAACTGATCAGCGAGGTGCCAAAATGGATGGGATCGATCATGGGTAATTACCGGGATGCCGGATGCCAGGGTGCTCAAGTGGGCAACTGCGATGGGAGCTTGTACATGCCTTCCACGGAGTATTACGGGGTCACCGAGTCACCGAAGTCACGATTATGCTTGCTTCCACGCCTTGAACAGATGGGCATCGGCTTTGATCTTGTGCCATTGTGCTGGTAGGAAACCGAATCGGCCTCTGCTTCACTATTTGGAGAAAGCAGATGGATGCATTCACCAGTTCAAGTATTCAAGTACTTCTATCAGCGTCGGGTCGCTGCACTGGCGGCCCATGAGAGCTGCACGTGACGCCCGTCATAGCCGTCGCCAGTGTGTCCCGCTAACTTTAAATTCACAAACAGGCCACGAAGCAATTCAATAATTTCGCGACGCCAGCATCTACACCAGCCAATTAGCTACGCTCCTGTCTCGAGCATCCTGCGCGACTCCGGCCGACACACTCGGTCGTTCGTCCACCTGCCAGCCTTGGTCCCGAATCCTCGCGCCGCTTGGATAGGCCACAACCAGCATGCGTCGACATTAACGACACCACCTCCCACCACCTCCCAAACTACCTCCCAACTGATGAACATCCCCAACAAACGGAGAACAAACAAAAAACAAACAAAACTCTGCCATGACGTTCACAAACGCCCCTGTGACCAGGCTGCTGGTTCTCGGTCTTGTTTCAGCATCTATCGGCGCAAGCATGCTCGATGTCAAACACTACTTCTACATCTCCATCGACACGCATCTGTGGAAGTATCGACAATTCTGGAGGTTACTCGCCTATCAACTATGTTATACCAACTCGACCGAGGTGCTGTTTTCAGCAATATCACTGTATAATCTGCGCGTCGTCGAACGCATGTGGGGCCCGCGAAAGTACGCTGTAAGTTTCACAAGACGTCACAACACCCTCTTTTGGCCCGCAAACGCGTACAACAAACTGAACAAACCGCTCAAGTCGTTTCTGCTTGTGTCGTCGCTCCTGACCGCCATCATTCCGCCCATGATCATGGTCGTTCTACGTCCTTTCTCGGCCGGATTCTTCAACTACATGCCTGCGGGCCCAACACCGATCATCTTTGCCATCCTAGCCCAATACCACTCCATGGTGCCTCATGTATACAAGTACCGCGTGGCCGCATCGCAAAACTCGCAAGCAAACGAGTCGTCCGGTGTCACGCTATCCGACAAATCCTACCAATACGCCATTGCCATTCATTTATCACTCTTACAATGGCCCGGATCCATTCTCGGTGCCTTTGTTGGTTGGGTCGTGGGCAATGCATGGCGAGGAGGTGTGATGCCCGCTTCCCTCATCTCATGGCGATTGCCGGGTTGGATGGTTGGACTAAGCTCTCACAGACGCAGCGCCGAATTCGAGGGCTTACGAAGACGGCTCGAGGGAGAGAATGGGCCAGTCACTGGTGCATCATCCGGGGTGCAGTCTGAAGGTCAGCAGGCGGAACGGCGACGGACCATGGGCCAGCAGATTGTGGACCAATTTCGGGAAGCTCTGTAGTCCCTTGTACGAGGAAGAATCGTGTTAGCAAGCGTTGGTGTATCAAAATCAGCCATTTTCATAAAAATGAAAATGAAAACCTTACCGTGAGCAGTAATCTTGAAAATAAATGGAGTCCAGTGAATATCGATTTCTCGTCAAACCGCGGCACTTCACCTTGTTGTCATGCTCTTTTCCCCATGATCTAGAACAGGAACGCAAAGCCGGTTTGGCGTCTGACTAGCCTCCCAATTAAGCTGGCCCTTTCAGGGGACGCGTCCGAGTAGTGCACCCGGCATGCAGGTACACAAGGACGAGGGCTAGTGCATCAAGAGCCCAGACGTGCCAGATAATAAACGCCCCTCGGTGCTCCAGTCTACTTACGGGGTAGATGTCGTCGACGTCGAGTTGGTGGTGCTCATGCGATTTGGAGGGACACGCCGGGCCTTGAAGAGCGCGGGTCCAGATGATCAGGTGTGTATTCCTCGACTCGTGGGTTCGAAAGACTGGGTGAGGCAGGAGGTAGAGGCCCCGAATGGAAATTCCTGTTCCTTTTTCCCATCAGCCATGCCCAGCATTACTGGCATGGACTGTCAGTCCCAGAAGAGAAGCAGGAGTGCAAGAAGTGGACACATCGAAGGCAAGTAAGTACTCCGTATGTGCATTTGATACGGAGAACATGATACATGATGCATGATGCATGATGCCAGAGAGACCAGTCTGGTGCTTGGGTGGTTTCACGATCTCATCCCAACAATAATCTGGGCCTTGGCCTTGATGACAACCGGGAACCCCCTCCAGTGCTGCCGCTCAGGGCCCACAGCCAATACACACGCGTGCCCGACCGACAAGTGCACAGTACAAGTGCACAGTACAAGTGCACAGTAATACCCACTTTCCCAGCCGCCTCCAGCCTATCCCATCGTGTCGTCCCGCCCCAATCTGGAGGACTGCGACTGAACTTGATCTGTCTCCTTTCCCCCTTTCCGCTTCCGCTTCCGCTTCCACTCCAGCCCTGGCCGCCTCCACCCCAATGAGATGAGGCTACCTCATGATCCTCTCCTACCATTACCCCTACCATTACCCTCATCCCCACGCCCTTTTTGCTCTCGCTTGCCGCCAACCTTGACCATTTGCTCGAATTTGCTATTGCTAACATCACCGTTTACGATTCTGCTACTGGGCAGTGCATCACCAATACCGCGCAGCTAGATTTCTCCTTTATTTTTTGGAGCGCGCCGAACAACGCCTGGATTCTGAGACACTTGCTTTCCTTTTTCTTCCTGCTGTTGTTGCGCGACATCGTCGACAATCCCGCACGGTTGATTCGGGACACCCACGACTGCGCCCCCAAGGACTCGACTTCATGGGGGCTTGAGTGACTGATTGGCTTTCCAATACTCAACAGCTCTCTTTGCTCTTTTCTTGGGTGGGGGGGGGCCGCGTGTGTGCTTCTGCGTGCGTGCTTGCTTGGAAATCTTTGTCTCTTGAGGCACTCATGACTATACACGCGTAAAACGGGAGGAGACAGGCCACAACGACTACTGCTCTGCGGAGTACTATGAACAGCTACCAGACGGGTAGGACCCCATACGACTACGGGGTTTCCAACCTGACGCCTCCTGCCTCGAGCCCCAACAGCAAACAAGACGAATTCCCCCAGGACAGGATCATGAATGGGTTTGCTCAAGATGGATCACGATTCAATCAGGTAAGGGCTTTTTGTGCCACAGGAGCACAGCAGCACAGCAGCACAGCACACGTTTTATCACGCTTCTAAACATGAAGGGTTCTGATGCGTGTTCTCATGTAGGCTTCGGACCCGACGTCAACACGACGGTCGCCGCAGGTTGACTTGAAGGACCCAATCCAGGTCCATTTACTCACCGAAACAGCACTTTCAGACAGCAAGGGATACGAGATTCTATCACAAGAGGAGGTGAACGAATTGAAGAAGCAGGCTGAATTGATCTCTCAGCGCGTGGAATCAACAAGATCCAACCTCGCCATCCAATCGAAATACCGAGATGCCGCGGCGTCCATGGCCAGGCTCGGTCAGAAGGGCGCAGAGAACGGTCGGTCCCAGGAATCCGAGCGCGAAAGGATCGAATGCGAGCGAAAATGTGACCAACTAGCTTCGGAGCTGCTCGAACTCGAAAAACGTCTGCTCATCCCTCATCGGAAAATCCTCGAACACACGGCGGCCATCCTGCAACTGACACATAAGGCGTCAAAGAAGAAGACGTCGCCGCAAAATGGTCAACTGGTCAATGGAATTCCTGGCAGTCCCGAGAGCCTATACACCTACTCTCATAGCCGGAACAGCTTGGACCAGATGGGCGATGACACCTACTTTGACGACCCCTCGGGTTATCAGCTCGATGGGATGGAGCGAGCCCGGAAGAACGCCATTGAGATTCCGCTCAAGTCGCCGATCCGCGAACAGAACCAGATGCGTGTGGAGCTGGATCGTGTGCGGGAGGAGAATACATACTTGCGGGACCAGACTGACGGTCTGCTGAAGAAGCTCCAGGGCCTCAATTCGTCGCTACGGGACACCATTGTCCGATTCAACCCACAGGTCAACCACGGCTACGATGAGCCACCCCAGGTTTCCGCGGCTCCGGACATCAAGCTGGCCGACTTGCTCAAGAGTCAGGTAGAGTATCTTGAGAGCGGTTTATTTGCCGTGCAAGCTGAGCAAGACTCGTTTGCCGGCGGCAGTCGGATAGGCGAGCGCATCGAGGCCGTCAACCTGCAGCTTCGCGACCTCCTCATGATGTCCGACCCCCATTACTCGCCCACCATGCTCCCATCAGAATCCGATGTCAATGGCCAGATGGCCTATCTGGAGGAGTCCATTCGATCCATCGACTCGCAACTTGCTCGAGCCAACTCCTCGCCGGGCGCAAACGACGAGATCGGCCCCGTGCTCACCAGTCTATGGGACTCTATTCAGCGAGGATTCTCAGAAGCCAAGCAGCGCAAGGACGACCGCCGCAGAACCCGAGTCGAAAAGGGCCTGCCCGAGGACGACGAGGACATGTCTGATGACGAAGGCTTCGATGCTGCGGAGCCCTACTCGCTGGGTTCCTTCTCCAACAGGGTACAGTGGATGCACGCGCAGGCCATCACCTTGAGAGACCAAAAGTACGTCCTCAAGCGACAGATCAAGCAGCAGCGTGAGCTCAACAACAAGTCCGATGCCGAAAAGGACGAAGAACTGGCCCGCAAACAAGAGGAGCTGGAGAAGAGCCGCCAGCTGCTCAGCCGCGCCGAGAAGGACGCCATGGACGCCCAGAGGATGCTCTCCGATACCATGACGGACCTAGAGGAAGCCAGAAACGCCGCGGGGGCGGCGGGAGCGGCCGAGGCCAGCGTTCAACAGAGGGACGCCAAGATTGGAGAGCTCGAGAAGAATCTCAGGGCCGCCCAGGACAGTCTGGCGTCGGCCGAAAAGAGCTTGTCGACGGCTCAATCGGGAAGCAAGGAAACAGGAGAGAAGATGGCGGAAGTCGGCGCGCAGATTGCAGCTCTGACACAGGAAAAGAAGGCGGCCGACGAGGCGGCCCAGGAACTCAAGAAAGAACTGGCGGCCAAGACGAAACAGTTCAAGATCAAGGATGACGAGGTCGACCAACTCAACATGACGATTGCGGAGCTCAAGACGGAAGTGACGATTGCCAGGGCCGAACTGGACGGTGCTTACGGATCCCGTGCAGAGCGAGCGGCGGAAGTGGCGGCCATCAAGCAAAGCTCCGAGTGTCTCAAGCTCCAGAACCAAGTCGACAGGTTGAAGAAGGAGCTCGGTGCCACGGTCGAGGAACTCGAGGGAGTTACCAAGGAGACGATTGGGTCCGAAAAGGAAAAGGCCAATGTCGAGGCCAAGCTGGACGAGGCCCTGGCTGCCAGGACGTCGCTCGAATCAGAACTGCAAAAGGCGCGGGACAAGATGGCCGAGCTACAAGAGGAGCTTGATAGCGAGCGTCTGAAGATTCACGGCGATGGGTCCAAGCCAGGCGCTGGTGCGTCCGTGTTGAGCGAGCGCTTCAGGGCTACGATGAGGGAAGAGCGCAAGAAGTTCCAGGAGGATCTAAGGGTGCGTATATCAAATTCACGCGTCGCAGGGAAATGACACTTTTTTTGGTGGTTATACTTACCGCTCTCAACAGGAGGAACGGACACGATGTCGCAAATTAGAGGAAGAATTATCCAGGTTAAAACGCAGCCAAGGGCCGGGCAAGAGTCCTCTGAGTCCACGGTAGAACCGACGGCGTCATTGTTCCTGAAGCAGCATTCTCGGCACACTTTACTTGTTAACCCTCGCGAGCCCGACTCCTCTCTGCATACTCTCCGAACACTCTCCGAACACTCTCCGAATACTCGGGGCCATTGTCGACAGCCCACCTGATGCATACTCTCACGTTCGTCAAATGTACGTGACACGTTCACCTTGACCACATAGCGCCTGGCTGTTTCGCAAACCCCCCACACACCGCGCATAGACTTGTTCTTCCATTATGTATATAGCATGCCATGCCGGCACAGCATGGACAGAAACCACAACCTGCCACCAGCCTCAACCCCCCTCGAAATTCCTCGAAGAGCATTCTTCCAAGGGAGATGATGTCATTAACGATGGGGATCACGTTGAAAAAGGAGCGGTGGGACAGGGCTACCCTGAACCCCCTCCCCTTTTTTATTTTATTTTTTATTTTCATGTTCTTATATATACTGTTGTCTTTATGCTGTTTTCTTGGTGGATATAAAAGACGGGATGTTTGTTGGATGACGACATTCTAGGAAATGCACAACTGATGAATACTGCTGTTTGTATGATGCGTTGACTAAAGCTTGTGTGAAGCGGACTAGCACGTGAAGACTTGCCAGTCTGTTCAAAGCCGCAAAACAGCCTTTGATGCCATCCCCGCGTCTCGTTGAACCCAAGCGCCATCCAACCCTCTTTTCTTTTCGTTCCGCCACCAACCAAACCATGCTTGGCCGAACGCGCGAGTGAGTTCGTCTTGTAAGTGCCGAACCAACAGTTCCACAAACGAATATATCGCGGCTTGCCAAACCCTACACAAGAAGAAAAAAAAAAAAAAAAAAAAACTAGACGCCCGCCCTGCCACGAACCGCCGGGAACGCTAGTGTATCATTGAAATAAATTACTTTCCTCCCCGGAGTCTAAAACATCAGCCGCGACAGCCTGCAACTCACAACCCACCCCGTCGACCCAAGGTCCCCAAGGTCCCCAAGGTCATGATGCTTCCACGCGACGCCCCCCGCGAGCCCCCGGTTTCCAGCCCCCCGGGTCCCGGGCCTAAACACCACGCCCTGCACTGTCCGCGAAGGGGGTGTCCCTCGACAAAGTTTGATACAAGTCCCCATTTCCCGGATGAAGGGTCTTTCCTCGTCGACCCAGATCAGATGAATCATGGGAGAAGTCAAAAAAAGTCCACAAACCGACCCGCTTGACCACAACCTGCACTTACACCAAGTCTAGACCAGCCAGCTTAATCTGCCGCCACCCTGAAAAAGGCAAAAAAAAAAAAAGAAGAAGAAGAAGAGAGAGACCCATCGATAAGCCTCGTCTCTTCCTGTTTGGCTCCGCTCCCTTTGATTCTTTCTATTTCTTCCCCTTTCTTCTTGAAAGCGCTTAGAGACCAAGCATGACGAGTTTGCTTCTCGTCAGACTTATTCACGCCCGCAGCCAACGTGCGTGCATATGGGGGGGCGGCAAACTTTCTTCAAGAGCACACGTATTCGCTGAGGTGGGAGAAGCACCAAGAACCAACCACGTCGTGACTCATTGTACATGAGCATTCACATCTTCTTCACGGCCGTGGACCAGCAGACAATGCCAAGTAGGACGAATCTGTCGGCGTTTGTCACCAGATATCGTCGACGATCCTACAACAACAAGTACACGCACATCATCGTTAGACATGTGAAAACCCCCGTAATATTCGTGGACTAGCGTCCTATATGCTGTATTGATGCTTTTCAATAGCCGCAGCCCTCTCATTGATTCGGCCAGAGCGGGGACTCGACAATCACTCAATCTTAGCTAATGCACAAAATGTATTGGGTCCGCGGCGCTTCCATACATCCTACATCCCCTCCACTGGTGTCAGGCTTGCAGCCGCGAAGCTGGGGTAAACGTGTCTGGCTATGACTGCGCCGACTCTCTATCCCGACTCTCATGAACGCCATGTCTGACAAAATGACGACGGGTGAACCAAAAAAGAAAAGGCAAGTCTTGTCCCTGCGTGAGGAGGATCGCAAAGGGATGGGGGAAGGTGCGAGAATAAAAATCAGAACAAGTATAAGCCAAGCCTGCATGAGCAAAGACAGAACAAAGAGCAGCAATCAGCAGCCAGTAGCCAGTATGCAGACGCCAAAAAAGTAATACCCGATTATCTCAATTGCCCAATCTACTCTCCAACTCCAACTCGCAGTGCCCAGATTGGGAATGCATCGACTTGTGTGAACACACACAAAAAAAAAAAAGAAGAATAAAGAAATAGATGATGTAAAAAAGAGTCGCAAGTCCAGCTAGATAGATGTTGGTGTGATTCTAGATCATGCCAGGTTGACAAGCCGCGGCCAATCTCTTGAGGTGGCGAGACTTCGAGGCTCGCCCCTATCAACTATCAAGCAGAAGCTTTGGTGAAAGCCCCGAGGATATCTTGATATGGAGAGAAAAGATGGAATTTGCCGACCGAGATGAGATATTCTACCGCAAGTTGGAGACGGAAAGGGCGTCACGGGCGTCAAGGGCGTCACGGGCGTTCCCGTGAAAAGACTAGCAGGTAGAGCTAGGGGGCATCAGTAAATGTGAATCCGAATTAGGACGTGGAATCCACGGCCATGTCTTCGTGGTCACCGAGATAGGCCAGCTGGGCCCACACACGCCAGTGCAACACACCGAGATGGGCAAGCCGAGTTGCCATGTCCTCGATGCCTCCCTCATCCTGTCCATCACGTAGCTCCGAGTCAAGGTCTCGGGCTAGATGGCTGCCGCCGCTGCAGCTAGGTCCGCGTCCGCCGGTGGCGACCGAGAAGAGGGAGACGCCGGACAGAGCCTTGAAGTTGCGGACTCGATTGGTCAGCTCGGCCATGAGCCTGCTGTGGAAGGCATGCTCAACCTCTCGGTAGATTTGTGAGTCAACTCGGCAAACATTATCCATGAGCCTCTCCTCAAAGGTCGGCAACAGCTCAGACGGTGCGTCCGTGTAGCGGAATATTTGGAGCGCCATGGATGACGCCATACTCTGCCAGCGGCTTGAAGGTCGTGACGAGGGCGTGGCTGACTGAAGCAATGCGACGAGCGAGTTGTACACATTCTTGGACTTGATTCTCGACTCACTGTTCTCGGGAGCGACATAGGAAGGCATGGCGAGAGAGCATCGTGGAGAAGAGGCGGCCGAAGAGTCCGAGGCACTGAGAACAAGACTCGACGGTCTTGAGCTTGACAAGGGCGTGTTAAAGTTAAACTCTGAGCTGGATGTTGTCGACGAGTTGAGCGTCTCATCATCCAAGGGCGGAGTGTTGCGGCCAAGCATCTTGGCGCTGTAACGTCCGACCCTGTCGAGGTCCTCGTACATGCGCATGCAAATGTCCAGATTGATGGCATCAACCATGTCGCATCGAAGCTTCAAGATGCGCTCCTCGTCAAACAGGAATGTGCTAGGCACACGCTTCTCACCAGACGAAGGCAAGACCAAGCGAGACAGGGCCTCAAAGAAGACGCCCATGTCGCCAAAGTTGTGAGATGTGTTGCTGCTGTTGCTGCCGCCGCCGCCGCCGCCGCCGCCGCCGAGGGTGGCTGAATAATGTCTGTCGGCATTTCTGTACCAATCTCGGGCGCCACCGATGTCCACTTTGCGAGACTGAATTTTCTTCAAGAAAAACTTTTGCTCAAAGTGTGTCGTATCTTCAATGAGGACAGGTCGCAGGCATCGGATCTGATGGTTGGCAACATCCAGCTTCATGGCTTCCAGAACGCTGAGCAGGCTGCGCATTCCAGTCACCAATTGGTCCAGATCAGAGTCTCGGTTGCCATTGCTGAGTTGGGTGTACATGGTGTCGACCCACTCATCCCGCATCGGAGCGCAATGAGACTTGAGAACGCGGGATAGCCAAAGGGCGAGCTTCTCGAGGTCAGCGATGCCCTTGTGGAACTGCTGCATCAGGAGCTCGACGTTGAGGCCCTCGTCCAGAAACTGGCGGTCGCGTTGGGGTACTAGCGTCTGGATGATATCTTTGACGGCTTTCAGTAGTGACGGCAGCGTCCAATCGTCACTCTCACCGTGCTTGGCGTAGAAACTGGACCGGTCCGTGATGAACATGGCCAACTCCTCCTTCATTGCCTTCCAAAAATGATTGGCTCTCTCTTGCTTCTTTCGACCCTTTTCTCCATCTAGATTGGGTCTGAAATGGAGTTCGGGATCAAAATTGATGTCGTGTCGTAGTTTCGGGTTGTGAATGATCTTGGACACATCCAATTCACTCAGTGTTGATCTCGTGACAGGAGGCTCCACGGGCCATGAGTGATGATGAGAGGATGTCCGCCGTGAGTGGCGGCGTGTGGAAGCTGGCTCAGGGGTTGGCGTCGATGAAGTCGAGGTGCTGGAGGGGTTCCTTGAGAGGACCGTGGATCCAGGGGTTGAAGATCGCAAAGCGGCTTCGCATCGCCTCGGTGATTCTTGTGAGGATAACT
The DNA here is from genome assembly GCA_023658445.1 of Epichloe bromicola. NCBI lineage: Eukaryota > Fungi > Ascomycota > Sordariomycetes > Hypocreales > Clavicipitaceae > Epichloe > Epichloe bromicola. The sequence continues at coordinate 4,861,012 of CP098268.1, forward strand.
GCGTGGTGCTCGAAGTTGGCGACTCATCCTGAGGTGGTGCTTGCATCTGGACATCCGCATCTTGCATGGATTCACCGTCAGTTTTGGGGCAAGGGGTTGAAGTAGAGAGGCTTCGGCGTGACCTCTCAACAGGGCCACCGGTGCCTTGTTCTGGTAGCATTTCTTGAAAGCCTTTTTTTTTGGGCGTAATTGGTCAAGATTGTCGAGGGGTACGCAGGCTTGCAACCAGACGAAGTCTGCTGGGGAGGTTCTCGTATTTAACAAATAGTCGTCGGTTTGGTGAATCAAGGTTGGTCGCTAACACAGTGATTGTCCAGCCGTTAGCACGTCAACCCAAAGAGAGGCAGTAACAAGACAAGAAAAAAAAACCCAATCGAATGTGCAAACGCAAACAAGGCAGTGTGCAACAGAGCGCACTGTCACGAGGCACGGACAGTTGCAGACTCAGGTCGCCTATTCGAGGGCGAGGTGCAGAAATCGTGTAGCTGAATCCCAAGTGCAGGCCCGAGCAACACCAAAGTTGAACAGACACAAACACACACACACACACGCCACGCACACGAGGACAAGCCCAATGGCAAAGACAACCAGACGCTTTTCAGTCCCACTCCAGGTCCCTTCCCGTCACAAGACTGCGCTGCACTGCACGACTTGGTTTCGAACAACAGAAGAATCAAACATTGGTTTGCTGTGCTTACATCCAGGTATGTAGTAGTTCCACGGCGTCTTCCCCGAGCAAGTATATGGGGTCTGCTGGTCTCTCTCGCGGTTTCGCGCTATATCACCTGCTGCCGATTTTGTAAAGGGTGGTACAGTATAAACAGAATTGCCGGTATCCTCCTGTTTGTCTTGTTGAGAGATGGTCTTCCTGCTGCTCAACCCGGACTTGTTTTGGCGAGAGAGTGTCGGTGCCGAAATTGTCGTCTTATGGTTGGCAGGGGGGTATGTGGTAGATCGATCAATGTGAGTGGGCAGATCAAGAGAGTGTAATTGTTGTTCAGTCGAAGGAAAGAAGAGTAGAAAAAAAAGAGCAGCAAATAGGAGAGAAGAATAGGGCAAGAGCAAGAGTTGTTCCGCGAGGGGATCGAGGATAGGAGTGTGAGAGAAGGAGGGAAGTGGGAAAAGTTAGGAACGAAACCAGCAGATGGGAGGAAGAATAAGGAAAATAGATCCCAAACGGAAGGAGATGGAGGGAGGACACGACATGACATGGTACCGGCTTGTACAGGTGAAAAGGAGGGCCGGGACTTTGGCAAGGGGACTGACTGTGGACGGTGGGTTGATCAGATTCGGTCGGATTGGCATGGGCAGACCAAATGGATGGGATGGGATGGGTTCGGTCTCGCCAATGGTATGACTAGACTAGCGCAAGGGCACGCCGCCATCGATCCGGGCGCCGGGCAGTCCTGAAAGTCGCAGACGCCGTCTGGCGGCACGGCAGAGGGGGCGACGCTGGGGCATCGCCCATCTGTCTAGAATTAGTGCAGTAGTGACTTTCCGGTGCCGTCGAGGCTTTCCATATTCTGAAGGGGGCGGTCTGGTGGGAGATGATTAGATGACTAGCATTACTCCGTAGTACGGAGTTGGAGGTACCAGGTCCTCCTTCCTCCTTGTCTGGTGGCCCCGAGCACCGAGTACATACATACAGGTACTCCGTTGCAGGCAGGCAGGCAGGCAGGCAGGCAGGCAGGCAGGCAGGAAGGAAGGAAGGAAGGAAGGCAGGCAGGCAGGCCAGGCAGGCACGAGTAATGTCTGGCAACTTGAGTCTGGGCACGAGTTTGGGGAGGGGGGTCGATCGGCGCCGGCTTGACTCGACTTGGCTCTGGGTGCTCTGGATCAAGCAGCAACCGTCTCAGCTGCCGTACTGGTTGCTGGTGGGGGGCAGCGCAGCTAGACGAGACGTGTTTATTACTGGTACTCAGAACTCAGACTGGTCCTGATTGCTACCATCGTGCAGCATGCAGCGCGCAGCGTGCAGGTATGTAGGTGGTCGCCCGAGGAAAGGGAAAAAAAATAAAAATAAAGACGGCAGCAGTAGTAATCCGTATCAGCGGCGGATTTGGCGACGGACAGGCAATAATCGCTCGGGTCTAGCAACGCCCGCCCGCCCCCATCTCACCTCTACTTTACTCCCTACCAGAGCAGACTCTGTTGCATTCGTATTCGCTGGGGCGCCTACACCACCGGAGTGAGCCACTGCGATGCGGGTGCGATGCGATGCGATGCGATGTGATGCAATGGTCTGGTCTGAGCAGCGATGCTCACTGGTGATCCTACAACCTGCATCTTAACAAAACCATCTGTGGCGCTCCGACAGCAGCGGCGGCGGCGGCGGTCAATTCCTGAATCGCTTGCTACAGTAGGTGTACCTCAGATAATTGCCAATGCTTCCCCAAATCCCTTCGGTCGGTGAGGACCGCCCCCCTTGCGAGTCGGATCCAACAGAGGACAGTGGCCAGTGCCTCTCTGTTCCCTACTGTTCTGGCTCCGGCTCCGGCTCTAGTCTTGTTTCCAGCAGTGTTGGTCGTGGCTCATTTTACCTTTGTACCGTTACAGCGTGTGGGCACGGCTGTCCCGTTATTGCGCGGGTCTCGTGACAGCCCAGCGCCGTTACTTTGCAAAGGTGGGTTCTGGTGCCCCATCCCCCGTTAAATGTGTGTTCCCCTCGCATGGGTCTTGATGGGTCCTGGTTCCTTTTCCGATGCGATGGGGACAGGGGGTGTGTGCATAAGTATGTGCATGTGTAAGCCTCAGGGGTGAGGAGGGGGGGGGGGTGGGCTAAGGCCCTTCGACCTGAACCGAGTGCGCCTGTCTTGACGTGGGTCACGATACAACAATATGAACGCCCAATTGCTGGATTCACGAGGTCGATACGCATAGATTTCGTTCGTAGAAAGAGCTGTCCAAAATATCTGGAAAGTTCGCACGAGGATGGACCGAGGATACCAGAACAGCCATGCTGCAATATCCGCACCTTCTACCGAAATCGTCAGAGTGACACAACGGCTTGCTTGGCATCTTTCGACAGCTGTCAATTAGCCATCTTACCGCGGAAGTGCTGGCCGATAAAGCCCAATGCTGAATCGCACAGACTGTTTTTGAGAAATTGGCCCATCCGCAACACATGGCCTTCCGATCTCGCACGCACACCCCCCCCCCGGTCATCATAAACAGCGTCGCCGTAATAATCTCGCCATGCAGAATAAGCCTCTCACATCCCAGGACAGGTCCCAGGGCTGTTCCAGGGCTGTCCCAGGGCAGGTCCCTGGTCGCAGGCCCCGGCCCCGGGCCCCGGACGACCGGTACTCCGTCCAGAGAGAGCCAAAAGACTTGGGACGGATTAGAAAAAATTCAAACATCGATAGAAATGGCATTTGGTCTGGCCTTTGTGCGAGTCGCTATTGTGCCAAGTCATGTTACTAATGCCAAGTCATGTTACTAATGCCAAGTCACGTTACTAATGCCAAGTCACGTTACCAAACAGGTCAATATATGTCGGGTTGCTTTCGGCTCGATATGTAGTTCTGGAAACCGTGGATGCCAGTGCTAGAAGCCATTCTCAAAACTATCATGAAATTGCCGAGCCGTGTCTTCCAGACTGTCATTACTAACAAAATGGTGGCGTCGGCGTCGGCGGCTTCCCGTCGTAAGTGGCTTCTCGCTCGGCGCTCAGGCTGAAGCACTGGGTACCTGAATACCTACACAGTCAAACCGTCCCGTCTGGTGCTGTATGGCGGCCGCTCCGGTTCTGCCCAGACATTCTGACACGGAGAAACACTGCAGGCAACTTCCTCGGAGGTAGCTGCCCCTTCCTCATGCCATCACGGTTTTGTTATGTTTTGGTTGCCACAAGTGTCCGTTAGTAGGTGTCCGCACTCTGTCGGCGATCAAAGCCTGAAAATTGAGCAGAGCAATACAAAGTTCGTGGCGTGAGCCTTTGGTATTCACTTGGAGCTGAAAAAAAAAATGATATGTTTGAGAGGCCATTGCTTGCCCTTGCATGTCTCTGTTGCAAGCCGGGGGTGATGATATCTGCTGTGGGCGCCTGACATTGTTGTTCTCCACGACGAATGTGTGCTCACTGCTCGCTCTTTCTCAATAAAAGGGGCTCGCTGCATTCTCATGATGGCTTGGGTATAATTGGCCCGACTGATTCGTCTGTTGTTGGGTTCCCGAAAGGGGTGGGCTGCAAACGCAGGGCAAAAGCAATTCCAACCTTCGAATAAGTCCGTTTCCGGGGCGCATTTCGCTATCCCCCCAAGATCCACGTCTAATAATGCCTTCGTAAGATTAGCCGGCAACTAGACTTCGACACCTATGCACGCCATAATTACCATCCGCCCTCGCTGTCGAGGGTTGAGAAAAGCAATATGTTGCCGAGTCACGAGTCAATGTTGTATTACCCAGCGACTCGTAATCTTGATTACTGACGCCGTCTCTATTATGTTGCATTGCCGAGTTGCCGCTCCCACGGAGCCTTCATCCTGACCCGTCGCGTACATACACGAATTACTTACTGCATCGTCATCTTTTTTCAACCTGTTGTGAGAATGGTTGTGCAAGACTTGCTGAAACGGCTCATTACCCGCCCAGGTAGGTGGAACATTCTGTCGCCTCCGCCGCCCGCCACATGGTGTATCTGTGAGCAGACTGATGAATGAGGCAAGTCCGTCGGCCTGGGATCATTGTCAGCAGCGAGGTCACTGCAATTCGTTGGGGGCAGCCAGCTCATGACTGTGTGCATTATCATGATGGGCAGCAAGGGAATTGCTGCATTGTTGAACTGATGGTAGGGAGCTCGTGCAAAGTTTCTTCTTGCTTGAGGGGTAACTTGAGAAAGCTTGACGAGCGCAAGCCGCCATGGTGGCTCTGCAAATCTCCGAATGCCTCTGGACTCTCTTCAGGAGCACCTTCCCTTTCATGAGGCTGGACGCATTGGCGAATAGTCCTCACAAGCGACAGGCACTGCGAACGGCAAGAGCTGGCCTGATTTCGACAACCTGTCTTTCCTACAATTGTTGCCAGCTGCCAGCTGCAACTGCCTGACTCGTTCACCTGGTCACCTGACGTCTTGTGAGCCTTGATTCCGTCGTCATTCGTGTCCAACCGTTCATTCTGGTCAGCCCATGTTCCCCGGCTCAACGCTGATCCCACGATTCTATGACCGGTTATTTTTCTTTTGCCTTGATCCTCAGCGGCCAGGTGACTCTTTCCAAGCAGCCGTGTGGTGCATTATTTGCCAGGGTTCTCTCATCCATCCATCCATCCATCCATCCCATTTGATTGATGTGCTGCTACTGGCAAGCTGGAGCTGAACAGGACGATGCATGGCGACCTCCGGCATTATTTAGCGTGCATATCTAGCAGCAACTCCTCAGCCGTTTGGGTCACAGCACATGCATCGCAAAGGGCCAGTAGACCCCCGAATTAGGCATGGTGGCATGCTCTCGTGCTCTGAAGCCCGGCCCCCTCCACACGCTCCTCGTCTCCTTCCTCAAAAAAAAATATTGAGTCCTTCCCTCTCACAAGCACCCAACGGCCAATTTCTTCGCCTTTGCATGCCGTGTGGCTGCGGTGCCCGCAACCAACTGGTATCGTGCGGCGCTCTCTGATCCATGGCCAGGGACGCCACACCACAGTTGAGCCTTCATTCTCAACTTGCCAGCCTGGGTTAGATCTGCCACTGCCAAGCTGCCTATTGGACGACAATACCCGGATCTCTGTGGGACCCTCCGACAATGTTACTATACTAGGCTTGCCGCACTGCTGGGACTGGGTGGCCCGTGGAACAGGGATGAGTCTGGTGCACTACATACATACATAGACGATTATGTAGCTTTCCTGCTCCAGCAGATGAATGGGTATGAACCCATCTTCTCTTCACCAGGTCTCTTCGCAGTGGCACCTCCGGGTCATTTGAAACCGGATGCAAGGTAACAGGAAAGAGTCGCCGTCAGTCCGTCAGTCCGTCAGTCCGCCGGTCCGTCACCCAACGCCCGCATCATTCTTTCCAACCATGGTTGCCCAAAGAATTTGTCGCAACCCGTCACTAGATGATGGCAGGGGTTTCACATCTGAGGAAAAGGGAAAATCCGTCATCACGTTCGGCACTCCTGACCCAGTAACGTGTAACCAACACAGTGTTACAACTGCAGCTCGTTCATGTAAAGGGAAACCAAAGAGAATCAGCCCGGCAACGGCTTTGACTCTTATTAAGGAGTTTCACCCACGAGAGAGGGAGACGAAAACTCCACAAAGCCCCTCACGCGACAAGGAATCAGCCCTCCTTGCTGCATGTGCAAGCAGGGCACACAGCCCTTTGACGGGAGGTGGTGGAGGCCAGTGCAAATTCAACCGGTGCCGATTTTCAACACCATCGACGACATCGAGTAGAGATGTCTGATTTTAGTGCTCCAACAAATCTGATTCAAGAGTGGTAGGCTACATGGCGTCTTCAGCTTGCCACCACCGCCCGCATTCGTACGACTCGCCGTTCCATCTATCATGATTTCCAATGTGCCTGCCCGCAGAGTTGCCGGGATCAGTCCACTTATCAACATGTCTCTGGAGTTCGTGTAAACATACCGCGACAGCCGCAGAATTCAAGTTGACAGCCTGTCCCCAAATCAATTTGATTTCCAACACTAGCTAGACCTTGCCAGCTTGAGGAGTATCATCCAGCGGACCTGGCAATTGGTCACGACGGTTCGGCCAGCCGCAACTCTGGACATGAGGTGCCGTGAATCCCTCAGTTTCACGACATTGCCTCTGGCTCCCAGCTTCGAGGCTCGTGGTCGCATTGCTGACCAAATTCGGTCACTTCAAATGGGCATGGCTCCACGCATAGCCAAACGCCACCACCAATCAGCCAGGACCTGGCACCATGTGGCCAGTGGGTGTTTTGGAAGGAAGACTTCTCCACCAACAAACAATACAGGCAAGACGAAAAAAAATCACCAGTCATACATGCAATCCTATTGTAGCCAATGTCAAAGGATGAGCCCTCCACGTCAGCAGAGCACTACTCCGTGCTCGGTGTAATAATAATAAAATTGTATGCGTGCCCACATTGCGAAAGGCCGGCAAGCCTCGCTTTATCTCCCGGAAGGAACTGAAACTACTGAAACACGAAAGGCCATTGTCATACATACGGGGGCTTGCCATTATGTACAGGGGGAGACTTCCATGGAGTCGGGTCCGTCTGCATCATGTTCTCTGCCAGAGGGACTGCATGAGGACGTAGTCGCCCATGAATAACTCCTCGTCTCCAAATAGCACGGCCGCCTAAAGCTGCAACACCCTTGAGAGAACATGGGATCGTCTGGCGAACAAATCCCTTGTTACCTGGGTATAGAACCTGTAAATCCTTTCGAATTACCCCTATCTCACGGATATGGGGCACTACATACCGAGTACGTACCGAGTTACTCGCTGTCTCCGGCCATGTCCTTTATGATGAGTATTATCCGGACGCAGAGGGCATCAGGCTGATTTCTTGTCTCCCAATACCTCGGTAACGCTGGCCACGTTTTTTTTCCAAGGTCCTTGGGCCGGGCCGGGATACTCAGCTCACGTGGCGGGTATCGAGATCTCTTCTGACACAATCAATCAAGTGGGTTATTTGGCTGGTGCCTTTAGCCCAAGAGCTTGATTCGTCGACTTGCCAACGAGTTTTTGAAAGAGTATCATGGCCATCACAAGCAATCTACATACACCTGCCGAAACCGTGCATGCCATATAATCGAGTTCCTGTACTCTGTCAACGGTGTCAACACGGCACTTTGTAATGGGTGGTTGCGTTGCCTCCTTCCGGGTGCGTGCACACTCACTCACACTTCCGGCGGGAGCGTTTGTCCAGGTGTGACACCAATTCCGGAAGGGCGATATGGAGAGGCGAGGGGGAGAGTGAATTGCCATGGATCCGCTAGTTTTGTTCATGGTTGTTCCGACATTCGAAAACAAATTCTAGAAGCTGAGCCCACTTCTCCTTGTCCTTGGGAGGGGGAGGGGGGGGTTTCTTAAGTTCTTAACCCTGGATCTTTCCCAAAAATCGAGGTAAAAAAGGCGGATCGATCGTATCGGTCGCCAAGTCCGAGGCCCGATGTGAAGTACCAGGCATCGGCAGGTTGTCACAGCTGCTGAGCTGTTTCAGTTGCTCATGTTCCGATGCTTGCGCGTCGAAACGAGTCGTGATGGTGTAATGAGATTGAAGGCATTTCAATAAAAAATAAAATAAAATAAAAGGTCAGCTTAGGGTGGTTCCGATCCGGCGGCAGGTTGGGCCGCAAGAAGTAGCTCAAACCTTGGTCCGTTTCGACTTCAAGACTTCGCCACTGGAGCACCCAACCATCTCCGGCCCGATGTTGGAGGTCACCAGGTTTTTTTCACATTCACGGGGACGGAGACGGAGACGACGCGCACCCAAAAACATGTCATTAAACAGTTTCGGGGCTTTTGACTCGGGAAGAGTCTTCATTTCTAACACGGCGCGCCCGAGCCGGGCCGGCTATCTCGGTAGGTGTCAACTCAATTCAATGTCAAGCATCAAAGCTGCAACCTCTGCCGCGGCGAGCCGGCACAGCCTTTTTCCGCGCCAGGGACAGGCTGGTACACGGAATGGAAACAGATGGCTTTCATCGTCAACGCACTGGCTACCATATCGACCGATTCAGCGGCATGTTCTGCTGACGCTCTTGCGAGGGAACCACGTCGACAGCGTGCACATCATGTTGGCCAAAACATCGTCGAGTCCGAGCGTCGCAGTATCAAAAATGCAAGACCGCAAGTATGAACTTGCTTCATCTTGTCTGCATCCCATACCATCCCAAACGTCAGTCCGCGTTCGCCAAAGCCCAAGCCGTAGATAAAACTGCAGTGTGGTTCCGCATTCCCTTTTTCCCCCGTTCGAAACAGAGATGACGCATATCGAAGCGTAGAATGGTCCAACCTCTAGTTCATGAGAATGGATGCCTTATCGACTGGTTAGCAAACACTTTCTCTCGTGGCGACGGCCTGCCCAGTCACACCCGTCCAGCACTTACAGCCATGAGGACACAGCATATGCTAATGTAAGGACTGAGCCGTTCTCCTATTCTCGCGCATTTCCAGAAAATGCCCATGACACTATACAATTGTCAGTACAATCCGTTGCTCATGGCCATGATCTGGTCAGAGAAGCGCATCGGATCGCATCGTACCCGTTCTTATTTCGATCCATGATGCCGGGTGTGAAATGGTGGACGTATGCGCTCGTGCAAATGAGGAGGAGCAGAACGAGGAGGAGAGATCGGAAATTGAAGAGTGCGGACTGTCCACCGCGCACCTGGTTAGCGATGATGCTTCGTGGAGAACAAGTTCAAGGGCATCCTTTACCATGTCTTTTTTTTTTCTTCTTTTTTTTTTTTTTTTGCAACGGACTGGGCTGGGGAAGGGGACCGGGAAGGATGCAATCCGCACAAATGTGCAATGTCGCGATGGCTGGACAATGGACGGTCTCGCTGTCGTAGCTCTCCCGGGTACCACGTAGCCTCCTAGGTTCTGGGCGGTGCGGAGGAGCAAAGATTCGCCGCGCCGCGCAGGCAGTGACGAGCGTGTTGTCTCCTCCCTCCACCAACAAGGCCCACCACAGAGCTCCCGCCAAACATTGAAATTTCAAGAACTGCATTCCAGCATCACCAAATCTCAACCCAGGCACCGCCATCTCTGCTCATTACACTCACTCACTCCATGCACAGCTCAATCGCACAAATCAACGACATCCACCCACGCCACCGTCCCAAGTCTCAAGTCTCCATCTCCGCATCGCATCGCATCGCACAGCATAGCACAGCACAGCATAGCATAGCAGCTCATCAACATCGCAACACCCACCAAGATGGAACCCCGAGCACGAGCCGGCAAGAATGTCGGCAAAATGAACTTTTCTCACAATGAGCGTACGTCCCCCATCCCTTCTCCCTTCTCCCTGCACCTCCTGCACCCCCTGCACCACCCATAATAAAGCATGTCACTCAAGCCTCTCCAACTACTAGTAGCCCAGCTGCTCTACGCCCACGGCGACGTGAAGAACCCTCTCCCCGAAACGATACGCGTCCTCGACGAGATCCTCACCGACTTCATGCAATCCATCGCCTTTGAAGCCACCCGCGCGGCGCACTACTCGGGCCGTCAAAAGATCAAGTACGAGGACTTTGAATTCGCGTTTCGCAAGAACCCTGCTTTTCTGGGCAAGGTCCAGGAGGTGTTTGAGAAGCAAAAGGAGATCAAGAAGGCTCGTGAGATCCTGAGAGATGGCGAAGACGAGATCATGAAGGATGCGGCGGATGAGGAGAAGAAGAAGGAGAAGGAAGGGGTTGCTGGTGCTGTTGCCGGTGCCGGTGCCGGTGCTGGTGCTACGGCAAAGAGGGCGGAGGAGGAGTTGGGTGAGGCGGATGATGATGCGGAGGCGGAGGCGGATGCGCTGGGGAAGAAAAGATGATGGGTGGAAGAAATATTGTTGTCTGGCATAAAATTTGGATGCATCGTGGCACGTTGCATGGTCATGGAATGGCGTTTGGGATTGGAAACTTGGAACTTTTGACATGGGAACCATTCATTGATGACACTGGCCAAGTGGCGCGATATTGGAACCGAGGCACGGCGTTTTGATGCCATGGCTCTGGCGCTTGCATAAGGCATTGGGCATTGTAACGAAATCATGATCAAGATCAAATTCATTTACCATCTGTGATCAGGCAGCACATGTGTGCTGTGAACACATTTCGTTCAATATAACCCGACACACATATTCAGCATTCAGACCCTCGGCGATGTGCATTGGGCTGCCCAACGCCGGCCCGGTGCCCCTCCTCCGACCCAGCAGCCGCCGAATGCGATATCGGGCTGACAGAAATACCTCGACCGGCTTAGCCACTCATGCATTGCAAACAGCGCCAGCTTTCCCCTTTCTGCTTGCCTACTCCGTACGGACGCATAGACGCAGCCTAGTGCGGACTACAACGTGCAAGACTAAAGGAAGTCCAAAACGGCTTCCCGAGCATGCCCACGGCGGTTCAAGGTGTGCTGAGCCGGTCCACGGACCTTGGACTTGAATGCCCACTTGTTAGGCTTCGAAAATCCTATGTAGACGTCGGGCCCAGATGGGGAGTCCCATCGCCGTGCATTGGTCCACGGCGCAAGTGCGCCATTTTGATTGTAATGTTCCTCTTCTTTGTTCCCTCCCTCCCTTTTTTTGCTTCTTTGCAGTCGCCTTTCGGTGTGAAATGACGGACCTAGGAATGCTGTGTTTTCCATCTCGCTTCGCATTGCCCTCATTCTCTCAATAATCGGGTCACGGACTGAGGACCGCCACCGATGGCTCCAGCCGAAAATGCGGAGCCCTGGCCGGGATGCACAACAACCGCGCAAGGCAGAGTCTCTGCAAATACGATGGTTTCCCAAAATGTAGCACCAAGTGCATTGTCTCCCACCGGACGGGCGAGTGACAAGGCGTACGCAACCAAGGACGGAGAGCGTGGAAGACTGTTGTCGAGTCCGGCCCCGAGCGGTCGCCTGTCGCCAGTCCCTCATGGATCATATCACGGTGTACATCTGATGACTGAAAGAAAAGTGTCGATGCTGAGTGAATTCTGGATAGCCAACAAGCCTTCCATACTAGTGGCCCTATCGCAGCTTTTTGCTGCTCTGATGAATCTGAGTGCGCGATTTCTGGAGCTCGAGGGCGACGGCATGCATCCCGTGCAAATGCTTCTTCTGCGACAGAGCGTGACATGGTTATGCTGCTCATTGTACATGTGGTGGATGAAGATTCCCAACTACCCTTTTGGCAGAAGGGAAATTCGATGGCTGCTACTGGTGCGAGGCATTACCGGCTTCTTTGGTATATTTGGCATGTGGTGGTCCATGATGTACTTGCCGCTGGCCGATGCCACCGTCATCACGTTTCTGGCGCCCGGCGTCGCTGGCTTCGTGTGCTATTTCCTTCTGAGGGAACCATTCACACGTATCGAGCAGCTGGCAACGCTTGTGGCGTTGCTTGGTGTGATTCTCATTGCTCAGCCGACGGCTCTCTTTGCCAACACTCCCTCGGACGACACGAATCATCACAGTCATGAAGCCACGGATGGGGAGCGACCGCACAGTTCCGTCCCTGGCGCGGATCATCATACCACGCCTCATGAACGGTTGCTGGCCGTGGGTGTAGCTCTCCTGGGTGTACTCGGTGCTGCTGGTGCATTCACAGCCCTGCGCGCCATCGGCAAACGAGCTCATCCCCTCATATCGGTCAACGCCTTCGCCGTGATATGCACAATCATCTGTGCCACATTCCTGACTCTCGGGCCTGTCTTGGACATTGGCCAGCCTTCACTGCGCTGGATGCCGCCAACCTCGATCAAGCAGTGGTTGCTCTTGTCGTCACTCGGGTGGTTTGGCTTCATTATGCAGTATCTCATGACAGCCGGACTGGGGGCCGACAAGTCCAACCGGGCCAACGCCATGGTGTACACGCACATGCTTTTTGCTGCCAGCTTTGACCGGTGGATATTTGGCCATCACATGGGGCTGATGAGCTTTGCTGGGTGTACCTTGATCCTGGGGAGTGCTGTTGGTGTCATCGTCCTCAAGAAGCCGCCTCCATTGCCAAAGGCCGGGGACGTGGAGACGCAAAGCAACTTTTCTGGTGAGGCAGAAGGCTCGTCGGTGCTGTTGGGTGTTGCGGGACATGCGGAAAGTGTGAACTCGGAGAGAATGCGATAGGGTTCGATGTAGTCGTCAAAATGGAGTACTGAGGAGCACAAATAATATTCGTTCGCAAGGGAAGACCGCTCCTTCCGTTCTAACGTACAAAGCCAGCCATCAGGCAATGTTTCCGTGTGAGCCGACTTGACAGAAAAAGTCCTTTTTACTGGAAGGCGCAAAGAGTCTTTGCGTCACGCGAGTTCCGGAAATGGTACAGGGTAGTTCTCAGCACGTATCGCTATCACCACGTGACGCGATCGCGAAACCCGTTGTCGCGAGCGAAACCTCGAAGGGAAAGCAAAGCTCGGGACAGAAAGAGGTCGAAAAGGACGATCTCCGTCAATTGCGCACCCCACCCCCCTTCAACTTTCGTCCGAAAACCAGCATCAGGATCCCGACTCCATCGATCCCTTTCTTTGCTTGAACGATTGACCCTTCCCCTACTCATCTAACCTGGACCAAGGCACGGCATTGGCAAACCCGCCAAGATGGTCCAAATCGGCGAAGTCAAGGGCAACAAGCGGGACAACCGTACAGCTGCACACACACATATCAAGGGCCTTGGATTAAAGTTGGATGGACGTGCAGACAAGAATGGTGCTGGATTCGTCGGACAAGCACCTGCCAGAGAGGTATGGACCAAGTATTCTGTTTTAAAGCCACAACGACCCGGTACCTGACTTTTTTTTTTTTTTAATTCTTCGTTCTCCTCTTTTGCCACAGTCATGCGGTGTTGTTGTCGACTTGGTTCGAGCTCACAAAATGGCGGGACGAGGCGTTTTACTCGCCGGTGGCCCAGGAACCGGCAAGACAGCGCTCGCGCTCGCGATTAGCCAAGAACTGGGCACAAAGATTCCATTTTGCCCCATTGTCGGCAGCGAAGTGTACTCCACCGAAGTGAAGAAGACGGAGATGTTGATGGAGAATTTCCGGAGAGCGATCGGTCTGAAAGTCCGGGAGACAAAGGAAGTGTACGAGGGCGAGGTGACGGAGCTGACGCCCGAGGAGGCTGAGAACCCGCTGGGCGGCTATGGCAAGACGATCAGCACTCTTCTCATCGGGTTGAAGAGTGCCAAGGGACAGAAGAAGCTACGTTTGGACCCTAGCATCTACGAAGCGATTCAAAAGGAGAGAGTTACTGTCGGCGACGTCATCTATATTGAAGCCAACACGGGTGCTTGCAAGCGAGTCGGCAGATCAGATGCCTATGCGACCGAGTTCGACCTCGAGGCCGAGGAATATGTCCCGATTCCCAAAGGAGAAGTTCACAAGAAGAAGGAAATCGTGCAAGATGTGACTCTTCATGATTTGGATGTCGCCAACGCCAGACCCCAAGGTGGACAGGATATCATGAGCATGATGGGCCAGCTCATGAAGCCCAGAATGACTGAGATTACGGAGAAATTACGTACCGAGATCAACAAGGTGGTCAGCAAATACATTGACCAAGGTGTGGCTGAACTCGTTCCCGGTGTCTTGTTCATTGACGAGGTAAGTGCATTCACATACACAGAGATGTACAAAAATAAGAAAGCCCTTTATATTCTTTCTTGTTTCACTCCTGTCCGGAACACGCCCCAGAGATCTCATGTGCGGGAAGACACACGAAAAGAAGCTAACAATTATTCTTGGGGGGAATGATAGGCACATATGCTTGACATAGAGTGCTTCACCTACCTCAACAGAGCACTGGAATCGCCGATTGCCCCCATTGTGGTATTGGCGTCGAATCGCGGAATGTGCACAATAAGGGGCACTGACGACGTTGTCGCTGCCCACGGCATTCCTACTGATTTCCTCGCCCGACTGCTCATTGTTCCTACAGCGCCATACCAAGCAGAAGAGATCAAGCAGATTGTGCGGATACGAGCCTCCACCGAAGGCGTGGCCATCACGGATGCGGCAATCGACAAAATTTCCGACCACGGCGTGCGAATCAGTCTGCGCTATTGCTTGCAGTTACTTACCCCAGCAAGGTATGAATAAGCTAGAAGAAGCTTTCCCTCCCGCTTTGGCGCGATTTGACCCCCCCCCCTTCTGTCGTATTCCATCGCTAGCACTAGACCGGCACCTGTGTCTAATGCTGGCGTGGTCCCCTCCACATGATAACTATGGACTGTCTAAGACATGGTCGCTGACGACACGACGCAATAGCATTCTTGCAAAGGCAAACGGCCGCTCCCAAATTGACATTCAGGACGTCAGTGAGTGTGAGGACTTGTTCCTTGACGCTCGCCGTAGTGCCACGCTACTGAGCAGTGAAGCCGGACGAGGTTACATTTCATAGATGAATTTTGTTTTTTATAGTAAGGCGTCCAGCAGAGGGTTAGTTTCAGTTCTTTCCCGTGTCCCCTATAGGCACGTGTCCTCTATAGGAGACAAGTTTAGACGGCGCTGGGATACCGGACGTATTTCAAATTAAACTTTTTCTTTGCCTGTCTTTGAAATACCCACTGGGTGTTTCCCGCCGTTTTCAAGCTTATAGGAAAGCCGAAACGGACTAGTGTGTTTTGTAGCGCGGATAGTCGACGGAACGGTCGACTCTGTCGAGACGGCCAAGTTGCTCACAAAAAAGCTTCGGAGTGACAGTGGTAGAGCGCAGAGGTAGAGCGGGCAGACATGCAAGGCACGGAGCGCCAGACACAAAGGGATATAGCAAGACACAACGAAAAATGCTCAAAATTCAAGCGCCGCAAACTTTGGTCAAGTCTTCGGCAGGAAGACAGCCTTAAAGTTATGACCATTCTTCTGCGAGGCATAGTCACACCACGTCGGCTTGCCAGTCTGAGACATCCAGGGACTGAGAAAAAGCACCACCTATGGGGTACCAGTACTCCCTCCGTACAACAGAACGCATCAGCCACCACCCTGTTTGCCTGTCCACTTGAGGGTCGATAGACGTGCTTCTCCGCCTTGGTGCAACGCACGCACGACATGACACAACCTGCAGAGGCAGATGGCAATGGATTGGCGCATATTGAGCATCACGTGCAGCAGGAAATGTCGGCCGTGTTCGGATGATGAGATATAGTCTTTGTCTCAGGCATTGTAGCATTCCAGAGGCCAGCCGTCTCACATTCCTGCGAGGATTGAGCCTGGCCATTGTCGTCGCTCAGTGAGGTTGGGGCGGGTACGGGTGGTGTGGACAGGAGCCTTTTCGTCGAACGGACGGACTGGGATGAGAAAGCCACACGGTGGCAATCTTAGTGGATGCGAATGTAAAATGGCCGGCAGCTCGAGACGCTCAGGCAGGCAGCTACGTACTCCATTTCCCCCTAGACATGCTGCATGAGGCAGCAGCAGTCTAGTAGAGAGACGGAGGTGCGTCTGAAAGCGAATTTCGACATTGACCTGAAGGAGGGTTGAGTTGTCAGAACTGAGTTTTCCCTCCTGACCCTGACACTTTTCCTTTACCGGTTATCATGGAGAGTTTTTCCATCTGAAATGTCATCATGATAAAGGCCCGAAATTGAATAAAAATAACGGTTGATGGTGCAATCTGTAGTTGAAGTATAATCCTAACTTGCCGGAGAGAAGAACAAGCTCCCCTCGCTTCGCCTGCTTCCGATCTTGACAGGCGATCGGAGCCTTCTAACAAGCCTGGGGCTGGCTGCCGAACCCACTCTGAAGGTCTCCCGAGACATGTAAAGGCGAAGCAGTCCCACGAGCTAGAATAATGGCGGCAGGCTAGCGAGCATGTAAGCTGGCCAGCCATGAGCTTGTCCCAAGACGGGCTGTTGGCAAGCCAGTACCTGTCGACGTTTGAGGTACAGCTAACGGGTCCTTTGAGGTGTGAGAATACCAAAAGGCACCAGTTCCAAACGAGCAAAGAGCGCGCTCTAGCAACAACCTTTTCCCACCATTCCGACTCTCGAGCATTCTTTATTATCCCTCACCATCCAGAATACTTTTTTCTTTTTGCTTTGTTTCTCTTGCTCCTCTTCTCCAAGGTGTTTGAGCAGCCACATCTAACAAAAGCCTCTGCCGTTTAGGTTTGGGGACAGTGGTGTAAGCTGAGGACACACAACTGGGTTGCATGATTCTGGTCACGCCGACTTCACTGACGCTTGCCCCCCTTCCCCAGCCCACCGCACCATGACCCAAGTGCTGTCCTTGGCCACTCAAGACATGGAAACCGTGGGTGCTTCAGTTCACCATCACATGAGCCTCGAGAAGCCCTTCAGAAGCCGAGGAGGTTTTGATCTGGCCCAAGATGGGAGACTCTCTCCCAGTCCGTTCAGAACAGGGGCGGGGAGGAAAAGAGCATCAACGATAAACACTGCCCCTGCCAACCACGGCATGTTTGAACCGCTCAGCATCAGCACGTCTGGGCAGCCCACGCAAGATGGCCCTCGAGACATCATCTGTCTTTGTACTCCAGCGCCAAAGATACCCAGGCCAAGGAATGGTGAGCTGTCCAACCCCGCGCCAATTCGTTGACTATATCCTCAAGAGGCTGTCGTAAAAATTTCGGCGCGCTTCAATTGAGCAATGGGCCAGATAAATAAAAACCTCTTCCGAATTCGCTCCTAGAAGACGTTATTCAACCCCGCATAAGATATCTGACTGACGAATTTCTTGTCTCAGCATTCATTCTATACCGTCAACATCATCAGTCCCAGGTAACTGCAGAGAATCCCAAGCTTTCGAACCCAGAAATATCAAAAATCATTGGAGACAAGTGGAAGCATGAGAGCGAAGATGTCAAGGACAACTGGAAGAAGCTCGCCGAGGAGGAGAAGCAGCGACACCAACATCAGTATCCCAACTATCGATATCAGCCCCGACGAGGCACCAAGACGCAGGGAAATTGGACGAGCACCTCCCCGACAGATGAGCATGGTCGGTGCCCTAAATGTCATGGACGTTCCATCTCGACTCCAAGAACGCCGTCGACCCCTTTTTCGACATCGCCGGCTGGAAAACATTCTTTTGCTTCCCAGATGCAGCCCTCATTAAGGTACCTGGACACAACTGCTTCCTCTCGCCGATCAAGCTTTGAGCAGTCTCCCACCAGCAGCCTACCATTCTCACATCAGCTGCCTTCTGTCCGAGACGTTGACAAGAGCGAACAAAATTCCTCCGAGGTCAAACGACGACGCGCCAACTGTGCAGGCGGTTACCATGCTATCACGGGAGCGCCTGGGGCATACACTATCAGGCCACCTCCGGATTTGAGACGAACGCCACCAGAGTCTGCGTCCAACTCGATGAGGTATTATGCAGGGACAACGCTGCCAGATCTGGCAAGTTTCCCGAGATCACAGAGCGGTCCTATGCCTCCGCCTTTTCGCCCTCTAGGGTCTTCTTCTTGGGCCGTTGACAAAGAGAGTCTCAGTCGTCGACACAGCGGGTTTGATGAATCCTTGCGGTTGCCACCGCTTCAATCATCAATTCCTCCCTCTCCCTCCGAGTCCCCAGTATCAGAGGGGAGGCATGTGGGCATCCCGTCAGCGAAATTAAATGTCTCACCAACAAGGAACCAGCACTCACGCAGCTTGGACGCAAAGACGGCATCAATGGAACCAACTCTGAATCAAAAGCTTGAAATCCTCTCAATTGTTTCTGACCCATTGCCGTGTGCGGGTCACCACGGAACACTTTTTGATAAGCGAGGTGCATTTATTGCTGTTGAAGGGGCCAACCCAGCTGTTCTCGATCAAGTGGGTCGATCCCTTGAGAAGGTCCTCGTCGCTGGCGGCGATGTTACCCTCAAAGTTTGGACAAATGACGAGTCGGGCGAATCTGATACACCGGGCTCGGGTGAAAGAAAGGGTAAAGGTGTCGACGCTGGACCGGCGGCTGAGGTTGAGGGGGATAGTTGCAAAGTCGATTTGCTTTCATCATATTTCCAAACTATTCTCTCGTGGAGGCGGAAATCGCAGCAGATTGCCTACCATGTCACTGGTGGATATATGGGAGGAAACTTTGACAAGGAGATCCAAGACAAGAACTCCAAGGTCGCTCAAGCCTCGTCAACTGAACCATGCACTCCTCCCCGTGACGACAAGAGCCCAGCAGCCGCCCCCAAGATACCTGTTGCTTTGGTGAAGGGCGGGCTGAGCCTGACACTTTCAGACAAATATGCATCCGCAATGCCCATCTCGGACAGATACACGCCAGCGGACCATTGGCAGTGGCTGGCCAGTCTCTGGCGAGGAATGGCGAATCCTGACCTGGTGGTACATGTTCAAGAAAGTAACAACGGACCAGATGACACAACAGGAACTGTGGATGTGTCGAAAAGAATGGGGCTGATGGTTATCAGATTGCCAAAAGATCGAGGCTTGGATGAAGCAACGGAACGCCGGATGGGATTCGAGATTATGGAATGGATGAGGGATGGACCGTTCAGAGATGAGGTTCCCGCGAGATGGAGACAAGACTCGTTTTGAGAGGCGAGATGGTTGAGCAGGAAAGTCTCCTTAATCTCGCAGGACAGCAGGAGTTTTCTTCATGTAGAAGTATATTGATTGAGACTGCGGTGGACTGCAAAGTCTCTTCCGTTGAAATGAGATGTGCGTTTCTCCAAGTTCCGTCTGAAGTAGAATCGGGGATGATTTCCTTTTGGTATAACACGAAATGCGAGAGTCACGGGTTTGTGCAACCGGAAATGGAAGCAAGCGTGGGTGCAGGTGGTGCAGGTGTGGGTGGGTGCAAGTGCGGCTGCGCCGTGCTGCCCGTGCCTTGTCTCAGATCTCCAGATCCTGTGGCCTCAGGTGTCAGGCATGAACTCCATGCGCAGACAGGTTTCAACAAGGCCTAAAATTTAGGCGCGTGTACTCCGCACAAGGGCCTGTGACGCGTCTAATTGAGACGACAGCAACACTCGACCAGCCGCCCACATGCAAGTCTGGCGGATAACATGCCATCATCAACCCCTGACGGAACACGACAGCCAGCCTCACAACAGTACCGCGTCAGCTCTACCGCCTCCAACGACATCACGATGCTCCTACGTCTCTCTCATAACTGCTCATAATGCCAGACTTTAAACCTGGCCAGACGGTGCAACTCAGCGATGGCCGCCAGGCTACCGTCCGATTTGCCGGGCAGACCAGCTTCCAGGTCGGAGAGTGGATTGGTGTTGAGCTGGAGGACAAGACGGGGAAAAATGATGGAAGCGTTCAAGGAATCAGGTACTTTGATTGTCCCGCGGGCTACGGCATGTTTGTCAAGCCCATGATGGCAACAATCATTGCCCAGCCCCCGACTACAAGACCGGCTCGGAAGCCGGCTCGCCCAAGCAGTTTTGCTCCTGCATCCGCCAAGACAGCACCCAGTGGCGATGTTGCGTTGGCCAAGAGGAGGAGTCTGAATGCTCCTAGCCCCAGTCCTGTCCCCAGGACTCGCCCGACCAGCCTGGTGAGATCTCCGGCGAAATCACCAACCAAGCAGCTAAGCGCCGCCTCGAGTACCGCAGTCTCACGAACGGGGACACCTTCTCATGCACGAGTCCCCTCTGCTTCTGCGACAGCAGGTGCTACTGCTTTGCGAACACGATCGTCGACGACATCACAAAGGCTGTCGATGGGTCCACCAGCTGTGCCCGCGCCACGAGCAGCACGAGTGTCATCTGGGTCGACTGTTGCATCGAAGACAGGTGGTGCTCATACGAGGTCTGCGAGCGGTGTTCGCCCACTTGGATCCCTCCGAGAATTCTCCCGCACAGATTCTGGACGAAGGCCTTCTGCTGATTCACAGGCCGGACGGGACAGCGGCTCCGCCGAAGACACAGGCCCGGGGTCTCCAATGAAGAGCGATGGCGAGATTTTGTCACCACAACCAAAAAGTCCCGTGGCGGGACGAGCCATCGCGTTGGAAAGAATGGCAGCCCAAACATCTCCCGAGCCATCGTCCTCCATCGCGCCAGTATCGAAAAGACCTACGGCTGCACCTGCCCAGCGATCTGTTTCGCATGCCGCGGCAGCCAACCGCGAGATCGAGGACCTCAAGGCGAAACTCAAAGTCTTGGAACGAAAGCGCTTGGAGGACAGGGATAAACTCAAACAATTGGAAAAAGTGCAGGGTGAGCGAGACACTTTTGAAGGAATTATCCAAAAGCTCCAACAAAAATACCAGCCCCAGCAGCAGGAAATTGCGGACCTGCGGAAGGAACTCAAAGAAGCAGAGGCAAAGTTCGAATCAATTGAAGCCATGCAGGCCGAGAATGACACAGCTCTTGAGCTGGCGGCCCTTGACCGGGAGATGGCGGAGGAAACGGCCGAGGTATTGAAAATGGAGGTAGAAGCACTGAAGCAAAAGACGGAAGAGTTGGAGCTTGAGGCTGAGGTGCTTCGAGAAGAGAATTCGGAATACAGCAACGGCATGACATCCGAAGAACGCGCAAGCACTGGTTGGCTGCAAATGGAGAGGACGAATGAGCGTCTACGAGAAGCCCTGCTAAGACTCCGTGACCTGACACAAGCCCAGGAGGAGGAGCTTCGGGACCAAATAGTGGGCCTGGAGGAAGACGTGAAAGAGTTCGGCCAGATCAAGGACGAATATGCATCTACAAAGGAAAAGCTGGCGAAATCAGAGGCAGCTGTGGACGACCTCAGACAGCAACTCGATACGGCGCTCGGGGCGGAGGACATGATTGAAGACTTGACGGAACGAAACATGAGCATGTCGGAGCAAATCGAGGAACTCAAGGCCGTCGTAGAAGACCTCGAGAGCCTCAAGGAGATCAACGACGAGCTCGAAGCCAACCATGTGCAAAATGAAAAGGAGATGCAGGAAGAGCTGGACTTCAAGGACAGTGTCATTATCGAACAAGCACGACGAGCTGGGCAGCAGGAAGAAACATTTGAAGACATGGAGTACACGGTTTCGAGGTTCCGAGAACTCGTCACCAACCTGCAGAGCGACTTGGAAGATATGCGGGCTTCCCAGGCAGTCACTGAAGGAGAGTCAGAGAAGCTCAATGATCGCTCGCGAGCCATGATGGACCTAAACTTGAAGCTCCAGATATCTGCGGCCAAGGCACAGGTCAAGACGATTGACTTGGAATTGCGTCGCCTGGATGCCCAAGAGGCTGACCAGCATCTCGAAATCGTCAAACTTTTCCTGCCAGACACGTACCAGGAGGATCAAGACTCGGTGCTCGCCCTGCTACGATTTAAAAGATTATCGTTCAAGGCGAATCTTCTCAACGGGTTCATCAAGGAACGCATCAACGGACAGGCGCACCCCGGCCATGAGGACGATATCCTTGCGGGATGCGATGCCGCGGACAAGCTGGTGTGGGTGTCAGCCATGTGCGACCGGTTCGTCAACGACATTAGTCACTGTACGATTGAGCAGTTCTCCAAGTACCAAAACTCGTTACTGGAGCTGGAACCCGTGGAACGCGCACTGAATGCTTGGATTGATGGTCTCCGACGCGACGATCTCAAGGAGAAGAAATGCGCCGATGATCTCCAGCGAACCATAGCCCTCATGTCGCACTTGGCCGAGGTACATATTTCCGATGATCTCCCAAGCTTTGCGGATGAGATACACATGTCGTCGCTGGTGGTGCAGAGCCATTTGGACATGGCAGCGATTTCGTTCAACACAATGAGAGCCATGGTCCAGCGAGCCATTCCCTCTCCCACGGCCGAGGGCGAGACCGAAGCTGAGATGGTCCAGGTTTTTGCAAAGAAGCTCGACTTTGTCATTACACAGACGAGAAGCACAAAGGTGATTGCTGGAAAGGCGGTCCGGGCATTGGAAGATCTCAAGATGCGATCTCTGTCGTTGCTCCCTGACACAAGGGAGGTCTTTGAGAGGTGCGAAACTTCCAGTCAAGAGCTGGCAACCATGGCACGAGCCATGGGCAACAGCACCCACGCCCTGCTCACTCAAGACGAAGGACGCAACGAGCCATTTACGCTGGAAGAGATTCAACAAGCTATCCACCAGGGTGTTGTGAGCGCGACTTCGGCAGGAGAGTCGGACACCTTCTCCGCGTTTCTGAACAAGCTGCGTGCAGTCACTGCCCAGATCAACGACGTGGCTGCGCTGGCGACGGACCTCGACCAGACGCAAGAATTCGACGTGCACCCTGCTCCATGGAAGCTTCGCTCCCAAGAGCTCAGGGCCCTCAAGACTGTACCTGTCAATGCCGAGGAAGAGCTGCGACGTCTCAAGGAGGAACACAACGAGGCACGCAGAACCATTGCTCAGCGGGACGAGCATCTCAGCACTGCGGTCCTCAAGATCGAGACTCTGGAGTCACGCATGCGTGACGCCCACGCCAATATTGAGCGCATCACCAATCTGCAGCAGCAGCTCGAGGCGGCAGGCAAGCAAGTGACCAGCCTCAAGGAGGACATTGAGAAGCAAGACCGAGAGCTCAAGAGCCTCGAAACCGAGCGTGACAAATGGAAGAAGATTGCCAGCGACAGCCGAGCGTTTGCTGACGGTGCCGATGCGGCGGGCATGAAGGCCGGCCAAGAACGGGCCGTGGCCACAGCTCGTGAGATGGATGCGCTGAAGAAGGACATTGAGAGTCTTCAATCGGCTGTACGATATCTACGGGAGGACAACCGTCGTGCCCGCATGACGGAGCAACAAAACTACGACTGGCTCGCCGAGCCGCTCAAGAAGCCAGCGCCCATGGCTGAGCAGCGCAAGGCACTTGTCGTGGCCGAGGGCAAAGACGTGCTGGGCGAGCTCGTCAAGATGACCACTTCGGCAACCATGTTCAAATTTGGAGCCCTGCCAAAGGACAAGCTTGCCTGGAAACCAGCCAAGACGACACCGCAATACCACGCTGCCAAGCAAATGGAGGACTTTGCCTCATGGAAAGCCTGGCAGGACTCTGTGCTCAAGAAATCGTCCCTCCTTCGCAACACCCAGGGCGCAAGCGACAAGGCAAAGGGTCGTATGCGGAACCCTGCTGCACAGCTACGAATCAAATTGCCCGGTCCAGATGGCAAGACGATGACGGGGTCTGGCCTCGGACGGAATGTCGAGATTGTCGGGTCTCGCGAGTGGGAGGCTCTCCAGAGCAGTAGAATTGCCGTGTAAGACGCCTGGCATTTCTTTTGTCCTCCCCCCCCCATTTTTGACCAAAGGTGCAAACAAGGAAGGTCTTTTTTTTTTTTTTTTTTTTTTGTGTATCCATCCCAAATAATTGTATTTAGATACCCTGTGGATATTGAATCAGAATCGGAGTTTGATTCCGTACAAAGATGCATCTGCGCGGTCCATGTCTCGACGATTGTGTAGGCACCTAGCTGCATGGGCGGGGTAGCTTCATGTATTACCTCGATGGCTCACGATGTCGTTGGACATTGCCACGAAGAAGTGAACAATATACAAGTGAACATGATAGCGTTGTTCCCTACCATGGCATTTCGTATCCCGTCATTGCCGACAACGAAGGCCCTGACATGCCGCTCGACATGTCGGGCGAACATGCTGTCTTTCCCCACTTGACAACATTTCCCCCCCCTTTGTTCATGTTCACTCATGATCTCCCCTTGCCCTTCTTATCCTTCTTCTTCTTCTTCCCTCCATGCCCAGCACCGGCCTCCTCGACGCCCGCACCAGCACCCATCAGCGCCGCCATGGGATCCCCCCCGCCCTGCATCTCCCTCATCATATCCCTGAGCAAGTTCTCCGACACGCCGCCGCCCGTCATGGCGGGACTCAGATACGGCACGTACTCGCCCATCTTCCACCCCCTCGGCACGGCAGGCCGGGGGTAGGGCTTCCCTCGGGCGGCTGCACCTGCCCGCCCATGCGGACCCTCAGGCCGGGGCTGTCCTCGGTGGTGGGGTTCTCCCGAAGGTGCTTCGCCACGAGGACGTACAGGTGGTGCTTGTTGCGGACCCGGACCTGGACCTGGACTCCTCCGGCCGAGGTCGAGGTCGAGGTCGCTTTCAGGCCGACCTTTACGCGGCCCGGGTTCGCCCAGTCCTTGGGGTGCGTCTTCTCTGGCTCGAGGAGGGTGGGCAGGCGGAGCCGCGAGCAGGCGTTTGCGATTTCGCGCGCGAGGGGTTCTTGACGGCGAGGGGGAGGCGATGCGGCGGCCTTGGGCGCGGGTGCGGGTGGCGTCGAAGTAGACCGGGTAGAGGCATTGGTAGTCGTTGTAGGCGGAGCGGTCGGCGCCGTGGGGGAGGGCCGAGGACGGCGGGGGGATGGCATGTGTTGTTGTTGGGGTTGTTGTTGGGGTTGGAGTAGTTGGGGTTGTGATGGCTGGTGCTTCGGGTTGGTGCTGGTCCTGGAGCTGGGGACGCGGCGCATGATGTCCGAGTCGACAAAGTCGTCAATGTCGCCTTCGTCGGGGTCCGACACCATGTCTGGATCGCTGTCCGAGACTTCCTCTACGCGTGGGTGGGACATGGTGGACGGGGGTGGCTCGGGGAGTGTTGGACAAGAGGTTGTTGGCAGATGAGATGCTGATTTTTTGGGAGTTGAGTAGTTGATATGATGGTGGGGTCGCAGGTGGTGCTCTTGATGAGGGCGGGCACGTGGGGTGTTTTTTATCTTGAGGACACAAGTCGTTGGACACATGCATTCTCATCACGGGCAAGAAACCAAGGAAGAAAAAAAAGAAAAAAAAAACCCCCCCGCAAGGTTGCAAAGCTAAGAGCCAATCTCATTCAACCTGAAGCTATACAATCGAGAACCGAAATGTCTGTACACATGGGGGAAAACTATATTCAGTCGTCTCCCCAGCCAGGGCACATATAGTCATGCCTTCCTCGCACTTGTTGTGGAAGCTTTTCCCGGCTGTCTGGCCGTTCGTCTTACCGCTACACCAGAAATGAGACGATCCTGTACCTCACGCTGTGCAGTGTGGAGCAAAATCAAGAATAAACAGACACATGGAAGAGCACATTTTTTTTTCCTGATATATAAACGCCTTGCATTCGTTCACTGTTTCAATTTACTTTGATATTGGGATTCTTATACTTGGTGCCAGGCGGATGGGCGTCCTCGGCGAATTTGCAAAACGGATGTGTGCAGACGCCTTCGCGGATACTGGGACACTGCGAGGCATCATGTTAGTTACCACTCATGGTTGTTTCTAAATATCGCGACGTGGAGAGAAAGGCTCTGGCTCACGTGATGCCCGTAAATACAATCGTCAGAGTCGCAATCTTGACCATTCGTGCACGGGTTCTGACGCGCCAACACTGCAATGGCATTGATCTCCTCGTTGCTGGGCTTGTAATCATGCACAAAGAAGCACGAGTCTCCCTTGGCGCATGGTCCTCGCAAGAAGTGGTTATTACATAGCTTATCCGACTCTTTGCGTTTTTTGATGCTGTCCATTGCAGAAATGTTCACGGTAATGGGCTCGTCCAGACCACGGAAGCCTGGATCCCAGTCCGGCTGTTGAGGCGGAACTTGCTGATATTGCGCCTTGGCAGGTCGAGCCATGGGCTTGGGAGGAATCGGCACTGTCATTTGCGGCGGAGGAGGAGGAGGACTGCTCTGGGCGGTGCTGGCGGCGTTGGCGTAGGATAATGAGGATCGGCCCGGCGTGCTGGCGGATGCGATGCTCGCGGCAGGGCTGGCAGTTCGAGGACCGGCTGCCCAGGCGCCCAGTGGCCAGACAGGTGCATTCTTATCGTTTTGTTTATCGGCGCGGAAGAGGTCTTTGCCCAGATTTATTGTGCTGAAGTCCCAGGCGGCAAAGCCGGGCGCTGCCGGCACCCCCTCGATGATGGTAAGGCGCTGACGATTGAAGTCGTCTTGGGCGACTTCGTCCAAGAAGGAGGCGTATGACGCATCGTGCGGGACGCCCATGAGAATATGTCTGCAATTATGATTGTTGATATGCCACTTGATGGTATCTGGGCAGGTGTGAGCGTTAGCATCCCCTGCAGGTGTTTCTCCCTCCATCCATGCTTGACCATTGCTGCCAACGAACCTCTGGTTTTCGAAGACGCGCAGTCCTTGCCATATCCAACGTCTATAAAATCAAACGCGGCCTTTGCTTGTGTGAAACCCAAAGCAAAGTCTCTGATATCTGACAAGTCCCGCCCCAGAGCCTTGGCAACACCGCCCAGGTTGGCTACGACTTTTGCAATGATCTCGACGTCGTCCGCGTGCTCGCCGCATTCGACTTTGATTGCATCTCGGAGGGCCAGGGCTGCCTTTTTGCCTCCCTCAACGCCCTGCTTGATCCAATGATCGCGGAACTTTCAGACTGTCAGCACAATCCTGAACATTTTGAATTTTCAAATGCACAGAGGAGGCAGGGGGGAGGGGGACGCACCAGCAAGCTATCGCCGTCGATCCCAACCAGTATATAAGCATTTTGGTTCTACCACCACAGGGTCAGCAACTCATGTCGGCAAAAGGCGTATATGAATCAGAGCGTTCATGTCCCCCATACCCTTATTTCATCAATTTCGTTGGTATACCATTTTATCCTGGCCTCGCTATTGGAGAGCTGGGCTTGCAGCTCTCTCATTTCGCGCTTACAGTCCTGTAATTCGTCGGGAATATTTTGTTTCACATGTCGGTGCGCCGTCTCGAGCCTGTCGCAATATAAGAGGACATCCTGGTAGGATTAATAAATGAGTTTGTCAATTTCAGCAGCACCCCCGAGAACACAACCCACCCGAACGAGCTGATCTGACGAGTCCCTTTGATGCTGTATATCTTGGAACCGCCGGACAAAGTCCATGAGATTTGTCGTCAACGCCATCTTGTGTGGCGACGTAGATTCCCGTATTTAGGGCGTTGGTGGTTGGTGCTATGTCTTGTATGTGAAATGCGAATCCGGTCAAGACCGAGCAGCCAGAAGAAGCAAAGGCGTTGACGGCTTGGATCCTTCCTCAGAGTGCGGAGTAGCGGGATGAGCAGTAAGTAATTACTACGTAATGCGCGTGCCGTCTCTGATCTCGGAGAATATCTTGATAGCAGTTGTTAGGGGGGGAAACTAGTAAGGTAATTTATTAGGAGTAGTCACTGGTCAGACTGGATTCATTGCGCGAACAACAACGAGAAGGACGCAGCAGTGACTGGGTTTTATGCCTGTGCGCACACTGAGTCTTCACTTGCGTCTGGGCTGCTAGAAATTGAGCACTGCCGTGCATTTTCACAATCCAGATGTCGGCGCGTAGGTAGCAAGCAGGCCAGGCGTCAAGCTTCGGTTATTTTTGGACGGGTTTGTGTTTGTATGTACATCTCCTTGGACACGGTCTGTGGGATCCGCAAATTGTATGTATCTCTAAGTTTACTTTTATCTAATTGGATACAAACAGACCCTGGTTGACGTGACTCCACAAGGTAGACTGTGTCAAATGATTTTACAGCGACCACAAGCCCCACGCGGGGCGGCCACTATCAGCTCTTAATAGCTATAGTATGAAGCTATTAGGGATATTATAGGTGTGTTTACGCTTGTAGGAGGTACTAAGTAGTCCTAGTAAGATATATATAACTCGAGGGACCCTTTACCTTACTTAGTGCTATGGAAAGATCTGTCATTAGCCTGCTGTAAAAACAAATAGGGCAGACCGGAGCCATCGGCTCGCGAGGCAAGTGGATCGTGGGCAAAAGTGGGGACACGATCGGCATGACTGGTCGCAACGATAACAGAATACAACTTGGAAGTAATCCGTAGCCTTGTACGCATCAGGATGGTGCAGTGTAGCGCATTGCGGCGCATTGCAGCGCATTGCAGCGCATTGCATTGCCTTTGCCATTGTTATTATTGTCTCGACCAGTATTCATGACCAACGCTGAACCAATTGGGTCTTCTTCCCGCCCTCCCACGAGGTGCAGCTCAAAATGCCTCCACACTCTACCTCCTGAAATGTTTTATAAATCTACATGCCCCAGTTTTTTGTCCCACTCTAATAGCTATAATTAGCTATGAATGAATACTACTTAGAGAGCTTTACGAAAAATACATAGGGTATATAGTATTGTAAAAGAATATATCTATTTCTATATAAATCATGTGAGAACAAAGGATAGCTAGGCAAGAGGTATAGGACACTTGTGTATCAACTAAAGCTTACTATATGTTTCGGATATTTCAGGCCTATACATAGTCTAGTGCTTAACCCACTACACTAAAAGGTCAGCTACAACCATAGTTAAATGATTGTAGCGATATCAAGCCCTATAAGCCTATTCTAGCACGTAACATCCTGTCTCCCTTTGTGAGAACAAAGGATAGCTAGGCAAGAGGTATAGGGGCACTCGTGTATTTACTAAAGCTTGCTAGGTCTAAGTGTGTTATATATACGAGTTACTAGCTTATAGCTAGTAGCTTACTAGTATTATATAAACCTAGCTCTAAGGTATAGCTTATCTATAGGGTACGCTAGTGTAGTTGTTAGGGAGACCTTCTTGAGGTATCGGATGTGTGGATGCAGCCTGCGCAATGACTAGGTTGAAACCCTCGATGAGATAATGGTGGAGATAATGTATTAGAAGTACCTCCGTAGACTAGTTATTACTATAGCGCACTATGTACCTTTTAGGTATAAAAGTTAGGTGCTATCTATACCTCTAATTAACCAAAATTGAACCATTTTTATTATCTACACTAACCCCTACCTTAATAGTTATAAGCCTAGGAGGCTTTAATTGCCCTTATTATTAATTATTATAGATAATATAAGCTCTGTTAATATTATTAATTTAATACTTGCTAATATTAAGAGATAATCGCCCTTTTATTATATTAATTAGTTAAACTATATAATCTATGCTTCCTTTTAACTAGTATAGTTCCCCTTTATAATACCTAAAGAAACTCTAAATATAATATTATTATTAGAGAAGGACTAGATTAAATAGTTTATGTAAATTAAGAATTACATAGAATTCTATAGTATCTAGGAGTATATTAATCTAAATTAGGATAAACTACTTAAAGAACCTATAATACCCGCATACCTATAAAGGGGTCTAAGACTAGAGATTATAGAGGATAACCCTAATACTATTAAAGATTAGAAGCTTACTTATAAAGATATAAAAGATAAATATAACTTCTAATATAGAGATTTATAAGTTAATCTTATAAAGTATTATAACCTATTAAAGTAGATACTAAAGATTAGGGAATATATCTATAAGACTCTCTTAAAGAATATTTAAGACTCCCTTAACTTTAATACTAAAGAGGAAGGAAATAAGTTAGTCTATTAGCACTCTTAAAGAATATTAAAGCTTCTTTAAGATTAGTATAAGCTAAACGCTTAGAAGATACTAATTCTTATAGAAACGCGCCTTAATAATTACTTATAAGCTAAGGGTACCTATAATTAGTATAAATAGGTAGTAATAATAGAGGTACTGTAGAGAAATTATTAGGATCTAGAGACCTAATAAACTAAGGAGATAATACTATATAAGTTTATAATTCCTCTTTATAGTAAATTTAAATTATTTTAGAAGAAATAGAATAATTTACTTAATAAAGGCATAGACTAAAGCTTCCTTAAAGCTATTATAGAGTTTAAAAGAGATTATAAAGCTCTATAGAGCGTACTAAAGTTAGCTAATGTGCTTACTACTAATAGATTAAGTGGTTAAAGTAAATTAGAGAAAAAGAAGTGCCCTAGATATATAAATTATAATATTTATAATACCTTAAAATAGTGGGAATCCTATAATTTATTTAAGGCTATATATAAGCTAGAGGCTACACTAAAGGACTAGGAAGTTAGGAAGAACTCTAAAGAGACTATTAAGAAGTATCTTAAGGAGAATCTATAAGAAAAGTCTAAGGTAATAAGTTAGAAACCAGAGAAGAAGAGTAGTGAGATATTTATACCTTTATAAAATCTAACTAATAACTTAGTTATAGTTACCCCTAGTAAGAAGACTGCGAATATATTATTATTTATACGCTCTAAATAAGGTTAATAGGTAAAGGAAAGCGCGAATTTAATAACTAATGCTATAGATAGCTTAGAATTAAGGGGGAATATAGTCCTCTATGACTCTGGAGCTAATGTTCATATATTTAATAATATCCGCTGGTTTAATTAATCTAAATTTAATGGAAATATTATAACAGAGGTTAAAGCTAGAGGCACGATATATATGGCTTTAGGATAGGGCCCTATACGTATCTCTGTTACGGATCTTATATCATAGAACACAAGGACGTTAGTATTAGAAACTGCGTTATTTATTCTGGAATTCCACGTTAATCTAGTATTAGTAATGATTCTTATAAGGGTAGGTATCTTCTAGAATTAGAAGAAGTTATTTCTATATTAAGGGATAATACCTATAGCTAAAGTCTATAATATTAATAAGCTTTATATGTTATTAAGACTATTAGAGGATCTAAAGGAAGCCTATACTATATCTAGTAGAGCACTAAGACTACCTATAAGAGGAGATGTAGACCTTTAGTATTAATAATATAGTTATCCTAGCATTAAGGCATTTATAGAGCTTATAAATGCGGCTTTAGGCGTTAAATTAATAGGTCCTGAGCTTATATAGTATGAGATATATGCTATAGGTAAGGCTAAGTAATAGATATTGTAGGTTATACCTAAAGGACTTCCTTAGGGACTAGGTTATAGTTTTTTAGTTAATCTAGATTACTATAACTCTCCTTATTAGAATAGTAATAGGTATTAGTGTGTTTTTACCTACCTTATAACCTTAATACGGTTCTTCTATTTATTTAAGATAAAGGATAGGATTTATAATAGCTTCTATATAATAATAGCATTCCTAAGCACTTAATTTAGGGTTTAACTGCGCTTTTTATATAGTAATATTAAAAAAGCCCTCTTTATAGAGAATATAAGGGATAAGATAGCCTTTACTAGCATTATAGTCTATAATTTAGCTCCCTTAACGCCTAGTTAGAATAGAAAGGTAGAGAGATCTAGGGGGGTGGTTAAGTAGAAAGCTTATACTTTAAGTCTTAAAGCTAACCTTCTATCTAATCTTAATAATAAGGTCTTTAATACTACGGTTTATCTATTAAATTATATGCCTTTTAAATATTATAGGAAGTAGACTACACTATATAAACTTTAGTGGGATTAGGCTAGGAAAACAGTCCCTATATACTTAAATATAGCAGAGGTCTAGAAACCTTTAATTATATATCTATAAGCCTATAGATATAAAGCGTTTCCTATAATAACGAAGGCTCTAGAGCACGTTAAATCGCATAATATAATACTATAGTTAGAGTAGAAAGCTTACATTAGATACCTTATTAGTTATAGAGGTAAGTCCTAGTATATTATATAGGTGCCTTTGCTTTATAATTATAAGGTTATTATATTAGTATATATTTAATTTAATAAGAACTCCTTCTTTAAATTAGAAGAAGAGCTAGAATTAGCCTAAAAGAAGAAGATATTAATAATTACACTACTTAAGGAACTTAAAGCTAATAATATTAATAAGGAAATTAGTTAAGACCTTATTAGAATAGAATTAGAAGATAAGAATTATAAGAATTATACCTCTCTACCTTTAAATATAGAAGGAGAAAATAAGTAGTTTAAAGTAGAAACACCTCCTTATATAATAGGGGAAAAAGATAACCTTTTTAGTGCACTTTTAACCCCTCCTAACTCTTCTTATAAGGCGCTAGTTACTATAGAGAATATAGAGCTTTAGGTATAAGGTAATAATGCGCTATTTTATAAAATTAATAAATTAGTATATAATATAATAATTAAACACGTAGAGACTACTATAGAGACTAGTGAAATTACTAGTAAAGGCAGTAAGGTTATAGAGAATCATTATCCCTAGGATAATAGTATTAATCTAGATAATATTATTACTAGAAAACGCTAAAGAAAGGTAACACATAAAGCTAGGTAGGCATAGTTTACTTCTGCTTTTTCTATAGTATTATAGGGCATTTAATATAGTTTGCGGATTAAAGATATACCACTAGAACCTACCTATTATTATTAAGCTATAGCTTTAGCCTATTATGACCGCTAGAAGGAAGTAATTATAAAGGAGCTTTTAAAGCTTTTATCCTTAAACTACTAGGAGGATATACTAAATAAATTATTTAATCTAGAGAAGTAGAAGGAAATTATAGACCTTAGCTAGGTCTTTAAATATAAGACTAATAAAAAAGGAGTAGTTATAGAGTTTAAAGCTAGAATAGTTATTTAAGATAACTAATAACTAAAGGATAACCTTAATAACTACACTACTACGCTTACTTTATAATCTCTATATATACTACTTATAATCTACTACGCTAATAATCTTAATACCTAATAATATAACGTTTAGAATGCCTTCCTATATATAGAGCTTAAAGAACCTATTTACTATAAGCCCCTAGAGGGTATAAATGTAAAAGGTTATCTCTAGAAGATAATAAGAGCGTTATATAGGCTAAGGGAAGCTCCTTAATAATAGTTCTTATATCTTATATAATTCCTATTAAAGCTAGACTTTATATAAGGAAGGGAAGACCTATATATCTTTATAAAGGGCGGATTTATCCTATTCTTCTATATAGATAATATTATAGTAATATACCCTAATAGATTTAAAGTAGAATTTAAAGAGCTTTATAAATAACTAATAAATAGTCTTAACGTTAAGAACTAGGGCGACCTAAAGTGGTTCCTAGGTATTAAAATTATTAGAAATCGTAATACTAAAGAGATATGGTTATTATAGGAATTATATATTTAAAAGATTACTTAGAAATTTATTCCTAATGTTATTAATAGCGATTTAAAGAGCTTATCCCCTGCTCCTATTCCTATAGCTATAATCCTTGCTAACACTAGCGAAGCTACTAATAAAGAGATTAATTATTATAGAGTAGTTATTAGCTCTTTAGTGTATCTATGTATTATTAGAAGACCTAATGTAGCCTTTATAGCATTAAAGCTTACCTCTTTTATAATAAATCTGTTAGTAAAGCATATTAAGCTTGCTAAAGGAGTAATTTTATATACTTAGAACATAAAGAAGCTATGTATTTACTACTTAGGAGCGGATAGTTTTAATATGCTATTCTCTAGTACTAATGCTTTACTTAGTGATAACCCTGATACTTAGAAATTAATATAAGGTTATATCTTTATTATATATAGCGCTATAATTAATTAGAAGTTAGGTAGGTAATATTATATAATAACTTTAAGCATAGAAGTAAAGCTCTTTACCCTAAATTATAGCGTAAAAGAGTGTATATCTCTAGGAAGACTACTTTATAATATTAAGGTCTATATACTACTACTCTTAATTATTTAGTGTAATAATAAGTAGATAATCTAGATTACTAAATATATAGAAGGAAGGCTTTAGACTAGCCTTAAGCACCTTAATATGAATTAAATGTGGATTTAAGAATAATATATAATAGGCAACATTAAGGTTAATTAGATAAAGACCTCTAAGATACCTGCGGATAGCTTTATAAAGCTACTTTTAGGTTAGATATATAGGGACTTCTGCTATAGAATTAGCTTATAAGAGATTCCTGTCTAATTATAACACTAGAAATTATTTATAATCTCTTCCTATGGCTTTGATCTCTAGCTTTAATAGATATCTTAGCTAGGGGGGGTGTGTTAGGGAGATCTTCTTAAGGTATTAGATATATAGATGTAGCCTGCGTAATAACTAGGTTAAAACCCTTAATAAGATAACAGTGGAGATAATGTATTAGAAGTACCTCTATAGACTAGTTATTACTATAGCGCACTATGTACCTTTTAGGTACAAAAGTCGGGTGCTGTCTGCACCTCTGATTGACCGAAATCGAACCATTTTCATCATCTACACCGACCCCTACCTTGACAGTAGTGTACTTATATTATAAGTAAGGCCTTATAATTACTCTCTCTTTTCTAGCTAGGCTTCTAAATAGCTTTAGATTACTACTTAAGATATAGCTATTTACTAGTTAGTAATAATAATAATAAGATTACTATATTAGGCTATTATAATAATAATAATAAATAAGGATCTCTCCTATAGTAATATAAATATCCTTTTAGTATAAATTTACCCTTAAATTCCTATTATATTACTTACTTTTTCCTTTTATAAATATATTATCTTAGCCTTAGGTAAACTTTAATCTTATAATATACTCTCTCTTAATTTATTAATTACTACTCCTTTACTACTAATATATTAATAATTCCCTTAAGATAATATAGTTATATATACTACCTCTATATTATATATATAGAGTTTAAAAAGAATTTACTTATAGAGCTTATATTACTATAAATTAGTTATCTTTCCCCTTACCTTTTAGTAGTAAATCTATTTAAAGAGAAATTATCTAAGTAATTTATTTAATATATTAAGTATAGTAATCTTTATAATATAGTAGTTCTCTTTTTTTCCTTTTTTCTTTAGTTTCTTTTTACTAACTTTTACTAGCTAATAGCTATAATAGTAGGTAATTTTAATAATCTCCTATTTATCTTAGATTAGGTCTAAACTTTACTAAATACCTATAGAGATAATAATACTATAAATAATAATAATAATAATAATAATTTTATCTTTATAAAAAAAACTTGCTAGTATTTTACTAAGCTTTTAGCTAAGTTAATACTTAGTTTTAATTATACTAATATAGTATACTATATTATATTTAGTCTAACTAGCACTATAAAGTATTACTAGGTTTATTACTTTCTTACTTATTTACTAGTATTTTACTAAACCTTCTATATAAAATACCTCTATTTTATACTAGTAGTATATAGTCTTATAGTAAAATTACTTATTACTATATTTCTAGGCCTTACCCTAGGGATTATAAGTATTTTTATAATATATTTACTAGTTCTTTACTAATATTTCTATAAGTAAACTACTACTAGCTTCTAACTACTTAGGAGGTAAAAATAGTTATATATCTCTATTCTTATAACATAGGGTATATAGCCTAGCTTATATTAAAGCACTAGTTTTTTATACTATTTCCCTAGTAATTAAGAAAAATAAGAATACTAAGAAGTATCTTATTTATAAGACTTAGGTATTAATATATAGTAGTGCTACTATAGAGAGATTTTCTCTTATTTTAGCTACCCTTTAGGTATATTTTCCTTTATTATTTTATAAGTAATTTAAGGATTTTTTCTTTTATTTTAGTTTAGAGTATTATAGTAGCTAATAAGGTTAGGCCTTTTTTATAAGGACTTTATATCTCTTTACCTATAACTTACTTATATATTACTACCTTTCTTATATAATTTACTTTAGTAAAATACTTAAATTATATATTAAGTACTTTCTAAATTTTTCACTAAAACCTATTAGTTATATTTACTTAGCTAATTCTTTTATTTTACTAGGTATTTATTACCTTTATAAGTCTTCCTATAGTTCTTAACTACCTTAACTTTATACTTATTTTCTTTATTCTTAAGGTTTAGTATTAGTATTTCCTTATTCCTAGTATCTTTATAGTAATTCTATAGCTTTAATAGGCTTATATAAAATATATTATATAGCTAACTATACTTCTTAGGTAATATAAGTTAGGATACTTATTTACTTATAGTATTAAGTACTTAGAATAGTCTAATATATCTAGGGGTTAGCTTTTATTTTATATTCTTAAGCCTAATATTCTTAGCTAATAGTAATACTAGGTTACCTCTTTTTAGTATTAAAGGCTAGTAGTATTAATTATAGTACTTTACTTAGTTTTTCTTTAAATACTCTTTAACTTTATATAGCTTTATAATATATATATAAGCTTCTAGTACTTTCTTTTTCTAAGTCTTATCTTTAAAAGCTAGATAAAACTTAGGTAAATAGCTTATAAGAAAGTAATTTAAGGAGTAGCTAGTAGTTTAATTCACTATATTATTATAAGTAAATTAAGCTATTAGAAGTAGTTTTAGCTATATTTACTAGTTCTTTATAATAAAATATTAAAGGTAATATTTAAGTACTTAGTTTATTCTTTTAGTTTACCTATTAGTTTAGAGGTAAAATACTATAGAAAGCCTTTATTTTACTTAAGATATAAGTAGTATAAGTCTAACTAGAATTAGCTAGTAAAGATAAAGCCTTTATTAAATATAATACTCTCTAAGGCCTTAAATTATAGTTTAATCTCTTTATAGAAAAGCTTTACTAATTTAGCTATATTAATTATAGTAGTTATAAGTAAGAAGATAAAATACTTAGTAAATTAGTCTATAATTACTAGGATTATATTAGTTTCTTATTTACTTACTTATATAATAGGTAATTCTATAATAAAGTCTATTAAAATCTTTACTTATAGTTACCTTAGTATTAGTAGTAATTTAAGGCTTTTATATAAGTAATACCTTTTAGCTACTACTTATTAGTAAACCCTATAGCTTATAATATAGTTTAATATAAACTTACTTATAGCTAGCTACTAGAAGTAATACTTTAATAGCTTAAGAGTATACTTAGTTCTAAAGTAACCTACTAGTAAATTATTATAGTATAGCTATAGAAGCTCTTATTATAAGATAGGCTCCTAAGGAATAACTACTTAGTTTTAGTATATTAGAAAACCCCTTATACTATATAACTATAGACTAGCCTTTCCTTTCTCTTTTACTAAGAATTTATTAATCTTACTATTTTATTTTTATAAATCTAAGTCTTAATCCTATACTTTTTATAGTAGTTATACTAATAGTTTATTTAGCCTAGATTAGTAAGGATTTAGTAATATAATAGTCCCCTATATCTCTTATACTATACTAATATCTTAGATATATACTACTTTCTTCTTAAAATTACCCTTAGTGTTACGATATAAAATGTAATATAAATGAGTGTATCAAGGTTGTTGATTCAACTAGCTAGAGGGCAGAGCTATCGTCAAAATATAGGGGTTCTAGGTCACGTGCTAGGCCACACATCCTTGGCAACGAGGCCACATCCGAGGTCTTGTGGTATTAGCAAACCACTTATTAATTCTAGCACGTAACAAATGCGGGCACCCTAGATAAAAGAGATAGCTATCCTAGCTATCTAAGATCTAACGAATTTATAACAAGCTAGGAAGCGGGCTCTTGCAAGGGAATTTAGTTAGATAGATCGTTAGGTCTAGCGGTTATCAAATCGGTTATCAAATCGGTCATCGGGTCGGTTATCGGGTCGGTTATCGAATTAATCATCGAATTGGTTATCGAATTGGTTATTAAATCGGTTATTAAATTGGTCATTGAATTAGTTATCAAATTGATCATCGAATTAGTTATCGAATTGGTTATTAAATTAATAACTTAACCTATAGGATCTGTAACTATAGCGGTTGGATTAATCGTTGGATAAATAGTTAGGTTGACGGTTAGGTTAACGGTTAGGTTGACGGTCATGTTGACGATTAGATCGATAGTCTGAGTCGCTGTTGGATTGGTAGTCGTACAGATAGTTGTATTAATTAGGCTAATAGATCTAATAGTTAATAGCTTAGCTAGTTAACGAGCGTTGCAGAGGGTTAGGTAACGAGCTTTGCAGAAGTCTAGGCAACGAGCTTTGTAAAGGGCCGGGCAACGAGCTTTGCAAAGGGTTACGAATTCGGTCAGGCTGTTGAATTGGCTGACGAATTGGCTGACGAATTTGCTGACAGGCTAGCTGCCTTCGAAGGTTATCGCGTTCTTTAAAAGCTTCTATTATAAGGTCTTTAAGCTATTAGAAGTTATCCTTTTCTATAGCTAGCTGTCGTTAAAGATCCTATATTTGCTGCTGCTGCTATTAAATTTACTACTATAATTGCTGCTACTGCTATTAATAACGGGTCCTTAGGTCCTAAAGATCCCGTTAATGCTAGTCTTATTGCCACTGGAATTGCTACTGTAGTTATTAATCTAGCTGCTGTTAAATCTGTTAATATTACTAACTAGCTAGGTATAAATCCTTAAGATATTAAAAGACTAGATTTCTCAAAAGGGAAGGTCTTCCTATAGATGCCATAGGTTTAGCGCTAATAATCCTGCTTATAAAGCTACTACAATCGCTGTTGCTTACACTAATCTAGCTAGTGTAAGGGAAGCATTATAGCTAGCTTTATTGGATTAGAATTGACGTATTTGTCAGATTTGACGGTTGGGTTAAAGGTCAATGAATCGATTGAATTGAATTAAAGGTCGAAGAAATCGAAGGTTAAAGGTCTTCGGACTGATTGAATTCGTATGATTAAAAGGTCTTCAGATTGACGGATTGAAGGTCTTTAAATTAATCGGATTAAAGGTCTTTAATCGGATCGAAGGTCTTCAAATCAATTAGACCGAAGGTCTTTAAATCAATCGGACCGAAGGTCTTTAAATTAATTGGACCGAAGGTCTTCTAATTAACGGATTGACAAATCTGACAATAGGCGCGATGCCTAGGGGAAATTAAGGTTAGATTGACGGTCGGATTGAAGTTAATAGATCTAACGGTTAGAACAAAGGTTAACAGTTCTAACGGTTAGATTAATAGTTAACAAATCAAAGGTTAACGAATCTAACGATAGGCGCGATGCCTAGGGACTATTAGGCCTAGTAAAAGGGATAGCTTTAATAGGCTTAGTGAATTAGTTGACTTAGTTAGTTTAGTGGCTTTTATTAGTAGTAAAAGCGCTAGAGGTGCGCAATAATTAAAGAGCAATTGCTACCACTTATTACGATATAAAATGTAATATAAATGAGTGTATTAAGGTTGTTGATTCAACTAGCTAGAGGGCAGAGCTATCGTCAAAATATAGGGGTTCTAGGTCACGTGCTAGGCCACATATCCTTGGCAACGAGGCCACATCCGAGGTCTTGTGGTATTAGCAGACCACTTGTCAATTCTAGCACGTAACACTTAGTTAGCTAACCTTTTACTAGATTTATAGTAGCTAACTAGCTTTTTAACTAGGCTACTCTAGCCTCTAAAGTTCTTTCTATAAGGGCTAGGGTATTTTCCTTCTCTAAAGATATGTTATTAAGCCTCTCTATATCTAAGACTAGGGTATTTTCCTTCCCTAAAGGTATTTTACTATATTTTCTTTTACTATTTCTTTAGTAATTACTATTTTCTTTTAAAGCTCTAGTAAAAGTGCTTTATTTATTAGGGGTTTACCTTTATAATTAGACTTTCTTAATAGTATATTTACTAGGTTACTTTTCCCTAGTTTATACCTAATTATAAAGTGAAAAGGGTAAAGGAATATATACTATCTTACTTACCTTTTATTTAACTTCTACTACCTTATAAAAGTCTATAGGTTATAGTAGTCTAATAGAACCTTAACTAGGCTTACTACTCCCTTAATATAGTATTACTAGTATTTAAATAACTTTACTATAGTAAGTAACTTTTAATTAGCTATACTATAATTATACTTAGTATTTATAAACTTCCTTAACTAAAAGGCTACTAAATACTAATAACCCTTATTATTCTATTAAGATAGAATTCTTACTATTATAAAGATTAAAGTATTTATTTTAATATATACTAGTTAACTTAGGTTATAATAATAAAGAAAAGGTACTTACTAAAAGGCCTCTTTTAGCTAGTTAAATACTAACTATTTCTTTACTTTAAATATAAACTTCCTAGTTTAAATACTATTTTAACTACCTTTTATTAATATATAAAGAGGTATTATAATTCTAGAGTATTTATAAATAAAATATTAGTAAAAGTTATAAAACCTAAGAAAGAACTATATATTCCTAAAGCTTATAGGCTTTTTTTTATTTCTAAATTATATTAACCTAGTATATATTTATTAAAATTCTATTAACTAATAAAATAAACCCTAGGAATTTTACTAACTCTTAGTAAAATAAGCACTTTAAGGGCTTTATATATAACTTTACTAATCTTATATATTCTTAAACTTTTTTAATATATATAGTATACTTCTATATTTTTAAAAAAAACTAAGAATATTATCTAAATATACTATATAAATAGTATTAACTAGCTTATAAAGTGCTTTATAAATATAGCTTTAAAAGGTAGCTAGTGTATTAGTTAATTTAAAAAGTATTATAAGGTATTTATAGTATTTATAATAAGTATAAAATATAGTCTTTTACTTATTACCTCCTTTAATATAAATTTAATAGTATATATTCTTAATATTAATCTTTAAGAAGTAATAAGCTTCTTAGTATTAGTTAAGAATCTCTAAAATTAGAGGGAGAGTATAGTAATTCTTTTATATTACTTTATTAAGTTCTTAGTAATTTATATATAAGTAAAGTATTCTATTCTTCTTTAGTATAAATAAGATAAGTATACCTATTGTTAAAATGTAGGGAGCTAGTGCTAGCTGGCAATAGCTATACAAGTGCAAGCTCTACGGTC
Organism: Epichloe bromicola; assembly: GCA_023658445.1. Taxonomy (NCBI): domain Eukaryota; kingdom Fungi; phylum Ascomycota; class Sordariomycetes; order Hypocreales; family Clavicipitaceae; genus Epichloe; species Epichloe bromicola. The sequence goes on from CP098268.1 coordinate 4,901,995, forward strand.
TAGGACTAATAGGGCCGCAACGTTAATTCTTATTAACATAACGTAACGGAAGTAGTAGTAGTTATTAACTAATAGAATTCAATTTAGGTTACTTTTATAGTAACTAATAGAGCAATAGAATTGATTTTAGTTGCTTTATTTAGGCAATGCGGCTGTTAGTTAAGAGGCCTAGCTAACTAGCTAGATTAAAAAGATCTTCTTTCTCTTATAGACCTACTAACTATATTAGCAAGCCTAGGCCGCTAGCGAGGTCTTATAAGCTACTTTTTATTTTCTGTAAAATTTATTTATATATAAAATCTAAAAAATTAACTTACTACTATACATACTAGTAACCTATATATACTAACTTTTAGTCTAAAAAATATTACTATATAAAAAAAAAGCCCTATCTTCTAGTAATAATTTACTATATATAAGACTTTTATATAACCTCTAGTTAAAGAGAAAATCGTTATTAAAGATAGCTATAGGGTAAGCTGCTTACATTACCACTATAGGTTAGTATGCTTATATTACCCTAGCTTACCTAATTAGTTGTGGTTAGGGTTGTAGGCATACTTATGCCTATAACACAAATTAATATTAGTTATCCACACGGTTAGTTATAGCTATTAATAGCTATAACATAGTTATTTACAACCACCTTCGTAACTATTAATAGCTGTAGTGTAGCTTATTAGGCTTATAGTGTAAGCTTAGTAATATAAAGGTTCTTTAACTAGAAAAGGCTAAAAATAAGTCTTATTTTTAACACCCCCTTTACAAAAGACTTATATATAAGCAAATAAAAGTATATAAGATTATAATAGGGTAAGTAATAACTTTTAGGTAAAAACAGTAGAGAAAAGGGAAAAATAGGAAAAGATAAAAAGCCCCCTTTTTGAATCCTAGCTATAGTTATATATAGCTTCCTTTTTTAATGTTATTTTTAGTTCCCTATTAAAGGGTTTTTAGTTATTAGTTTTAGAAGTTATTAAGCCCTAGAAGCTTAATAAAAGCCTAATAGAGAGGTCTTATAAGAGGTTTCGTAAGACTATCTACGGGCATTAACTTAGTATCTAGATATTTAATCTTAGCTAAACTAGCTAAAACCTATTACCTAATATAGTTAAACTTTAACAGAGTATATTTAGTATAACTATATAAGGTAGGGTTATAAGCAGTAGTTATAGCGCCTTAATTATTGTAAAATATCTAGATAGGAGGGGAAATAGGGGTTTTTAGCTCCTTAAATAGACCCTAAAGCTATTATAGCTCCTAGAAGGTCTTGTAAATAGCATTAGATTTAGCTTCTAATATTAATAAAGCTATTATACTAGATTTCTTTGATTTCTAGCTAATAGGTCCGCTAGCTAGCTTAAATAGATAAGTATAGGTTAATTTTAAGGTCTTTTTATCCCCTGTAAAATCACTATTATAATAACCTATTAGACTTTTACTAGCTATACCTTTAGGGTTACCCCTATAGATAATAGCAAGGAATCTAGTCCTAGATAAGTACCTTAGTAGATTTTTAGCTACATTTAGGTGCTCTATATAGGGACTAGCTAATATAGTTAATAGCTACTAAACTATAAAGGCTACATTAGGCCTTGTAAGTAACATTAGGTATATTATAGTCCCTATAATACACTAATAAAGCTTAATATCGCTAGCTATTAAAAGCTTAGTTATTTGCGTAGCTAAAATGCCTAGCTAAAGAGGTATGCTAATAGGCTTACTATCTAGCATATTAAATTAGTTTAAAGCTTCTAATATATACTAAGATTAATAGATTTTTAGTATTCTATTAGGCCTATCTTAAACAATTTAAACCCCTAAGAAGAATTTAGCAAGCCCCCTATCTTCTATTAGATAGACTTTATAAAGTTCTTTCTTAAGTCTTTAGATATAATGTAAATCTAGTCTAATTAGAAGATAATTATCTATATAAGTAATAATAAAGGTTTTAGTAGAAGGATTAAAGAATATTACTAGGTCTAATATTAGAGGGTTAAAACCTAGGGATTTAAGCACTGCTATTAATGCTTATTACTACTCCCTTAAGCTCTATTTTAGGCTATATAAAGATTTCTATAATAAAATTACTTAATCTTTATGTTATGGACTGGCCCCTAGGCGACTGCGATAGGGCGTTAATATAGTATTAAGAAACTTAGGGGAAGAAGAAGAAGACTATGTGGCTAATCCCCCCTACTCCCCTTATATCCTCTAGGTGTCTTATATTAGCCCCCTTTTTTATCCCCTACTACCCCCCTACCTATATACACTATACTATTACTTAGGCAAAGCCTAAGCCCTTTATATATACCCTTACTAACCCGCTACCCTTAGCCCTCTGCCTACCTATTATTATACTAATACTAACCTACTATAACTAGGTTATATAGTATAGCTATTTCTAATATTACCCCTTATAGGTGGAATATAACACACACCCACTATTATTATTATCTATTAAGAGTAGGGGTATGCGTTATATCCTACGCCGCCCCTTATTATTATTATCTAATTATAGGTAGGGTATATATTATATCCTACCTAACCCCTTATTATTATTATAATAATACTAGCCCTACCCCTACCTACTTATAACTTATCTAATATAGGTATAATTACCTATATAAATATCCTACTTCTTTTTATAATATAACCTTACTTTCCTTATATAATAACCTTCTAAAAACACTATAACTTTATTATACCTTCTTATCCTATTATACCCTATTTTACACTATTACCCTATTATTCCTATATTAAAGATACCCTGCCCCTAAGATATAATTACTATACTATAAACTAGATAAGTAGCCACTGCCCCTATCCCTATAATGCCCCTAGCCTAAGCTATTAGTAAGTTCCTTATAGAAGGAGACTTAGATAATAAGTAATATACTATACCCTCCTTACTTTAGTGCCCTTATAGGCTATATATTAAATAATCCCTTACTACTAGTATTATAGATTATTACCTTACTAAAAGTAAGGAGTCCTATCCCCTATATTATTAAAACTATATTACCTATATCTAGCTAACTAGGTACTTATCTATAGACTTATAACTCTAATATACTTTTAAGAACCTTAAAGCTAAAATTATTAAGGGAGAGTATATTATTACCCCTAGTGTTAATAAGATAGAGATAACTAAGAAGAAGATACCTATACTATCTTAGAAATTCTATTCCCTTATAAATAGGTAAACTATATTACTAAATTAAGCGTAGTTTAATCTAGCCCTAGTTTAGTCTACCCTTAGTCCTTCCCCTTTAACTAATATACTTACTATAAATATAACTAAACTTAAAGTTATTCCCTTTATTAGTAGTAGTCCCTTAGCTAGATATAGTATAGGAAACTCTATATAATAAGTTACTAGTGTCCTATTCTAATAAGGATAATAAGTTATTTAAAGTATAAATACTATATATAGAGAACTCTATAAGTAGAATATAGCCCTTCTTAAAGCGCTTTTCCCTTATTACTATAGTAGTAACTAATATAGCTAATATATTAAAGTAAGTAATAAATTACCTTTTTATTACTATTAATAGTATTCCTACCTCTTATCTAGGTTAAACCCTATTAATCCTTATATTAGACTTACTTATCCCCTAGCTAGAGCTAGTAATTACTTAACCTATCTTCTTACTAATAAGTCTAAGAGTAATACCCCTTCCTTATATATTTACTTTAATCTCCCTAATTATTATTCTACTTATACTATCTAGAACCTAGGTATAACCTAAGGTTAGTAGCTATAACTAGTAGGTAAAATAACCTATAGCCCTTATATAAGTAGCTTAGGGTTAAACTATATTACCTTATAGTATACTACTATTAATATAAGTTTATCTAGTAGTAAGTCTAATCTTTATAATATAGTAATATAAATAGTTTAGATAGAAGTAGGTAGTAGTAAGGGCATGCCTATATTATTAGAGCTTTTAATAGGTAGATAAGTTTTCTAAAATTAATTTAGTCTATTATAGAATTATATATCCCCCTACTCTACCTTAAATTTATTAAGGGCTTATATCTTTACTATACTCTTTAGTAGCTCCTATATTAGTTATAAGTACCCTATTTATTTAACTAAAATATTATACCTTTTACCGCGCCCTAGTGTGTTTTAAGCCACTAGTATTTATTTTACCTAGTATTTCTTTATAAGTTTATTATTATCTTCTACTAGTACCTATTATAGACCTAGATAGGAATCCTATAGTATTTAACTTAGAAGAGGGTTCTTTACTACCTGTTTAATAAGGTTAATGTAGAAGACTAGGTATATACCCCTTAGTATATCTAGGCAGACTATAAGTAGTAATAGCACCTCTACTACTATATATTTTATAGCTACCTAATCTAATTTCTATAAGGGTTAGTTTATCTTAATATTTCTAAGTAAAAGCTATACCTTATCCCTAACTTAAAAGTATTCCACTAGATATCTTAATACTAATATAGTATCCTACTATTATTACTATATATAAGTAATTATAGCCTAAGCTAGAAGGGTTCCCTCCTAGAGATAATTTAGAAAATAGATAGCCCTCCCCTTTAGAGTTATAGTAGAAATAGATAAGTTAGGTTATAATTAAATAGGTTTAAGGTTATAGCTATTAAGTAGTTAGTTTAGGCTTACCCTAGTAACTAAAGATAGCCTATTATTTATTATAAGTTAGTAAGTAGTAAGGTACTTAGGCTAATTATACTATAAAAAGAAGATAGCTACCTATAATATTACCTATACCTCCTAGTTTACCTATTCTATACCACTATTAGTCTATAGGTAATAGGATATAAAGAGTAACTAATCTATTCCTACTAAGGAGTATAGAGTTATCTAGAACTTTCCTAACTAGTCTAATCCTTAATCTATAATAATAGACTATAGAAACCCCTAAAACCTTTACTAGACTACCTTAAATTATTCTACACACTCCTTAGCTCTAATTAAAGTTATAGCCTCTAACTAGATAAACTTAGAAAGCCTATCTATAATTACTATAAGGTACTAGGGTCTCTCTTAAGATAATACTAGTAAGTTTATTATAAAATTAATAAAGATCTATAACTAGAACTAGTCTAGGATAGGTAAGGGCCTAAGCAATCCCTAGTATTATAGATAGCTCTTATAGCTACTAAAATAGTAATAATTCTAGATAAACCTTATAATATCCTATATTATTCTATCCTAGTAGAATTATTATTATAGAATCTAAAATATAGTATTATAGCCTAGGTATCCTATAGTAGGCGAATTATAGTATTATTAGATAAGTATTATTATTAAAGGCTCTTACTTAGGAACCTAGGTATACCCCTAGAACTAAAGCGCCCTATAAGCGCTTATAGAATAATCCGCTACCTATTCCCTTATTTATACTTTAGGGGGGAACTTTTATACCCCCTTCTAAATAGCTCCTAACTAGATACTATAGGTAAGGTCTAAGGTAATAGCCTAGTCCTAAAGTAACTATAAGTACTTAGAGGTAAAGAGAACCTCTCCTACTAGTAATACTACCTCCTACTACCCTTCTAGTGCTAGTAAAAGTCTAGTAATAGTAAGGGGCTATAAGATATATCCTATCCTTAAGGCCCCTCCCTTCTAGTCCTATTCTTACTAAGAAAGGGTATCTAGGCGTTAAGCCTATGTCCGGGTCTATAATAAAGATAGAAGTTAAATAACATAAGCATATCTGCCTAATAGGCTTGCTATTCTATTATTAAATAAGGGGTTATAAAGTATTTAAGATTCTTATAATCTATATAAATTAAGAATAGCTAGGAAATACCCTATAGCTCCGCTAACTATGCCTTAAGGCATAATATAATAGCTAGTAACTCCTTATTATAAATTATATAGTTCCTCTATATAGGTATAAGGCTAGTGGAATAGTAAGTAACTAGGTATAAAACACTATCTAGTCTCTACTATAAGAGGTAACTACCTAGGGTAGCACCTAAGTAGTTAGCCTTTATTATAGTAAGGCAGTTAGGGTCCTATTATACTAAGACTAGGTAAGAGATAAAGGTATTCTTAAGTCTCTTAAAAGCCTTATTCTCCTTAGGTCCCTATTAAAAGGGGATATTTCTTTTAGTTAATTAGATTAGTAGTACTACTAGTTCTAAAAAATCCCCTATAAAGTTATAGTAGAAGTTTATAAAGCCTAGGAAGCTATATACTCCCTATAACTTTATAGGGGTAGCCTATTCCCTTATAGCTATAATCTTTATAGAATTAGGATAAATAGATTATCCTACTATAATAATATACCCTAGGTACTAGACCTCCTTTATAGCAAATACTAACTTATTAAGGTCTAGGTATAACCCCGTGGCCCTTAAGCGGCCTAAGATAAGGTAAACCTTAGCTATATAGTCCTTTCTTAAGCCCCCTAAGTAAACTAAAATATTATCTAAATAAGCTATAATAAAATCTCCTAGTATATCTCCTAAGGACTTATTAATATAATACTAAAAGGTTATAGGCACGCTAGCTAAACTAAAGGAATAGACTAACTACTTAAATAGTCTAAACCTTATCTAAAATACTATTAGGTACTTATTACCCTTAGTAATTTATAATTTATAAAAAGTAGTATAAATATTAACCTTTATAAACTAATATACCTAGGATAAGGAGTAAAGTATTTCCTTAATTAAGAGGAGGGGGTAATAGTCCTATATAGTAATTTTATTAAGAGCCTAGTAGTTAATATAAAAATACTAACCCTTATTTAACTTCTTAATAAGTAGAACTAGGGCTATAGCTAAGGAGGAGCTAGTATAGATCTATCCCTTATTTATTAAGTCTATAATCTAATACTATACCTTAAGAAGTTAATCTCTTAGTATATTATATAGTAGGCCCTATAGAAGCTTTAGCTTAGACCTATCTAGGGCCTTATATAGATAAATATAGTGATTAAGAGAACCCCTATAGGGGGGAAGGCTATTAGCCTTTACTTTATTAAAAAGGTCTATAAAGTCCACTAGCTCCCTAGGTAGTGTGAATATATCTAGTGTTTCTAGCCTCTCCTTAGGGGCTATAAGCTATAATACTATTATTATCTCCCTAAGACTAGTAGTAATAAACCTTATTATAGTGTTCTTAGTCTAGTGTACTCTATATACTTCTATAGTATAAAGGGAACTAATAATCCCCTACACTAGAGTCTCCCTATTATGCTTAGAGGCCTTATATACCTATAAACCCCCTACTAATCTAATAACTAGTAGCTAGTCCGCTATATAGATTACTACCTTATAGTGTTCTAACTATAGTAGGCTAAATATAATATTCTAAGTAAGGCCTAGGATAATATATAAATACACTAATAACTCCTAGTTATTAATATTAATTCTAGTGTAGACTATATATATAATTAAAGAGATATCCTCCCTCTATTACTAGCCCTTCTTCTTTATTTCTACTATAATATAGACCTACCTCTATTTAGGTAACTATATAAGCTCTAGGCCTAGCTATCTTACTACTAATTTGCTTATAGCACTATAATAATTATAGCTATAGTTAATCTAAATACTAATATAAGAGTATATATTAAAGAGAATAGGGACTAAGAATAGTAGCTAATCTATATAATAAGTAATATCCCTTTTCTCCTTTATACACTATTTATATATATCTATTATTATAGTAGCTAGCTAGCCTCCCTACCCCTATATAAGACTTTACTTAGGGGCTACTCTTTTTCTAGAGGGTAAGTATTAATTACCTTATTAGCGCTCTCCTTATCTACCCTATAGGTATTAATATTAACTTATAGTTAGTAAGGTAGGAGGAAGGAGCACTTCTAAATATAGTAGTCCTTAAAGCTATAATATAAATAGCACCCCTCTTAGTAGTGTTTAGCTAACTTAGCCTCTAATACCTATTTTGCCCTCTATAGTATATTAGTTAACTTCTAGCCCTTATCCTTATTATCCTACTTCTTTAACTAGCCTAAGTAAGTCCTAGCTATATAAACCCCTAATATTAGGGTATCCCCTTATAGTTAGTCTAGGGTATAGGGTAGGGCTACTATAGACTATATTAGGTCTAATACTTATCCTCTAAGGTAAGTGTTTTAATATTAACTATAATACTATAATACTAAGTAACTATAGTATTATAGTTATCCTAGCTTATACTATAGCTAATACTAACCTCCCTTAAGCGCTTATTAAGTATATATTAGAGTTTAGCTAGTTTTATATTATAGGTCTAATAGGTCCCTCCTACTATAGCTAGCTTCTCCTTAAAGTAAATAAAAAATATAGTAAAAGACTCCCCTAGGCCCTACTTTATCTAGTTAAGTTCTATAAGGGCTATTTCCTACCTATAGGGGTTAGTAAATAGGGACTTAAGGTAGCTTAAAAAGGTAATTAGATTAAAAGTATAAAGATTACCCTACTTAAAAAAGGTAGTAACCTAAGCCTAAACCTAGGAGAATAAATTCTAGTAAATAAGTATCTACCTATCCTTATCTATACTAATAAAGTCTTTATTTACCTAAAGCTTATATTCTATAAGGAGCTTCTAAGTAGTAAATAAGGCTTTATTACTATTATATAGGTTACCTAAGGGAATTAGCTTCTACTTTACCTAGGGGATTAAAGGGACTAGATTAGGGGTAGTAGGCTATATAGGTTACACTATAGGAGCCCCTAGTTAGTGTATAGTCTATAGTTAGGTTATATATATAGTATTATACACTATAACCTACTCCTAGAGGCGCTTAAGCTCTATGCCTTATTTAGTTATTAGATATTAGAGCGTATTAAACTAGGTAAGGTAGGTTATAGGTAGCACTATAGTGTCTAAAAGAGGTATTACTATACCTAGATTATATTAGTCCTATAGGTAAAGTGTGTCTAATATATTTATTAGGTTATTTATTATATTTTTTAGTAGCTATCTCTAAGGACTAAAGGAAGTTTCTTAATTATTATAAACTAGCCCCTAGGTAACTATAATAGGGCGTTAATATAGTATTAAGAAACTTAGGGGAAAAAGAAGAAGACTATATAGCTAATCCCCCCTACTCCCCTTATATCCTCTAGGTGTCTTATATTAGCCTCCTTTTTTATCCCCTACTACTCCCCTGCCTACATACACTATACTATTGCTTCGGCAAAGCCCAAGCCCTTCACACTTTAGAAGGTTTCTAGCCAAAGCTTCTAGCTAATTTAGCTAGGTTAGGATTTGCTTTAAGGAATTCAATAAATCCGTCTAGAATAACTATATAAATCTATTATTATAGCTTACTATTAAGAAAAGCCCCTATAAAATTAATCTATTTGATTTCCTAGTTATTCTAAGCCGCTAGGGCTAGTAAAATCCTCTAGCTAGGGGGAATGCTTATAGTAGCAAAGGTCTCTAGATAGTTAAGACCTTTAATTTGTATAAATCCCTTAGTAATAAGTTAAGCCTTATATTTTAAAGGATTATTTTCTTTATCCTTTTTAAGCTTATAAACAAGCCTATTTTTCAGTACTTTTTAGCCCTTAGGGATTTTATCTTTCCCTATAAATTTAAAAGTACTAGCCTTTAGAAGCTATTTAAATTCTTTAAAGGTAGCTTCTATTTATTTATCCTTTCTAGGACTAGATATAGCTTGCTTCTAGGTCTTAGGTTTAGGGCTATTAGGGTTCTTTTCCTTTAGCTTTTCCTATACCTTAAAGTAGATTTCTTTTATAAAATCTAGAGAAGAAGGGGAACTAATATTAACATCTATAGGGTTAATACTAGGGTTAAAGTTAGTAATTTTATTAGAAATCAGCTCCGGAGTTAAAATCTAATTTCCTAGTTAAGATATAGGCTGCGCCCCCTCTAGGGCTTCTAGAATTAGACCTTTAGGGGGTTAATTAGGTCCTATAGGTATTTTTTCTTAACCTATAGGGTCCCCTATATTATCTATAGGGTAATCCTTTAAACCGTAATCTAGATCTTAATAATTATCTAGATTTTCCCCCTCTAAAGGGTTATTCCCTATAGAAATCCTAGGTAAGCCTTTAGAAACAGGGCCTATAGGTTCTGTAATCTTAATAAAGCTAGTTTTTATAACTAGCCTTTTAGAAAGGATATACACTAGGTAGGTGTTTAAACCTAGTGTAGCAAGGAGTCTTCTAGGGATAGTCCTAGCTACTAACTTTTAGGCTTTAGGTTGTTTTTTAAGGGGGATTAGAATCTTATAATAAGATCCTATAGCCCTAATACTACTAATATTAGTTATATAGGGCCTATCTAGCTCCCTAGATAGCAGTTATTTAGGGCTTTAATCCTTAGTGGTATTAGTAGTTATATTAATAAGGTTAATAACTATAGGTAATATAAAACACTATAAAAATAACAGTAATTTTGCCTACTAAATAGTAGCCCTTAATCAATCTAAAATAGTTTAAATAGAACGCTTTGCTAATCTATTTTGCTTATAGATATAGGGACTAGAAGTTATAAATTTAATCCCTTTAGAATTTAACTAATCTTAATAACTAGAATTAATTTCTTAGCCCCTATTAAAGTAAAGGTGCCTAGGATATTAACCTAGTTAATTTTTAAGCCCTTTAAAGAAGCCTTTAATAGCCCTATAAATAGTTAGGCCTTCCTTATTAGGTAATAAAAACACCTACTTATATCTAGTCTTTTAATTAACTAGAAATAAGCAAATTAACTATTTATTATATAGCGTAGGACTGATTTTTAGCGTATCCCCCTTTATTTAATCTAAAGCTCTAGGGGGGTTAAGGATAGCTAATTTTCTAGGTTTTCTAACTACTTTAGATTAGTTATAAGCTATATATTTAAAGTCCTTATCCTTAATTTTAGAAAAATCAGGGATTTCTTTAGTAATTAAGCTAGTTTTCTTTAGTAAAGGAAGCCCTAGGTGCCCTAGTTATATATGCTATAGGCTAGCTAGTTCTAATAACTATTAATATTAAAGATCTTTAGGGCCTAAATTAGGATCTAGATTAAGGCCTTCTTCACTAGTCCCCTGCTAGGCCCCTTAAGAACTATAGGCCTCTTAGAGAGGTATTAGGAACCCTTTTCTATTACTAGGGCCCTCTAACACCCCTAAATCTATTTCCTTAGATTTATAAGGGACCTAACCTAGGGCTATAGGCAAAGAAGAAGGGACTAATTCCCCTAAATTATCCCGTTTGATTTCTTTAATATTATTATTATTTTCGTTAATTTTGTCTAAATTAGAAGCCTAATCTAGCTTTTTAGAGGGAATTTAAACCTCTATAGGGTAACTATAACCCTTAAAGCTAGCATAGGTAAAAGGTTGGATATAATGAGAATTATTACAGGGCCCTTTATATAAATTTAGTGTAGGTTGGTTTTTAACGTGAAAGAAAAAACCATGTTTTTCTATATCTAAGGCTATAATATAAGACCTATCTTTAAGATAAAGAAGGTTCTTTATAAGGCAACCACTAGATACATAATGCGTAAGACTGCTAACTATATTAACATTAAGCTAAGGTAAATATAGCGCATCTTTAAGCACTAAGGTCCTATATTTAGTTGGATTTTTCTGATATAAGACCTTAAAAATAGCACTACTATAGCCCTTAGCGTAAATAGGACCACCACTAGTTATAATAGGGTTAGATTCCCCCTTTTTATAAGGGGTATAATCTCTAAAGACCTCCTTAGAATTAACTATATATATAGTTAAACCTATATTATATAATAGGGCCTTTTTTATATCTTTACTATAATAATTAAAACTATTTAAGGTCTTAATTTCTTGTTTTTTATTATCCGATTCACTAGAGCTAGATTTAGAGCTACTATCGCTAGAGCTCTTATAACTAGTCTTATAAAGACTAGGTTTCTTATATAGTTTAAGAGCACTATTAGAAAGGTTATAATTTCCTAGTATAAAAGAACCCTCTATAAAGTCTTTATTATCCTTTTTATCTAATTTAGAACCCTTTTGCTTCTTTTTCTTAGAATTAGAATTAGAATTAGAAAAGCTCTTATTTTCTTTAGAGTCTTCTTTCTTTTTCTTCTAACCTTTAGGGGCTTTTTCTTTCTCTTTAGTACCCTTTTCTTAGTCTTTAGCCCTATAATTTAGAGCTTTAGATACTATAGATAATTTATCCCTCTATTCTACTAGAAGGTTAGCTATTAGAAATTAAAGGTTTAGGGCTTCTATAGGTGCTCCTATAGCCCTATTTATACACATGCTAAATTATTACCTCTTAGCCTACTAAGGGAAGGTTAATTTAAGGGATTATAGATATTAATTAACCTAATTAATAGGATTAATTAGTACCCTAGAAATTAATAATCTAGCTAGTAGATTATTAAAGACTGTATTAAAGGACTCTAAAGATCCCTTATAATTCTAAAAATTTAGGTTATAAAATTCTAAATATAGAGACCCTCTTTAGATTTTAATGCTATATAAATACTGCCTTATAAGTAATTTATAGGCTTCTTTAGGTAATTTTTGCTAAGTTATAGCGGCCTGTGGACCTTCTATATAACTATCCCTTAGTAATATTAGGATAATAGCTTAGTTAGGGTCCCCTAGCGCCCTAGAACTCTCTGGATTATCTAGAAAATTAGGTATACCTAAAGCTCTAAATTAGATAGCTAGGGCTTGTTTCTATTATTTAAAATTTTTAGCTCCTTTAAGCCTAGTAGTCTCTAGAAAGCTATAAACCCTCTTATTAAATTCCTTAATAATTAAATTATTAAAGGTAGCTTATACAAAGCTAGATTTAACTTATTATTCTTAAATAGGTTATTATTCTAGATTCTAACTAGCAGGTTTAGCCTCTTCCACACCCTCTATATAACTATTTATAGCAATAGATAGGCTCTCTAGCTTCTCTAATAGCTTATTAATAGTTACTTATTGCTTAATAGCCTACTCTTTTAGCTAGTTATTTAGAACCTCTTGCGCACTAGGGGGCGATTATGCCCCCTTTCCCTTTAATTTAGTATCTATCTTCCTATTTTATAGAAGGGAAGTCTTCTATTTGTGCTAAAATTCCTTTTTTATAGAAGAGAAAATAACTTCTATCCCACTAATTTTCCTTTTTTATAAAAGGGAAGGCTTCTATTCTCTTTAAATTTCCTTTTTATAGAAGGGAAAACTTCTATAATCACAGGTCCTTCCTATTTTATAGAAGGGAAGTCTTCTATAACTATAATAATTCCTTTTTATAAAAGGGAATTAGCTTCTATCTCGTAGGTCCTTCCTATTTTATAGAAAGGAAGTCTTCTATAACTAAACATAAAAGTAGTATAAAAAGAATCTATAGTAATAAACTACTAGGCTTATAACCTATTAAAATGTAAGGAGCTAGTGCTAGCTAGTAACAGCTATATAAGTGCAAGCTTTATAGTCTAGGACTAATAGGGCTGTAATGTTAATTCTTATTAACATAACGTAATAGAAGTGGTAGTAGTTATTAACTAATAGAATTTAATTTAGGTCACTTTTATAGTAACTAATAGAGCAATAGAATTGATTTTAGTTGCTTTATTTAGGCAATATAGCTATTAGTTAAGAGGCCTAGCTAACTAGCTAGATTAAAAAGATCTTCTTTCTCTTATAGATTTACTAACTGTATTAGCGGGCCTAGGCCGCTAGCGGGGTCTTATAAGCCACTTTTTATTTTCTATAAAATTTATTTATATATAAAATCTAAAAAATTAACTTACTACTATATATACTAGCAACCTATATACACTAACTTTTAGTCTAAAAAATATTACTATATAAAAAGAAAGCCCTATCTTCTAGTAATAATTTACTATATATAAGACTTTTATATAACCTCTAGTTAAAGAGAAAATCGCTATTAAAGATAGCTATAGGGTAAGCTACTTACATTACTACTATAGGGTAGTCTGCTTATGTCACCCTAGCTTACCTAATTACTTGTTGTTAGGGTTATAGGCACACTCGTGCCTATAACACAAATTAACATTAGTTATTCACACAGTTAGTCGTAGCTGTTAGGCTTGTAGTGCAAGCTTAGTAATATAAAGGTTCTTTGACTAGAAAGGGCTAAAAATAGGTCTTATTTTTAACACCTATAAGGCTCTTAAAGAGTTTGATCTAGCCTTTTTATAAGTTATTATTAATATATTTATAAAGCTTCTTTAGCTTACTTTAGAAAAAGGGATAAATTAGTCTATATAAGGGTATAGCCTTACGTACTAGGTTAATTATATAATTAGTCTTTTTTCTTAATAGTAAGCTTCTTATCTTATTTAATATAAATATATCTTTAAACTTATATAGTTTCTAAGGGATATTTTTAATAGTTTTATATACTTTTACCTCCTTATTATCTTTAAGGGTAATAAACTTATTTTCTATAACTTTTATAATAGTATATATTATAGTTTTATTATATATTACCTTTATAAATTTATAAGAAGTTAATAATAAAAAGGCTACTTTTTTTTTCTTAAACTATTATTTCTATAAATATAAGTAAAGATCCCTCCCGAGTACGAGGTAAAACTACTTAAATTAAAGCTCCATATTTTTTAATATCTTTTCTAGATATCTAGCCTTTTATACTAGTTTCTTATTCCCCTTCTTCTTCTTACTTTTCTTAAATTTCTCTAAATTTCCTTCTATTTTCTTAATTTCCTTTTAATTAGGATTTTCCTTAGCTTTTTAGATAGCCCTTAGGTTCTATAGCCTAGTGGTTATAGCCCCTAGCTTTTAGTTACCCTTAGCTATGCTATAGGTTAATTAGTTAGGGGTAAATTAGTTAATTAGTTACGTAGGACCTACCTAGTGGTAATAGGTATAGTGTGTCTCTTATAGAAAGGATTAATTATATTTACTAATTTTAAGTAAAGCAAATTAGATTTAAGGCAAGTTAGAATAAGTTATATTTAAGTGAGTATAAGTTATAAGGTATAAGATAGAAGAGGTGTAGAGTAGGAATAAATATAGTCATAGAGAAAGGGGGAATCACATTAATTTATACTATAAGTAAAACTTAAATAAATTTAAGTTTAACTACGGTCGCGAACTATAACTCTTGCGCTAATATAGCTATAAAGTTTATTGCAAACTTTAATCTAACCTTACAGCCCCCCCCGTATTTATAACCTTAAAGCTTATTTTTATTAGGGTTCTATTTATTACTATAGTTAAGATTACTTGTAAGTTAATTGTTATACTAGCTAGGTATTGCTAGTAATTATTGTTATCTTATTTTATTAGATGCATTGGCCACAACCTATGACCCCCAAAAAAAATTTAAAAAATCAATATAAGTAAAGATACATATATTTTTCTATAAGAGTATATATTCTAATTAATATACGGCTTCCTCCTACTCTTAGGACTTTTTCTTATGTTTTTTATAATAATATATAATATATTC
Source organism: Epichloe bromicola (assembly GCA_023658445.1). Taxonomy (NCBI): domain Eukaryota; kingdom Fungi; phylum Ascomycota; class Sordariomycetes; order Hypocreales; family Clavicipitaceae; genus Epichloe; species Epichloe bromicola. The sequence goes on from CP098268.1 coordinate 4,917,388, forward strand.
TATACTATTATAGTTAAAATACTACCTTTTATCCCTAGGTTTAGTACTATTTAAGTAAGTAGCTAGGCCCTTTTTCTTATTCTTATTCCCTTAATCTTTATAAGGTTTATAATCTTATAAGGAGTTATTTCTATAGTACTAAAGGTTTTTATATAAGCCTTTATTTTCTAAATACTTAGGCTTTTACTTACTCTTTAGTATAGCCTCCTAAAATTACTAGGTAAGTTATATAACCTTTTCTTAAGTCTTATTAGTAATAGAGGTATATAAGTTAATATAGTTCTATAGGTTAGGAAGTAGCTTTATAAAGAATATAAGGGTATAAGTCTTTTCTAAGGCTTTTTCTAGGTATTTCTTTAGTAAATCTAAGAAAATACTAAACTTAATAAGGCTTTAACTCTTATATTACTTTATATTCTCTAATTATATTACTATTTATATATTATAATTTATAAAGTCTTAAAGTAATATAAGTATCTAAGTCTAGAATTTATTCTAGTTATCTTTAAGGTTATTATAGCTATTAGCCTACTATTCCTTAAGGTATTTATTCTATCTTACCCTATAGTTAATATATATATAGTTAAGTGTAAAAAGGATTTTCTAGTAATTATATTAGTACTTTTTCTTTACCTTATTAAAGGTATAGTTTAGGTTATTTATTTATATCTTATACCTTTATAGATTTATAGGGTATTAGAGGTTAGTAATATTCTAGACTTTAATCTCTTAGCTACTAAGGCTTAAGAAAGTACTAGCTTTTTACTATATTTTTAGGTATTCTTTCCCTTAGTTTAGCTATAATAAATCCTAGAGTTCTTACTCTTTTTCTTATAATCTCTAAAGCTTTTCTAGCTAAGTAATTTACTTTACTATTACTATAGTATAGGTATAGATAATAAGGGGTATATTTTTTTACTAGTATAGTTTTTATAAAATATAGTATATTCTTAGCTATAGTATTACCTTTATTTAGTGCCTCTTAGTTATTATCTAATATTACTCTTATAGATTAAGTAGTTCTCTTTTTTATATTACTCTTAGGTAGCTAGTAGGAGAAGCTTTAGAATTATAAAAATAAAGAATAGCTAGGTAAAAGGTATAGGAGTACTTATATATTTACTAAAGCTTACTAAGTCTAAGTATACTATATATATAAGTTACTAGCTTATAGCTAGTAGCTTACTAGTGTTATATAGACCTAGCCCTAGGGCGTGGCTTATCTGCGGGGTGCGCTAGTGTAGTGCACCTGTGTTGTGAGTAGGGCCTCACACCCTTCTTTCCTTGCTAATAGCTAATTGGCTTAATTCCCCCTATGATGTAAATTTGGAAAATAACTTAGGGGGTGTAGTGTACAGTGGGTCTAAAATAATTTCGAAAATCATCTGGTACATGGCCGCGGGCGGCGTTTTCGAAATTACCTGAACTTACTGTACATACATATCTGCGAGTTGCCGCCAGACTGGATGCCAGATTGTTTCCCTAACACAGTCAGGAAACGCAATTCACTCGGCCTAACGGAGTCCCCGAGCCACCGAGCTGCGCGCACGTACATGTAGTAGCAGCACACCCCAGCAGCGATTCCTACGTTCATGGCCGTGTCACTCGTGCCACGCCTCACCTTAGGTAGTGCTAGACACCACAACGGACTAGACACCACAAGAGACTAAAACCGTTATATTAATTAAATGATACCTTTTATGATATTAAGCGTTGCTATTCGGAACTGTGTTATTTTGCTCACTAGAGTTATACCCACATAAGAAATTGCTTAGCTGCGTTTAGTTAAGCGGCTTAATTGCTAACAGAGCAAAGGTGTTAGGAGCGTAAGGGACAGAGATAGGATCATTATATAATGGAGCACTGGCAGGACCTCGGACCCACTAGGTTAGGGAGGGGATAGCTAGTAGCTAGATAGTTATATAAGCGTAGGGTAAGGTATTTAGTAAGGACCGCCTATATTCTTATAGAAGGTTAGAGCTTAAAACCTTTATATACTTACCCCTAGGTAGTACCTTTTTAGCTATAACTATAAATCTAAGCTATTACTCTATTTTATTATCTTTTAACCCTTAAGTTATAATAAATTAAGCTCTTAATCCCTTTAGGGTAATAGACTATTAGCTAGATTATAATATTAGTATACTAGAGAATATCTATATAAAATATGCCTATATCCCCTAGTAGTAATACTATAGATAAGCAGGGTAGTAGTAGTGTAGTAGATACTTAAATAATAAATACTAATAATTAAGTATATTAGATACTACCTAAGACTAATCTAGATAATAATACTAGAATTAAGAATAATAGCATTAAGGAGGCGGTGTAATAGTGTTATAATATTATATAAGCTAAGCTATAATATATATAGAAAATATAGGAAATTCTATAGATAGAAGTAAAAATTAGGGAGCTTTAGGTAAACCTATTATTAGTTAGAACCTAGTAAGGACTTATAAATCTACCTCCTTAGGTTAGACTAACTACTCCTATACTTACTTTACTAATAGGTACTAAGTAAGTAGTAAATATATACTAATATAGTATTATTAAGATATAGCTATAGATACTATTATATAAGGGGAATACTTATAAAAACCTCTAGAATTTCCTAGTAAACTTAAATATATTATTTAAATTAGACTAATATACCTTTTATAATAATATAATAAAAGTAGCCTATACTAGTAAATACCTTATTAATAATATAAAGTAATAATAGATATACTATATAGCTATAGATAGTTATATAGAATATAAGAACTATAATTAGGTAAGCTTTATTATATAGCTAAAGACTAGAATAATAAATAAGGATACTAGATACTTAGAAGTAACTAGGTTATTACTAAATCTTTAGTAGGGTAATAGCTAATTATTTTAAGCCTTTATTAGGAATTAGACTAAGGTTAAATCTAACCTACCTAAACTAATTCTAATATAACTAAGAATCTATATATTTATTAATAGCCTTAATAATATTATAAGGAAGTAAATATTTAGCTAGGAGTTTCTAACTACTTAGAGCTAGTTATAGGGCTAAGGTAAGAAAGCAGAGGTAGTAATAAAACTAATATAGAGTTATAAGAAGAGTTAAGATAATAAGAAGAAGTAATAGTAATTAACTTTACCTATAGATAACTTATAGTAATAGAATAAAGGGTAAGTAGGAAGATTACCTATTATATATTATAAATATAGGAAGCCTAGATATATCTTAATAGCTTACTATTTATTAGACTACTTTATTTATAAGAGTAATAAACACACTATAGAGAAGTATAATAATAGTAGTAATAAAGTATCTAATCCTAATAAGATACTACTTTTATCTATATAAACCTAGGATAGGGGGCTTATTATAGATAAATTAGTAGACCTAAGAGTTAGAGTCTATGTATCTCTATAATAAGATTATAGGTAGGTAGTAGTAAAGGTGCTAATAGATTTAGGTATATAATCCTTAACTATATACCTAAAGTTATTATCTAAGGAGAATTAGAAAAGAGTTAAAAAAATAGATTAAAACCTTAAAAGTATAAGTAAGGATATAGTTTTATATTAAGGAATTCTAAGGAGATTAGTATTAATAAAGAATAGTATAGGGTTTATAAAGGTTTACTAAGTTAGCTACTTTATTACTAATACTAAAGAAGGGCTACTACTAGGTATAGACTAGATTAGAGAATATAAACCTATAGTAATATATTAGAAAGAGAAGTTTTAGAGATACCTAGTAATAAGGGAGCGCCTCTTATACACTTAGGGTAAGTAAAGAGTATATAAAGTATTAAAATAGTTAGTAATTACTTTAGTACTAGGTTTAGTAAAAGTTATCTTAAATAGCCTAAAGAATAGGAAGGGAAAAGAACTAGAAGAGAACCTACTAGTAGACTTACTAAAGCTAATTTAGGAAATAAGTAGTAAGGAAGTAATAATAGTCTTAGAGTATGCCTATAAGTTATATAAGTAATATATTATAGCTAACCTAAGATCCTTAGATAGTCTAAGTAATAAGTAACCTATAATTAAGTAAGGGCTAAGTAATAATATAGATAAACTAGAGCTTCTAAAGGAATACTTAGAATTTAAAGATATATTTAATAAGGATTTAGTAGGAATACTTCCTAAACTAGGGGGCTATACTTATATAATTAAATTAGAAAAAGGGAAAATACTACCTTAGGGACTAATATATAACTTAGCTAAGAAAGAGCTAGAGGTGCTTAGGGAGTATCTTATAGATATATAGTAAAAGGGATAGATTAGAAGATTAGTTAGCCTAGCTAAGGCCCTAATTTTATTTATTCTAAAGAAAAGAGGGAAATTAAGGCTTTATATAGATTATAGGGGCCTAAATAAGATTACTATTAAGAATAAGTCTCCCTTACTACTAATTACTAAAATCCTTAATTACTTAAAGGGTATAGTTATCTAGATAAAACTTAACTTAATAGATATATACTACTAGCTATATATTTACTTAGGTAATAAGTAAAAGATAGCGTTCTATTATAAATATAGGCACTTTAAGTATCTTATAATACTATTTAGATTAGTTAACACGCTAGTAACTTTCTAGGAGTATATTAATAAGGTTCTTAAGGATATTATAAATAATATCTATATTATCTACCTAGATAATATCCTAATCTATAGTAGTAACGTAGCTGCTTACGTAGGCTACGATAAATAAGTCCTAAGTAAACTTTATAATATAAAGCTTTTTATTAACCTAAAGAAGTGTTAATTTTTAGTTATAGAGGTTAAATTCTTAGGATTTATTATATCTAAGAAAGGTATTATAATAGAACTATTAAGGGTAGAAGTAATTATAATATAGCTAATACCTTATAGCGTCCTAGATATCTAATTATTCCTTAGGTTTACTAGATTTTATTAATATTTTATTAAGTAGTATAGTAAAGTAGTTATTCTATTAATAAACTAACTTAAGGGGGGATAACTAGTGACCTTTAAGCTAGAACCTTATAAGCTAGCTATATTTAGAGAACTCTAGAGGTTATTCTAGGAAGCACTAATTTTAGTACACTTTAACCTACTTACTCTATTAAGAGTAGAGATAGATATATTAGGTTTTACTATTAGAGTAATACTTATAATATTAGTGCTAGGTTACTAGTACTTAGTTATATATATATTAAGAAAGTTAACTAATACTAAGTTACGCTACCTTATACTAGATACTAAATTATTAGTAATCTAAGAGGTATTTAGGGCATAGAGGCATTACCTAGTGTACTTAACTTACCTAATTATAGTAGTAATAGATTACTTAAACTATAAGTACCTAGCTATAAAGCTATAGCTAACTAGTAGGTAGGTAATAGTGCTTAATAAGCTATGCCTATTTAACTTTAGGATTAAATATAAGGCTAGTAAGTTAAACCCTACTAATATATTATTAAGAAGGGTAGATTATATAAGTAAGAATAGAAAAGTAAAGGTAGTAACCTTATAGCTACTAAACTTCTTATTTAAGTTTATAGATACTAATTAATAGGAACTTTATAGTAGTAATAGGAACACTATAAGCTTTATTATATTATTATTTAATATAGTAGATAGTTAGTTATAAAGACCCTATAATAGTAATAGGAATATCTAGGGTTTTAAGAAAATATAACTTAGCTATATTTTTAAGGAAGCTATAAGACTAGATATTATTAAAAGGGGTGTTCTAGCTAGTATAGTTACTAGTAAGCGATAAGGGCGCCCCTTAGAAACACTGCTTAACTATAGTGTACCTATAAGACTAGAAGTAACTTATAAGCTAGCTACTTATAGAGATATTATAGTAAGGATCTAAGCTATATAGAGAACCTCTTCTAAGTTTAACTCTAATACTTAGGATAATAGCTTAGAATTAGATATTCTAATTTAAGTATTATTATTAGGTGCGTAGTAAAATAATAAGTTTACTATATATTAGAGAAAGCTACTTAAAAGTAGTAACTTAGAAGTATTATAAATATAGTTAATTAGACCCTCTAAGCTATTAATATTTAAGAGTTAAGTTTATATTCCTTAGGGGATAAGAAAAGAGATTTTACTACTAATATATAATAACCCTACTACTAGGCATTAAGAAGTTAGTAGGATACTTTATTAAATTATAAGTTAGTATTACTAGCTATTAATAAAGAAAGATATAAAGGTATATATTAGTACCTATATAAACTATTAAGTTTTAAAGCTAAGGCACTATAAGCTATATAGTAAGTTAGCTACTCTACTAGAGCTAGATTACCCCTTTTAAGAACTATTAATAGATTTTATTACTAGATTATTACTAGTTAAAGATACTAACTAGACTTATAATATAATCTTAGTAATTATAGACTATTTTATAAAGTATAGTATCTATATCCCTATTTTAATATAACTAATAAGTAATAGGTTAGCTACTATATTCCTAGAATATATCTTTAGAGATTATAAAGCCCTAGAAGGTATTATAATAGACTAAGGTTTTATATTTATAAGCGGATTCTAGATAACCTTTTACTATCTTATTATAACTAAGTAGCTACTAAGCACTGCTTTTTACCTATAAATAGATAGGTAAATAGAATAATTAAACTAGGTCCTAGAATATTATTTAAGGGCTTTCTCCTACGCTAAGTAAACTAACTAGGCTAATAACCTATTAATAGTATAATTTATATATACTACTAGTAACTATATAACTTATAGCTATATACTAGTAAAGGTGTTATAAGGGTATAACCCTAGGGGCCTGTAGTAAGTAGTACCTAATATTCTACTTATAAATAATTAGGCTAAGAGTAAAGTATTATTACTAAAAGAGAAATATATAGTAATTAAATAGCTTCTAATTAACTTATAAGCTTAGTATAAGAAATACTATAACTAAAAAAGGACCCTAAAGAGGTTTAAAGTTAGTAATTATATTCTACTATCTATAAAGAATATTAACCTAAGATAGCTAAGTAGGAAGTTAATTATAAAGTACCTAGGCCCTTATAAGATTATAAGGGTAGTTAGGAGTTATAGGCTAGCTTACTAGCTAGAATTACCTACTAGAATATAGTTATATAATATATTTAATATTATAAGCCTTAAACCCTTTAAAGGGGACCTAAGTAATATAGTAAATACTTCTTTACTATAAGATAATATTAAGGATAATAAGTAAGAGTTTAAGGTAAAGAGAATTATCTTATATTATTATAATAGTAGGTATTATAAGTACTTAGTTAAATAGAAGGGCTATAATAGCTTAGAGAATTTATAGGTATTAAAAAGGGATTTTATTATAAGGGATATTATCTATAACTATAAGCGGTAACTAGGTAGCTAGGTTATAGTGGCAAAACTACCCTTAGTAAATAATATAAGGTAATACCCTATAAATATAGTAAATAATATAAGATAATATTCTAAAAAGATATAATTATATTACTCTTATAATTATAGCATAACTACCTAGTAATAATTACTTAAAAAGCATTTCTTTATCCCTACCCTTATCCTTATTTTCCCTAGAGACTATAGTAATAATAAGTATAGGAGCCTTTAGAGGCATAGGGGCCTTATTATTAGAAGAGTTACCTTCCTTATATATAAAGATATAAAGCTCTCTAGGTAACTTAGAAAGACTAATATAAGTAGGAAGCCTAGAGGTATAAGGAGTAAACTACTAGTAAGTTAGTAAAGAAGTGCCTATAGATATTTAAAAGACTTACTATTAGGATATTCTTATATATATAGTAAAGATAGTTTATAATATTAATTTAGACCTTAAGGTTAGTAGTATTAGCTAGCTACACTATAGTAGTATACTTATTATACTTAATTTCCTAGGTTACTTTAGTAGCTACCTAAGTATAATAAATACACTTATACTTATTAGTATTTTTAGTCTTTAGAAGGGTATTATATAGTTTCTACTTAGTATAAATAAGAGACTATGAGTGTGTTAGTAGTAATTAAGTTAAGAGAACTAGGGATATACTTACTTTATTAAGGTAGTAGTAATCTCCCTTAGGTATAGCTTTAATAATATTAAATAGCTTTTTATAAAGCTATATAATTTAAGTAGGGTACTAGTAGTAGGTTAGTATCTTAAGACTAGAGATTTAGAATAGGTAGTTATACTCTAATATATATCTTATTATTTTAGGTATAATAGGTATATTTAGCTAAGTTTATTACTATAGGTTAGTAACTATAAGAAGTAAAGAAGTAATAAGATTATACTATAAGAGTTATTATACTTTATAGGAAAAGGTTTATTCTTCTTAAGATATTAAGGAATAGTATAGATACTATTCTTAGGTTATATATTCTATATAGTAACCTACTAACTACACTATATATATAGAATTTTAGTATTACTAGCTATAAGTTAGTAGTAATAACCTAGTAAGGAAGTAGTAAACTTATATAGAAATTTTAGATACTATTCTCTTTTAAGGTAACTTCTCTAGTAACTTCCCTAAGGGTTTATTCTATAAAGGTAAACCTAGTAGTAAAGTAGGAGTTAATAGATAGATTTTAGATATTATAAGCTAGCTATAGGTTAGTAATAAGGAAGTAGTAAAGGGAAGATAAGTAAAGATAAAGAAACTTATAATAGTTAGATAGTATATAAGGGAAAGGAAGTGTATATATAAGGGGGGAAAACCTAGTCCCTTTTATATTAACTATAGACCCCCTAAGTAATCTACACACTATATATAGCTAATATAGGGATTATAATATTTACTATTATTATTACTATCTATAAATATACTAGTAGCTATAAATATATAGTAACTATACTACTATATTACTAAGACCTATAAATAAGTTTATTTATATATATAGTGTCTAATACCCTATTTATTTAACCTAATTATAAAATTTAATATAGGGTATTTACTCTTTTAGAACTATTAGTATAAGGTAAAAAGTATTTACTTTATTATATTAGAGTAGTAGATAGGTTACTATTTAGTATTAATAGATAGGGGAATAATAATATTTATACCCTAGTATTATTAGTATTATTATTTTTAATAATATATTACGCTATAATATATTATACCTAACCTAAACCCTTTATTAACTATAGCCTCTAGGACTATATAGTATAAACGCCCTAAGTAAGTAGCTTATTATATAATTAAGGATAATTATATAAAGAGGGGGTATTATATTAGGAGTGTAAGGGATAGAGATAGGATTATTATATAATAGAGCACTAGTAGGACCTTAGACCTACTAGGTTAGGGAGGGGATAGCTAGTAGCTAGATAGTTATATAAGTATAAGGTAAGGTATTTAGTAAGAACTACCTATATTCTTATAGAAGGTTAGAGCTTAAAACCTTTATACACCTGCCCCTAGGTAGCACCTTTCTAGCTATAACTGTGAATCTAAGCTATCACTCTGTTCTATTATCTTTTAACCCTTAAGTCGTGATAAAAGGCTAGGATTTAGTGGTCGCTACTAGGAAGCGAATAGCTAGGAGTGTGAGCTTGAAGTTTTTGATCTCTAACCCCTCCTATAACATAAGTGGTCTTTGCTATACATATACTCTCCGCCTTACGCACACGTGCGTGTTAGGAGCACAGAGGCATAGGGCAGAGAGGGACTAGAGGGCAGAGGTACGGACTAGGCGCGACCACATCACAAAGCATCTCCTTAAGCGTGTTCCACTTTGTGGTGTCACGTTAACTAAGGTCTATATCCAATTAGATAAAAGTCAATTAGAGGTAAATCTTCTAATATATAAATAGGCTAGTAATAAACATACTAGTGATTTTCCCTAGATACATTACTACACCACACTTTCGCGTTCTTGCGCGGTCACTTACCTTGTGGCAGGGCTCCACTAACCCACAAGGTGGAACACGCTTTAGGAGATAATGGGTTCTAGGATGGCTATGTAGGCGCAAGTCAGCTAGTCACGTGTGTGCAAGGCGGGGTATATGCATAGCAAAGACCGCTCACATCGTATGGGAGAGGTTAGAGATCGATTTATCATGTGAATAGAGTAATGGTTAAGGTTCTTCGTCATATAGAAAGCCTATACATATGTAGAGATTAAGATCTTCACGCCCTAACTCCTAGCTAAAAGCGGCAGTCAAGTCAATGTCCTATCTCTCAACGCCAATCGCAATAAGTCAGAGGCAATGAAATGCCAACAGCGAGACGGCCATAGATGCATTATAACTAGGACAGACTTGTCCACAGGTATGCACGTGCTCCCCTTTTCCTAGTTTGGAAGTGATTGCGGAGAGGGATCTTGACTATCACTCTGTTCACAGAACCCAGGCATAAGCCGTGACAAGTTACAACACTTGACTAGCTAGTAGCTAGGCCACTATGTTCTACTATCCTAGGACCTACTATGCTCTATAATGTGGTCGCGCTTATGACTCTGTCCTCTGTCCTCTGTGCCTCTGTGCTCCTAATAATGCAGCGGCGTTACTCACAAGAGTGGTGATATTAAAGGAAGATGGGTGAAGCGTGGGATGTGGGTATCACGTGGTGGGTATTATAGCTCTAGCAAGCAAGAAAACACAGCTCCAAATAGCAACGGTTAATAGTAATAAAGGAACTAAACATGCTTAGTAGTCTAGCTATTCAAAGTCTAAGGAGAGTGGAATTATTCGGGATTATATTATCAAAGGCTAAACCCGCTTTTTACTATTAGAGGGCTTATTAATATGGATGACTTACTTAGTCTGTCTAGGGCGACTATTCTGTAGTGGTGAACGCGAAGGGGGGAAGGTGTGCCCCACTCCCCTTATGAAAATGTTTCTCCGCAGGAGATTGTTAGGTCTATTTTTTCTTCTCTTCCTTATAATAACAAGCTAATTGACTTTTGTTTATGAAACCATCATCTGGGTATTGACCCTGCATTGTCTCATCGTCCAATTTTATTGTCAAGGAACTTATTCTCATGCGCAAATTCAGTATATCTTGACAAAGCCTTTTACCCACCAAAAGATCCAAATATTGTGGCGAGATCGCAACCATGGCCCCGCACCAAACCCTCAAGGCGACTTATGCCTCGAGAGCTCAGAGTGCCACACACCCGCTCAACGCCTATTTATTCAAGCTTATGGACTTGAAGGCGTCCAACCTCTGTTTGAGTGCTGATGTCGCGACTGCCCGGGAACTTCTTTACTTTGCTGACAAGCTTGGCCCGTCTATTGTTGTTCTCAAGACGCATTATGATATGGTCTCCGGCTGGGACTTCCACCCGCAAACTGGCACTGGCGCAAAGTTGGCGTCGTTAGCTCGTCGCCATGGATTCTTGATTTTCGAAGATCGCAAGTTCGCTGACATTGGTAACACGGTGGAGTTGCAGTACATTGGCGGTTCTGCACGCATCATCGAGTGGGCACACATAGTCAATGTTAACATGGTTCCCGGAAAGGCGTCTGTCACTTCCCTGGCAAATGCTGCTACCCGGTGGTTCGAACGGTACCCGTATGAAGTGAAGACGTCAGTTTCCGTGGGCACACCGACTGCGGAAGAATTTGAAGAAAATAACGCGGGGTCAAACGGCCGGGACGAAGCTAACGACAAGACATCTCGACGGCCAGACGATGGTCGTAAGGGGAGCATCGTCTCCGTCACGACAGTAACACAGCAATACGAACCCGTCAACTCTCCCCGACTGACCAAAAGCATGACTGGCGGGGATGAGGTACTGTTTGCTGGCATCGAGGAGGCACCTATGGCGCGAGGTCTACTCATTCTGGCGCAGATGTCCTCGGCGGGTAACTTTATGAATAAGGAGTATACACAAGCTTGCGTGGAGGCTGCCAGAGAACACAAAGACTTTGTCATGGGATTTGTATCACAAGAGACGTTGAATACGGAACCCGATGACAAATTTATTCACATGACGCCAGGCTGCCAGCTGCCACCCGAAGACGAGGATCAAAACGGCACAGTCCAGGGCGACGGAAAAGGCCAGCAGTATAATACACCACAAAAGATTATCGGCGTAGCTGGAGCGGACATCGTCATTGTCGGCCGTGGGATCCTCAAAGCAGGGGACCCCGAGGGCGAAACTGAGCGATATCGCTCTGCGGCTTGGAAGGGTTACACTGAGAGGGTTCGCTAGCAACTTGAGCTAGGTGGCTGGTCATTGGTTCTGAAATTTCTTCTTGAAACTAACCCGGCGTTTTGAAGGAAGAAACACAAACATGGGGAAAATAGGAGGTACGCATCACTCTCCGTTTCGGCATCATGCGTTACGCTTAGCTAATTATGGAATACAAGCATCCTTCCCCCTGATTCTTTTTGACAACGATCAACTTCCTAATCCGTAATGGCATTAGGCTTTGAAGAATATGGATCGCCATCTGGCTGCATTCTTTTTTACTCTCTTGGATCTGGAGCACAAAAGCCACGTCGATTCTCAGCCGACGAAATGGAAGAATCAGGGCACAAATTCACGTCAAAGTCGGCAATTCTGATGCTATCGTTTTCAATCTGCGGATTCGGACCCCCTTTCACACTGAATCGATACATCATGGCCTCTTGATACCCAGAGGTTTATCAAAGAAACGACGTCCACGAATGTCCCGTTGGTACCGAGTACAAAATGTGTCACTTGCTCGTGAATACTTGAGTATTCAAGGATATCGCCAGATGGGGAGAGTCGTGGACCAATGGGCATACACGGCATCTGATAATTGTGTATTTGCCCACATTTACGACTTCGGACAAACCGTTGGCTCCTTATTCCTTCAATCTTTATGGTGCAATCTGACGTTGCAAAGCCAACGTAACCGCCTACTGACACTTATTGGCCCCGGCTAAAATCATGTTTCTCAGCAGACGCTGATTTTTTTGACAAGGCCTTTGATAGCCCTCTTTCCGAATGGCACAACCGAACGCACCTTTTTTGTTCCTTGGACCGGCTTGCTCCAACCTGAGCCTGTGAACAACAATATCAGGGGGATGCAGCCATCGTCTCGGCTGGCTCACCGCAAAGATATCGGGATGTGACATAAGACGCAGGGTAGCCTCAGCCACAGTGAAGAAAAAGAACGCATCTCATGCGGAGTACAGGGCGCAGAGTGGTTCGTAGTCGCACTCAACTCGGTACATCAAAGCCTTCTTGCATCAACTTAGATGTTAGTGTGCTTGGATCACGTCCCCAGATGTCCGATGAGATCTAATGTACAATTTACTGTACCCTCGGCCGACAAAGAGGACTTCTTCTCATGCTCTCTGACAACAAAAAAGTCCTGCTAATTGAGAATGCCGGCATCTTCAGCCTGGTCAGATCCCACCTCCACTCTCTTCTTCATATCGAATCTATGCTCGCTGTAATTAATCGTCTGTTTCACTAGTGCTAGCATCACCGATATCAAAAGCGGTGCTCGAATGATGGACTGCATGAATCGGTTTGGATCGGACCATGACCCTAAATACACAACTGCCGAGCTTACCCTCGGGCACCGTTTCTCGATTTGCGCTTCGACTTATACAAATTGATCCACCATAATTCAACGTCCTCGACTCAGTTGCTTGCCTGGCACTGGGGATTGAGGATGCGTTTCTGAGAGTACGAGGAGCTGGTCCCGTCTTTTGTCAGCTCGACCTGTTTCGAGTTCGTCCGGCCTGCCGAGGTGCTTGACGGTTAGTCAGACAATCATCGCCACACTTCTAGGGCTCTGGCTTTCAAGCATTTACATAGACCACAAGGTTATCAAAGACACCAATATCACCATCGAGCACGTCTCTCCGTAGCATCCGCGACCGCCGTGTTGGCTGGTCCTGCCTTGAACAATTTGCCAGATCACGCTCCCTTGCGAATGATTTGACGAAGTTGACGAGCTGGTTTGTCCAATGAACTAAAGCTTCTTCTCGCGGATCTATGTAGTGGTGCAAAGTTAGTGGACTTATAAACACGCAGGGCAACTAAACGCGCATCGGTCAAAAATTGAATGTGCATATGCCGTTAGTCCTAATCGGGATAGACGGTCCACCTGGCTGTTTGCCTTACCGCACTATGAGTGGATGTGGGAAAGTATAATGTATTTAGCTAATAATCTACCCTTAGGGGCGCCTAATATATCTACACTATTGTGCCACATAACTATTACACATAATAGTACTACTAATTTTAAAGATAATAACCTTATTATTAATTATTAATTCTAAAACTAAGTATTTTATCTTATAAATACCTTATTATAATATAGTAAGTAGTAAATATAGTAAATATAGTAAATATAGTAATTATATATCTATTATATTTCCTATTACTTTATTTTAAAGTGTAGTTTTTATTATATTTTTTTCTTTACCTCTAAAACCTTCTATAGTTTTACTAAGAAATAGTATTTTCTAATTAAGTACTATATAATTAATACTATATTTTTATTAATAGTTTTAAGTCTTTATAACTAAAAAGTTATATATCTTAACTATATATTAATAGTATTTATATTACTATTTATAATTATATTATATCTTAATTATAATAATATTACTATATTCTCTTTAACTGCTTTTACTAATTTCTTAATAGCTTAGCTATTTCTATTACTTAGCTTTTTAATCTCTAAATATAGTCTTTTTCTTAATACTAAGTTTAAGAATAGAAATCTCTTTTCTTACTATTTTACTATTATTAGTTATATATACCTTATAAAAGGTAACGAATTTAGCTTTACTTATTTACTATCTAAAGCTATTTCTAATAGTAATTATTTTAATTTTAGTAGCTTATTAACTAAAGTAAAAGTTATTAATAATTAATTCCTAAATAGTAATTAGTTTAGTTCTAGTAGTTAGCTAATTAGAAAGAGTATTATAATACTTATTATTTATATTAATAAGATTAGTACTAATTGATATAGTATAGTTTTCCTAGCCTTATCTTTCTTTAATATTACTCTTTTCTTAATCTTTTTCTATTATATTTTAATATATACTTTCTTAGGTAATTAATCTAACTCCTTAATATAACCTATAAAATTAATAGTATATTTCTAATTTCTCTTATAAGCTAATTATCCCTAAATTAACTTAATAAGTACTAATATTACTAGTATTTTCCCTAGTATAATATAAGAATTACTTAGTTTTTTAATTAAACGATAATTTAATAGTTATAATATTAATTTTATAAATCCTAAGAATTCTTTAAGAAATATATTATTATATAATTATATCTTTATATTAAGTATTATAAACTTCTAGTAATAGGTACTAAAATTATATATAATTAAGTATATATTAGTATTAGTAAATATTTATTATACTTTATAAATCTATTCTAATACTTTTCTATTATTTATTATAGCTATCTTATCTTAATTACTTCCTAATTAGATAATTATAGTTATCTAGTGTATATATAGTAATAATACTAAAATTATATAGTCTTAAATATATAGTATAAAAATACCCTAAGTATATAGAAAATAAAAGCATAGCCTTAACTCTAAAATATAGGAAATATAAGTATTTCTATACTTAGCTATTCTTAGTAGCTATAACTATCTAGTTCTTAACTACTTATAATTTATTTATTCACTTAGTAACTACTACTAGTAGTAAGTACTAGTGTTAGGAGCGTGAGGGACAGAGATAGGACTATTATATAATAGAGTATTAGCAAAACCTTAGACCTACTGGGTAAAGAAGGGGCTAGCTAGTAGATAAATAGTTATATATATATAGGGCGTAGTATTTAGCGAGGACTGCCTATATTCTTATAGAAGGTTAGAGCTTAAAACCTTCACGCCCTTACCCCTAGGTAGCACCTATCTAGCTACGACTATGAATCTAAGCTATCACTCTGTTATATTATCTTTCGACCCTTAAGTCGTAACAACTAGTTATATATTAGACTTAAATTTTTAAATTTTACTAAATATTTTATAACTCTCTCTTTATTACTCTAAGTAAGAATTATTCTAACTTTATAATCTACTAATTAAATTAGTGCTATTACTCTAAGCTATCTATTAAATACATCTCTATAGAATTATTTAAGATAATTAACTAAGATAACTAGATAAATCCGCTAGTTATCTAGTATATTAAGCTTATATACTAATCTTCTAATATATTATAAAATTTAAAACAGGCTTATGAATTTTAGTCTATACTTTAGGCTTATTTACCTTAGAATTATATATGCCTAGTTATCTAATCTAATTATCTATATAGTCTATTCTATCTATTTATCTATCTATAAGTAGTACGCTATTAAATATAATAATTTTGTCTTAATTAGCTTCTAAAATACTTTCTATAATACTACTAGAAACTATTAATTATAATTACTTATTATAACTTTAGGTATTCCTTAATTAGATATTAATAGTTAATTATATAACTTTCTCACATAAGTTACTACTATAATATTATTTTAATAAGGCTTTAATATTATTTACTTACTAAATTTATTAATAATTACTAGTAAAAAATTATTACCCTTTACTAATATAAGTAAAGATAGTAAAAAGTTAATTAAGATTATATAATAGAGCACTAGTAGTACTATTATAAACCTAGTAGGGTTACTAAAGGGATACACATAATACAATTAGCTATATATTTTACTACCCCCTTTTCCACCTTACCTACAGGTTTTACTTACCTTCTCTTCTAGCTAGATTTCCCTCTCTTCTCTCTTTCCTAGATATTATTAATTAATTAAATTCAATACTACGGAACTATCGTATCACCTGCGCAGGCACCTTGGTGTAACTAATAATACCCTTATATAATAAAGTAGGATTTCTTATATAGTAAGTCTATTCCCTTACCTTTAATCTCTCTAACTATATAAGAATTAAAGACACTATTATCTCTATACTTTATAGGGTTAAACTTAATAAATCTAAATATATTATAAGCTTATAAGGTATTAAGCTTAGTCTAGTCTAACTACTTAAAGGGCTTACCTAGAGTTATAATCTTCCCTTCTTAGTAAAGTTAAAGAGTAAGGTTTTAATTAGCTTTTTCCTTTATTATAAGAAATACTTTATTTAGTACTTCTCTAGCTATAATCTCTTTAATTAATACCTTTTCCTAGTCTTTATTAATAATTATAAAGTATTTTATAGTTTTAGTATATACTTAGGATTTATAATCCTTAGCCTTAATAGCCTTTAATTTAGCTCTTTTAAGTCTATTAGCTTTATAGTCTCTTATAGAAGTAGCTTTTATAGCCTTAAGATAAGCTATAAAGTCTTTAACTTTATAGCTTCTTATAAGAGCTACTTTAGCTTTATAAGCCTTTATAGCCTTTTCTTTACCTTAGTTAATATAAAATTAGACTATAAGGGCTTTTCTTAGCTTACCTTACTTTCTTTTTACTAGTATTAGTAGCTTTACTTTTTCTTTTACTTTTACCTTTACCTTTATAGTAATAGTATAATCTTTCTTAGTAATAGAAGTTACTAGTATAATTACCTTCTCCTTTATATCTTAGGGTTTTATCTCCTAAGGTCCTAGCCCCTTTATAATATATAAGTCTTTATAGTAAGGCTTTACTACTATAGAGTAAAACTTCGCTAGGCTATAGGGTATCTTAACTATATAGGTCTCCCTATTGATTTTTATTTTTTTATTTTTTAGGGGTCATAGGTTGTGGCTAATGCATCTAATAAAATAAGACAATAATAATTACTAGCAATACCTAGCTAGTATAATAATTAACTTATAAGTAATCTTAACTATAGTAATAAATAGAACCCTAATAGAAATAAGCTTTAAGGTTATAAATATAGGGGGGGCTATAAGGTTAGATTAAAGTTTATGATAAACTTTATAGCTATATTAGCGTAAGATATAGTTATAGTTCATAACTATAGTTAAACTTAAATTCGTTCGAGTTTTACTTATAGTATAAATTAATATAATTCCCCCTTTCTCTATAACTATATTTATTCTTACTTTACACCTTTTCTATCTTATACCTTATAACTTATACTTACTTAAATATAACTTATTCTAACTTACCTCTAATTTAATTTACTTTACTTAAAATTAGTAAATATAATTAATCCTTTTTATAAGAGACACACTGTACCTATTACGTGGCAGAACACGTGCAGTACATAGAGGCTACTATATAAAAGCTAGATTTAACATCTTAGTTTAGGAATTTAACTTACTTTATATATATTATATTACCCCTAATAGTAGCTTTTATAAGTAAACTTAGTATAACTTATAACCTATTAAATCTATTAGCCTCTCTAATAGAATTAACTTTCTATTATATAAAGCTAGTATATAATAAGTAGTAGTAATTAGAGATTCTTTTATTATACCCTTCTAGAAGCCTAGAAATAACCTATATATCTAAAACTAACTATTTATAATAATAATATACTAATTCTTAGAGTATTTTCTTACTCTCTAAAAATAAACTATATATTATTTACTAGTTTTATACTTTAATAATATAAATCTAGATTTTAATTATTAAAAATAGAAACTTATTAGGATTAATAATTAAGAGAATCTAAACTAACTTATAAGATATAAATTTAATAATAAAGTAGTAGAAAAATAGAAATAGCTAATATATTAAGACCCCCTTATTTATTAGAATTTAGTAGATTTATAAGCTATATATTATACCTAGAATTAAGTTAAATCCTATATTTAAAAAGCTAAAACTAGAGATTTACTTAATAAACCTAATAGATTAATAAGTAGTAAAGTATTAGAAAAGCTATTTTAAGACACTCTTAGTCTAGCTTCTAGTACTACTACTATAAGAACTAGGAGAAGTATAAGAAAAGATAAAAATAATAAAGAAAAGGAAATTAAAAACTATTCTAAAACTAATACTATTACTTAGAATATTAAACTCCCTAATTAGTTAATAAAGTTAAATCTAGAAAACCTACTACTAGGACCCTTAGAATACCTAAAGAATTCTAAGGATTTTTACACTAAGACTAGTAAATATAATATAGTAAGGATAATATAAGGGATTTAGGAATAGTAATAGGTATTATAGTAAGCTATAAAGAAAATAGTATTAGAAATAGACTAGCTAGTAATAAGATTAATAACTAAAATTAGAAGCTTATAAAGTATAAGTGCTGTAGTAAGTTTAATGCTATTAGTATAGAATACTAACTAAGAATTACTATATCTAGCTAATAAATAAGGTTAGTATAATAGGTATCTATATACTAATAAAGAAATAACTAGACTATTAGTATAATTAATCCTACTCTAATACTAATAAGAACTACTATAACTATAGCTAGGACTACTAGTATAACTAATATAGCTAGGACTACTAGTATAACTAATATAGCTAGAATATTAGTAAGAATACTTATAACCTTAGCTAAGTCTATACTAGACTTAGTAGTAAGGACTATACTCTCTAGATTAAGGTTAGTATACTAACTCTAGAAATTAAAGAAAGGTAGACCTAGTATTATACTAAAATTAGTATAACTAGTAAATAGAAATAGTAGAATAAAATATAGATTTAATATAAAAGATTATAGATATTAGGTATTTTAAGCCTTATAATAAACTAGAAAAGGCTAGTAATAACCTTATTATATATAATAGAAAGTAGACTATTTTTTATAATATTAAATTATAGATCTAGGTAGTTAAAGATTACTTATATTATACTAATCCTAGCTATTAGGATATTATTTAGAAGAAAATCTAGATATTATTCTAAGGGAATATAATAGTATAGTATAGATAATATCTTAACTTAGTAAAATAGAATACTATATTTAGTAGAATACTAACTATATTTATAGCTATATAAAAGGAATTTAGTATTTAGGTTTAGGATATAATAGTATAGCTTAATAAGGTAAAATATAATAAAGAGAATATTATAAAAGAAATATCTTTCTATAAATTTATATTAAAGATCTTCTAGTATATAAGGGTAAATAGTAAGTTAACTAATTATTAGCTTTTAGTATATTTATATCTTAAGCTATATCTAGGATTATAATAGATATACCTAGTTCTAACTTAAATAAATATAAGATTAGTGTATATTACTATAGTAAATAATAAGAGATATAATTTATATAATAACTTATATAGTAAAGGTTAGTCTATAAGTAAAAAAAATAAAGGGAAGCTTAAGGTTTATTTTAATACTAAGATATCTAGTAGTAATTTAAAAGAAAATAAGAATAAAGTATAAGTAAACTAAAACTAGCTATTTAATAGATAATTCTCTTAAGAAAACTAGTATTATAAGTAAGATAAGTAAAATACCTAAAGATTTCTAGGATATTTCTAACTATAGCTATATAAGTATAATTAATTTCCTAAAGGATAAAACTAAAAACTATAGTAAAATAAGTCTTAAAAGAATAAAGGGGAAGAGTATATAAAAATTAGGTAAACTTAATAAACTAAAGCACTAAACTAATAAAATAAGTAACCCTAAGACTATAGTCTTATAAGGAAAGGAGGCTAAGTATAGTAGCCTAGATAATTTTAGTAATAGGAAAAAAGCTTTATAAGGGACTAGGAATATACTAATATTATAGTGTATAATAATAATTCTAATATATAATAATATAAAACTTATCTCTAGGAATATAGTTATTATATAGCTAAAGAAAGGGAGGTCCTAGAGAATAATAGTAAGGATAATTAAGGATAAGACTTAAATTTTATTAAAACTTATTTTATAGAAAATATCCTAAAAGAGGTAAATAAGGCTATTACTAGGATAACCTTAAATAGGACTAGATAACTTACCCTAGGATAAGTAATTAAAGCTATAGTAAAACTATAAGAAGTTAAATATAATAGAAAAAGGGCTAATATATATCTAAAGATTACTATTAAATTTAATAATAAGGGTAAAAGTTACTAAGTTTATCTTAACTTAGGAATATTATTAATTTTAGTAAATAAGGTATAGCTATAATAGTATAGATTAAATATAAAGTAAGTAATATAAGAACTAAAGCTAGTATCTAGGGTTTAATCTTCCTTTTTTATTACTAAATTAGCTATATTTAACTTTTATATTCTAGGGATAGTATATAGAATAGAAATTACTAGCTATTTTATAGTTATAGTAGATATAATACTAAATTTAAGAGTAAAATTATTACTTAGAATAAATTTTACTTATAAATATAAAGCTAAAATTAATTTTATCTAACTAAAGGTAGTTTTTAAGTTAGTTTATAGTATAATAATACTAGTAAAAATCTTCTAATTATTAAATAAAGTCCCTTACTAAAAGGTAGTTACTACCTATATAGTATTAATTTTACTAAAGACTTATTTATATATACCTATTAGTTAGAAGGATATATAGAAAAATTAGGAAATAAGTATATACTATATATAATTATATTTAGAGTATTTCTCTAATATACTATTTAATAAATCTAGTAAGGGATAGATAATTACCTATAATCTAACTAATAAAATTATTACTATTAGAAAACACTAGAAGGTTATATACCTAACTATAGCTAGTAAGGTTAACGCTAATTACCTAGTTAATAATTCTTTTATATACTATACCTATTTTAGTAAGGATATTATAAAGAAAAAGAAAGATAAAGATAAGGATAGTAATAAATCTAATAAAAAGAAAAATAATCTTAATCTAAAGAAAGTTAATACTAGAGTGCTATTATATAGGATTTTATACCTAGAGAAAATCCTATATATAACTAATAAATTTAGTATATAAATTACTAATATTAACTAGGAAGTAGTAAGTAAACTAGTTTAACTAACTAATAAATATAATATTTATTATAATAGAGGTATTATCCTTATACTAGAAGACTAGAAAATAAGAATTAATCTTATAGATAAATAGTAGTATTAAATAAGGCTAATTAGGCCTTATAGACTAGGAGAATAGGATATAATTAAACTTAATAAAGTATATAATAAACTCTATCTAAAAGGGAAAATATTATATTTAGATAAGCTAGTAGCTATAGTATACCTAGTGTTTATAGTTTAGTAAGAAACTAGTTAGAAAAGGAAAGGAAGAGTTATAATTAATATAAGGCTACTTAATAATATAGTAATACTAGATATATACTCTCTGCTAGACTAAAGTAATATTATAGATAATATATATAGTAAGAAGGTTTTTTCTTTTTTTAATAAAATAGGATTTTTTTACTAACTACTAGTTAGAAGTAACTATTAAGCCTATATAGTAGTTATATTAAATTAAGGTCTTAAAGTATTAAATATAGTATTAATAGGATTTAAGAACTTCCCTATATTTACCTAAAGGTTTATAAATAGACTTTTCTAAAAGTATAAGTATTTTATATAAGTCTATATTAATAATATTTTTATATTTTTAAATAGTCTTAAAGAGCATTTAAGCTATCTTAATATTATACTTAGGATTCTTAAATAAAATAAAATAATAATTACTATAAAGAAGTTATTTATTAGTTATTTTACTATTTAACTACTAGGTTTTATTATTAATAGTAATAGGATTATTAATACTAATAATAGGCTTAAAGCTTTTTAGAAGATAATTTTCCTAAGTAATCTATTAAGTCTTAAAACCTTTATTAGGATAGCTAGATTTCTTTATAATAGAATTCTATAGTTTAATATATAAATCTAACTATTATAAATATAGAAAATAGCGCTATTAAGGGAATTCTATAAAAAGAATAAGAAAATTATTAGTATCTTAAAACTAGTATAAAAAAGGAAGATATAGTAAAAGATATTTTTACTAACTAAGTAGGAGAAAAAGGCTTTTAAAGATATTAAAGTATTCCTAAGTAAGAAATAGACCCTATAGTATTATAATCTATAAAAGCCACTTTTCCTTAAAATTAATGCCTATAAGGAAGGATTTAGGTTATATACTTTCTAATTATAAGAAGAATAGGATAGTTAGAGTGTCCCTAGAAAGGATATTAAAAATAACTAAATATAGCTAATTTTATTTCTTTCTAGGGTAATATTAAGTGTTAAGAAGCGGTATAGTTTAACTAAGGTAAAAGTAGCTATAATTATATAAAGTATTAGAAAACTTTAGAAAATAGTCTAATCTAATAATATAATAGTTAATATATTAACTAACTATTCCCTAGTAAAAGGAATTATTAAGTATACCTTATTATTAATAATAGATTTAGATAAGGCTAATCTAAAACTAGTAAAAGTTATAAATTATTTATTATAATTAAACCTTAAGGTAACTTATATACTAGGGATACTAAATATAGTGCTAGATATGCTTTTAAAACTACTAGTAAAAGTAACCTACTAGAAGGTAATATAGAAAAGCTAATATAATAAATTAGATATAAGCGCTTATTTTATAAGTAAGGAGTATATTATAACTATAATTATAGATAATAGTCTTAAAGCTAGAATTATTATAGGATATTAGTATAATTAAAAATTTAGCTAAATTATTATAGTAATATAAGCTTACTAAGAAAGGTAAGTAGTAAAAAATACTAAAGTTAGACTAAAGATTTCTTTATATAAATAGGACTTATATAAGAATAGTCTATTATACTACTATAGTAAAGATAGATTTTTCTATCTCTATATTCTAACTATAAAGGTTAAATCTATCCTATAACTAGTTTATAATAAATAGTAATATTTTAAAATTACTTAAATAGTAGTAGAGCTTTAATTAGTCTATTTCCTATAGATAAGTTAGTAGATTTATAATTATATAGCCTATTGATTTTTTAAAATTTTTTGGGGGTCATAGGTTGTGGCCAATGCATCTAATAAAATAAGACAACAATAATTACTAGCAATACCTAGCTAGTATAATAATTAACTTACAAGTAATCTTAACTATAGTAATAAATAGAACCCTAATAGAAATAAGCTTTAAGGTTATAAATATAGGGGGGGCTATAAGGTTAGATTAAAGTTTGTGATAAACTTTATAGCTATATTAGCGTAAGATATAGTTATAGTTCATAACTATAGTTAAACTTAAATTCGTTCGAGTTTTACTTCTCCTACTAATTAGTAACTTAGCGCGCATATAGACAAGTAGGTTTAGCAACCGCTAACGCATACCTTATAGTATAAATTAACGTAATTCCCCCTTTCTCTATAACTATATTTGTTCCTACTCTACACCTTTTCTATCTTACACCTTATAACTTATACTTACTTAAATATAACTTATTCTAACTTACCTTAAATCTAATTTACTTTACTTAAAATTAGTAAATATAATTAATCCTTTCTACAAGAGACACACTACACCTATTACCACTAGGTAAGTCCTATATAACTAATTAACTAATTTACCCCTAACTAATTAACCTATAGCATAGCTAAGGGTAACTAAAAGCTAGGGGCTATAACCACTAGGCTATAGAACCTAAGGGCTATCTAAAAAGCTAAGGAAAATCCTAATTAAAAGGAAATTAAGAAAATAGAAGGAAATATAGAGGAATTTAAGAAAAGTAAGAAGAAGAAGGGAAATAAGAAACTAGTAAAAAAGGCTAGATATCTAGAAAAGATGTTAAAAAATATGGAGCTTTAATTTAAGCAGTTTTACCTCGTACTCGGGAGGGATTATATAGCCTATTATATAGTATATTAGGAAAATATAATTAATTATTTAAAGCTACCTAGGGAGTTATAGCTATTATAGTTAAAGCTAATACTATTTTATATAATCTTACTTAATTTTATTATAGATATACTAGAAGTATTAGCTACTAATATAATATAGTAAATAAAAGAATACGCTATATATAATTTATTATATCTAGTAAACTACTTATTTAGTAAGAGAACCCTTCTAATACTAGAATATATAATATATCTAGTAGAGATTTAGGCGGAATTACTCCTTTATGCCTTATATATTATAAACTAGGGATTACTAAGATAAATTATTAGTAATAGGGACCTAAAGTTTATATCTAATATATAAAAAGAGATATTTAGGTATATAGGAGTTAAACTCCTTATAGGTATAGTGTATTACCTATAGATAAATAGAATAGCTAAAAGAAAGAACTAGATAGTAATAATTATAATATATTACTATATAGTAATAGATCTAGATATAATATAGACTATAATACTCCTAGTACTATAGTATTAATTAAATAATACTATAGCTATAAGTATAGGGTAAGCTCCTAATAAGCTACTATATAGGTTTTATTCCCTAAGTATTATTAATTTTCTTTCCCTAAATAATATAATTAATATAGGAACTAGCATAAATAATATAGTAGTGCTATAAAAGTTATACTAGTATAAGGCCTAACTAGTAATTATAATAGTAGCTACCCTTACTAAGATTTAGTATAATAACTATTATAAACTAGTTAATATTAATATAGAAGATATAGTTTATTTATAATTATATAAGGGATATAAATTACCTAGGAAACCTAAGAAAAAATAGTTACTATAAAAAGTAAGACTATATAAGGTACTAGAAAAGGTAAACCTATTAGTATATTAATTAGATTTCCCCCTAGATTTATAAGTCTATCTAGTGGTTTCTATAGTGTAAATATAAAAGCTAGTATAAGAAAAGGACTTATTTAATAGGGAAGAACTAGCTTTACTACTAATTATATTTAATAATCTAGAGGAAGTAGACTATTAGGAGATTAAATAAATCTATAGTTATTAGGTTAAAATCTCTAAAAGGAAGAAGACTATAAAAGTAAAATTCCTTATCTAATAGAAGGGATTTACTACTAAAGATAACTAATAGATAGCTAAAAGTAAGATATAAATTAATATAGCTAAGATAGTTGTTGTGACAACCGGGTTAACCGCGGGTTAACCACCGAGGAAAGCGGAGCACGTGCGGCAACGCCGCGTTGTGATTGGCTGCACATATACGCGAGGCACACACACGTAACTCGCGTTTCCCTTTTCTTATAGCTATATAACCTTCTAGATAGCTTCCTTTAGAATAATAATTATTATACCTTTAAAAGACCCTTTTATGCACTAGTGTATCTATTATAACATCCTTAGTAAATCTAACACTAATTAGTAGTTAAAAAACCACAGATAGCTAGGTCCACGAAGAAGAGACCTTCCTTTAGTTAACTAAGAAAGCGTGCTAAAGGAAGATAGACTCTGGATACTAGATATTAGGCTTCTAAGGGATTAACCTTCTTCTATTAGTAAGTTAAGAGCTACTAATATAAGAATTAATTCTATTATCTATTATAAGAAAACTAATTAACTAACTAAGAGTTATAGCCACGTATAACTTCTTAAACCTAAGATTAACTTAACTACCGCTAGTTAAAAAAAATCCCTTAGCCTTACTAGCTAAATAAGATATAATAAACCCCTCTAGTAATAAACAAACATTATCACAGACTATATAGGGAAAGTAGCCTACTTAAACTATATATCCTAAAAGACCTAATAAATCTACTCTACTATAACAACTCTAAAAACATGCCTTAGCTATTACCACTAACTAGGAGAGCTCTAAAGAACTAGACCCTTAGAATACTAAAGACTAGGAGCTTAATAACTATATTACTTAGATAATTAATGTCTATAAGAGTGGCTAATATAGAGATCTTGCCCTTTAGGAGATCTTCTGTAATAACCTTAATAGCTAGACTAAAGAAATACTTAAATAAGCTTTATAACCTTTAGTGTATAAACTACAAGACTACCTTTATAAAAATAGCGTTTATATTATTCAAAATTAAAGTAGTAAAATTATTAATTTACTAGTCTAAGTCCTTAAAGAAGATATAATGTCACTATAGCCTAACAATAAAATCACAAAGTAAATAGCTATAGGTAAATTCCTCTCTATTAATAACCCCGCTATTAATAACCCTCTTATTATAAACCCTTTACTTTATAACTCCCCTCTTCTTAGTACTTTAACCTAATACCTACCTATTAATAACCCTCCTATTACTTAACTACCCCTAAGAGAAAACACACTATAACCTTAAATACCCTAGATTACCCTAACCCTAATTATTTAACCATAAGTAACCCTAGCTATATAAGCATTAACAATCCTATCTAAAGATTAGATTATAAGAAAGATCTCTAAACTTATAAAAGGATATAAAGATAATAACTATTATAGTAGAAAGATATATAACTTTATTATGCCTAAGATTAACCTATTCTAGAACAAATACAATAGACTTAACCTCCCCTAGGAATATATATATAAAGCCTTTCTAATTATGCTTTTAGGCAATACTAAATAGTATTACCTTAACTATCTAGTAAATAAAGGCTTTATATATAAATAAATAGTTAATAATATCTATTAACGCTTTAAGATAGAAAGTAACTAATAGTTCTATTACTAAGAATAGAATAATATAACGCTTAGGAATATTATTACTTAGAATCCTAATAAATCTAAACTAGATTACCTTAAGATTCTACTTATAACCCTTAATTATGTTTATAGAGGACTCTTTTCCTTATTAATAGTTAATATAAAGCTTTATTATTAAATATTAAGCGCTATCTCTAGTGTTCTAGAGTGTAGGCAAGCTAAATATAACTATTCACCTAGCTTTAAAGGACTTACTAGAGACCTCTGTAAATTAATCTCTATCGCTAAAGCTAATAAATTAACTACTTAATTTAATTAATATACTATTAATATTAATCCTAATAATTTAGAAGTAATATTTATAGACTACTATTATAGCTAACTATATAATAATTGTGGCAAAGGCTACGGTTATTATAACTAAGGCCGTAATAATAGCAGATACTATATCTATAATAAGAATAGTTATTAGTTAATAAACTACATAGATAAGGAGCGTTAAGAGGTAAGAGAACGCTAGTAGAAAAACAAAAGGTATTAAATACCTCCTATAGAGAGAAAGTTCTAAGTATTCCTTATAGCTTATAAAGGCTAAGGACCTAAGGAAATAGATAACCTTATAGATAGAGCTTAGGAATTAGCTAAAGCTTTTATTAAGTCTAATAATAATAAAGATAAGGATAATAATAATAAAGAGACCTCTACGTTAAAGTTTAACCGCCTAAGTATTACTTAATTCTTTATATTAGGACTATAACTAGATAATAATAATATTATTAAAACCTTAAGAGACTAAGCCTTTAAATATACCTATCTTAAGCATAATCCCTTTAATAAAGCAAAAATATTATATATTTTAGAAGAACACTACTCTAATAAAGTCTTTAGAGGTATCTTACCTAATATAGGAGCTTCTAGTGTATTAATAGCTAGAATTAGATAAGCATAAGCCTTAATAAGATTAATACTATTATTAAAGATTAAGCTAACGCTAGAGAAAGAGATTTAATTTAGTGCTAGATCTATAACTACACAAGGAGTAATCCATATACCTACCAAATTAGGTAATATCCCCTTCTACATGATTAATATATACACGCCCTTCCTATTCTCTTTAGATAATATAGATAGGTTACGTGTTAAGATTAATAACCTTATAAATATACTTATTTAAGGTAATAAGACTATACCTATTATTAGGAAATAGGGATATCCTTAGTAAACTCTAGAAGCTAAAGAAATAGTAGCTTTTTACCTATTAGAAACGGAAATCCATTAATTATATTATTAATTTAGTTACCCTTTAGTATAGTAGCTTACAAAGATATTATAATAAGCTAGTCATAATATTAAGACTAAAGCTATTAAATAATTAACTAAAATTTACTACTATTACTAAATAAACAGAAAGGCTCTAGGTAGATTTAAGTTTATAGTTAAGGATAACCATAAGTTTAACTACAAGATCATTATTAATATTATTTAAATCAACAGCTAACTAGTTCTCTATGTTATTAATTTCATAACCTTATTTCAAGCAGCCTAATTCCTTAACCTAAATAGGTAAAAAGCTTGTGACATATAGAACGCTCTACGTAAATGCTAGATTAATACCTATCTAGGCCCTCTAGATTAGATTATTTATAATACTAGAAAGAACTTTATATTATTAGAATTTAAGCACTATATATAATTACTATTAATTAAGATTAATAAAGTTCTAGTAGAAGCTTATAATAGTATTAGAAAGGTTAAACGCTATTATAGACTATTAAGATAAGCCTATATAATTATTATAGACTCTATAGGCTAAGATCTCACGCCTAAATAACGCCTCTAGATAGCTATAAAAGCTATAAATAATTTAGCAGGCCTAAATAGCCTTATACTAACCTTTCTTATCTTTAGTGTATATCTATAGATAACTAATAAGTTACCGCTAAGTATATTTATTATTTAATAAGCTAAAGTAATCTATAAAGCTACTAATAAAGTCTAATAACTCCTAGTAAAGTAATAAGTTTATAATACTTTATAAACCTATAATAGCCTAGATACTCTGCCCACACACTAGCTTCCGCTATAATCAGATATATGTATATAGAGAGAAAAGGATAGATAGCATAGCCCTTATAGGCTTCTTACTACTAATAAAGAGACCTATACCCTTTAAATACCTTAAGGACTAACTAGATTCTAGTTAATAGTAGTTAAACTATATTATTATAACCTACACTATATTAAAGAACTCTAGGAATTAATGCCTAAAGATAAAGACTAGGCTATAGGTAATAATAAACCTACTACTAAAGAAGCTATTTCTAAAGCTTTAGAAGGAAATAAGGAAGTTCTATAAGTTAAGAGAAAATATAGAAGACTATAAAAGAAGCTAATAGTTTACTTTAGCTAGGAAGAAAGCGAAGCTTAGAATACTAAATATAAAGTTAGTATAATAGTATTTCTTATAAATAAAGATTAAGATAAAGCTTTAATAGAGGAACTCTTAGCTAATAGAACACTAAGTAAAGTGTTTCTTACGGCAAAGGAAGAGGCTAATTAGAATCTAGCCCTATAGTTATATTAAGAAAGGAAGATTATAACACTAGGTAAACCCTTTAAGCAATTAGACTAAGCAGAAATTAATGCCTTATAAGCCTATAATATATTTAGATTTATACTCTTTAACCTATTAAAACATAGCAGCAAGAGACTCTTTAAATCTTATATAGTTAGAGAGATTAAAGGTAAAGGAACTATAACACTATATAAAAAGTTATGCCTTATAATTTAAGGAATAAATAATAAGGGAAAGGAAGTAATCCTAACCTAGTTACTAACAATTTAACGTTTAAGTTAGCGATTAATTATAGTAATCTCACTATCACTTAGATAATAAGGAATCATCCTTTAGATTTAAGACATTATACAGGCATATATTTAATTAAAAATAAAACTTACTAGGATAATTATTACAATACTACTAGAACAGATTACACATCTATTTCCTAAAGGTATAATAATAGAAGTTATTAAGCCTTTATATAGAATTGCTAAAGTAGGAACCCACTAGTAGGCAACCTACTTCTATTATTATAAGGACTAGCTTAGGATAATCACTTTAACGTATAATCTACGCTTATTAATTATAGATAAGAATAATAATAACCTCTTTAGAGTAGTTAGTATGTAGACTAATAATACATTAGGCCTTAGTAACTAGGAATTCTATAACCTTAAAGAGAGAGAGCTTTAGAAAGCGAATTTTATAGTAAAACTAAAGCAGAAGCTATTAGCTAAAAATCCCCTTATCTTTAATAGTTATATCCTCACATAGAATAATAATAACTTAATAGAACTATATTAGAAAGGTTAAAGTAAGAAGATTAAGTAAATTAACCTGAAGTTATTAACTATAAAGTAAGATTATATTAAATAATAAGCCCGCGGAAGTTACATTACAACTATTTATTAACCTGAAGCCCTCTACGACCTCTTAATTACTGCATAACACTAAGATCCTACAACCAACGATATAACTTAATTAAATAAATAACTAGATTAGCAAATCCAATATTAAGAACAAGGTCTACGTTATATACCTCTAGACCTTAAGAACACAAAGTTATTTATATTCGTGGATAGATCTCTTACTAATAATAAAGATCTAAGTTCCTAGATAGGATACGTGATTATTATTAGCAATAAAAAGGCTTAAGATAACGCATTTACATTAAAAGGGAATATTATTACGTATAGCTTAACAAAGAGTAAACAAGTAACCTATAGCGCCCTTACTTCTAAATTATATATAATAGTATAAGGTGCTAATATAGCCTACGTAATTACCACAACCCTCTATATAATTATAGATTAACTAAAGATTAACTAAATTCCTATAATTATCTATATAGACTCTTTTTTATTATATAAGTGCCTTATAAAGCTAGGCTCTATAAAAGAGAAATAACTTATAATTAACATTATAGCCCTCTAATAGTTATACAAACGCTATAAGATCTACAAAGTCCACTGGATTAATAGTAATAATAACCTTACTAATGTAATAATAAAGGTATCTCTAAATAAAAGTCTTAAGACCTTTATTAATATAAATAAGGCTATAATTTGTGTTAAAGGATAGGTAAAGAGACTAGAGACTAGATAAACTAGACAAAGAGTCCAGGTTAACTATTGCCTAAGCTAATAAGAGGATTACATCCACTAATTGGATCTACTTATATTTACTTCTGTTTTTTTATTATGTTTTTTAAGCTCTTAGAAGCTCTTAATCTTGCCCGCTTTCTAATCCGCGGATTAACCTCTCCTTCTCTTCCCTTTTACTAATAACTAATAAGAGCCTAAATTTAACATCTAGGTCCACTTTTTCTAATAAGTAGGTTACATATACTATAGACCTACTTCTTTCCTTTCTTACCTACTTTCTAATCCGCGGATTAACCTCTTAATATCTAGGTCTATTTTTTCCTTATAAGTAAGTTATATATATTATAGACCTATATCTTTCCTTTTTTAATATTTATATCCACTTCTAACCTACTTTCCTCTAAAAAAGAAAACTACTAGTATTATAATAACTAGGTTAACCGCAGGTTAACTACTAAGGAAAGCGGAGCACGTGCGGTAATGCCGCGTTGTGATTAGCTACATATATACACGAGGCACACACACATAACTCGCGTTTCCCTTTTCTTATAGCCACATAACCTTCTAGATAGCTTCCTTTAGAATAATGATTATTATACCTTTAAAAGACCCTTTTGTGCACTAGTGCATCTGTTGCAACATCCTTAGTGAATCCAACAATAGTAAAAGAATACCTTAAAAAGAACCTAATTAATTAGTAAAGGGAGTATATAAAGAAAGGTATAAATTTGCCTATAGAATAATAATAGTAAAGGAAAAGAGGTATTTTATAAGAAGTTAGATTTAACTAGTTAGGGCAAAGCTATAAGGCCTTTTCTTATATATATATTTTATTACGCTAACTAGGGGAAGCTTACTATACTCTTGCTTTATATTATTCTCTAATACCCTACTAGCTTTATATAGTTAAATTTAATATAAGCGTAGTTAAATTTACTTTAGCCTTATCTTATTCTTACTATACTCTTACTTTATATTATTCCCTAATACCTTACTAGTTTTATATAGTTAAATTTAATATAAGCGTAGTTAAATTTACTTTAGCCTTATTTTATTTAATAGTATCTAGTTTTAAAGATAATATTATATATAATAAGGAGTTTTAAAAACTACAAGACCTAGAGCTAAATTAGCTATAGGAAATATAGGAGTGTAATAATTATAAGGAATATTAAGTAAAAGATAAAAATATTATACTAGAAGTTAAATATAAGTTATATAGGTAATATATAAACTATACTATAACCTATTAGCTATACTAGATTTTATACTATTTAATAATAAGGTTAGTATATAGGACTAAACACTTTATAAGTAAACATAAGTAGGATATTTATATATTTAAGTACTAGCTCTAATATAATAAAACTAATTATTAGGATAGCTTATAGTTACTAATTTAGCATAATAGTAATCTACTACTAGTAGGGAAAGAGCTAAATATAACTAGTAAATTAATAAGCTTTAAGTAAAACTAAGAACTATAACCTATTATAAGGAGGAGAAGTTCTTTAAATACTATTTAGATTAAATAGTATAATATAACTAGCTAGAAAAGTTTCTATACCTAATATAGTAAATTATATAACTATAGTAGTAGTAGTACTTAGATAGATTAAGGATAAGATAAGATAAATTAGATATACTATTACTATTAGTAAAAGGATATAATAATAATACTAATAAGGTAGCTAAGGTTATATAAGATATAGTTAAGATTAAGGAATAAACTAGGGAGGATAATAATAATATAGTAAGTATTATATTAGATATATTTATAGAAAGGTAGGAAAAGAATTAAGCTATATAAGATTTAATTTAAGAGAATTATATAAGAAAGAAAGGAGAGATTTAGTAAAGGAAAAGTATAATAAATCTATTAATATACTAAGCGAAGAAGGTAGTAAGGTAGAGAATTCTAATCTAACTTAACTAAGAATAGAATCCCCTAAACTAGAATTAAAACCTAAAAGCAATAAAGACACTAATTTTATAGAAATAGAGGGTAATAATAGTAGTTTAGAAAGTAAAAATAATAAGGAAGTTAATAAAATACCTATAAAGTACCTTATTAAACTATTATAGGTCTATATATAAATTATAAAGCTTGATTTTAAGCTATTATTTCTTAGATTTAGAAAACTAGGATTACAGAGAAACACATATATACTAATACCTAATATTAGCGTAGTAGTGTATAAGAGAGTAATAGAAGAATTTAATATAGTATATAAGGGAAGAAGTATAAAAGGAGTTAATTTTAGTAAATTTAGATATACTAAATTAGGCTATAAGAAAGAGGCCTAGGATATTAGGGATATAATATAGGCCTATGTGTATAAATTTGCCCTTAAAGGCACTAGAATAGTGTTTAATAAGTTAGAAGTTAATTTAAAAAATATATATTTTATATTATAGTAAAACATAATTATCTAAATTTTTGCTATTTTTAAAGAATAAAAGGCTACTTTAATTATAAAGTAAGTAATAGTAAGATAGGTAGGAAAGCTTATAAATTAGATTATAATTAATCTAATAAAGTGTAGAGTAATAAGAAAAGTAAAGAATTAGGTAAAAATAGTAGTAGTAGCTTTCTATAATAGTATAATAGTTAAATATAGGTAATAGTTAGCTATATATAATAGTATATTATCTTTACTACTATAAGCTAATATATTAGCTTTTTATTTTATAGATAAGTATAGTATAGTAAATAGTATAATCACAGGTGTGTTAGTAAGTATTAGATAGGTAAATTCACTCTATATTAATATAGAAAAGGAGTTAGTATAGTAATTATTAGAATCCTAGTAGCATAAAGAGAGAAGTAAATAATATAAGTAAAGTAAAATTAATAATTTAGTTAATTAAGTTAGTAAAGTAAAAAATTATATTAATAAAATAGAAAAAGAAGTTAGTATAGTTAAAGATTAAATAGATATATTAAATAAAGCTATTAAAGAATTAGTAAAGGAGGTTTATAATCTAATAAAATTAATAAAAAAGAAATCTAAAAGCTTTAAGAGTAAGTTTAAATAAATATTAGATATATTAAAAGCCTAGAAAAAGAGAATCTTAAATTTTAAGTTAGGCAAAATATTAGTTAATATTAATAAGTAATTTAATACTTTAAAATAGAATATAGTTAAGAAGAATAAATATAAGGAAAAGATTATAGAATTAGTATCTATAGTAATAGGAATATTAAAAGAGATATAAGAATAGGAGGCAAAAATTAAGAATCTTATAAATAAGTAGAAAATATTTAAGGAGAATATAAAGAAAATAAGATTAGCTTTAGTAAGGCTAATTCTAGTAATAAAAACCCTAGAGAAACGGATTTAGGTAATACTAGCTCTAGAGATACTAGCGTGTCTAATATTAGCTCTAGTAACACTAGCTTTAGGTAAAACTAATAGATAACAAGGTAAATTATATTAAGGAACACTAAAAATAGGTAATAAGCAACCCTATAGTAAAATAAAACCTCTAATAACACTAAGTAAAAGCTATAAATTACTAGGAAAGCCTAGCCTAAATATATAGGAAGCTTAGATAAATACTTAATAAATAACACTAAAAACACCTATATTATAGGAAGTAAGTAAGATATTACTAGTATTATTAGGAAAGCAAATAAAAGAGGTATTAACCTTAAGGCAAATAGTGTTACTAACTATATGTGTAATCACTACTAGGGCAACTAAGCCATAAGCTAAGGAGGATAAATTTACTAGATTACTAGATTAAATAAATAGATATAGAATATTAAGGCATAATTTTAGGGTATATAGAATAATAAGGGAATAGAGAAATTTAGTAATTACTAAGAGGAAATAATAAAATATAGTAAAGATAGAGTACTAATAATAGGATAGGAAGAATTTATTATTTAATATAATAAATTTAATTACAGGATTAAGGGATACACATTATAAGGAGAGTTATATAATATTAAGTAATATTGATTTTTTAAATTTTTTTGGGGGTCATAGGTTGTGGCCAATGCATCTAATAAAATAAGACAACAATAATTACTAGCGATACCTAGCTAGTACAATAATTAACTTATAAGTAATCTTAACCGCAGTAATAAATAAAACCCTAATAGAAATAAGCTTTAAGGTTATAAATATAGGGGGGGCTATAAGGTTAGATTAAAGTTTGTGATAAACTTTATAGCTACGTTAGCGCAAGAGTTATAGTTTATAACCGCAGTTAAACTCAAATTTGTTCAAGTTTTACTTATAGTATAAATTAACGTGATTCCCCCTTTCTCTATAACTATATTTATTCCCACTCTCTATACACTCTTCTATCTTATACCTTATAACTTGTACTCACTTAAACATAACTTATTCTAACTTGCCTTAAATCTAATTCGCTTTACTTAAAATTAGTAAATATAATTAATCCTTTCTACAAGAGATATACACTAGGTAAGTCCTATATAACTAATTAACTGATTTACCCCTAACTAATTAACCTATAGCATGGCTAAGGGCAACCAAAAGCTAGGGGCTATAACCACTAGGCTATAGAACCTAAGGGCTATTTAAAAAGCTAAGGAAACTCCTAATTAAAAGGAAATTAAGAAAATAGAAGGAAATATAGAGGAATTTAAGAAAAGTAAGAAGAAGAAGGGGAATAAGAAACTAGTAAAAAAGGCTAGATATCTAGAAAAGATGTTAAAAAATATGGAGCTTTAATTTAAGCAGTTTTACCTCGTACTCAGGAGGGATATTAAGTAATATTATAAAATAATAACTATAAATATAATAATTAGCGCACTAAACGCGTTTTTCTTTTATATAATTTTAATAACTATATATTTTAATATTATTTGCTTTAGATAGTAGCTAAATTTAGTTATAGTTTAACTATATATAACTAGGATAGTTATCTTTTTAGTATACCTAGCACTTATTACATAGTAAAATACGTGTAGTATATAGAGGCTGCTATACAAAAGCTAGATTTAATATCTTAGTTTAGGAATTTAACTTACTTTATATATATTACATTACCTCTAATAGTAGCTTTTATAAGTGAACTTAGTACGACTTATAACCTGTTGAATCCGTTGGCCCCTCTGACGGAATCGACCTTCTATCGTGCAAAGCCAGCACGTAACAGTACCTACTACCACTAGGTAGGTCTTGCGTAACTAATTAACTGATTTACCCCTAACTAATTAACCTATAGTATAGCTAAGGGTAACTAAAAGCTAGGGGCTATAACCACTAGGCTATAGAACCTAAGGGCTATCTAAAGAGCTAAGGAAAATCCTAATTAAAAGGAAATTAAGAAAATAGAAGGAAATATAAAGGAATTTAAGAAAAGTAAGAAGAAGAAGGGGAATAAGAAACTAGTAAAAAAGGCTAGATATCTAGAAAAGATGTTAAAAAATATAGAGCTTTAATTTAAGCAGTTTTACCTCGTACTCGGGAGGGATAGGTCTCCCTATTAGTGGTAATTAGCTTATAAGGGCTATGCTAGCTACCCTTCTCCCTCTATATATATATATTAGCTTATAAAGGTAGCTAATATAAAGGCGCTACATTAGGGCGATTCTAGGTGCTAAGGGCATTATAGACTTACTATAATACTAGGTAATAGTAGACCTTATTAGTAGCTTTCTAAATTACCTTAGTGTATTAAATAATAAAGATACTTAGTAGTAACTTATTTATTATCTATAAGTAAGCTCTCAAGACTAGTAAAGTTAGCACTAGCCTATTAGGGCTTACTAAGTTATTAATAGCTTTAATAGCTATTTAGAGGCATTACTTTAGCGTGATCTCTATACTAATTAAATCTATAATAATCTAGTAAGCTTAGCGTAAAAGTCTATAGTATCTTTTAACCTTTTAAATGCTATTATAGGCTTTAATTAGTATCTTATTAATCTTAATTAATATTAATTAGGTATAATATTTAAATTTAGCTAAAGTAAAGTTATTACTAGTATTATAAATAATCTAATCTAGAGGTCTAAGATATATATTAATCTAGTATTCTCTAATAGTATCCTAGATATCTTAGGTTTTTTACTTCTTAGGATTAAGGAATTAGGCTACTTAGAAAGAAGTTACTAAATTAATAACATAAAGGACTAGTTAGTTATTAATCTATATAATATTAATAATAATCTTATAGTTAAGATTATAATTATCCTTAATTATAAATTTAAATTAACTAAGGGCCTTTTTATTTATCTAGTAGTAGTAGCACACTTTAGTTAACTTTTTAATTACCTAGTATTTAATATTATAACTAGCCTATTAAAGAATCTTTATAAGTTATTAAATAAAAGAGTAACTAAAGTAATAATAAAATTAATAAATTTCTCCCTCTAAGAGGTAAAAGGTAACTATTTCTTTTGCCTCTAGTAACTACTAAGGGTATCCTTACTATTATACTATAGGTATAGTCTTATTACCTTAAATTAGAATGTTTATAAGGTTATTAAGCTTAACTTATATCTTATTTATATTAGTAATAAAGAAGAGAAATAAGGTAGCTATATTAATAATAAAGAATTTAAGGTCTTTAAGCTTTATAAGTATATAAAGGATTTCTCTTATAATTACTAATCTAGTACTAAAGGTAATAATCTATAGTTTATAAGAGATTATCTTTAATAAAGGTATTAATCTTATTAAAGCTTTTACTTATACTTACCCTATAGTTAATTTACCTAAAGCACTAGTATTAGGTATAATACCTTTAAAGATCTCTTTAGAATAGTATTCTTTAGAAATATAGTAAGTTAGGCTTTTATTAAATTCTTAAGGTTTAAAAGGCTTTTACTTAAGAAAGGTATATTAAAAAGCTTAATTATTAAGAGTAGTAAGAACTTTAGTATTAATAAGGTTATAGTTAGTTTATAGTTCTAAATAGAAGAATTATATAATACTTAATTATACTACTAATAACAGTTTTTCTATATTATTATTATTATTATCTTAAGCCTTTATATAGGCCTTAATATAAGGCTCCTAATTCTAGTTAGGGCCTTTATTAGGCTTTTTATTACCTAGCCCTTTATTGATTTTTTAAATTTTTTTTAGGGGTCATAGGTTGTGGCTAATGCATCTAATAAAATAAGACAACAATAATTACTAGCAATACCTAGCTAGTATAATAATTAACTTATAAGTAATCTTAACTATAGTAATAAATAAAACCCTAATAGAAATAAGCTTTAAGGTTATAAATATAGGGGGGGCTGTAAGGTTAGATTAAAGTTTGCGATAAACTTTATAGCTACGTTAGCGCAAGAGTTATAGTTCGTGACCGCAGTTAAACTTAAATTCGTTCGAGTTTTACTTCTTATAGCATAAATTAATGTAATTCCCCCTTTCTCTGTGACTGTGTTTGTTCCTACTCTCTGTGTAACACCTCTTCTATCTTATACCTTGCAACTTATACTCACTTAAATATAACTTATTCTAACTTACCTTAAATCTAATTTGCTTTACTCAAAATTAGTAAATATAATCAATCCTTTCTGCAAGAGACGCACTGCACCCATTACCACTATTACCTAGCCCTTTATAAGAGGTAAGAAATGCCTAAAATCTCTTCTTTAAAGGGGGTAATTAGTAAGCTTTACTAGTAAACTAGTAGTCTCTTTACTTTTTATATTCTTTAGTAAAGTAATTAGAAAACTAGTAACTATTCTTACTATATATAAAGTAATACTATAGGCTATACCTAGGACTTTACTTATAATAGCCTCCTTAACTATAGGGTTATTAGCTATATTAATAATTAGTAAATATAGCCTCTAAAGAGTCTTTAACTTAGTACTAAAGAAATTAGATAGGCCTCTTATTTAATTCTATAATTATAATTACCTTATAGAGGTCTTTAGTAAAACTCTTAAAGCCTAGGGAGTATATATATTCTACTATCTAATATTTAGGTATACTAGCTATAGTATTTAATATTTACTTATTAAGCTTAGTATTTATAGTATTAGAAAGGTAAAGGCCTCTATAAATTTTCTTAAGGGTAGCTAGTGTAATCTTAAGGTATTTAAGCTTACTTTTCTTAGGGTTTTTAATAATTATATTATTTAGTATTATACTACTTTATTTATAGTAGTAAAACTACTAATTACTTTTTATCTTAAAGTATTAATAGATTTAAGTAATTATATCTTAATAGAAAAGGTTTTACTTAAAGAGGTAATTAAGATAGTATTACTTAGTATTACTAATTAATATAATAAAAAAGGCCTTTTAATAATATATTTAAGGGAGGTTAATCTTATTATATTTATTCTTAAAGAGCGTAATATTTAGCGTAAGGAAGTTATATATCTTCCTACTATAGTAATTACTATTCTTATATATCTTTATAAGTTCTAAGATCTTCTTTATAATCTAATTTTTAGAAAGAAAATATTATATAAAGAGCATATTTTATTATAAGTAAAGGTCCTTAGGGTAAAGTAATTAGTATAATTAAGATTACTATAAGGGCTCTTAAGGGGGTTTAGAGGTTTAATAGGGTTAAGGAAAGCACACTTCTAGGGTAAGTAGTTAGGTTAGCTAGGGTTAAGGCTTTAGAGGGTTAGGGGATTATAACCCTTATTATAGCTAAGGTAGTATTAAGGTTTAGTAAAGTACTTCTTCTAATAAAGTTAGGATTAGATATCCTAGGCCTTATTTAATAAGAATACTATAATCTTAAAGTAAATTATATAACTCTTTTATAATCTCCTTATTAGCCCTCCTAAAGGTATCCTTAGACTAGCCTTTAAAGTCTTTAATAAATAATTCCTAGAGGTTATTATTTATCTAACCTTAATGTCTCCTAAGGTAAATAAACCTTATAATATAGTTATTAAGCTTAGATTATATAGTAGTCTTAGGATTTAGTTTAATTAGTTCTTTCTAGTCTCTTATTAGGGTGTAAGTAAGTAGCTAAAGATATTATAATAGTTTACTCTCTTAGAGTCTTTTAATAAATATTATTAGATATTTACTATCTCTAGTAGGTTAAGGGGAATTTTCTTATAATAAAGTTCTAGCTAATAGTCTAGCTTTTATAATTTAGGTAGCTTTTTCTCTTATAGAAAGTCTAGCTTTAGGTTTTACTATTTTATTAGATTAGAAGTTATAGCTATATAAGCTATAAGGGAATATTATAAAGTTATTATTAAGCACTTTAATTAAGCTTATATATTTACCTATCTCTAAATCTGAAGTTTCACGTGTAATTCCTAGTGTTTAGATATTATGTATATAAAGGATATCTTTTATACTAAAGAGGTGTTTATAATAGGGGAAATAGGGAAAAACAGTAAAAATAGTAGAAATAATAAAAGTAGTAAAAGTAGTAAATTAATAGAAATAATAAAAATAATAAAAATAATAGAAATAAATAAATAATAAGAATAAATAAATTAATAGAAGTAGCAAAAGTAATAAAAGTAATAAAAGTAATAATAAAAAAATAGGAATAAGTAATTCTCTTATTTTTATAAGAAAGGAGGGAAAATAGTATATCCTTAACTATACTTATCTATAAAATATAGAGAAGCTAAGATAGTAATAGTTAATAATAACTTTAGGGATAGAAAATAAAGGGAAAAGAGAGAGTATTTATATATATATATATAAGGGAAAAGAAGTAATTCCTTTAATTATATATAGCTAAAGGAGTACCTAGCTAATAAGTATAAGGTAAATAGCACTAAAGTAAAAGGGAATAAGAAAAGAATCGTAAAACTTATTAAAAGGAAGATTATAGTAGTAAGATATTGAGAGAGGTTATATTAAAAGAAGTTATAGGTAAGTTAGCTAGCTGAGCTAAGGTTATTTCATATTAGGTTTAAAGTAAATACCCT
This sequence comes from Epichloe bromicola, assembly GCA_023658445.1. Lineage (NCBI taxonomy): Eukaryota > Fungi > Ascomycota > Sordariomycetes > Hypocreales > Clavicipitaceae > Epichloe > Epichloe bromicola. The sequence goes on from CP098268.1 coordinate 4,958,693, forward strand.
CTTATAGTAATAGATTTAGTTATTTAGTTATTTTTCTTATAATAGATATAGAGTTAATTCTCTATTAAAAATAAATATAATAATAGAAGAAGTTAATCCCTTAGAAGCCTAATAAGCCTATAGCTAGGATTTAAGTCTCTTCCTTTAGTATACTCTTATAGTTATACCTCTTTATCTAAGAGTCCTAATAATAGGTAAGTAATAATAGTATTTATAAAAATATCTTTTCTTATAATACCTAACTTATCTATAGTTATAGTTAACCACTTATTAGTGTTAGATATACTAAGGTACTTATATAAGTAATATAATAGTATTATAGTATTAAAGTTATAATTAATTAATAATATCTAGGAAAGAGAGAAGGGAGGGAAATCTAGCTAGAAGAGAAGGTAGGTAAAACCTATAGGTAAGGCAGAAAAGGGGGTAGCAAAGTATATAGCTAATTACATCGCGTGTATCCCTTTAGTAACCCTACTAGGCTATAATTGGTCTAGTCTTTAGCCACGATTAAGCCAATAAAGATCCGGAGGAATCAACAATCTTTCTTATTATAATATTTCTATAGTAAGTATTATATATTCTTAATTTTATTTAAAGCTATAGATTATAGCTCTTAGAATCTTTTAATAAGTTATATATAAATAGTCTTTAATAATACCTCCTAAAGTAGTTTATACTCTAATAGTATTAGAAAACAACTATACTAATTAAAGGCTTAATCTCTAAGGTAAGAGATTTAAATATCTTTTACTAAATTCTCTAATTAACTAAGTACTATATTCTCTAATTATTATATAAATACTAGTATATATTTATAGATTATTATAGTAGACTTAGTATTTATTATAATATCTTAACTCTTATTATCTTTAATTCCTAGGTTAAAGAACCTAATATTTACTACCTATAGTAGTAGTTATATTCCTAGTATTATCTTCTATTAGATAATATATTATTTACGCTATTTCTAATTATAATAGTAACTCTAATTATAGTAAATTTACTAGTAGTAGTTATTTATTATTATCTAGTATTTTATTATAATACTATAATTCTATATAGTTGTGAGAACAAAGGATAGCTAGGCAAGAGGTATAGGGGCACTTGTGTATTTACTAAAGCTTACTAGGTCTAAGTGTATTATATGTGTAAGTTACTAGCTTATAGCTAGTAGCTTACTAGCGTTATATAAACCTAGCCCTAGGGCGTGGCTTATCTATAGGGTGCGCTAGTGTAGTGCACCTATATTATAAGTAAGGCCTTATAATTACCCCTCCTTTTCTAGCTAGGCTCCTAAATAGCTTTAGATTACTACCTAAGATATAGCTATTTACTAGTTAGTAATAATAATAAGATTACTATATTAGGCTATTATAATAATAATAAATAAGGATCTATTCTATAGTAATATAGATATCTATTTAGTATAAATTAACTATTAAATTCCTATTATATTACTTATTTTTTCCTTTTATAAATATATTATCTTAGCCTAAGGTAAACTTTAATCTTATAATACACCCTCTCTTAATTTATTAATTACTACTCTCTTACTACTAATATATTAATAATTCCCTTAAAATAGTATAGTTATATACACTACCTTTATACTATATATATAGAGTTTAAAAAGAATTTACCTATAAAGCCTACACTACTATATATTAGTTATCTTTTCCCTTATCTTTTCCCTTACCTTTTAGTAATAAATCTATTTAAAGAGAAGTAGTTTAAGTAATATATTTAGTGTATTAAGTGTAGTAACCTTTATAATATAGTAGTCCCCTCTCTTTCTATGCTCTTTTAGTTCCCTTTTACTAACTTTTACTAGCTAATAGCTATAATAGTAAGTGATTTTAATAATCTCCTATCTCTCTTAGACTAGGTCTAAACTTTACTAAATACCTATAGGGATAATAATACTATAGATAATAATAATAATAATTTTATCTTTATAGAGAAGACTTACTAGTATTTTACTAATCCTTCTATATAAAATACCTTGATTTTATACTAGTAGTATATAGTTTTATAGTAATAATTACTTATTACTATATTCCTAGGCCTTACCCTAGGGATTATAAGTATCCTTATAATATATTTAGTAATTCTTTACTAATATTTCTATAGGTAAACTACTACTAGCTTCTAACTACCTAGGAGGTAAAAAATAGTCTTATATCTCTATTCCTATAACCTAGGGTATATAGCCTAGCTTATATTAAAGCACTGGTTTTTTTATACTATTTCCCTAGTAATTAAGAAGAATAAGAATACTAAGGAGTATCTTATTTATAGGACTTAGGTATTAATATATAGTAGTGCTACTATAGAGGGATTTTCTCTTATTTTAGCTACCCTTTAGGCGTGTTTTCCTTTATTATTTTATAGGTAATCTAAGGATTTTTTCTTTTATTCTAGTTTAGAGTATTATAGTAGCTAATAAGGCTAGGCCTTTTTTATAAAGACTTTATACCTCTTTACCTATAACTTACTTATATATTACTACCTTTCTTATATAATTTACTTAAGTAAAATACTTAAATTATATATTAAGTGCTTTCTATATCTTTTACTAGAACCTATTAGGTATATTTACTTAGCTAACCTTTCTATTTTACTAGGTATTTATTACCTTTATAAGTCTTTCTATAGTCCTTAACTTCCTTAACTTTATACTTATTTTCTTTATCCTTAAGGTCTAGTATTAGTATATCCTTATCCCTAGTATCTTTATAGTAATTCTATAGCTCTAATAGGCTTATATAAAATATATTCTATAGCTATCTATACTTCTTAGGTAATATAAGTTAGTACGCTTATTTACTTATAGTATTAAGCACTTAGAATAGTCTAATATATCTAGGGGTTAGCTTTTATTTTATATTCTTAAGCCTAATATTCTTTACTAATAGTAATACTAGGTTACCTCTTTTTAATATTAAAGGCTAATAATATTAATTATAGTATTTTACTTAGGTTTTAGTAGCCTTTACCTAGTTTTTCTTTAGGCACTCTCTAACTTTATATAGCTTTATAATATATATATAAGCTTCTAGTACCTCCCCTTCCTAGGTCTTACCCCTAAGAGCTAGATAAAACTTAGGTAAATAGCCTATAAAGAAGTAATTTAAGGAGTAGCTAGTGCTTTTATTTACTATATTATTATAGGTAAATTAAGTTATTAGAAGTAGCTTAGGCTATATTTATTAGTTCTTTATAATAAAATATTAAAGGTAGTACTTAAGCACTTAGTTTATTCTTTTTATTTATCTATTAGTTTAGAGGTAAAATACTATAGAAAGCCTTTACTTTACTTAAGATAGGTAGTATAAGTCTAACTAGAATTAGCTTATAAATACTAAACCTCTATTAGATATAATACCTTCTAGGGCTCTAAATTATAGCTTAATTTTCTTATAGAAAAGTTTTACTAATTTAGCTATATTAATAGTAGTAGTTATAGGTAGGAGGATAGAATACTTAGTAAATTAGTCTATAATTACTAGGATTATATTAGTCTCTTACTTACTTACTTATATAATAGGTAATCCTATAATAAAGTCTATTAAGATCTTTACTTATAGTTACCTTAGTATTAGTAGTAATTTAAGGCTTTTATATAGGTAATACCTTCTAGCTACTACTTATTAGTAAACCCTATAGCTTATAATATAGTCTAAAATAGACTTACTTATAGCTAGCTACTAAAAATAATACTTTAGTAGCTTTAAAGTATACTTAGTTCTAAAGTAACTTACTAGTAAATTATTATAGTATAGCTATAGAAGCTCCTATTATAAAATAGGCTCCTAGGGAATAACTACCTAGTCTTAGTATAATAGAAAACCCTCTATACTATATAACTATAAACTAGCCTTTCCCTTCCCTTTTACTAGGGATTTATTAATCTTATTATTTTATCTTTATAAATCTAGTGTGAGGCCCCACTTATAACACAGGTGCACCACACTGGCGCACCTCGCAGACAAGCCACGCCCTAGGGCTAGGTCTACGTAACGCTAGTAAGCCACTAGCTATAAGCTAGTAACTTATATATATAACACACTTAGACCTAGTAAGCTTTAGTAAATATATAAGTGCCCTATACCTCTTACCTAGCTATCCTTTATTCTTATAATTCTAAAGCTTCTCCTACTAGCTACCTAAGAGTAATATAGGGAGGAGAACTACCTAATCTATAAGAGTAATATTAGATAATAACTAAGGGCTACTAAATAAGGGTAACACTATAGCTAAGAATATACCCTATTCTATAGGTACTATAACTAAAGATATACCCCTTACTATCTATACCTAAGCTATAGTAATAGTAGAGTAAATTACCTAGCTTAAGGAACTCTAGAAACTATAGGAAAGAGAGTAAAAGCTCTAAGATCTATTATAGTATAATACTAGAGAAGAATAATTAAAAAGGTAGTAAAAAGCTAGCACTTCCTTAAGCTATAGTAGCTAAGAGATTAAAGTTTAGAATATTACTAATCTCTAATATCCTATAAACCTATAAAGATATAAGATATAGATTAATAACCTAAACTATGCCTTTAATAGGGTAAAGAAGAAGTTCTAATATAACTACTAGAAGATCCTTTTTACACTTAACTATATATATATTAATTATAGGGTAAGATAGGATAGATACCTTAAAGAATAGTAGGCTAATAGCTAGGATAACCTTAAAGATAACTAGGATAAATTTTAGACCTAGATACTTATATTACTTTAGGACTTTACTAATTATAATATATAAATAGTAATGTAATTAGAGAATATAAAGTAATATAAGGGTTAAAGCCCTATTAAGTTTAGTATCTTCTTAGATTTGCTAGAGAAATACCTAGAAAGAGCCCTAGAAAAGACTTATACCCTTATATTCTTTATAAAGTTACTTCCTAACCTATAGGATTATATTAACCTATATACCTCTATTACTAATAAGACTTAAGAAGAGGTTATATAACTTACCTAGTAATTCTAGGAGGCTATGCTAAAGAATAAGTAAAAATCTAAGTAATTAGGAGATAAAGGCCTATATAAGAACCCTTAGTACTATAGAAATAACTCTCTATAAGATTATAGACCTTATAAAGATTAAAGGAATAAGAACTAGGAGAAGGGCCTAACTACTTACCTAAACACTACTAAACCTAGGGATAAGATATAGTATTATAACTATAATAATATAGGATACCTTATATATTACTATAAGAAACCTAAGAAAAAGCCCTAAGAAGGCCTAGAAAACTCCCTAAGGTAGAAGTAAATACCCTTACCTCTACCTCTAATACTAAGGTGCTAATAGGGTATTAGTTTTATACACTAGTTACTATCTATAGGTATAAAGATATTAAAATAGTAGCTAATCTAAATAGTTATGCTAAGATTAATATAATTAGCATTAAGTTTATAAGAACCTATAAACTTAACTAGGCTAAGGCTATAGTATCTATTATTAAGGTAGTAGGAGCCCTTATAGTCTCTTAATATAGTATTTATAAGGTACCTATTATAATTAAGAACTTAAGAGAAGAAGAAAGGGACCTTAAGCTACTATATATAGCTATAGATAGAGACCTAAGAGTAGGGGGAAGCCCTATATTAATTAGAATATATACCCTTATAGAAGAATATATATACCTTTACTTATATTTATAGAAATAGTAGTTTAAGAAAGGAAAAGTAGCCTTTTTACTATTAACTCCCTATAAATTTATAAAAGTAATATATAATAAGACTATTATATATACTATTATAGGGGTTATAGAAGATAAGTTTATTACCCTTAAAGATAATAAGGAGGTAAAAGTATATAGAACTATTAAAGATATTCCCCTAGAATTATATAAGTTTAAAGATATATTTATATTAGATAAGGCAGGAAGCTTACTATTAAGAAAAGAGACTAACTATATAATTAACCTAGTACCTAAGGCTACACCCCTATATAGACTAATCTACCCTCTCTTCTAAAGTAAGCTAAAAGAACTCTATAAATATATTAATAAAAACCTATAGAAAGGCTAGATAAGACCCTTTAAGAGCCCTATAGGTATGCCTATTTTATTTATACTAAAGAAAGATAGGATACTCTAGTTATATGTAGATTATTAGGGACTTAATAAAGTAATATAGAAAAATTACTACACTCTCCCCCTAATTTTAGAGATCCTAAACTAGTACTAAGGAGCTTACTACTTCTTAAAAATTAATATTAAGGATATATACTATTAAATTTATATTAAAGAAGGTAATAAGTAAAAGACTATATTTTATACCTATTATAGATACTATAAATACCTTATAATACCCTTTAGGTTAACTAATACCCTAGCTACTTTTTAAAGTTATATTTATAAAGTGCTTTATAGGCTAGTTAATACTATTTATATAGTATATCTAGATAATATCCTTATCTTTTTAAAGATATAGGAGAAACACACTATATATATTAAGGAAGTTTTAGAATATATAAGATTAGTAAAGTTATATATAAAACCCTTAAAGTGTTTATTTTACTAGGAGTTAGTAAAGTTCCTAGGGTTTATTCTATTAGTTAATAGGATCTTAATAGATACTTACTAGGTTAATATAATCTAAGAATAGAAAGAGCCTATAAGCTTTAAGGATATATAGTCCTTCCTTAGGTTCTATAACTTCTACTAATAGTTTATCTATAAATACTCTAGGATTATAGTACCTCTTTATATATTAATAAAAGGTAGTTAAAATAGTATCTAGACTAGGAAGTTTATATTTAAAGTAAAGGAATAGCTAGTATTTAACTAGCTAAAAGAGGCCTTCTAGTAAGCGCCTTTTCTTTATTATTATAACCTAAGTTAACTAGTGTGTATTAAGATAAATACTTTAATCTTTATAATAGTAGAAATCCTATCTTAATAGGATAATAAGGGCTATTAGTATCTAGTAGTATTTTAGTTAAGGAAATTTATAGATACTAAGCATAATTATAGTATAGCTAATTAAGAGCTACTTACTATAGTAAAGTTATTTAAATACTAGTAATACTATATTAAAGGTATAGTAAGCCTAGTTAAAGTCTTATTAGACTACTATAACCTATAGACCTTTATAAGGTAGTAGAAGTTAAATAAAAGGTAGGTAAGATAGTGTATATTCCTTTACCCCTTTTACTTTATAATTAGGTATAGACCTAGGAAAAGTAACCTAGTAAATACACTATTAAGAAGGTCTAATTATAAGGGTAAACCCCTAATAAATAGGGTACTATTACTAGAACTTTAAAGAAAGATAGTACTTACTAAAATAGTAGAAAAAGAGAAACTAATATATTAAAGAAGATATAGTAAGATACCTTTAGGGGAGGAAAATACCCTAGTCTTAGGTATAGAGAGGCTTAATAAGATATCTTTAGGGGAGGAAAATACCCTAGCCCCTATAGAGAGAATAGCTAGAGTAGCCTAGTTAAGAAGCTAGTTAGCTACTATAGATCTAGTAAAAGGTTAGCTAACTAAAGGGGATTTTAAGGAGAAGGTAGTATATATCTAAGATATTAGTATAGTATAAGAGATATAAGGAACTATTATATTACTAGATCCTTACTAATCTAGGCTAAATAAACTATTAGCATAACTACTATAGAAGGTATAGGATTAAGACCTAGATCTATAGAGATAGAATAATAAGATTAATAACTCCCTAGTAAAAGGGAAGGGAAAGGCTAGTCTATAGTTATATAGTATAGGGGGTCTTCTATTATACTAAGACTAGGTAGTTATTCCCTAGGAGCCTATCTTATAATAGGAGCTTCTATAGCTATACTATAATAATTTACTAGTAGGTTACTTTAGGACTAAGCGCACTCTAGAGCTACTAAAGCATTACTTTTAGTAGCTAGCTATAAGTAAGTCTATTTTAGACTATATTATAAGCTATAAGGTTTACTAATAGGTAGTAGCTAGAAGGTATTACCTATATAGAAGCCTTAAATTACTACTAATACTAAGGTAACTATAAATAGAGATCTTAATAGACTTTATTATAGGGTTACCTATTATATAAGTAAGTAAGTAAGAGACTAATATAATCCTAGTAATTATAGACTAATTTACTAAGTATTCTATCTTCCTACCTATAACTACTACTATTAATATAGCTAAATTAGTAGAACTTTTCTATAAAGAGATTAAGCTATAATTTAGAGCCCTAGAGGGCATTATATCTAATAGAGGTTTAGTTTTTATAAGCTAATTCTAGTTAGACCTATACTACCTATCTTAGGTAAAGCGGAGGCTTTTTATAGTATTTTACCCCTAAACTAATAGGTAAATAGAAAGAATAAACTAAGTACTTAAGCACTACCTTTAATATTTTATTATAAAAAACTAATAAATATAGCCTAAGCTACTCCTAATAGCTTAATTTACCTATAATAATATAGTAAATAGAAGCACTAGCTACTCCCTAAACTATTTACTTATAAGCTATTTACCTAAGTTTTATCTAGCTCTTAGGGGTAAGAGCTAGGAAAAGGAGGTACTAGAAGAGTATATATATATTATAAAGCTATATAAAGTTAGAGAGTGTCTAAAGGAGAACTAGGCTAAAGCTACTAAAACCTAGGTAAAGTACTATAACTAGTATTACTAGCTATTAATACTATATTAAGGTAATCTAGTATTACTATTAGTAAAGAATATTAGGCTTAAGAATATAAAATAGAAGCTAATCCCTAGATTTATTAGGCCTTTTTAAGTACTTAATACTATAGGGAAATAAGTATATAGACTAGTATTACCTAAGAAGTATAGATAGCTATATAATATATTTTATATAAGCTTATTAGAGCTATAGAATTACTATAAAGATACTAGGGATAAGGATATACTAATACTAAACCTTAAGGATAAAGAAAATAAGTATAAAGTTAAGGAAGTTAAGGACTATAAGAAGACCTATAAAGGTAATAAATACCTAGTAAAATAGAAGGGTTAGCTAAGTAAATATAACTAATAGGTTCTAGTAGAAGATATAGAAGGCGCTTAATATATAATTTAAGTATTTTACTAAAGTAGATTATATAAGAAAAGTAGTAATATATAGGTAAGTTATAAGTAAAGAGATATAGAGTTATAATAAAAAAGGCCTAGCCTTACTAGCTACTATAATACTCTAAACTAGAATAAAAGAAAAAATCCTTAGACTACCTATAAAATAATAAAGGAAAATATACCTAAAGGGCAGCTAAAATAAGAGAAAATCCCTCTATAGTAGCACCGCTATATATTAATACCTAAGTCCTATAAATAAGATACTCCCTAGTATTCTTATTCTCCTTAATTACTAGGGAAATAGCATAAAAAAACTAGTGCTTTAATATATACTAGGCTATATACCCTAGGTTATAGGAATAGAGATATAAGACTATTTTTACCTCCTAGGTAGTTAGGAGCTAGTAGTAATTTACCTATAGAAATATAAGTAAAGAACTACTAAATATATTATAGGGATACTTATAATCCCTAGGGTAAGGCCTAGAAATATAGTAATAAGTAATTATTACTATAAAACTATATATTACTAGTATAAAATAAAGGTATCCTACATAGAAGGATTAGTAAAATACTAGTAAATAGGTAAGGAAATAATAATAAACCTAGTAATACTTTATAGCGCTAGTTAGACTAAATATAATATAGTGTGCTATATTAGCATAATTAAAACTAAGTATTAACTTAGCTAAAAGCTTAGTAAGATACTAGTAAGTCTTCTCTATAAAGATAAAATTATTATTATTATTATCTATAATATTACTATCCCTATAGGTATCTAGTAAAGTTTAGACCTAGTCTAAAAGGGATAGGAGATTATTAAAATTACTTACTATTATAGCTATTAGCTAGTAAAAGTTAGTAAAAGGGAACTAAAAGGGCATAGAAAGAGAGGGGACTACTATATTATAAAGGTTACTACACTTAACACACTAAATATATTACTTAGACTACTTCTCTTTAGATAGATTTACTACTAAAAGGTAGGGGAAAAGATAACTAATTTATAGTAGTGTAGGCTTTATAGGTAGATTCTTTTTAAACTCTATATATATAGTATAGAGGTAGTGTATATAACTATACTATTTTAAGGGAATTATTAATATATTAGTAGTAAGGGAGTAGTAATTAATAAATTAAGAAAGGGTATACTATAAGATTAAAATTTGCCTTAGGTTAAAATAATATATTTATAGGAGGAAAAAATATATAATATAATAGGAATTTAATAGCGAATTTATACTAAATAGATATCTATATTACTATAGGATAGACCCCTATTTATTATTATTATAATAACCTAATGTAGCGATCTTATTATTATTACTAACTAGCGAATAGCTATATCTTAGGTAGGGATCTAAAGCTATTTAGGAGCTTAGCTAGAAAAGGGGGGGTAATTATAAGGCCCCACTTATAATATAGGTGCACTATACTAGCGTACCCTGTAGACAAGCCACGCCCTAGGGCTAGGTCCACGTGACGCTAGTAAGCTACTAGCTATAAGCTAGTGACTCGTATATATAACACACTTAGACCTAGCAAGCTTTAGTAAATACACAAGTGCCCTATACCTCTTGCCTAGCTATCCTTTGTTCTCACATCTAGGTCTTAATCCTATGCTTTTTATAGTAGTTATACTAATAGTTTATTTGGCCTAGATTAGTAGGGATCTAGTAATATAATAGTCCTCTATATCTCTTATACTATACTAATATCTTAGACACACGCTACCTTCTCCTTAAAATCCCCTTTAGTTAGCTAACCTTTTACTAGATTTATAGTAGCTAACTAGCTTTTTAACTAGGCTACTCTAGCTATTCTCTCTATAGGGGCTAGGGTATTTTCCTCCCCTAAAGATATCTTATTAAGCCTCTTTATACCTAAGACTAAGGTATTTTCCTTCCCTAAAGGTATTTTACTATATTTTCTTTAATATATTAGTTTCTTTTCTTTTACTATTTTAGTAGGTATCTTTTCTTCTACTATTTTAGTAAGTATCTCTTCTTCTACTATTTTAGTAAGTATCTCTCCTTTTACTATTTTAGTAAGTATCTCTTCTTCTACTATTTTAATAAGTACTATTTTCCTTTAAAGTTCTAGTAATAGTGCCTTATTTATTAGGGGTTTGCCCTTATAATTAGACTTTCTTAATAGTATATTTACTAGGTTACTTTTCCCTAGTTTATACCTAATTTTAAAGTAAAAGGGGTAAAGGAATATACACTACCTTACTTACCTTTTATTTAACTTCTACTACCTTATAAAGGTCTATAGGTTATAGTAGTCTAATAGGACCTTAACTAGGCTTACTACTCTCTTAATATAGTATTACTAGTATTTAAATAACTTTACTATAGTAAGTAACTCTTAATTAGCTATACTATAATTATACTTAGTATTTATAAACTTCCTTAACTAAAAGGCTACTAAATACTAATAACCCTTATTATTCTATTAAGATAGGATTCCTACTATTATAAAGATTATAGTATTTATCTTAATATACACTAGTTAACTTAGGTTATAATAATAGAGAAAAGGCGCTTACTAAAAGGCCTCTTTTAGCTAGTTAAATACTAGCTATTTCTTTACTCTAAATATAAACTTCCTAGTTTAAATACTATTTTAACTACCTTTTATTAATATATAAAGAGGTACTATAATCCTAGAGTATTTATAAATAAAGTATTAGTAAAAGTTATAAAACCTAAGAAAAAACTATATATCCTTAAAGCTTATAGGCTTTTTTTATTCTTAAATTATATTAACCTAGTGTATATTTATTAAAATCCTATTAACTAATAGAATAAACCCTAGGAATTTTACTAACTTCTAGTAAAATAAGCACTTTAAGGGTTTTATATATAACTTTACTAACCTTATATATTATAAAACTTCCTTAATATATATAGTATACTTCTCCTATATTTTTAAGAAAATAAGAATATTATCTAAATATACTATATAAATAGTATTAACTAGCCTATAAAGTACTTTATAAATATAGCTTTAGAAAGTAGCTAGGGTATTAGTTAACCTAAAAGGTATTATAAGGTATTTATAGTGTTTATAATAAGTATAAAATATAGTCTTTTACTTATTACTTTCTTTAATATAAATTTAATAGTATATATTCTTAATATTAATCTTTAAGAAGTAGTAAGCTTCTTAGTATTAGTTAAGGATCTTTAAAATTAAAGGGAGAGTATAGTAATTTTTCTATATTACTCTATTAAGTCCCTAATAATTTATATATAAATAAAGTATCTTATCTTTCTTTAATATAAATAAAATAAGTATACTTATAAGGCTTTTAGAGAGTCTTATCTAGCCTTTTTATAGGTTATTATTAATATATTTATAAAGCTTCTTTAGCTTACTTTAGAAAATAGAGTAAATTAGTCTATATAGGGGTATAGCCTTAGGTACTAGGTTAATAGTATAATTAGTCTTTTTTCTTAATAGTAAGCTTCTTACCTTATCTAATATAAATATATCTTTAAACTTATATAGTTCCTAAGGGATATTTTTAATAGTTTTATATACTTTTACCTTTTTATTATCTTTAAGGGTAATAAACTTATTTTCTATAACTCTTATAATAGTATATATAATAGTCTTATTATATATTACCTTTATAAATTTATAGGGAGTTAATAATAAAAAGGCTACTTTTTTTTTAAATTACTATTTCTATAAATATAAGTAAAGGTATATATATTCTTCTATAAGAGTATATATTCTAATTAATATAAGGCTTCCCCTTACTCTTAGGTCTTTATCTATAGCTATATATAGTAGCTTAAGGTCCTTTTTTTTTTCTCTTAAGTTCTTAATTATAATAAGTACCTTATAAATACTATATTAAAAGACTATAAGGGCTTTTACTACCTTAATAATAAGTACTATAGCCTTAGCCTAGTTAAGTTTATAGGTTCTTATAAACTTAATACTAATTATATTAATCTTAGTATAACTATTTAGATTAGCTACTATTTTAATATTTTTATACTTATAAATAGTAATTAGTATATAAAACTAATACCTTATTAGTACCTTAGTATTAGAGATAAAGGTAAGGGTATTTACTTTTACCTTAGGGAGTTTTCTAGGCTTTCTTAGGGCTTTTTCTTAGGTTTCCTATAGTAATATATAAGGTATTTTATACTATTATAGTTAAAATACTATATCTTATCCTTAGGTTTAGTATTATTTAGGTAGGTAATTAGGCCTTTCTCCTAGTTCTTATTTCTTTAATCTTTATAAGGTCTATAACCTTATAAGAAGTTATTCCTATAGTACTAAGAGTTCTTATATAGGCCTTTATCTCCTAATTACTTAGGTTTTTACTTATTCTTTAGTATAGCCTTCTAGAATTACTAGGTAAGTTATATAACCTTTTCTTAAGTCTTATTAGTAATAGAGGTATATAGGTTAATATAATCCTATAGGTTAGGAAGTAGCTTTATAAAGAATATAAAGGTATAAGTCTTTTCTAGGGCTTTTTCTAGGTATTTCTTTAGTAAATCTAAGAAAATACTAAACTTAATAAGACTTTAACCTTTATATTACTTTATATTCTCTAATTATATTACTATTTATATATTATAATTAGTAGAGTCCTAAAGTAATATAAGTATCTAAGTCTAAAATTTATCCTAGTTATCTTTAAGGTTATCCTAGCTATTAGCTTACTATTCCTTAAGGTATTTATCCTATCTTACCTTATAATTAATATATATATAGTTAAGTATAAAAAGGATTTTCTAGTAGTTATATTAGAACTTTTTCTTTACCTTATTAAAAGTATAGTTTAGGTTATTAATCTATATCTTATACTTCTATAGGTTTATAAGGTATTAGAGGTTAGTAATATTCTAGACTTTAATCTCTTAGCTACTATAGCTTAAGGAAATACTAGCTTTTTATAGCCTTTTTAATTATTCTTCTCTAGTATTATACTATAATAAATCTAAAAGCTCTTACTCTCTTTTTTATAATTTTTAGAGTTCCTTAAGCTAGGTAATTTACTTTACTATTACTATTACTTAGGTATAAATAATAAGGGGTGTATCTTTAGTTATAGTACCTATAGAATATAGTATATTCTTAGCTATAGTATTACCCTTATTTAGTAGCCCTTAATTATTATCTAATATTACTCTTATAGATTAGGTAGTTCTCTCTCTTATATTACTCTTAGGTAACTAGTAAAAGAAGCTATAGAATTATAAGAATAAAGAATAGCTAGGTAAGAGATATAGGGATACTTATATATTTACTAAAGCTTACTAGGTCTAAGTATATTATATATATAAGTTACTAGCTTATAGCTAGTAGCTTACTAGCGTTATATAAACCTAGCCCTAGGGCGTGGCTTGCCTGCAGGGCGCGCTAGTGTAGTGCACCTGTGTTATAAGTAGGGCCTCACAATAGTAATATAATCTTAGTAATAACCTAGAACTTATAAACTATTAACTACTTAATCTCTAATAAGCTAGGAACTTATTAAAAGGGAAATTACTAGGTATAAAATTATTAAGTAAGGTAATAGGTAGTAATTAGTATGTTATAAGACTATTCCTTTTTAACTTAGAAGAGAATATTACTAATTAGTTTAATATAAGTAACTTTATATAAGGGGTTTTATCTTATTAAGTATTTAGCTTAAAGTTAAGTCCTAGCTTAATATTAAGCTTATAATTATATATTTTAATATAAAGTTTCCCTAATTACTTTACTATTATTATAATTAAGTAATCTATTAGTATTATATTAATTAAATCTACTACTATTTTACTCTAAGCTTATTTAAATTAAATTAGTCTATATCTTAGTCCCTAAGAATTATCTCTTTAATATCTTTAGTAATCTATTATTATAAATTATAAGCTTTCTACTTATTTAATTTATATTAGATTAGGGGTAAATTATTTTACTTTCTAATACTACTTATATAGAAATTAATAAAACTTAGATCTTTACTTTACTTATTTTACTAGGTAGTTAAATATATATACTTTATTAAATAAAGAGAAATTTATTACTAAGTAATAGATTAATTATTTCTTATGATCTAAGATTATTAGGTTAACTATATTAATAAATCTCTAAAGGCTTTACCCTTTTATAAATAATTTTTTACTTAGTATTTCTTTTAATATTTAAAGAATAATAATAAAAAATTTCTAGTTCTAGTTTTATAGTATATAATTACTACTAATTATAACTTTATAAGTAGATATAGGAAAGTATAATATATTTAGCTAATAATCTGCCCTTAGGGGCGCCTAATATATCTGCACTATCGTGCCACGTGACCATTGCACGTGACACGCACTCAAAGGAATGTCAGGAGCCGTCAATGTGACGTGGTGCACGTGGTGCCAAGACACGGATACTTTGGCGGATCCCAGGAGACACTCACTGGCGGGCCGATTCAGGAGGCAGAGCACGGACTGACAGACTGACAGATAGACAGAAATCAAGCCATCCATCGTCAGAAACCTTGCTTCCATCTTCGCAACCCACTTGCCTTGCCTGGCCCGAATTTCAATTTTCCCCTCACAATCTATTCCTTCTCATCCACTCATTTTGCTCTTTCCTTCGCTCCTTCCTCTTCACGGCGGATCATCAGTCATACATTGAACAACCCATTTCTCTTCGCTCTTCCCTTGAACCGACGCTCTGGTACCTGAGCGTCACCACCACCACCACCACCACCACCACCAGACACACGCCCCGGTGCCCCCTTTCGGGTCCTTCGGTCGCGCGCGCGCGAGAACTCCAGCTATTGCTGGGTTGAGCTTGAGAACGAGAATCGTGAAAAACCGACCCCCAACCCAACGCAGCAGACACGCAGGCTGCCACGGGTTCGCATCTCGATAGTTACAAGTCACAAACATTCGGATTCCCGTGCTCGTTTTCGAAAACTAATATCACATTCGTCAACAATGTCTAACCGCCAAACCCGACGAAAGTCTGCGAAGCTGCGCGAAGCCGCTGCAGCAGCATCCGATGATGATCAGCAAGTCACCTTGATGAACGGCAATGGCTCTGCCAACCACGTGGCGGAAGCCTCGGGCTCAGAACAAGACGAGAACATCTTTTTGTTCTGGCCCAATATCATCGGTGCGCAAAGAAACCCCCCCCCCAAAAAAAAGAAACCGAATAAAGTCCAACTCCCGTCGTGGCAGCTAACCATCTCATCAGGGTACATTCGCATCATCCTCGCCATCGCCTCCTTATACTACATGCCCGTCCACCCGCGAACCTGCTCCGTCCTGTACAGCATCTCGTGCCTCCTCGATGCCTTTGATGGCTACGCCGCCCGAGTTTTTGAACAGTCGACGCGTTTCGGCGCCGTTCTCGATATGGTGACGGATCGCTGCACCACGTCGTGCCTCCTCGTCTTCTTGTCCTCTGCGTTCCCTCGATGGGCCATTCTTTTCCAGGGTTTGATTGCTCTGGATTTTGCCAGCCACTACATGCA
Source organism: Epichloe bromicola (assembly GCA_023658445.1). Lineage (NCBI taxonomy): Eukaryota > Fungi > Ascomycota > Sordariomycetes > Hypocreales > Clavicipitaceae > Epichloe > Epichloe bromicola. Next base: position 4,975,241 of record CP098268.1, read on the forward strand.
CATGTATGCTACGCTTGTGGTTGGCGGCTCCGACTCGAGCCACAAGAACATTGATAAAAGCCAGAACTGGCTGCTCAACCTGTACTACACCAACAAGGTACGTGACAACGGTCTGGCACACCATCTATGCGCGACGTCGGGGAAATTTTGCGAAATGCTCATCTCTATGTCTGTCGCCACACAGGGTGTTCTCTTCACTCTCTGCGCTCTCAATGAGCTCTTCTTCATCGGCCTCTACCTCCTCGCCTTCTCCTCGCCCTGGTTGTCCCCCCATCTGCTCAGGAGCGTCGAAGAATCCAGCGGCGGACACATCAACCCCGGCGCGCCCGTTAACACCTCGGTGCTTCGACAAATGTTCCCCGATCCATTCAGCGCCGCCGCCCTTGAAATTGCCCGCACCAACAAGATGGACTCGCTGGGTCCCTGGCTCATCGCCGGCATCAGCTTGCCCTTCATGCTAGTCAAGCAAATCATCAACGGAGTGCAGCTTTACAATGCCAGCAATTGGCTCGCCGAAGTGGATGTCAAGATGCGAAAGGAGCAGGGTCTTCCGCGCAAGGCCAAGGCCAAGCGAGTCTAGAGTCTAGAGCCAGATACCCCCTCTCCCCTCTCCTCCAACGACCTGGCGCAGGCGTCGGACTTTTAAAACAAACCTACTTTGCATGAAACGCACAACACATACCCTTGTGACTCTTTGTTCCGAGACAGGGAGCACTACAAATACTGTACCCTCTTATCAAAACAAAACACTTTGTTTAACACGAACAAATGAAGGACGAGGAAAATTTAGTGGAACTCCTTTTTCTCCGTTCGATTACGACGTCAACAACAGCACTTGCGCTATTGTGGAAGCACCCACCCGCATCCCCGAATACTTTGTTCTCAAAAAAAAAAAAAAAAAAAAAAAAAAAAAAAAAAGCATGGAATCGGCGTCTTGGGAAAACGAAACATGAAGGCGGCTGGGCAGGGCCGGGGTGGCGATGATATACGAAAACTACACGGCCTGAAGGGTGGAGGGTTATTGTCATGGGAAAAGGGGCTGCTCTTACTCCTTTCAAAAACCCATCATGGAGGCCCTCTTGCAGTTTCAATCTATGAGGCACAATGCATGTATCGCTGCATCTTGCGTCGGAATAATCTACGCTCCTTGGGTGGGTGGGATACAGTACTGGATCATATTCATATTTTAATTAGAGGGGGCAGTTTCTCGCTTGCTGATAATTCCATCTTCTTTTTTTTTTCGATTCGAGAACAAAGTTCCTTGTACTGGAGAACCCTGGCGTCTGAGTTGCGTGCTGATATTGGAGAGCGGGTAATTGAGGGCTCATGATGATGAATTAATTGGGCGGGGGATGTAATTAACATGTTTCATGACAAGGGGTAAACCCCGTTTCTAAATCCAACATGGTCTACAGACTGCATTTTGAACAATCGGGTTGGTTCATTGTCCTTCCATGACCAGGTTGACCAGGTTGGAATGCCTAGGTCCTTCGTCTGAGAACACGCGCCTCGGTCGCTGCTGCGTTTCCGTCGTCGTGATCCGGACTGGTGCCCGAGCCGGCGACCTGGGCTTCTCGGACAAGAGCTGCCGCGGCGGCGGGGACTTCTTCAAGGGGCTGCGACATGCCGTACCATGCGACGACACAGATTCCGAGAATGCCTGTGACGCAACTGAAGACCAGGGCTACAATACCACGGGTGGTGAATCTGGGAGGGCGGGCCCCGCCGATTAGTCTTGTTTTTTTTTTTACTTCCAAGGAGAGTGCGATGAAGTGAACAGAGGGGGAAAAAAAAAAAAAACTTACCCAGCCGGGAGAGGGTCGGGTGGCGTATTTTGGCCCGACAGGTCAAGCAAGTCTTTGGTGTTGCCGGCCGCGTTGCCCTCGGTAGGCATGTTCCCGGCCTTGCATGCGTCGAGGTGGTCTGTTGGGATGGCAAGAGACTTTTGCAGCTCCAGAGGTGCTTCGACAAACGTGGCGACGAGTCCCGAGATGACGTGCCATTCGATGTGACAGTGGAAGAGCCAGACGCCGGGGTTGTTGGCCTTGAACCGCAGAGCCATGTTACCGTTAGGGTTGATGAGCAATGTGTCGCGTCTCATGGGCACCTTGGGAAACGTCTTGCCTGCCGCGCCACCGCCATCTTCCCACGTCCCGGCCGACTCGTTGGAGCGATAGATGGCTTGGAAATTGTGGCCGTGCAAGTGGAATGGATGGCGGCCTTGGTCGAGGTTGTTGACGACAATCTGGACAATCTCGTTCTTTTTCAAGACGAAGGGATGTGTATGCTCCCCGTATATGGCGGCATCGGTAGCCTTGTCGCCTGAGCCAAGCACGCTGTAAAGCGTGGGAACCTTGGGAGACTTGTAAGTGATGTTGCCGAAGAAGGCATAGTTGACTCCGTCGCCGAGGTTGTCCATGATGACATCCAACGCCACGTTTTGGTCGGGCTCGGGCAAGAGTTCCATTCCGTCGTATGCTTCGAGAGTCATATCATCAAAGGGATTCAGCTCGTCCACCAAGGCCGGGTCGGGATAGCTTTTGGACCTGTCATAGCTGAGCCAACCCGTCGAGTTGTAGTTCAAGTCGGCGGGAAGCTTGTCAAAGAGAGTCTATATGCCCCAAGATGATGCGTTAGCGTTGCGTTGCGCCTCGTTCGTGGCTCCTTCTTTCGACAGACATGGCCGGCCATACCTTGTCCATGCTGGCCACAAAGGGGAAATTGGCACGTGTGTCGTTCTTGGTCGTCAAAAGAAAACTGACGCGCTGGGCGGCAGTTATGTAAACCATGTCGGCTTCCGCATCCTTGGTATAGACGCCGTCGACCTCGACGATGCGCATCTTGTGGCCCTCGAACCACAAGTATTGGCCGGCAAAGGCACCAATGTTGATGACGCGGACGTGATACGTCTTTCCGGGTTGTACAGAGACGGTAATGTTCTGCGTGTCATTGATGAGGCAAGCATTAGGGACAGGCTCTGCGCCGGTAGGGTTGGTCTTGCTCAAGAATTGAGGAATGAGGGTCTGAATTTCGTCATGATACCAGTCCGAAAGACTGAGGACGATTTCCTCATCTACCTCTTTCTTGTATGGGAACTCGGGATCATGAACAACGAGAGGCCCGCGAAGACCGTCGGGATATTGGCCGTCATTGTGAGAGTGATACCAATACGTTCCGGGTTGGTCCACCTTGACGAATCCTTTGTTAGCGATACGAATGCAACCCAACCATGAGTTTCTGCAAAGTCGACGAGGCTTACGGTGAAGTTGTAAGTGATTGAGCTGCCGGGGGGGGCAGCGCATTGAGTGACACCCGATGGGCCGTCCATATGGTTTGTTCCATTCTGGAATAGGCCGTGAAAGTGCAGCGAGGTCGATTGATTGCCGAGCTGGTTATTCAAGTTGATGACTATGCGATCACCGAGATTGCACTCAATGGTGGGAATCGGCCATTTGCCGTTGATGCCAATGACTGGTCGCTCGAAGGCGCCGTCCGGATTGGCTCTGACCCAAGTGACGTTGAAATCGTGGTTGATGGTGGCAGCCGCGGCCAAGCGTACAGACGCAGCCAAGACGGCTAACAAACGCGCAAGACGCGCCATCTTGGTCTGGAGGTTCTGACTCAAAGATTCAGACGTCTTATTAAGTGAGTTAGTTTTTTAAACAGCGCAGGATGATCAACAAGGGGCAAGAAAAAACGTGCTCAAACGGAGTGCTTGGCGAGGGAAAAGCGCTCGTCGCACCTTGCGGCTCCTCAGGACACGACAACAACCCCGGCAAAGATGTGCTTGAAGTTGGAGAGCGCTTCGAACCTGGGATCCATCCAACGGCTATCGAAGCCCAGCCAGCTTTTTTTTTTTTTTTTTTCTTTCTCTTCTATAGTACGCGGCTCGGTCACCAGCGAGTCAGGGCAAGGGTCTAGAGACTTCATCCCACGTCCTCAACGGAAACGACGGGCGACAAGAGTCCCCACCTTGCACTTCTCCAGTGGCCTGATCGTCTGATTGATAAAAATTCGGTGATAGGCGCGGATCCATCTGATAAGCGAGTTTGTGCTCGTGTGGTATTGTGGGTCAAGTTTCAGCCTCGAAATCACCACCTCGTCGTGGTGCCCAACAGTCACATCGAGGATGTTTACAAAATGGGGCACGCCGCACCATTTTTCCCGAACAGGGCCAACTGCAGGGCGCGATCACGCGAATCGAGCGACTTGAATAAACCGCTCTCAGGGATTGGCGCGAAATCTGGTAATAGAGCACAGCTCGCCGTGCGAGACTGTCGCATTTTTTTGTTGACGGACCCACCTCTTAATCAGATGGGACTTGCCTATCGTGTACTATGTACTCGTGCCCGCCCCACCTTACACCTGGTACGGTGGGGCGGGGCACGAGTAATGCGCTATTTTTTTTTTGTATAACCACATTGTAATAACTAGGGGGGGGGAAGGTGCGAGACACCTGTCCCTACCCTTCACATTAAAAACCCCGCTTTTAAAAATTCTTATAAAAAGGAGAGCTTTTAGAACCTTAAAGAACTATATAACCTAGCTTTTTTTTTAATTAATTCAATTTAAAAGCTTTATTTTACAGAAGACGTGTTTTTGGCGACCACGCTAGGAGTCGGTAATCAAAGGCTTCTCTAAGCATTCCTGCAGTTAAGTCTCCCTACTAATTATCATCTTCGCACACTATTGTCGTCGTTAGACTAGGGTAGTCCACCTACCTATATTATTCTTAATCCCTACTACACTAAATCCCTGCTTCTAATTATTAGAATCCCTATTTTTATATTATTATTATTATTATTATTATTAATCTAGAGTCACAAGAATTAGAAGATTTACTATAGAATCTGTAGATAGCGGTAGTGTATCTATATAATACTACTAAGTTAATAGAGTTATTATTACTAGAGAGCGTCCTAGTAGAAGAAGATTATTTCCCTCTTAATAGGATAGATAATAAAGCTATAGTTAAACTTATGTCAGGAGCGTAAGGGACAGAGACAGGATCATCACATAATGGAGCACTAGCAGGACCTCAGACCCACTAGGTTAGGGAGGGGATAGCTAGTAGCTAGATAGTTATATAAGCATAGGGTAAGGTATTTAGTAAGGACCGCCTATATTCTTATAGAAGGTTAGAGCTTAAAACCTTCACGCACCTGCCCCTAGGTAGCACCTTTCTAGCTATAACTATGAATCTAAGCCATCACTCTGTTCTATTATCTTTCGACCCTTAAGTCGTGATAACTTACTAGCTTCTTTAAATAACTTACTACCTTACCTATACTTAAAATACCTATAATACTATAACTTATAATAAAGTTATATAAGTTACCCTTATCTTAAGATATTAGGACCTTTAATAGTTTTACCTCTATAGGCTAATAGTTAAGCTACTTATAATAAATATTTAAAACTATTAATAAGGGTAGGGATATTAACCTAAATACTTTTATCTAAGCTATTAATATAGCCTTAGGTAGTAGGGCTACTATCTTTATTAATAGCTTAGAATAGTTAAGGCTAATTATCTTAAGGGCTAAGAATAGTTTAGCTACTACTAGGGATTTAGTTACTCTCTAATAGTTACTCTAGGAGCGTTACCCTTCTAATATTATTAATAAAGAAGTTAATACTAGTACTAATATAGAAATTTAATAAAATAAGGGTAAGGCCCTTACTATATATTACTCTTATATTTTAAATATACTTTATTAAGCTAGTGGTTAGGATAAGCTACTTACCTCTAACTACCCCCTTACCTTAATTAAGAGTTATACCCTTTATAACTTTATTTAATAGTTTATTTAAGGATTATATAATAAGTTACTTATATAGGAAGTAATTAGCTAGAATATACTAGCTACTAATAGCCTTAAAGAGGCTTAAGAATATATTAAGTAAGCTACTACTATCTTAGAGGCTAAAGCTAATCTTATAAAGATAACTATAAGAGATACTAAAATTACACTAATAGAGGAATTTATTAAGCGTTAAAGTAGGTATTTTACTAATAAAGTGCTATCCTAAGTATATAAGTTACCCCCTAGGTTTATAGAAGTATTAGGAGGATAGAGATAATAGTTTACCCTAGTTAATACCTTAATTACTTAACTTTAGCTAGTAATATTATACCTTAGACTCTTAGAAATATATAATTCTTCTAACCCTTAATAGTTTAATAGGTACTAACCTATAATACTAGTTAATTAGAATCTAACTTAAGGGTTATATCTATAGCCTTAGGCTTAAGCTTAGACCTAGAATTAGAATAATAGGAATGTAGGAAATAAAGTTCTAACTAACTAGTAGGGTATTACTTACCCTAGCCTAGGAACTTAAAGAGTAAACTTTACTCCCTTACCTTAGACTAATATAACTAATTTATTTTAATTACTATAGAATATACCTATAGTAGCATAGAATTTTAGTTCTTAAGGGTATGCCTTAGAGTTAAGACCTATAAGTAAGTTAAAAAATTAGTATATTAATAGTATTACCCTATTACCTTATAGAGGTGCTTATTTTAAATATAGAGTTACTAGATATTACACTATAAACTATACTATAACTAGAAGTAAGTTATTATAATAGTAGGAATTATCCTAGTTAAAGTTAATAACTCTTCCCCCTTAGAATAATAACTCTTAGGTTCCTAGGTAAGCCTATGCTTACTTAGCTTAGGTATATTTAAATAGGGATAAATAGAATAATATTAAAGTGTCTAGAGTTATTAAGGAAGTAATAAATAAGTCCTTAGTTAGAGTTTATTATACCTTAATTAAACCTAGATTTACTTCTAAGTTAGTTATACCTATAGAGAATCACTAGCTTATCTAACTTAAAAAGAAGACCTTAACTATGTCTTAGTAATTAATAACCACTATAGATTTATAAAAGCTTAGAGCTTATTAAGCTAATATAAATATATAAGTAAAAGATATTACTAATAAGAATAAACTACTAAAGCCCTTTCTTTAGAATCTTAAAAAGGCTAATAAGGATACACTTAAGTCTATTACTTAAGGTACCCTTTAGGTTATAATATTAATCTTAGAAGCTACACTACCCTTAAAGAAATAAAAAGGGATACCCCTTAGTAAGATATTAGATAATAGGACTCTAACCCTAGAAGTAGCTTTATTAGTAAGGGAGAAGGTAGTTAAATAAAATATAAAGGCCTTAAGTAAAATTTAGGGATATAAGGGTCTTAGCCCTATTAACTAGAAGGCATTAGTAAGTCGCATTTTAGTCCCTATCTCTTTAATAGATCTATAGTAAATTAGTCTAGAGCTATTAAAGTAGTTTTAGAAGCTATTATCTAGAGTAATAACCTCTAGGAAGTAATAACCTCTAGGAAATAACCTAAGAGAAAGGTATTATTTTCACTTAATACTAGTTCTATTTAAGTAGGATCTAGTAAGGGCTAGAAGAGCCCTATATTAGATAACTATAATACTAAATTACTTTAGGAGTATTAGTTAAGTGCTAAGTTATTTAGGATTTTAGTCTAAGCTTATATAGGGTACTAAAAAGAGTAAAACTTTAACCTTAAACCTAGATAAGCTATAGCTAATTAAGGAGCTAAAATTAATATTATATCTTATACCTTTATACTATAGGAGAATATACTAGTTTATAATCTAGGATTAGTAGGCTTCTAAGGACATTAAATAATTAATACTAATAAATAGGAGAATATAGTAACTTACTTTATATTAATAAGGGTAGTTTACTATAGAGTTACTTAATTAGTTTAGGCCATGATTATACTAGATTATTAACCTAAGAATTAAACTATATTAATACTAGGACTACCTTAGTTATATAATATAGGTATAAAGTTTAATATCTAGAACTCTAAACTTATAACTAGAATTAAAGAACATAGGGATAAGATTAAGTTTATTAAAGGACCCTTAGTCACTCTATCTAACTAATAGAAAGTAATACTTTATCTAGCTAAGCCTATAATCCTAGAAAGGTATATTAGTTAGGATAATATAGATGTGTTCTTAGATAACGCTTTATTAGGATTTAAGGATAAGGATAATTTAGATAATTTAGAAAACTAACTTACCTAGGATAACCTAGTTAAGTCGAAAAACTAAATCCAATAACCTAGGAAGGATACCTAAGCGAATTATATTATATAGTTCTATTTATTTACTTTTAGGTTAAACCTATAATATAGTTCTCTAGGTATACACCCTGGATTACCTATCCTGTTTTAGTATAAGAGAAATATTAACTTATAAACTAACTTAGTCTTTACGTATACTTATTAGAAGTAAATTTGCTTAAAAAAGATAAGTACCCTATAGGATAGAGGACTAATAACAATAAGAAGACATTTTAATAGATAAAGAATAATTAGCCTAGACTAATTATATAGGAACCCCTATTATTCCTATTCCTAATAAAATAGAGAGTTTAGAGATAAGAGATAGACTAGGAAACCCCTATTAAGACAGTGTTATTGTGGTTTAAGGGTTATAGTATAACCTTAGGCCCCTTAGTTCTAAAATTAATAGTAAAAGAGATTATGCGGACTTTTTATACGTATAGAGATTTAAATGCTTTATTAATTACTAATATCCCTGTAACAGACCTCTATATGCACGTACCTTGACTAAAGGATAATGTGAAACCTTAGGTATAATCCCTAAAGAGGAGGTAGTTAGAGCCTTAGAAGTACTAGTTAAATTAACTAGTAATAGAGGGAATTAAGTCTAGAATATATAAGTATTGAAATGTAGGGAGCTGATGCCAGCTGGCAACAGCTGTACAAGTGCAAGCTCTACGGTCTAGGACTAATAGAGCCGCAGCGTTGATTCTTATTAACGCAACGCAATGGAAGTGGTAGTAGTTATTAACTAATAGAATTTAATTTAGATTACTTTTATAGTAACTAATAGAGCAATAGAATTGATTTTAGTTAGTTTATTTAGGCAATGCGGCTATTAGTTAAGAGGCCTAGCTAACTAGCTAGATTAAAAAGATCTTCTTCCTCTTATAGACCTACTAACTATATTAGCAAGCCTAGGCCACTAGCGGGGTCTTACAAGCTACTTTTTATTTTCTATAAAATTCATTTATATATAAAATCTAAAAAATTAACTTACTACTATACATACTAGCAACCCATATACACTAACTTTTAGTCTAAAAATATTACTATATAAAAAGAAAGCCTTATCTTCTAGCAATAATTTGCTATATATAAGACTTTTATATAACCTTTAGTTAAAGAGAAAATCGCTATTAAAGATAGCTATAGGGTAAGCTACTTATATCACTACTATAGGGTAGTCTGCTTATATCACCCTAGCTTACCTAATTACTTATAGTTAGGGTTATAGGCACACTCGTACCTATAACACAAATTAACATTAGTTATCCACACGGTTAGTCATAGCTATTAATAGCTACAACGTGGTTATTTATAACCACCTTCGTAACTATTAATAGCTATAGTGTAGTTATTAAGCTTATAGTGCAAGCTTAGTAATATAAAGGTTCTTTAACTAGAAAGGGCTAAAAATAGGTCTTATTTTTAACAATAAGTATATAATAGCTACAAATGGAAGATATTAGATTAGTATATAGAGCCAATGCTAGTACTAAAGGATAAGTCTAACCTATAGGCTAAGCAGTAACTTATATATAACTATTCTTATATTAAGGAGATAATACCTAGTAGTAAGTTACTACTACTAGCTAAAGTCTATAATTAACTCTTAGATCTAAGGACTAAATCCTACTATATATTTAACCTTAAGTATATATACTAGTTAATACCTATAGCTCCTAAGTTAAGGTATATATTTACCTTTAATATTCCTAGGTTTAGTTAGTTATAGCTATCTTAAATGCCCTAAGGCTTTTAGTTAGTAGGATTTATAATAACTAAGGTATTAAGGATTATACTTAGCCTAATTCCTTTACCTTACCCTAAGCCCTCTCTTACTATACCTTAAGTACTAGGTAACCTAAATATATTAACCTTATATATAGATAATATTTTCTATAAATATACCTTATTTAAGGAGTAGTAGTCTTTTATTAAAGATTATTTACTACTTAGATTATTATAGACTTTATTAAAGCTAAGTTTTAAAAAGGTTTCCCTTAGGATAAGCTTAATTATTATAGTTAGTTAGGTCTATAAGATTAGTAAAAAAATATATATTAAACTAAATTAAGCTATAAAGCTAAGAGAGTAGCCTATACCCTTAACTTAAACTAATATCTATTCTTTCCTAAGAGCTATTAGCCTATATAAATAATAGATTAAGAATTATACTAAGATTACCTAACCCTTAAATTAACTAACTAGGGATATAAGCTAGTAATAGGGAGACTCTAAAGCTCTATCCTTCTCTATATTAAGAGAAAAAGCTATAACTACTTTAAGTATATATAGATATATATTTAATTTACCTACCTAGATATATTCTAATACTAGCGGGTTTAGTAAAGGATATATAGTACTATAAGTTTATAATAAAGTGCCTTACCTTATCTTATATAACTTATTCTTATTTACTAAGATATAATAAAATTATAGTACTTATAAGTAAGAGCTTTATATAATTATTAAATTCTATTATAAATATAAATACTTTTTAAGTTAAGAATAAAGTTAATAATATTTATAGATTATAAACTACTTATAATATTTATAACTACTACTAGATATAAGGGTATTTATACTAGATAAGTTATAGAACTAAGATTATTAAATATAGAGATTTATTTTATTTAGGGAAAATAGAACACCGCTACTAATAGGTTATCTTATACTATTTTTCTATTAGATAACTATATAGATAATCTAACTAAGTTTAGATTATAAAATATAGCCTAAAACTAATAGGTCTAGAAAGATAGAGCTAGAGGATATAAAGAGATATTAAAGACCCTAAAGGCTACTAAGGCTTATAAGAAGTCTATACTTAATAGGTTAAGTCTAGATATAAGATAGGTAGAGGTATTACCTAAGGGTAAGACCTTACTAAGAAAATACCTAAATAAGCCCTAGTATATAGAAATTATAAAGTACCTAACTACTAGATAATATAGTAAGGGGGACTTTAATTACTATATAGCCTAGAGAATAGTTATAAAGACCTAGTAGTATAAACTAAAGGATAGGGTCCTTTAGTTTAAAGGAAGATATAATAAGTAGTATTATTTAGTAAGGGAAAAAGTTAAAGATACTCTCTAAGGTACTTATAATAAGTCTAGATATTTTAGAGTAGATTTAACCTAGAGAAGGCTAACTTAGACTATGTTCTAGCCTAGGATAGGAGTAAATATTATAGATTATATCTTAGGGTATATACTATATATTTAATATACTTCTTAAAAGAAAAAAGCACTAAATTAACTAGTAGTAGTAGATAAACTATTTTAGGTTATAGGGATAGACTATATTAGACTATTTCCTAAGTTAGAGTAAAAGGTTAAATATATACTTATTATAGTTAATTATTTTTCTTAGTTTATATAGCTATTTCCTTATAAATTAACTAGCGCTATAGAGGTAGTAAACTACCTAAGGGACTAGATAAATAGATTATTACTTACCCTAGAAGGCTTTTACACTAATCCTAGACCTATATTTAGGTTAGTAGAGTTATCTATATTTTTAAAGAAAAGAGAAGTAAGCTTATTAAATACTCTAAGATAATTCTATAAGAGTATTAGACTAGTAAAAGTCTTAAATTAAATTTTCTAGGGAGTATTAAGCAAAATAATAACTAATATAAAGAACTAGAATCTTTAACTCCCTAAGGTAGCTAAGGCCTTAAACTATAAATATATTAAGTCTATAGGCTATTCTCCTATAGAGATCCTATATAGTTTAACTTAAAACTAGAAGGTAAAGCTAGGAGCTTTTCTAACTAAAAGTTTAGCTAGCTAGAGTAATAAGTTCTATAAGACTCTAGTATAGCTATTAGAAAAACCTCTAAAGGGGGATACTATAATATACTTTATAGGTTATATTAAGTTATAGTAAGGATAAGTTATAACTAATAGGAGCTTAGAAGCTACTGCCTAGAGGAGTTAATATAAATAAAAAAAGATTAAGCTATTTAAACTAGATAATATAGTAATAGTAGTTATAGAGGGGAAGTCCCTAAAGTTATAACTATATTAGTAAGGGCTATTTTAAATTAAGGCTTAAACTAGACGCGCTTTCTACTAACTTATTAATCTAGATAGATTAAAAATAAGGGGAGGTTATAGCTTAGATTTCTATAAGGATACTTTAAAAGCCTACGCTTCTTAGACTAGTTATCTAAAGATATTATAGGATTATTTACTATTAGGGAGAATAAAGTTATAGTAGTAAGAAGGATAGGAGAGAGAGTTAAGGAAGTAAGTAATATTAGTAAGTAAGGGTTAGGGCTATAATAAAAAAAAAAGGGAAAGAAAAAGGGTATAAGAAAAGTGTTTAGTGTTTATATAAATAAGTAGGAGAAAGTAAGTAGGAAGTAAAAGCAGCTATCTAGAGTAAAGTTAGCTATTAGGAGTGCAAGAGCTATGCACTTTGCCTTTTTTTTTTATATATATTCTATTATTCTAAGTTACTCTTCTTTCATTTTTCTTTTAGGATTACTAGTGGAATTAGTAACTTCTATTACCTAGAGTAAAATTCTAATTTATTGCATTACTATTAGAGAGTTAAATTATTACAAAGCTTTACCTAAGACCTTATCTTTATATAGATTTAAACTTAATACTAGAGTAGTTCCTATAGTTTAATATACCACTTAGTTAAACTACTATATTCTTAATTAAATTAACTAATACCTACTTAGCCTTAGTATAGAGTCTGAACTTACAATAGCAACCAAAGAATCTAGTCCTATATCTTAGAAAGTAGCCCTATTAGCTAAAAAGGGTGTAAGCTAAGCAGAATTTAGCTTAGGGCTTTTACCTTAATTTAAGAATTCAAGCTTCTAAGGAGATCTAGTAATATCTTAGTATATTTATAATAAGTAGAAGATTAGGGTGGAGTCTTAGAGATATTAAAAAATTAAGGGAGTAGCTCTAAATTTACATAATAACCTCCTAGTTATTATATATAAGAGAAAAGTATTAGCAGAAGTAATAGATAAGATATAGGGAAAGGACCTTTCCTAGATAGAAAGTTCCTATATAAAAAATAGTGCTTTATTAATATTATTAACTAATGCCCCTTACTCTACAACCTTAGGACAATATTACTAGCTAGGAGAGCTACTATATAATAGTTACTAACTATTAGGGTAAGAGGTAATAGACAGGACGTGGTGATTATAAGCCCTAAGTAAGTCTTTATAGGATATAATTCTAAAATAATATATTCTATAGCTATATAGGTCCTAAACTAGAATTAAAAGCTCTAGTTTAATAGGGATAATGATTTTTCCGTTAGGATATACTATAATTTAGTTACTAGGTTATGTATAAGCCCTAGCGTAGTTATCCCCTATTAAGATCTACTTATTTAAGGAAATATAAAAGCTATTAAGGGCTTAATCTAGTAGGTGTTTACTAACCTATTAAAGAGTCAGTCTAGTAAGATACTAAGGAAGCTAGGATTTTAATAGAAATCTCCTATAGAGTGTGGAAACCTTACGCTTAATAGGCTATTAATATAGTGCGTAAGAATTATCTAATAGTTAGAAAGAGGAGAGGTTATCCTACCCTTATATACTATAAAGAATCTAACTTTTAAAATAGTAAATAAGGTTAGAGGGAATCCTAGCTAGGTTTTAGGAGTTACTAGGATAGTTTAGCCTAATCCTTATAATGCTAAAAAACCAGGGATTTATCTATATGCTTTTCTGCTTATATTTACTCTATAGTTACTAGCCTTAATCTTAAATATAGTGGTTAAGTTTATAAAGGTATATCTAGATAATATCTTCTTGTTAGGGAGACCTCCTTAAGGTATCGGATGTGTGGATGCAGCCTGCGCAATGACTAGGTTAAAACCCTCGATAAGATAACGGTGGAGATAATGTATTAGAAGTACCTCCGTAGACTAGTTATTACTATAGCGCACTATATACCTTTTAGGTATAAAAGTTAGGTACTATCTACACCTTTAATTAACTAAAATAGAACTATTTTTATTATCTACACTAACCCCTACCTTAATAGTTATAAGCCTAGGAGGCTTTAATTACCCTTATTATTAATTATTATAGATAATATAAGCTCTATTAATATTATTAATTTAACGCTTACTAATATTAAGAGATAATTACCCTTTATTATATTAATTAGTTAAAGTATATAACCTATGCTTCCTTTTAACTAGTATAGTTTCCCTTTATAATACCTAAAGAAACTCTAAATATAGTATTATTATTAGAGAAGGACTAGATTAAATAGTTTATATAAATTAAGAATTATATAGAATCCTATAGTATCTAGAAGTATATTAATCTAAATTAGAATAAACTACTTAAAGAACTTATAATACCTATATACCTATAAAGGGGTCTAAGACTAGAGATTATAAAGAATAACTCTAATACTATTAAAGATTAGAAGCTTACTTATAAAGATATAAAAGATAAATATAACTTCTAATATAGAGATTTATAAGTTAATCTTATAAAGTATTATAACCTATTAAAGTAAATACTAAAGATTAGAGAATATATCTATAAGACTTTCTTAAAGAATATTTAAGACTCCCTTAACTTTAATACTAAAGAGAAAGAAAAGAAGTTAGTTTATTAGTACTTTTAAAGAATATTAAAGCTTCTTTAAGATTAGTATAAGCTAAATACTTAGAAGATACTAATTCTTATAGAAATATACCTTAATAATTACTTATAAGCTAAAGGTACTTATAATTAGTATAAATAGGTAGTAATAATAAAGGTACTATAGAGAAATTATTAGAATCTAGAGACCTAATAAACTAAGGAGATAATACTATATAAGTTTATAATTTCTCTTTATAGTAAATTTAAGTTATTCTAGAAGAAATAGAATAATTTACTTAATAAAGGTATAAACTAAAGCTTCCTTAAAGCTATTATAAAGTTTAAAAGAGATTATAAAGCTCTATAAAGTGTACTAAAGTTAGCTAATATACTTACTACTAATAAATTAAGTAGTTAAAGTAAATTAGAAAAAAAGAAGTACCTTAGATATATAAATTATAATATTTATAATACCTTAAAGTAGTAGAAAGCCTATAATTTATTTAAGGCTATATATAAGGTAAAGGCTATACTAAAGGACTAGGAAGTTAGGAAAAACTCTAAAGAGAATATTAAGAAGTATCTTAAGGAGAATCTATAAGAAAAGTCTAAGGTAATAAGTTAGAAACTAAAGAAAAAGAGTAATAAGATATTTATACCTTTATAAAATCTAACTAATAACTTAGTTATAGTTACCCCTAGTAAGAAGACTATAAATATATTATTATTTATATACTCTAAATAAGGTTAATAGGTAAAGGAAAGTATAAATTTAATAACTAATACTATAAATAGCTTAGAATTAAGGTAGAATATAGTTCTCTATAACTCTAGAGCTAATGTTTATATATTTAATAATATTTGCTAGTTTAATTAATCTTAATTTAATAGAAATATTATAATAAAGATTAAAGCTAGAGGTATAATATATATAGCTTTAGGATAGGGCCTTATATATATCTCTATTATAAATCCTATATTATAGAATATAAGGATATTAGTATTAGAGACTACGCTATTTATTCTAGAATTCTATGTTAATCTAGTATTAGTAATAATTCTTATAAGAGTAAGTATTTTCTAGAATTAGAAGAAGTTATTTCTATATTAAGGGATAATGCCTATAGCTAAAGTCTATAATATTAATAAGCTTTATATATTATTAAGACTATTAGAGAATTTAAAGAAAGCCTATACTATATCTAGTAAAGCACTAAGACTACCTATAAAAGGAGATATAAACCTTTAGTATTAATAATATAGTTATCCTAGTATTAGGGTATTTATAAAGCTTATAAATATAGTTTTAGGTATTAAATTAATAAGTCTAGAGCTTATATAGTGTAAGATATATACTATAGGTAAGGCTAAGTAATAGAGATTATAGGTTATACCTAAAGAACTTCCTTAAGAACTAGGTTATAGGCTTTTAGTTAATCTAGATTACTATAACTTTTCTTATTAGAATAGTAATAAGTACTAGTGTGTTTTTACCTACCTTATAACCTTAATATAGTTTTTCTATTTATTTAAGATAAAGAATAGGATTTATAATAGCTTCTATATAATAATAGTATTTCTAAGCACTTAATTTAGGGTTTAACTACACTTTTTATATAGTAATATTAAGAAAGCCCTCTTTATAAAGAATATAAGGGATAAGATAGCTTTTACTAGTATTATAGTCTATAATTTAGCTCCTTTAATACCTAGTTAAAATAGAAAGGTAAAGAGATCTAGGGAGGTAGTTAAGTAAAAAGCTTATACTTTAAGTCTTAAAGCTAACCTTCTATCTAATCTTAATAATAAGGTCTTTAATACTATAGTTTATTTATTAAATTATATACCTTTTAAATATTATAGGAAGTAGACTATACTATATAAACTTTAGTAGGATTAGGCTAAGAAAACAGTCCTTATATACTTAAATATAGTAAAGGTCTAGAAACCTTTAATTATATATCTATAAGCTTATAAATATAAAGCGTTTCCTATAATAATAAAGGCTTTAGAGTATATTAAATTATATAATATAATACTATAGTTAGAGTAGAAAGCTTATATTAGATACCTTATTAGTTATAGAGGTAAGTCCTAGTATATTATATAAGTACCTTTGCTTTATAATTATAGGGTTATTATATTAGTATATATTTAATTTAATAAGAACTCCTTCTTTAAACTAGAAGAAAAGCTAGAATTAGCCTAAAAGGAGAAAATATTAATAATTACACTACTTAAGGAGCTTAAAGCTAATAATATTAATAAGGAAATTAGTTAAGACCTTATTAGAATAAAATTAGAATATAAGAATTATAAGAATTATACCTCTTTACCTTTAAATATAAAAGGAGAAAATAAGTAGTTTAAAGTAGAAATACCTCCTTATATAATAAGGGAAAAAGATAACCTTTTTAGTGTACTTTTAACCCCTCCTAACTTTTCTTATAAGGCACTAATTACTATAGAGAATATAGAGCTTTAGGTATAAGGTAATAATACGCTATTTTATAAAATTAATAAATTAGTATATAATATAATAATTAAATATATAAAGACTACTATAGAGACTAGTAAAATTACTAGTAAAGGTAGTAAGGCTATAGAGAATTATTATCCCTAGGATAATAGTATTAATCTAGATAATATTATTACTAGAAAATACTAAAGAAAGGAGGTATATAAAGCTAGGTAAATATAGTTTACTTCTACTTTTTCTATAGTATTATAGGGTATTTAATATAGTTTATAGATTAAAGATATACTACTAGAACCTACCTATTATTATTAAGCTATAGCTTTAGCCTATTATAATTACTAGAAGGAAGTAATTATAAAGGAGCTTTTAAAGCTTCTATTCTTAAACTACTAGGAGAATATACTAGATAAATTATTTAATCTAGAGAAGTAAAAGGAAATTATAAACCTTAGTTAGGTTTTTAAATATAAGACTACTAAGAAAGGAGTAGTTATAGAGTTTAAAGCTAGAATAGTTATTTAAGGTAACTAATAACTAAAGGATAACCTTTATAACTACACTACTATACTTACTTTATAATCTCTATATATACTACTTATAGTCTACTATGCTAATAATCTTAATACCTAATAATATAATATTTAGAATACCTTCCTATATATAAAGCTTAAAGAACCTATTTACTATAAGCCCCTAGAGGGTATAAATATAAAAGGTTATCTCTAGAAGATAATAAGAGTATTATATAGGCTAAGGGAAGCTCCTAAATAATAGTTCTTATATCTTATATAATTTCTATTAAAGCTAGACTTTATATAAGGAAGGGAAGACCTATATATTTTTATAAAGGGTAGATTTATCCTATTCTTCTATATAGATAATATTATAGTAATATACCCTAATAGATTTAAAGTAGAATTTAAAGAGCTTTATAAATAACTAATAAATAGTCTTAATATTAAGGACTAGGGTAACCTAAAGTAGTTTCTAGGTATTAAAATTATTAGAAATTATAATACTAAAGAGATATAGTTATTATAGGAATTATATATTTAAAAGATTACTTAGAAATTTATTCCTAATATTATTAATAGTAATTTAAAGAGCTTATCCCCTACTTCTCTTCTTATAGCTATAATCCTTACTAATACTAGTAAAGCTACTAATAAAGAGATTAATTATTATAAAGTAGTTATTAGTTCTTTAGTATATCTATATATTATTAGAAAACCTAATATAGCCTTTATAGTATTAAAGCTTACCTCTTTTATAATAAATCTATTAGTAAAGCATATTAAGCTTACTAAAGAAGTAATTTTATACACTTAGAATATAAAGAAGCTATATATTTACTACTTAGGAGTAGATAGTTTTAATACGCTATTCTCTAGTACTAATGCTTTACTTAGTAATAACCCTAATACTTAGAAATTAATATAAGGTTATATTTTTATTATATATAGTGTTATAATTAATTAGAAGTTAGGTAGGTAATATTATATAATAACTTTAAGCATAGAAGTAAAGCTCTTTACCCTAAATTATAGTGTAAAAAAGCGTATATCTCTAGGAAGACTACTTTATAATATTAAGGTTTATATACTACTACTTTTAATTATTTAGTGTAATAATAAGTAAATAATTTAGATTACTAAATATATAGAAAGAAGGCTTTAGACTAGCCTTAAGCACCTTAATATAAATTAAATATAGATTTAAGAATAATACATAATAGGTAATATTAAGGTTAATTAGATAAAGACCTCTAAGATACTTATAAATAGCTTTATAAAGCCACTTTAGATTAGATATATAGGGACTTCTACTATAGAATTAGCTTATAAGAGATCCCTATCTAATTATAACACTAGAAATTATTTATAATCTCTTCCTATGCCTTTAATCTCTAGCTTTAATAGATATCTTAGCTAGGGGAGGTGTATTAGGGAGACCTCCTTAAGGTATTAGATATGTGGATATAGCCTACGTAATAACTAGGTTAAAACCCTTAATAAGACAATAGTAAAGATAATATATTAAAAGTACCTCTATAGACTAGTTATTACTATAGCGCACTATATACCTTTTAGGTATAAAAGTTAGGTGCTGTCTGCACCTCTAATTGACCGAAATAGAACCATTTTCATCATCTACACCGACCCCTACCTTGACACTTCTATATAATAGGTTTATTTATAGTACTTATGCTTTAGGGAGACTTAATAAGCTTAAAGACTCTCTAGATAAAGGTGTTTTATCCTATTCCTAGGAAAAGAAACTCCCTTAATATAATACCTATAGGAGCTAAGTAGTTTTATCTCTATTTTTAACAATAGTTAAGGTTATATTATAATTTATAACTCTTTAGATTCCCTTACTTATTTTAAACTATACCCTTATTATTAGTATAAGTTTATAAACTATAGGGTGCTAAGGAAGTAATAAGGGATTAATATTCTATATAGAAAGATAATATAGTATAGGCAGAACTAAAGCAAGTAACCTTAAGAGTAAGTAAGTTACTTACTAACTTCTAAATTCCTATAACGCCTATTTATCTTTAAGATAATATCTATAGACTGCCTATTATACTATTAGAAGCTATAGAGGTTATAGATAATAATCCTTTATTAGTTATTTAGGGTTTAATAGCATTAGGATCCTTTAATTTAATAGGGATGCTAATAATTACTTGCTTATCCGCAAAGAGAGGTGTAGTAATTCTAAGAGACTTTATATAATAATATTATTTAATAGAAGCTACACTACTAGAGGTAATGCCTAGTGTTAAGTATAAGGGCTATAAGAATAAGGTTATAATAGGGTTAGTAAATAGGGATAAGCCTTAGTACCTATAGAAAGTAACTTAGCCTCTAAAAATAAAGATACCTAATAAAAATAAAAAGAGTAGAATAGTTATAATTATTAAGATAAGTATTAATAAGCTCCCTATAGACAATAGTAAAGTCGCCCCTTTTAGGAGTAATAATAATAATAATAAGGATTTGCCTAAGAGTAAGAATAGAGAGAGTCCCTCTAATAATAAGGATAGGGACCCTCCTAGGACTAATAATAATAACACTAGAGATCTACCTAGGCCTAAAGATAGGGAGATAACTAATAATAAGAATAGAGAGGTATTAAATAATAAGACTAGAAAGAAAATAGATAATAAGAACTAAGATAAGGCTAATAATAAGAATAGGAAGAAAGCTAATAATAAGGACTAGAGTAGAAAGGGCAAAGAGAAGCTTAATAATAAAACTAATATTAGGGAAAAGCAAAAAGAGAGATATTACTAACATAGGATTTTAACAACCATAGCTACTATAGCCTATACCCCTAGGGCCACCTTAGTTACGCCTTAAGGGAGCGCCCCCCTTTATAAGTAGGCAATTAACTCTTACCTTTATATCTATTAAGGCAATAAGATCTAATCTAAGCAAATACCCATAGCGACTCTAAGATATATTCTTAGTTAAGGATATTTATAGTTCTAATAAAAATACTATTATATTAAACTATATAACTATTCCGCTATACTACACTTTCTAAGCAAATACTACTAGGGTAGTATTAACCCTAACTTATCTTAGTAAATTAATAAGGAGTATAGTAAAATATTAACTAATTTAAGACTTATAGGACTTAACTACACTCACTAGTAACTATAGAATCCCTATCTCTCTATCTATATTTATCTTTAATAAGTATAATAACCTTTAGCTAAAGGGTGCTCCTTACCTATCTAAAATCTAAAGCATAACTATTATTGGATATAGCAGCCTCACATCTTAGGCATCACTCATAATACCTTCCCTATTCGAGGCCATAGGTTATCATAGATTGCGATACCACGGCACTTAGGGCAAAGACCCTCTTTGCCCTCGTACCTATGCCCTCGTTATGCCACATGTGTAAATAGCCTAGATAGTAAAATACATTATTATAACTTTCCACACTGTCTTATAGGTTATAAGCCTAGCGCTTTCTATTACGCCCTATTTTTACACTTAACTATTTTTTTACTATTAAGAAGTTATATATATTTTACGCTAGAAGCTTTAATATATTTAAAAACGTATTAATTATGTAACTTAAGGGGCGGAAAATCCTTTCTCTTTTAAAAAAACACAATAACCTTATAAGGCACGATTAAATTAATTAATTACACCTTATTTAAAAAACATATCTCTCTTTACACAAGCGGGATTTAAATACATAACCTTTATAACGTTAATTAATAGGTTATAAGTGCGGCATTTATAACACATTAGCGTGAATTAACATATATTTAAAATTAGGAATAACTTTAAAAAAATTAGACCTTTCTAGGTAGATCTTAGTGGATAGCAGGCTAGGACAAGATATTCCTTGCGGAACTACCTTAGGCACCTAAGACTAATAATCCAGATCTATTGCTATCTAGGTAGTAATTATTATTACTAGGTAAAGTAAATTAGTAAAGCAAGTATAGTAAATTCTAGTAAAGCATTACCCTCTAACTAGGCTAAGGTAAAATAAGATTAAGGCATTTAAAAACACCTTACACTATTAACTTTATATCTCTATGTGTTAGTAGCTATATAGTAATTTAACTAAGAGAGAGCTACTACTATAACTCCTACTTAACTAAATTAATAATAATTAGTATTAAGTAATTATAGTAATTAGAGTATATGAATTTTAATATATAACCCTCTTATTGCTCCTATAAATCTTAATATAGATAATAATTATATAGGCATAGTAGCAAGGTTAGTGTCACGACTTAAGGGTCGAAAGATAATAGAACAGAGTGATAGCTTAGATTCACAGTTATAGCTAGAAAGGTACTACCTAGGGGTAAGTACATAAAGGTTTTAAGCTCTAACCTTTCACAAGAATATAGGTAGTCCTTAATAAATACCTTGCCCTACGCTTATATAACTATCTAGCTACTAGCTATCCCCTTCCTAACCTAGTAGGTCTAAGGTCCTACTAGTGCTCTATTATATAATAATCCTATCTCTATCCCTTACGCTCCTAATATAATACCCACTCTTTATATAATTATCTTTAATTATATAATAAGCTACTTACTTAGGGCGTTTACACTATATAGTCCTAGAGGCTATAGTTAATAGAGGGTTTAGGTTAGGTATAATATATTATAGTGTAATATATTATTAAAAATAATAATACTAATAATACTAGGGTATAAATATTATTATCCCCCTATCTATTAATACTAAATAGTAACCTATTTACTACTCTAATATAGTAAAGTAAATGCTCTTTACCTTATACTAATAGTTCTAAGAGAGTAAACACCCTATATTAAATTTTATAATTAGGTTAAATAGATAGGGTATTAGACACTATATATATAAATAAACTTATTTATAGGTCTTAGTAATATAGTAGTGTGGTTACTATATGTTTATAGCTACTAGTATGTTTACGAATAGTAATAATAATAGTAAATATTATAATCCCCGCGTTAGCTATATGTAGTGTGTAAATTACTTAGGGGGTCTATAGTTAATATAAAAGGGACTAGATCTTCCCCCCTTATATATATACTTCCTTTCCCTTATATACTATCTAACTATTATAAGTTTTTTTATCTTTACTTATCTTCCCTTTACTACTTCCTTATTACTAACCTATAGCTAGCTTATAATATCTAAAATCTATTTATTAACTTCTACTCTACTACTAGGTCTACTTTTATAAAATAAACCCTTAGGGAAGTTACTAGAGAAGTTACCTTAAAAGAGAATAGTATCTAAAATTTCTATATAAGTTTACTACTTTCTTACTAGGTTATTACTACTAACTTATAGCTAGTAATACTAAAATTCTATATATATAGTGTAGTTAGTAGATTACTATATAGAATATATAGCCTAAGAATAGTACTTATACTATTCCTTAGTATCTTAAGGAGAATAAACCTTTTCCTATAGAGTATAATAACTCTTATAGTATAATCTTATTACTTCTTTACTTCTTATAGTTACTAACCTATAGTAGTAAACTTAGCTAAATACGCCTATTATACCTAAAATAATAAGATATATATTAGAGTATAACTACCTATTCTAAATCTCTAGTTTTAAGATACTAACCTACTACTAGTACCTTACTTAAATTATATAGCTTTATAAAAAGCTATTTAATATTATTAAAGCTATACCTAAGGGAGATTACTACTACCTTAATAAAGTAAGTATATCCCTAGTTCTCTTAACTTAATTACTACTAATATACTAATAGTCTCTTATTTATACTAAGTAAAAACTATATAATACCTTTCTAAAGACTAAAAATACTAATAAGTATAGGTATATTTATTATACTTAGGTAGCTACTAAAGTAGCCTAGGAAGCTAAGTATAATAAGCACACTACTATAGTGTAGCTAGCTAATACTACTAACCTTAAGGTCTAAATTAATATTATAAACTATCTTTACTATATATATAAGAATATCCTAATAATAAGTCTCTTAAATATCTATAGGCACTTCTTTACTAACTTACTAGTAGTTTACTTCTTATATCTCTAGGCTTCCTACTTATATTAGTCCTTCTAAGTTACCTAGAGAGCTCTATATCTTTATATATAGGGAAGGTAACTCTTCTAATAATAAGGCCCCTATGCCTCTAAAGGCTTCTATACCTATTATTACTATAGTCTCTAAGGAAAATAGGGGTAAGGGTAAGGATAAAGAAATGCTTTTTAAGTAATTATTACTAGGTAGTTATATTATAATTATAAGAGTAATATAATTATATCTTTTTAGAATATTACCCTATATTATTTACTATATTTATAGGGTATTACCTTATATTATTTACTAAGGGTAGTTTTATTACTATAACCTAGCTACTTAGTTACTACTTATAGTTATAGATAATATTCCTTATAATAAAATCTCTCTTTAATACCTATAAATTCTCTAAGCTATTATAGCCTTTCTATTTAACTAGGTACTTATAATACCTATTATTATAATAATATAAGATAATTCTTTTTACCTTTAACTCTTATTTATTATCCTTAATATTATCTTATAGTAAAGAAGTATTTACTATATTACTTAGGTCCCCTTTAAAGGGTTTAAGGCTTATAATATTAAATATATTATATAACTATGTTCTAGTAGGTAATTCTAGCTAGTAAGCTAGTCTATAACTCCTAACTACCCTTATAATCTTATAAGGGCCTAGGTACTTTATAGTTAACTTCCTACTTAGCTATCTTAGGTTAATATTCTTTATAAATAGTAGAATATAATTACTAACTTTAAACCTCTTTAGGGTTCTTTTTTAGTTATAGTATTTCTTATACTAAGCTTATAAGTTAATTAGAAGCTATTTAATTACTATGTGTTTCTCTCTTAGTAATAATACTCTACTCTTAGCCTAATTATTTATAAGTAGAATATTAGGTACTACTTACTATAAGCCCCTAGGGTTATACTCTTATAATGCCTTTACTAGTATATAGCTATAAGTTATATAGTTACTAGTATTATATGTAAATTATACTATTAATAGGTTATTAGCCTAGTTAGTTTATTTAGTGTAGGAGAAAGCCCTTAAATAATATTCTAAGACCTAGTTTAATTATTCTATTTACCTATTTATTTATAGGTAAAAAGTAGTGCTTAGTAGCTACTTAGTTATAATAAGATAGTAAAAGGTTATCTAGAATCCGCTTATAAATATAGAACCTTAGTCTATTATAATACCTTCTAGGGCTTTATAATCTCTAAAGACATATTCTAGGAATATAGTAGCTAACCTATTACTTATTAGTTATATTAAAATAAGGATATAAATACTATACTTTATAAAATAATCTATAATTACTAAGACTATATTATAGGTCTAGTTAGTGTCTTTAACTAGTAGTAATCTAGTAATAAAATCTATTAATAGTTCTTAAAAGGGGTAATCTAGCTTTAGTAAAGTAGCTAACTTACTATATAGCTTATAGTACCTTAGCTTTAAAACTTAATAATTTATATAGGTACTAATATATACCTTTATATCTTTCTTTATTAATAGCTAGTAGTACTAACTTATAATTTAATAAAGCATCCTACTAACTCCTTAATACCTAGTAGTAGGGTTATTATATATTAATAATAAAATCTCTTTTCTTATCCCCTAGGGAATATAAACTTAACTCTTAAATATTAATAGCTTAGAGAGTCTAATTAACTATATTTATAATACTTCTAAGTTACTGCTTTTAAGTAGCTTTCTCTAATATATAGTAAACTTATTATTTTACTATATACCTAATAATAATACTTAAATTAGAATATCTAATTCTAAGCTATTATCCTAAGTATTAGAGTTAAACTTAGAAGAGATTCTCTATATAGCTTAGATCCTTACTATAATATCTCTATAAGTAGCTAGCTTATAAGTTACTTCTAGTCTTATAGGTACACTATAGTTAAGCAGCGTTTCTAAGGGGCGCCCTTACTACTTACTAGTAACTATACTAGCTAGAATACCCCTTTTAATAATATCTAGTCTTATAGCTTTCTTAAAAATATAGCTAAGTTATATTTTCTTAAAACCCTAGATATTCCTATTACTATTATAAGGTCTTTATAACTAACTATTTACTATATTAAATAATAATATAATAAAGCTTATAGTATTCCTATTACTACTATAAAGTTCCTATTAATTAGTATTTATAAACTTAGATAAGAAGTTTAGTAGCTATAAGGTTACTACCTTCGCTTTCCTATCCTTACTTATATAATCTACCCTTCTTAATAATATATTAGTAGGGTTTAACTTACTAGCCTTATATTTAATCCTAAAGTTAAATAGGTATAGCTTATTAAGCGCTATTACCTACCTACTAGTTAGCTATAGCTTTATAGCTAGGTACTTATAGTTTAAGTAATCTATTACTACTATAATTAGGTAAGTTAAGTACACTAGGTAATGCCTCTATACCCTAAAAGCCTCTTAGATTACTAATAATTTAGTATCTAGCATAAGGTAGTGTAACTTAGTATTAGTTAACTTCCTTAATATATATATAACTAGGTACTAGTAACCTAGCACTAATATTATAAGTATTACTCTAATAGTAAAACCTAATATATCTATCTCTACTCTTAATAAAGTAAGTGGGTTAAAGTATACTAAAATTAGTGCTTCCTAGAATAACCTCTAGAGTTCTCTAAATATAGCTAGCTTATAGGGTTCTAGCTTAAAGGTTACTAGTTATCCCCCTTAAGTTAGTTTATTAATAAAATAACTACTTTACTATACTACTTAATAAAATATTAATAAAATCTAGTAAACCTAAGGAATAATTAGATATCTAGGATACTATAAGGTATTAGCTATATTATAATTACTTCTACCCTTAATAGTTCTATTATAATACCTTTCTTAGATATAATAAATCCTAAGAATTTAACCTCTATAACTAAAAATTAATACTTCTTTAGGTTAATAAAAAGCTTTATATTACGGAGTCTACTTAAGACTTATTTAACGTAGCCTATATAAGTAGCTATGTCGCTACTATAGATTAGGATATTATCTAGGTAGATAATACAAATATTATCTATAATATCCTTAAGGACCTTATTAATATACTCCTAGAAAGTTACTAGTATATTAACTAATCTAAATAGCATTATAAGATACTTAAAGTGCCTATATTTATAATAGAATACTATCTTTTACTTATTACCTAAGTAAATATATAGCTAGTAGTATATATCTATTAAGTTAAGTTTTATCTAGATAACTATGCCCTTTAAGTAATTAAGGATTTTAGTAATTAGTAGTAAGGGGGACTTATTCTTAATAGTAATCTTATTTAGGCCCCTATAATCTATATAAAGCCTTAATTTCCCTCCTTTCTTTAGAATAAATAAAATTAGGGCCCTAGCTAGGCTAACTAATCTTCTAATTTATCCTTTTTACTATATATCTATAAGATACTCCCTAAGCACCTCTAGCTCTTTCTTAGCTAAGTTATATATTAGTCCCTAAGGTAGTGTTTTCCCTTCTTCTAATTTAATTATATAAGTATAGCCCCTAGTTTAGGAACTATTCCTACTAAATCCTTATTAAATATATCTTTAAATTCTAAGTATTCCTTTAGAAGCTCTAGTTTATCTATATTATTACTTAGCCCTTACTTAGTTATAGGTTACTTATTACTTAGACTATCTAAGGATCTTAGGTTAGCTATAATATATTACTTATATAACTTATAGGTATACTCTAAGATTATTATTACTTCCTTATTACTTATTTTCTAAATTAGCTTTAGTAAGTCTACTAGTAGGTTCTCTTTTAGTTCTTTTCCCTTCCTATTCTTTAGGCTATTTAAGATAACTTTTACTAAACCTAGCACTAGAGTAACTACTAACTATTTTAATACTCTATATACTCTTTACTTACCCTAAGTATATAAGAGGTACTCCCTTATTACTAGGTATCTTTAAAACTTCTCTTTTTAATATATTACTATAGGTTTATATTCTTTAATCTAGTCTATACCTAGTAGTAGCCTTTCTTTAGTATTAGTAATAAAGTAGCTAACTTAGTAAACCTTTATAAACCCTATACTATCCTTTATTAATACTAATCTCCTTAGAATTCCCTAATATAGAATTATATCCTTACTTATACTTTTAAGGTTTTAATCTATTTTTTTAACTCTTTTCTAATCCTCCTTAGATAATAACTTTAGGTATATAGTTAAGGATTATACACCTAAATCTATTAGTGCCTTTACTACTACCTACTAGTAATCTTATTATAGAGATATATAGACTCTAACTCTTAGGTCTACTAATTTATCTATAATAAGCCCCCTATCCTAGGTTTATATAGATAAAAGTAGTATCTTATTAGGATTAGATACTTTATTACTACTATTATTATGCTTCTCTATAGTGTATTTATTACTCTTATAAATAAAGTAGTCTAATAAATAGTAAGCTATTAAGATATATCTAGGCTTCCTATATTTATAATATATAATAGGTAATCTTTCTACTTACCCTTTATTCTATTACTATAAGTTATCTATAGGTAAAGTTAATTACTATTACTTCTTCTTATTATCTTAACTCTTTTTATAACTTTATATTAGTTTTATTACTACCTTTACTTTCTTACCTTAGCCCTATAACTAGCTCTAAGTAGTTAGAAACTCCTAGCTAAGTATTTACTTCCTTATAGTGTTATTAAGGCTATTAATAAATATATAAATTCTTAGTTATATTAGGATTAGTTTAGGTAGGTTAGATTTAACCTTAGTCTAATTCCTAATAAAGGCTTAAAATAATTAGCTATTACCCTACTAAAGATTTAGTAATAACCTAGTTACTTCTAAGTATCTAGTATTCTTATTTATTATTCTAGTCTTTAGCTATATAATAAAGCTTACCTA
This sequence comes from Epichloe bromicola, assembly GCA_023658445.1. Classification (NCBI taxonomy): domain Eukaryota; kingdom Fungi; phylum Ascomycota; class Sordariomycetes; order Hypocreales; family Clavicipitaceae; genus Epichloe; species Epichloe bromicola. The sequence goes on from CP098268.1 coordinate 5,003,881, forward strand.
ATTATAGTCCTTATATTCTATATAACTATCTATAGCTATATAGCATATTTATTATTACTTTATATTATTAGTAAGGTATTTACTAGTATAAGCTACCTTTATTATATTATTATAAAAGGTATATTAGTCTAATTTAAATAATATATTTAAGTTTACTAGGAAATTCTAGAGGTTTTTATAAGTATCCCCCTTATATAATAGTATCTATAGCTATATCTTAATAATACTATATTAATATATATTTACTACTTACTTAGTGCTTATTAGTAAAGTAAGTATAAGAGTAGTTAGTCTAACCTAAGGAGGTAGATTTATAGGTCCTTACTAGGTTCTAACTAATAGTAGGTTTACCTAAAGCTTCCTAATTTTTACTTCTATTTATAGAATTTCCTATATTTTCTATATATATTATAGCTTAGCTTATATAATATTATAATACTATTATACTACCTCCTTAATACTATTATTCTTAATTCTAGTATTATTATCTAGATTAGTCTTAGGTAGTATCTAATATACTTAATTATTAGTATCTATTATTTAAGTATTTACTATATTACTACTACCTTACTTATCTATAGTATTACTACTAGGGGGTATAGGTATATTTTATATAAATATTCTCTAGTATACTAATATTATAATCTAGCTAATAGTCTATTACCCTAAAGGGATTAAAAGCTTAATTTATTATAACTTAAGGGTTAAAAGATAATAGAATAGAGTAATAGCTTAGATTTATAGTTATAGCTAGAAAGGTACTACCTAGGGGTAGGTATATAAAGGTTTTAAGCTCTAACCTTCTATAAGAATATAGGTAGTCCTTGCTAAATACCTTACCCTACACTCACGTAACTATCTAGCTACTAGCTATCCCCTCCCTAACCTAGTGGGTCCGAGGTCCTACTAGTGCTCCATTATATAATAATCCTGTCTCTGTCCCTTACGCTCCTGATAGTTAGCTATATAGGTAACTCTAGCGACCGCGGTGACTCTAATATAACTAGAAGAGCATAATAATATAATAAAGAATTAGTTCTCTTAAATTATAGTTATCTTACCCCTTAAGGGGGTAGAGAATTATAAGGAATAGGAGATCTTAGTTAAGATATAAGTCTAAATTATATAATTAATAAAGCACCTTACTAGGGAAATTTTATATTCTCCTATAATAGATAAATATTATACTATTCTTATATCTATTATTTAGTAAAGCCTTTTTTTATAAGTTTAGAAGAATCTAACTTATATAGGATAAACTAAGACTATACTAGTGACTAAAATAATAGAAATAATTAGATATAATTATAGTTTTAAAGCTAATTTAGCTATTATTAAACTACTCTATAAATTCTTAAAGTCTAAGAGATTAAATTTCTTAACTACATAAACCTAGCTTAATTACCACTAAAATCTATAGAATTAAATTAATAGGATATAGGAAATCCTAGATATTATATAGTGTGAGGCCCCGCCCACAACACAGCGTGCACACCCCACAGGCATGCTAGGCCTAGGGCTAGGTCCACGTGACACTAGCGAGCCGCTAGATAAAAGCTAGTAACTTATGTATATAATACTTAGACCTAGTAAGCTTTAGTAAATATATAAGTGCCCCTATACCTCTTACCTAGCTATCCTTTATTCTTATAATTCTAAAGCTTCTCCTACTAGCTACCTAAGAGTAATATAGGGGGGAGAACTACCTAATCTATAAGAGTAATATTAGATAATAACTAAGGGCTACTAGATAAGGGTAATACTATAGCTAAGAATATGCCTTATTCTATAGGTATTATAACTAAAGATATACCCCTTACTATCTATACCTAAGCTATAGTAATAGTAGAGCAAATTACCTAGCTTAAGGAACTTTAGAAACTATAGGAAAGAGAGTAAAAGCTTTAAAATCTATTATAGTATAATACTAGAGAAGAATAATTAAAAAGGTAGTAAAGAGCTAGCACTTCCTTAAGCTATAGTAGCTAAGAGGTTAAAGTTTAGAATATTACTAACCTCTAATATCCTATAAACCTATAAAGATATAAGATATAGATTAATAACCTAAACTATACCTTTAATAGGGTAAAGAAGAAGTTCTAATATAACTACTAGAAGATCCTTTTTATACTTAACTATATATATATTAATTATAGGGTAAGATAGAATAAATACCTTAAAGAATAGTAAGCTAATAGCTAGGATAACCTTAAAGATAACTAGGATAAATTTTAAACCTAGATACTTATATTACTTTAGGACTTTACTAATTATAATATATAAATAGTAATATAATTAGAGAATATAAAGTAATATAACTATAATAGTATAGGATACCTTATATATTACTATAAGAAACCTAAGAAAGAGCCCTAAGAAGGCCTAGAAAACTCCCTAAGGTAGAAGTAAATACCCTTATCTCTATCTCTAATACTAAGGTGCTAATAGGGCATTAGTTTTATACACTAGTTACTATCTATAGGTATAAAGACATTAAAATAGTAGCTAATCTAGATAGTTATACTAAGATTAATATAATTAGTATTAAGTTTATAAGAACCTATAAACTTAACTAGGCTAAGGCTATAGTACCTATTATTAAGGTAGTAGAAGCCCTTATAGTCCCTTAATATAGTATCTATAAGGTACCTATTATAATTAAGGACTTAAGAGGAGAAAAAGGAACCTTAAGCTACTATATATAGCTATAAATAGAGACCTAAGAGTAGGGGGAAGCCCTATATTAATTAGAATATATACCCTTATAGAAGAATATATATACCTTTACCTATATTTATAGAAATAGTAGTTTAAGAAAGGAAAAGTAGCCTTTTTACTATTAACTCCCTATAAATTTATAAAAGTAATATATAATAAGACTATTATATATACTATTATAGGGGTTATAGAAGATAAGTTTATTACCCTTAAAGATAATAAGGAGGTAAAAGTATATAGAACTATTAAAAATATTCCCCTAGAACTATATAAGTTTAAAGATATATTTATATTAGATAAGGTAGAAAGCTTACTATTAAGAAAAGAGACTAACTATATAATTAACCTAGTACCTAGGGCTACACCCCTATATAGACTAATCTACTCTCTTTCCTAAAGTAAGCTAAAAGAACTCTATAAATATATTAATAAAAACCTATAGAAAGGCTAGATAAGACCCTCTAAGAGCCCTATAAGTATACCTATTCTATTTATACTAAAGAAAGATAGAATACTCTAGTTATATATAGATTATTAAGGACTTAATAAAGTAATATAGAAGAATTACTACACTCTCCCCTAATTTTAGAGATCCTAGACTAGTGCTAAGGAGCTTACTACTTCTTAAAAATTAATATTAAGGATATATACTATTAAATTTATATTAAAGAAGGTAATAAGTAAAAGACTATATTTTATACCTATTATAGACACTATAAATACCTTATAATACCCTTTAGGTTAACTAATACCCTAGCTACTTTTTAAAGTTATATTTATAAAGCACTCTATAGGCTAGTTAATACTATTTATATAGTATATCTAGATAATATCCTTATCTTTTTAAAGATATAGGAGAAATATACTATATATATTAAGGAAGTTTTAGAATATATAAGATTAGTAAAGTTATATATAAAACCCTTAAAGTATTTATTCTACTAGGAGTTAGTAAAGTTCCTAGGGTTTATTCTATTAGTTAATAGGATCTTAATAGATACTTACTAGGTTAATATAATCTAAGAATAGAAAGAGCTTATAAGCTTTAAGAATATATAGTCCTTCCTTAGGTTCTATAACTTCTACTAATAGTTTATCTATAAATACTCTAGGATTATAGTACCTCTTTATATATTAATAAAAGGTAGTTAAAATAGTATCTAGACTAGGAAGTTTATATTTAGAGTAAAGGAATAGCTAGTATTTAACTAGCTAAAAGAGGCCTTCTAGTAAGCGCCTTTTCTTTATTATTATAACCTAAGTTAACTAGTATATATTAAGATAGATACTTTAATCTTTATAATAATAGAAATCCTATCTTAATAGAATAATAAGGGCTATTAGTATCTAGTAGTATTTTAGTTAAGGAAATTTATAAATACTAAGTGTAATTATAGTATAGCTAATTAAGAGCTACTTACTATAGTAAAGTTATTTAAATACTAGTAATACTATATTAAGAGCATAGTAAGCCTAGTTAAAGTCCTATTAGACTACTATAACCTATAGACCTTTATAAGGTAGTAGAAGTTAAATAGAAGGTAGGTAAGATAGTGTATATTTCTTTATCCCTTTTACTTTATAATTAGGTATAGACCTAGGAAAAGTAACCTAGTAGATATACTATTAAGAAGGTCTAATTATAAGGGTAAACCCCTAATAAATAGGGCATTATTACTAGAACTTTAAAGGAAGATAGTACTTACTAAAATAGTAAAAGAAGAGAAACTAATATATTAAAGAAGATATAGTAAGATACCTTTAGGGGAGGAAAATACCCTAGTCTTAGGTATAAAGAGGCTTAATAAGATATCTTTAGGGGAGGAAAATACCCTAGCCCCTATAGAGAGAATAGCTAGAGTAGCCTAGTTAAGAAGCTAGTTAGCTACTATAAATCTAGTAAAAGGTTAGCTAACTAAAGGGGATTTTAAGAAAAAGGTAGTGTATATCTAAGATATTAGTGTAGTATAAGAGATATAGGGGACTATTATATTACTAAATCCTTACTAATCTAGGCTAAATAAACTATTAGTATAACTACTATAGAAGGTATAGGATTAAGACCTAGATTTATAGAGATAGAATAGTAAGATTAATAACTCCCTAGTAAAAGGGAAGGAAAAGGCTAGTCTATAGTTATATAGTATAGGGGGTTTTTTATTATACTAAGACTAGGTAGTTATTCCCTAGGAGCTTATCTTATAATAGGAGCTTCTATAGCTATACTATAATAATCTACTAGTAGGTTACTTTAGGACTAAGTATACTCTAGAGCTACTAAAGTATTACTTTTAGTGGCTAGCTATAAGTAAGTTTATTTTACACTATATTATAAGCTATAGGGTTTACTAATAGGTAGTAGCTAGAAGGTATTGCCTATATAGAAGCCTTAAATTACTACTAATACTAAGGTAACTATAGATAGAAATCTTAATAGACTTTATTATAGGGTTACCTATTATATAAGTAGGTAAGTAAGAGACTAATATAATCCTAGTAATTATAGACTAATTTACTAAGTATTCTATCTTCCTACCTATAACTACTACTATTAATATAGCTAAATTAGTAGAACTTTTCTATAAAGAGATTAAGCTATAATTTAGAGCCCTAGAGGGTATTATATCTAATAGAGGTTTAGTCTTTATAAGCTAATTCTAGTTAGACCTATACTACCTATCTTAGGTAAAGTAGAGGCTTTCTATAGTATTTTACCCTTAAACTAATAGGTAGATAGAAAGAATAAACTAAGTACTTAAGCACTACCTTAAATATTTTATTATAGAGAACTAATAAATATAGCCTAAGCTACTTCTAATAGCTTAATTTACCTATAATAATATAGTAAATAAAAGCACTAGCTACTCCCTAAACTATTTACTTATAGGCTATTTACCTAAGTTTTATCTAGCTCTTAGGGGTAAGAGCTAGGAAGGGGAGGTGCTAGAAGTATATATATATATTATAAAGCTATATAAAGTTAGAGAGTATCTAAAGGAGAACTAGGCTAAAGCTACTAAAACCTAGGTAAAGTATTATAACTAGTGTTACTAGCTATTAATACTATTAAGATAACCTAGTATTACTATTAGTAAAGAATATTAGGCTTAAGGATATAAAATAAAAGCTAATCCCTAGATTTATTAGGCCTTTTTAAGTACTTAATACTATAGGGAAATAAGTATATAGACTAGTATTACCTAAGAAGTATAGATAGCTATATAATATATTTTATATAAGCTTATTAGAGCTATAGAATTACTATAAAGACACTAGGAATAAGAATATACTAATACTAGACCTTAAGGATAAAGAAGATAAGTATAAAGTTAAGGAAGTTAAGGACTATAAGAAAACCTATAAAGGTAATAAATACCTAGTAAAATAGAAGGGTTAGCTAAGTAAATATAACTAATAGGTTCTAGTAGAAAATATAGAAGGCACTTAATATATAATTTAAGTGTTTTACTAAAGTAAATTATATAAGAAAGGTAGTAATATATAGGTAAGTTATAGGTAAAGAGATATAGAGTTATAATAAAAAAGGCCTAGCCTTATTAGCTACTATTATACTCCTATATAAACTACCTTAGACTATTTACTAAATAATAAAAAAAAATATACCTAAAGCATAAGGAGGGTTAAGGGGAACCCCTTTATTATTACCCCCTTATAGAAAAAAGCCTAACCTCTATAAATAAGATACTTAGCGCTATTCTTATCCTTAGTAATTACCTAGTATATTACTAGTATAAAATAATATTTTACTATTCCCTAGGGAATATACCCTAGGTCTAAGTATTATAGGTATAAAGTTATTTTTATATTCTATATAATCTTAAGTTTATAGTAGTTTAGCTATAGAAGAATTAGTAAATATATAGTAAGGTAGGGTAGAATAACTATAATACTTATATACCCTAGAATTAGGCTAGGGAATATTATAATAAGTAGCTACTATTATAATACTATATACTATTAGTATATAATAAAGGCATACTACTACTAAATATAAGTAAGAGACTAGTAAATATATAGTAAAGAAATAAACCTAATAAACCTTTATAGCCCTAGTTAAGCTAAAAGTAATATAGTATAATATATTTATATAGTTAAACCCTATTATTAGATAGAGGTAACACTTAGTAATATAGAAGTAAGAGGCCTCTAAAAATAGGCAGTCCTTAGGGTCTTTCTCTACTATATTACTATAGATATCTATAAGTATTTAGGCCTAGTCTAAAACTATAAGAAAGTTAATAAAATTACCCCTTATTATAGCTATAGCCTATAGGAATTTATTAGTAAAATAAGACTAAAAAATATAGGAAGAGTAGTATACTTATAGTCTTATAAGAATTACTATAGTTATAGTATTAGGTATAGCACTTAGAATATTTTATCTTTTAAGGATTTATAAATAAATTATAGGGAAATTAATAGTTAATCTATAGTAATATAGGCTTAGCTAGGGGATATTTCTTAAACTTAGTATATCTAGTGCGTAAATAATATATATAGCTATATTCTTTTAAAGGAATATACTTATTTTCTATAATAAATATATAGTAATTAAGGACTAGGAAGGGATAGAAACTAAAGGTATAAGAAATAATTAAAAAATTACTATAGTTATAGAAGGGAAAAGTATATAATATAATAAAGAATTATAGGTAAATTTATAGTTAAACCCTATCTATTATTTATTATTATTTTAGAGGCTATTACTAGTTAGTAAATAGCTATAAAGTAGCTAGTAAAAGCTATTTAGAAGCCTAGCTATAAGTAAGGAGGTAATTATAAGGCCCTGCCTATAACATAGCGTGCATACCCTATAGGTATACTAGGCCTAGGGCTAGGTCTATGTAACACTAGCAAGTCACTAGATAAAAGCCAGCGACTTGCGCGTATAACACTTAGACCTAGTAAGCTTTAGTAAATACACAAGTGCCCCTATACCTCTTGCCTAGCTATCCTTTGTTCTCACATATAGGTATTATAAATAATTAAGGCAGTGGAAGACTCTATGCCTAAAGCCTATAGCTCTTAGAAGATAAAGGGTTCTTAAAGGCACTCCTAATAAAGGATAATATACTTATATATTTATTATATAAAGCTAATAAGCTATAAAAAGATTAAAAGATAAACTTTAATACTTAAACTAAAGGGATAAATAATAATTAAAAGACTAAAGGTAAAGGTAATTAGTCTAAAAAGAATAACACTATAGAAACCTTAAAATTAGACTATAGATATTAGATCTCCCCTAGGAGAATAATATATATAAAGGATAGTTATTAGAAGCTTTATCCTAAACTTATTCCTAACTAAAGGAAGAAAACTATAAAGCCTATAATATTTACTATATCTTTAGATATTATTATAGTAAGGATAAATCTCTTAATAATAGTATTAAATTAAGATACACTATTTGTGTATATAAATACTAAGGAATATCTTATAAGGGATAATTATATCCTAGATACTAGATATAACACATATATATTTAATAACACAAAGTGGTTTATGTATTTAAATACTAATGTAAACGCAAAGCTAATAATAGTAAGTAATAGCTAGTATCTTTATGTAAATAGAATTAGAAGCGTATAACTTATAGTTAGTAATAGCTTCCTAGAGTTATCTAATGCTTAATATACACTAAAAGTAGAGGTTAATATAATCTTACTAGGACTCCTTAAAAAGGGAGGTATTATAATAGATAGTTATAAGGACCTTTTAATCTTAAAGGGTATAGGACTACTGATTAGTTCATACTAATAGAAATCTAATATTATAACTTTAGTGCTTTAGGATAAAGAACCCTAATTTAATTTTATAGCTCTTATAAGCAATTTAATTATAAAATAGGTTAAATTTAGGCTACTTTATAAGTAACTTAGATATATAAGTAAAGCCTATATTATTAAGGCTTATAAAGAGGCTAGAATCTTAATTAAACTATAATTACTTACGAATTTTTAATGCCTAGCGTGCTTACTAGCAAAGGCTCCTTAATAGATTAATTATAATAATTTAAATAACACTACACATTTCCTTTTATATGTTTTTTCGGACTTTATTAAATATAAGCTAAAAGGTTTTAGTAGTAAAAACTATATATTATATTTAATTAATATTTATATGTATTTCTACTAGGTAATCCTAACTATTAATAAGTTAAATATAGTTAAAGTAATTATAGCTTAGAAGACTACTATAGAGAATATAGGCGGAGGTTATACTATAAAATACTTTTATATAGATAATATAATAGAATTCCTTAGGGAAAAGTTTAAGATCTATTATTAAAAGGAAGGGATTATTTTCTATATAAGCGCTCCTTATATCCTTGCTTATTAAGGTATTATAAAACACATAGGTTAAACCCTAATAGAAGCAGTAAGATCTATAATAATTAAGTTATAACTTCCTAAGATACTATAGCCCTTTACTATAAGGCATATAGCTAAGATTACTAATCTACTTCCTATAAATAGTACTAAGAATAGTAGTTTACTATAAGAGACTTTCTTTAAGATACTAGGTCTTTAAAATAATACCTTAATTTATTACTTATAAACTTAGGGATATCTTATATATATATAAATACCTAATAAATATTAGGTAAAGTCTTAAAAGATAGCTCTAAGAGCTAAGATTAGTAGACTTATAGGTATAGAGGGACTAAAGTATTAACTCTATAAGATCTAGATCCCTAATAAGTAAAAGATTATTTATATAAGGGATATTTACTTTAATAAAAGTAATACACTAGTCTAAATTAATAATAATAAGGATTTATATATTATAGAGCTTATTAACCCTTTATTTAAAGAGAAAGGATATTATATTATTAATATTCTAATTAATTAACTAGTTATAAAGAATATATATTATATAGTAAAACTACTAAGTAAGAAATCTATAGAAATTAAGGCTATAGGTTATAATAACATAGGTAGTAATACTATAAAAGCAATACTACTATTATAATTACCTTTACTATAATAGTTCTTTCCTTCTCCCTTTATAAGTCCTAAGAAGAGAAAACTCCTAAAGAACCTAAGATAAAGTATATATAATAATACTATTATTCCTTAGGAAGAGAAATTCTCCTAAGGGAAAGAAGCTAAAGAGGCTACTAAAGAGAAAGAAAAAGCTAAAGATAATAATAATATTAGTTAATAATAATAAGGCAAACCCTCTAAGCTAAGATATAGCTAATAGGCTAGCCCTTAATATAACTACCTTAATATTACTATATTAGGTAAAAAGAAAGTATACCCTTAATAAAGGTTAAATATAATAATTAAGTACTATAAGGATAATATTTATAATAAAGAGAAAGAGACTTATAAGTTATATAGTTTCTTAATACTTAAAGTAGCAAATTTAGTAAATATAAAGATTAAGATCTCTAATAACTAGTTTAAGGTAAAGAAGATAAATAACTATTATTCTTTCTAGAGACTTATAGAGTTAAAGGAACTAGAGAAGATTAAAGAGAAGTAATACTAGACTCTTATAATACCTCTAAAGAATATAAAGATCTTTAATAGGCACTAGGTTTACACTATAAAATACCTAATTAATATACCTTTATATATAAAAGCTTAATAAGTTATATAAGGTAATTAAAATATAGAGGTATTTAAAAAGGAAGATCTCTATATAGCTATTATATACTTAGTCTTTTTATATGTTTTCTATACTATTATTACTATTCTTAACTATAAGTAAAAATAATATAATACTATAAATACTTTCCTAAATACTAGGGTGTAGGTTAAAGTGTATATAAGGTAACCTTAAGGATATAGGGATAGAATAAAATATGTTTATAAGCTTAATAAAGCTCTTTATAGTTTTCTAATATTACCTCTTTAGTGGTTAGATAATATCTTAAAGAAGCTTAAGAAATAAGGCTTTACTTATTTAAAGTAAAAGCTCTATATCTTTTATTAAGAAAGTATCTTTCTCCTTCTCTATATTAATAATATAATTATTATAGTAAAGGATAAGGTAATAGTTAAATTTATTATTACTAGACTTAGAAAGTAATATAAATTAAAGCGCTTAGGGGAACCTAAGCTATTTCTTAGTATTAAATTTGTTTATAATAGAAATAACTAAATAATACTAATATATTAAAATCTCTATATATAGAATATTATAAAGAGATTTAAGGTTATTACTAGTAAGATATCTATAATACCTTAGCTACCTAAAGTAAAAATTCCTATAGATTAGAAAAGTCTCCTAATAATTTATAATCTATTAGATTAGGCATAAAGAACTAGAAGCTTTAACTAGCTTATAATATATATAAGACTAAACATCATGTTTATATTAAATCGTTTATATAGTGTAAATTATATACTAAAGAAGATTTACACTTAACTTATAAAGTATCTTTAGAGATATCTTACTAGATTATAGAATCTAGGGATTATACTAGGTAGTAAGAGACCTAATAATAACTTAATTAATCTAAATAGTATCCTTTAAGTAAAGGGATATATTAAAATGTAGGGAGCTGATGCCAGCTGGCAACAGCTGTACAAGTGCAAGCTCTATAGTCTAGGACTAATAGAGCCATAACGTTAATTCTTATTAACGCAACGCAACGGAAGTAGTAGTAGTTATTAACTAATAGAATTTAATTTAGATTACTTTATAGTAACTAATAAAGCAATAGAATTGATTTTTAGTTGGTTTATTTAGGCAATGCGGCTGTTAGTTAAGAGGCCTAGCTAACTAGCTAGATTAAAAAGATCTTCTTCCTCTTATAGACTTACTAACTATATTAGCAGGCCTAGGCCGCTAGCGGGGTCTTATAAGCTACTTTTTATTTTCTATAAAATTCATTTATATGTAAAATCTAAAAAATCAACTCACCACTATACATACTAGCAACCTATATATACTAAATTTTAATCTAAAAAATATTACTATATAAAAAGAAAGCCCTGTCTTCTAGCAATAATTTACTATATATAAGACTTTTATATAACCTCTAGTTAAAGAGAAAATCACTATTAAAGATAGCTATAGGGTAAGCTACTTATATTACTACTATAGGGTAGTTTACTTATATCACCCTAGCTTACCTAATTACTTATAGTTAGGGTTATAGGCACACTTATGCCTACAACACTAATTAACATTAGTCATCCACATAGTTAGTCGCAGCTGTTGACAGCTGCAACGTGGTCATTTGTAACCACCTTCGCAACCGTTGATAGCTACAGTGTAGCTATTAAGCTTGTAGTGCAAGCTTAGTAATATAAAGGTTCTTTGACTAGAAAGGGCTAAAAATAGGTCTTATTTTTAACAGGATATAGTAATGCCTCTCTTACTAATAATTTAGATATAAGGAGGTTAATAGTAGGTTATATTATTATACTTATAGGAGGTGTAATTCTTTAGTAATTAAAGAAATAATTACTAGTTATACTAAGCTTTATAGAGGCTAAGTTTATTAATTTAACACTAATAAGATTATTAATACTTTAGGTAGTAAATCTACTTAAGGACTTTAGAATCCTATAATAATAACTACTATTACTATTTATAAATAGCTAAAACGTAAAGGCAAACGTCCTAGATAAGAGGCGTAGAGGTTATACTTATTATATTAATATAAGATATAAATGGATTATAGAGAAAACTACGTAGGGTTATTTTTATTTAGAATAGATTAGAACTAATTAAATAATTACAAATAGGTTAATAAAAGGTCTTAAGTAAATTAAATATAGTGATTTCTTATGCCTTCTTTAAATAATAAGGGTATAAGACTTTATATTAAATAAGAACACTTTAGCAAAGTAAGTATCTTTATAGATAAACTAAATATATCTACAGCCTTATTTTTAGACTAGATATTCTACTAGGGGCGGTGTTAGATATAGCAGCCTTATATCTTAGGTATTGCTTATAATACTTTCCTTATTTAAGGCTATAGGTTATTATAGATTGCGGTACTATAGCACTTAGGGCAAAGACTCTCTTTGCCCTCGTACCTATGCCCTCGTTGTGCCACATGTGTGGATAGCCTAGATAGCAGAATACATTATCATCACTTTCCACACCGTCTTATAACTATTAAAGAATATAATAATATAGTAAACAAATTTAGGTTAAGGGCTAAGCTAGAAATATAATTACCACTATAAGAGTTACCTACTCTACTACTAAGAATTAAAGTATCTAAGGACTAGTTAAGACTCCTATTAGATTTTTAACCCTAAGGTTAGGCTATAAGTGTGCTAACTTAGTAGCCTCTAAGGATAAAAGCTTTAAAGTCTTAGCTTAGTAAGAATTAATAAAGGTGTAATAAGAGTAGGGTTAAAGTAATTAATATATTAATATATATTTCTAAGGCCTATTACCTATTTTACACCACTCTTATAGAACTTAATATATTAATTAATTACTACTAGAGGGGTGTTAATAATAATAAAGCTAAGGGGTTAAACCTATATAAATTAAAAGAGATTAGTAAATTTATAATATTAGTATTAAATAGAAAGGAGGGAGTTATTATTTTCTAATAGAATTTTAGATCTTTATTCTTAGGATAGAATAAAGAAAACCTTAAGGGGATTTTTAGCTAGTTAGGGACCTAGGCTAATGCCCTAAGTAATAATAAGTTAGAGAATACTATATTTACTAAGGCAGTGGCTAATTATACTTATAATATTAATAGAAGACTTTAGTAGTTAAAAAGCTTAGAAAGGCTAGAAGTACTAATTAGGTTAAGTGATAACCTAATAAGTATAGGGAAGTTAATAAGGAAGAATTATCTATCTAAAAAGATAGTTAATGTTTATAAAGGTTTATTTAATAAATTTAGGATAGATAGGGGTGGACTAATGCCCCTAAAGGATATAGAGGTCCTAAGGGAGGGTATTATTAATTTAAGGGATTAAATAGACTAATAGTAAGGGGGATTATAAATTAATTACTTTATGTTATTTGCTTTTCTTATTATTATAATAGTTAGGGTAACTATCTAGTAGTAGTGGACGTGAAGGGGGGGGAAGGTGCGAGACACCTATCCCTACCCTTTATATTAAAAACCCCGCTTTTAAAAATTCTTATAAAAGGGAGAGCTTTTAGAACCTTAAAGAACTATATAACCTAGCTTTTTTTTTAATTAATTTAATTTAAAAGCTTTATTTTGCAGAAGACGTGTTTTTGGATAACCACAAGCCAGCTGCCACACTAAAATCGTGTGGGTGGGTCATTCTGACGGATTGAGGATCATGGCGGATGCACATTTAATCCTTAACGGATGTGCGTTTACTGTATTTCTTTATCTTTATATTTAGAATTCATTTAGAAGAATAGCAGTAGCTTAGGGACTAATAGAAAAGGCAAGGGGCTTTAAAAACAAGGTTGAAAAGCACAATTATTACATAGCATCATTATAAAAATGCTAATATGAAAGTTGTTAAGCAAGCTTAGTACTCCGTAAGCAGCGGCGGATGCACATTCAACTTTTGACGGATGCGCGTTTAGTTGACCCGTTTTTTTTCCTCATTTGACCCGGCTATTGTTATCTGATCCGACCCCCATTATCTCATCCTTAATACTGGCCTACCATCAGTGGCTACTAATCCGTAGTCTCGGCGCACTTTGCCAGTAACAGTCTCTTGACCGTCTCCTGTTCTTTCTTCATCCTCCCACAGAAACAAGAGCGAGTTCTCCCTTTGTGCCAGAATTGCTTCAACATGGCCAAGGACGTGTTTTCCGTGCCGGTTTTCCTCGTCGTCTTTCGAGAGACGTTGGAAACCGTCATTATAGTGTCGGTGCTGCTCGCCTTTCTCAAGCAGACACTGGACGGATCCGAGCGCCATGTCAAGACCTACAAAGCTCTGCGCCGACAGGTGAGGAGATTCCTCTGCTCTTGGACCACCTTGTCGATTGCTATTTATTTTTATTTTGTATTGATCAAGTTCCTAATCATCATGGTTAGGTCTGGCTGGGTGTGGCCGCCGGCCTCTTGGTCTGCATGATTGTCGCCGCCTCACTCATAGGTGTCTTCTACACCGTCGGCTCCAACTCGTGGGAGAGCAACGAGAACTACTACGAGGGTGCCTTCTGCCTCTTGGCCGCCGTCATCATCACCGTCATGGGAGCCGCCCTTTTGCGCATCGGCAAGATGCAGGCGAAATGGCGAGTGAAGCTCGCGAGGGCCATCGAGTCACCCGTCAAGGCCGGGACGCGAGGCTGCTTCGCTCACTGGCTGGAAAAGTACGCCATGTTCGTGCTGCCGTTCATCACGGTGCTTCGCGAGGGCATCGAGGCGGTTGTGTTTGTCGCGGGTGTCACCTTTTCCGCCCCCGCCCATGCTGTGCCGTTGCCCGTGTGCGTCGGGCTGTTCGTCGGCGGCCTCATCGGGTGGATCCTGTACAAGTAAGTTTTTTTTCTTCTTCTTTTTTTCTTTTTCATTCAGGCTTCCGGCGAATACGGAGGACAGGAGCGAAGGGGGAGGCAAGAGGGCGGATATTGAATCATGGGATTGCGCTGACAAATTCCCCCCCCCCCCGGACAGAGGCGGCTCCACTGCCAAACTGCAGATGTTCCTGGTCGCTTCGACCTGCCTCCTGTACCTGGTAGCTGCTGGCCTGTTTTCCCGCGGTGTGTGGAGTCTCGAGGCACAGAAATGGAACATTGCCATTGGCGGCGATGCCGCTGAGACGGGCAGTGGCCCAGGCTCGTACGACATTGATAACAGCATTTGGCACGTCAATGTAAGCCAGCACTTCTCTCAACGATGACATCTTCCCCCCACCGCAACTTGGAATTTTTTTTTTTTTTTAACAACAGGAACATCATAGTGCTGTTCACCTACTGCCGCTGACAATGGCGGCTGGGGTGTCTTCAATGCAATCCTCGGCTGGCAAAACTCTGCTACCTACGGCTCCGTCATTTCCTACAATGTGTATTGGATCTTTGTCATGGCCGGCTTCTGCATCATGCGATTCAAGGAGACCAAGGGCCATTATCCTTTCGTAAAGCCCAAGACGGCAGCTCCTTCTGTGAATTCGCGCAGCAGCAGCTCGAGCCAGCAGGGCGTTGATGTCGACAAGACTGCCGGAGTCAAGATAGCCGGTGCCCCTGGCGCGTGAGCAGCCGGGAATGACAAAAGTTGATTCTGCCCCGTGTTTGTTTTGAGATGAAAATGATTAGATTTCTAGAGATGAACGACGTCTTCTATACAAAGTCGAGTAGTATGGTATCAAAATTGTGTGATATTCGCCCCTCTCTCCTCTCGCTCTCCCAAATAGAGGGGGAAAAAAAAAAAAATGGTGCTGTCTCATCAAACCTCCGGTGTCCAATCCCATGCATTCGCTGTAAACAAGCTCTTGGCCATCCTATCGGCATAAATGGCCCCCTCATATCGCAACCTCTGGTCATTCGCCAACGCCCTCGTAAATGCAAAGACGCGCTTCTCGTCATCATCCTCGGCCCTGCTTCTCGCGCCCGCATCCACCCCCGACACCCACGACACGTGCCCGCGCCTCCTTTTCCAGTCCGCCAGCGGGATGCTCACCACGCTCGCCGCCAACATGGCCTTGACATAGTCCAGTATGGGATCAATGCGGATCCTCAGCCCGCAATTCATGTGGTGCTTGTCCACCTGGTAACTCGGACACTGCTTCAGCGTGGCCAGCAGGTCGTCGAGATCAATCAGCGACGTGTCGGGAAGGCTGTCCGCCGACGCGGGGGAGTAGTCCACCATGTAGAGCAGGTCCTTTGAGAGGAGGAACCTGATCATCTGGCCGAACTGGAAGGAGTCGCAGGCGGCGCTGGAGTCGTAGCCTAGTTTGCACTGGCGGTCGCGCGACGAGTACAGCGCTATGAAGTGCCTCTGGATGGAGGAGATGGTGTTGAGAATGCACTCCCTTCTGTGACGGAGTTCTTCTACGGTGAGGTTTTGTCAGTCTTTGCGGAGGCAGAGAGGGGGGTTATTAGTGAAGAGAGAGCTGAAGAGCAACTCTTACCCTCTACGCCTTGGGGCAAGTGCCACCACGCGGCGGATGATGAACCGGCCTCGTCCTCGGCGTACGCGCCCCAGAGGCGGGACCCCCTGATGAGCAGTTCTCTTGTATCTTGGTGCAGCCGCATGGGTTGGTTGAGCAGCCATGCGACGAGGATCTTTTTCCGGAGGACCTTCTCCACGTCTGTCGGGCGGCCTGCCTCATCTAGGTAGGGGCGGGTGTCGGTCAGGGGCCACTTGAACTTGAGGTGCGCCAGGGAGCGGGAGACGACGGCCGTGCAGTCGAAGCGGTCGGCGGTGATGGCCAGCGTGGTCATGTGCGACATGAGCAGGCGGGCCGTCTTGATGGGGAGGCCGTGCATGATGCGAAGCATGTCCTCCAGAGCGTGCTGCCTGCCCGCCGACTGGGTGGCGTCGTCGTCGTCGGTGATGAGCACCCATGGCAGATCGAGGGGGTCTGCCTCGCCGACCTTGAGCTTGCGAGCGGCGAGGGTGGCGTGCGTGGACGAAATGAGCTGGGCTTCGCGGAAGGACGGGTTCGTGAGGAGGTTGGCGAAGTACTTGGAGTGTTTGGTGAGGGCGGCGACGCTCACGCGATATGCGAGCGTGAGCTTCGGGGCGAGTATCGTGGGGGGCTCACTGGTGTTGGCGTTGTTGTTGGCATCGTTGTTGGTGTTGTTGTTGTTGGTGTGACCGGGGGGCTTGGGGGGGCCGGCTGCTGCTTTGCGGGCCCTTCTGAGAGTCGCGTCCGAGGTGAGGAAGGTCACGGAGAGGATGATGTCGCCGTCGCGTGCGACGTCGATGAGCTGTTGGTGTTGCTTGGCGGGGGCGCTGTCGGGGGCGCTGTCGGATGGTGCTTCTCCGTCGGCGGAAGGCTCGCTGCCCATTCTTACATGCTGGTGAGAGGGGATGATGGCATGGATGGCATGGATTATGGATGGCATGGAAGGGGGGTGATGGTTGTTGAAGTGGATTGGCCCGAACATGTTGCCCGGCAGCAGGGAATATGACCGATCGTACGCGCTATGCGCGTAGGACTATATTAGGGAAGCTAAACTATACCTTAAAAGAATATATAATATTAGAATATAAAGTATATAAGATTTACTATAACTACTCTTTTTATAAAAGAAAAGCTTTTACCTTTCTATTTATATAATAGAAGAATAATTAATTTAATTATATTTTCTACCTTTAATTATCCCTTCTAATTATATCTTTACTAAAAGTTATATACTATATAGTAATAGTTATAAGCCTAGGAGGTATATACCTATAACTCCACTAAATCCCCTATATATAAGACTTATATATACACTATACCCTACCTACTAATCTATACTTATAATAAATACCTTAACTTCTCCTTACCTAAGTCTTAAGACTAATATTAAGTTAGTCTTATTTAATAAATAGAAGAAATAGTATAAAGTATTAAAGTAAGCTACCTAAAGCTAAGAGATTTAGGAGAGAGTTAATCCTTAGCTCCTAAAGCTTAATACTAACTATTTTAAAAAGCTCTTTATAATTATACTAGAGATATATAAAGCTTTTATTATAAGGAACTAGGGAAGTAAGGAGACTAAGCTTACTTTCTAAGAGGCTCTTTCCTTCCTTTCTTATTAGTATATATCTAAGTATTAAGTATATAAGGTAACTAAGTTAAGAGAGAGGACTATTAGAACCTAGATTACTAGCACTATTAATCTTAATACTTATATAATAGTAATTAATAAGATTAAAGAGGAAAATACTAATAATAAGAAGCTAACTCTTTACTAAATCTTTATTAAACTTAAGAAGAAGTTCTTACCTAGCTAAGTTATTATTAAAGTAGAAGTTATAACTAAGTATATAGTATATCTTAATAACACTAAATATATAAATATATAATTTAAGTATTAGAATAAGTAATAAGGAAAGCTATACTAGAAAGCTATAATATATAAGATTAATAAAGTTTAGGGTCCTAATATAATTTATAACTTTATTATAGTAATTAGAGTGTACTTTAACCCTAAATAGGCAAAAACTAAAATTATATAACTAATATAGACCTTAGACTCTCTTCCTATAGATATTACTTTTATAAGTATTATAGCTAAGTATACTTAATACTATAGGGTAATATAAACTATATATACTAATTCTAGTAAAGGGAGCTATATAACTACTCTTAGGGAATACTCTAACTAAGGTAATAAGAAATAAGACTAAAAGAATAATAGCCTAAAGAAGTGCCCTTATTAGATAGGTAAGGCACTAAGTGCTTACTTTTAGTTCCCTTAAGCTTACTATACCTTATATTATATAGTAACTAGTAAGAAGATATAGGGATATAAGCCTTTTATAAAGGTTAACTATAGGAAGGTTAAGGAATACTATAAGAGTATAGAATAGAAGAACCTATATACTAAGGTAGTAAAGGATAGGTAGATAGTAAAAGGCACTAAAGATTATAAAGAAGAGAAATTACCTAGTGCTATTACTATAGTAATTATTAACCTAAAGATTCTAGAGAGTATAGCTTCTCTAAAGGGAAGCTATATTACGCTAGAAAATATAAAATATATACTCTTAGAGAGTACTCTCTTTAATAACTATAGTGCTCTTTATATTATTAATAGTATAAGCTACTTTAAGCCTAGAACCTTTAAAGAAATATTTAATAATTACCTTAAGGCTAGAATAACCTCTTTCTAGATTATAAGAAGAGGCACTTATATAATTAAGAATATTTTTAATAGGCTAAAGGGAGAACTTATAGAAAACCTTACTTTATAGAATATTATACTTATAGAAGGATTTTATATAAATATTATATTAGAGAGCCTTCTTTAGAAAAAGGGTATTTAGTATTATAGAGTAAACTACTCCTTATATATTAGACCCTTTTATAAGAGCTTATTATTAGCTAAACTTAAGAGGAAGTATAATATTATTTTCCTTTAATATAAGCCTCTTTTCTCTTATAATAGTCCTAAGTAAGTAGTAAATTTAGCTATAGTACTAGTAATATTCTTAATAATTAATTTAGAAGGAAATAAATAATACTTATAATATAGTTAACTAAGTAGAGACCTATGCCCTATATAAGTAGACCCTAAAGAACTATAGCACTTATATTCTAGCTACCTTAGAAAGGATACTCTTACTAAGAGTTACACTTATATAAGAGGAGTATAATTATATAGAATAAAGCATAGAGACTATAAGATATATACTCTAGTCTACACCTACTAGGTTATTTTAAGAAAACCACTAGAATATATATTACTAAGACTATTCTAGAGAATCTATTAGGACCTTTAGGACTATAAGACTAGTTATAATAGTATAAACTAGTTACTAGTTATAAAAGATAAGTTCTTAGGTATAATTTAAGTTTATATATTACTAGATAAGTTATAAGTAATAGTATTTAATATACTAATCTACTTTAAATAATAGATTATAAGATAATTTAGATTATTAATTATAAAGATTAGGTAAGATTATAAAGGCGCTATTATTAGCTAATTTATAGATATAATCTTCTAAATATAGGCACGCTTATAAGGTATTAATCTTAAGCTTATACCTCTATACACTTATAAACTAAATAGAGCTATAGAAAGAGTAGGGTAGATAATTATATTATAGTTAAATATAATACTTATAGGTATAGGGCTACTACTAAACCTATAGTTAGAGAGTATATAAGCAGTAGCATACCTATATAATATTAGTCCTAGTTAATAATCTAGTTAGAAAACACCACTAGAAACCCTAGAAAGCTAGTTCTATAATAATACTTAATTACTAATATAGGAGCCTATAGCTAACCTAAGGCTAGATTAGAGCGGGTTATATATATATAGCTACTACGCCTATCCCCTTAAAAGGGATTATAAAGCTAATAAATATAGATAGTTCTATAAGATATATCTAAGGGGTTATATTAGATATCTAGTTAGGTATTCTACCTCTAATATTTATTATATTTAGATCCTAAAGCTAGGAAAGGTTATAATAATAAGGAATATTATATTTAATAAGTTAATTTTTTATAATATAGTATAGGAAAGTGTAATTAAGCTTTTAATTAATAAACTTAAAGTATAATTCTAAGTCCTTAAGATTAATATAAAATTAGATAATAAGTTAAATCTTTTCCTAGCACTAATTAAACCTTAAATAGAATAAACTAAGAGTTTAAACTTAGGGGTAGATAATACCCTATAGACTTCTTAATTATAACTAAAGAAAAGAGAAGCTATTTATTTTAATAAGAATATTAGACTTTAAATACCTTAGCTATTACTAGATCTACTAATTAGAGAGTAGGAGACTCCTAATCTAGGTACTTAGGAGAGTAAAATAGAGTATAAAGCTTTAGATTTATATACTTAAGAAAGTAATATAATAATAGATCTAATAAGTAGTAAGTAAGATACTACTATAAGGGCTTAGGAGAGCTAATATTCTTATAAGGTTCTAGAATACTAAGTATATAATACTAAGGACTAAGTTATTAATAGCTTAATAGGTAATTAACTACCTAAGCTAGTAAATAAAGTAGACTAATAATAAGATAAACCTATAGGAGTAGACACTAGAATAGCTACCTATATAGAGAGCTTAAAGGGAGCTCTAGCTATATAGCTAGAAATTATAGAAAAGAGCCTTAGAATAGTTATAATATATAAAGGTATATAAATAAGCTTAAGATTATAAACTAAGAGAGAGTAGGGCTAGATTCCTTCTTATGCTCTAGTATTAAGGAGAAAGAGGAAAGGACCTAGTAAAGCTCTTATTAATAATCTCTAGAACCTAAAAGACCTCTTTACTAAATTTAGGAAGACTAAGGATAGAGACCCTTATAAGCTCTTTCTAGGAGATTAGGATTTTAAAAGCTATAAAACTATATTTTTAGTAATTAATATATATTATAATAAGGAAAGTAGATTACTCCTTAAACTAAAGAGGAAAATAGGGATAGTTTATTAATTAGACCTAGCTAAACCTCTAAAGTTATAGAAAAGAGTAAAGGATTATCTATTTAAGGAAGAATAGATTAATATAATAAATAAAGAGATTAATAAGCTAAAAGAATAAGGAATATAGTAGTAGATAAAGTATTCTATAGCTTAATTAAAGCTATTACTATTAAAATAGGTATTCTCTTATAAGTTTAATAAGAAAGGGATGTTAATCTATTATAAGGCATATTTATATATATATAGAGATCTCTAGGATACCTTAATAATTAAATATACCTATACTATAATACTTACTATATATATATTCTATATATTTATAGCGCTAGTTACTAGGTTTAACTTAGAGACTAGGTAGTATAATATTAAGAATACTTTTCTTTATATAAATTATAGAAAAAAGGGAATTCCTATAATATATAAACTTCCTAATAGCTTTACTATACTTAGAGAGTATATAGAATTACTTAAGGTATTATATAGATTAAGAGACTCTCTATAGCTCTAGTTTAAAAAGCTAAGTAAGTCTTTTAAGAAGCTTAGGCTTAAGTTAAGCTAAGAGAAGCCTTACTTATTCTATATAAAAGATTAGACTATCTTCCTTATATTTTTTATTAATAATATTCTTATAGCCTTCTATAAGAATAATAAGAAGATTACTAACTAGATCTCTAAGGGACTAAAGAAGGTATATAAATTAGATAATAAAGGTAAGGTAGGATTCTTTCTTAGGATCTAGATTATTAGAGACTAACTATAGTAAAGAGTATATCTTAGTTATAAGGTATATATTAGTAAGATTAGGGAGAAATTTAGGTAAGTAAGAAAAGGCACTTTCCTTACTATACTAATCCTAGTAGTAGAGTATTATAAGTTTAAGAGTAAAGCTAAGAAGTAGGTAATTAAGATCTACTAAGAGAAAATTAGGTTAATCCTATACACTATAATTATAATTAGACTAGATATTACCTTTATAGTAGTAAAGTTATTATAATACCTTATAAATCCAGGACTAGAGTATATAAAGGCTATAGACTAAGCTATCCGCTATTTACTTATAATATATAAACTTACGCTATACTTTAGTATAAGCACTAAACTTTAAGCTTTTTAGATCTTAAGTAATATATTATTTATAGATAATCTTAAGATATATAAGTTATTATAAGAATACCTAATTACTCTATTTAGTAGACTAATTATCTAGAAAGCTACACGCTAAATAATAGTAACTATATCTATAATAGAAGCTAAGTTACTTACTCTATAATAAATAGTAAAGGAGACTATAAGTCTATAGCACCTATTTAGAGATATTAAATTTAATACTTATAAGGACTAGGTTATTAATTATAATAATTAATAAATAATTTAACTTATATTAAATAAGAGTAAGTAATTAAACACTTAACTATATTATATTAATATTTATAATATATAGTTAAAGTAAGAATTTAAGAGAGGAAGCTTTAAGATTATGTATTTACTAATAGCTAAAATGCCCGCTAATAGATTCACAAAGGCGTTAAATTAGGAGTAATTTAAATGCTTTAGATTAATACTTAGGTTAGTAGATCTATATATATAATATAATATTTAAAGTATATAGGTTACTAAGGAAGCGTAGGAATATTAATAAGGGGGTATAAAATTAATTACCCTAGAAAAATATATAAAGGCCCCCTCCTTAGTAAGCAAAGCGCTACTAAGGCAAATAGGATTAGAAGAATATAAACTTTAAAATACTATTATATAAAAACATATATATAAACGCTATTCTAATAAAGGAAAGAGATAGGACTTATATAAGAAGGTAAATAACCTCCTTAAGATAGGCTATTACTATAGTTACCTTCTCCTTAGACACTACTAAAGAACCCCTAATAGTAGCTTTAGCCCTAATACTAGGAATAACCTTATTATATATAGAATCTAGCTCTATAATAAGTTCTAATTAGAGTTATAGCGCCTTATAGCACTATTTAACTATTTATATAGTTATAAGAAAATAAGTAAGGGAAGAGGTAGTTAAGAGCGCCTTACCTTAGCATTATTATCTAGCGCTAATAATATCCACTTAGTAAGGGGAATATAAGTATTATATAAAGGCTAATAATAGTAATTACTAACCTTATATAAGTAGTATCTCTAAGATTATCTAAACCTAACCTTATAGTAGTAACCTAGATTACCCTTACTTATAATACCTACTTAAATATACCTATTATAGGGTATATTCTATAAGGCACTATAAGGATTAGGTTTACTAAGCTATAGAGTTAGTGCTTAGTAAGAGGGGGAGTAAAGCTTTAAATAAACTATTTACTTCTATAAAGATTATAAAGAATTACGCCTTATATACCTACCCTAGACCTATACCTTAATAGGATATAAAGATTATAAAGGTATATATATAGTATACTCTTCTTCTACCTTAGTAGGAAATAATAACTTACTAGTAGGCTACTTAGGGCTAGCTAGGGAAGGAGAAAGATTCTTATAGGTAGTACTATTATCTAAAGGGAAATTTAAGGCTAAATTAGCTAAAATATAGGCTTAATACTACTTAGGAGTTAAATCTACCTAGGAATCTACCTTCTCTTAAGCCTAGGCTAATATATAAAAAGGGAAAGGAGCTATATTAATTAAAATATAAAGACTATTAATAAAAAGTATATTAGAAAGGTAAGAAAAGGAAGCCTATAAATATTAAGGTAGAAAAGCCTTTATAAGAAGGGAGTATAGGTATAAAAGTAAGAAAGCTTACTTTAATCTTATATTAGAATTACCTATAATAATAATACTATATATCTACTAGTTAATATAATAATTAGTAGTCTTAATAACCTTAACACTAATTAGGGGGTATATTACCTAGTAGTAGGGAATATAACTAATTATACGCGCTATATGTGTAGGACTATATTAGGGAAGCTAAACTATACCTTAAAAGAATATATAATATTAGAATATAAAGTATATAAGATTTACTATAACTACTCTTTCTATAAAAGAAGAGCTTTTACCTTTCTATTTATATAATAGAAGAATAATTAATTTAATTATATCTTCTGCCTTTAATCATCCCTTCTGATTATATCTTTGCCAAAAGTCACGTGCCGCACAGCGATAGAACAGGCACGGGCTGTGGGGTTCGGCCGGCACCAGGTGGCAGGCACTTTGTCGTCGTCCTCATCGTCGTCGTCGTCGTCGTCGTCGCAGTCGACCACCAGACGGTTCCCGCATGGCCGCTGTTCGCACCACTCTTGCGTCGATTCGGTCCCCCAGGGGAAGCCGATGCTCGATACTGCTGTGACCCATCTCTTCACCTCTTCACATCACTTCCACCTGACAATGGCTTCTCTTGGGCACAGGGCGCGATGCTCAGTATCCAGGGCCGCCGCTCACCTCTCGGCAGAAAGCGCACCACGACCATTGGCAGCGTCGTCCTCGCTGCTTGCTGCCCGCTCGACGCCACCGACTTCTGCGCCAGCTGAAGACTCTGGGAGCTCACAATCGAAAGCTCCGGGAACTCGAGCTCGAGCCCGAGCGGGAGCGACGTCGCGGCCATCATTCTCAGCCACGTCGAGGTCCGGGACTCCCTCCCGACATACCAACTTGCCTCGCCAAACTTCTTCCTCCGTTGCAGCGGACCACCACTGCGTGTCCATGTCCCGGTACCCGGATCAGCAACTACGGCACTACTTCCATACATACTTTGTCACCCATCTGCCGTCGTCATCGCTCCACCCAGACTCTCATCGCGGTGTCGGTCCCGGCCACAAATTGCCCCGCGATGCGTCGACTCCTCATACACCCAGTCCGGGCTCGTCCCCCGCCGCCGTCTCAATCCCCAACATGCCCAGCCGGGACTTGACCGTGGTGCGAATCCCGTTACGAAGGGCCAAGCACCACTTTGGCTCGGCCACGGCCAGAGGGAGCCGTGCCTACAACGAAGATACCGATCAGGCCGGCACAGTGGACATACCCGCCTTTGCCAAGAGAGGTCCCATGAGCGTGAGGCAAAAGCCAGGTGAAGCTACTCCGGCGGACAGCGTGCTTGGGGACCCTCAGATATTCTACTTTGCCGTCTTTGACGGTCACGGTGGGACCCAATGCTCGCATTTCCTGCGAGACGAACTCCACGGCTATGTCGAGGAGGCGGCGAGAGAATTCGGGTTGCAGAGCAGCTTGCGCAAGAAGAAGCCAGGCCAAGAACAGAACCATGCCGTTGGTGCAAGACCGCAAGCCACATCCAAACAAAAAGCGCTGGACTCGGTAGAAATGAAGACTACCCACGAGGTAGAAAAGGACATGAAGGTGCCCGACGCCGATGACAAAAGACTTGTTGACAAGCCAGACCATGGCAAGCCTTTGCCCAGTGCGGAATCGCTGCCGGTGCAGTCGCAAGACATTGGCAAGGCCATCCAACTCGAGCGCGAACTGGTCGAATCCTACGGGAGCACGATTGGCGGCTACTTTCGCCGCTTCAGCCCCGAATACTTCGACCTGTCCGAGGAAGCAGGCAAGCCAACCTCGGTGACGGTCGAGTCCAGTCTCGAGTACGCCTTTCTCCGCGCCGACCTGGACTTTGTGTCTGCGCAAGCACGCAAGGCCGACCCAGACGACTCAGACCAGCCCCTCAACGACGACGAGATCCTCGGCATGCCCCATAGCACTCCCTCTGGCCACGGCATCGGAGGCACCACCCGCTTCAAGGGCGGCTCAACCGCCTCGGTAGTTCTCATATCCACGCCCACAGCCGCGCCCTTCTGGCACCCGGCAGCAAACTCGACCCTCGTCGCAGCCCACGTCGGCGACTCGCGCATCCTCCTCTGCGAAACAGCCACGGGACTCCCCCAACCCCTCACCTCGGACCACCATCCCACGACTCCCACCGAGAGCAGACGCCTCCGCCGCTACGCACCCGCCGGATCCATGGTCACGGGCGACAGCTTCGGCGAGGAACGCATCGCCGGCCTCGCCAACTCCCGCGCCTTCGGCGACATCAGATCCAAGCGGGTTGGGGTCTCCGCCGAGCCGGAAATCACACGCGTGGAAATGGGCCCCGCAGAGTACTCTTTCCTCGTCCTCATGAGCGACGGCGTGAGTGGCACCCTCAGCGACCAGGAAATCGTCGACGTCATCAAGGAGTCCAAGACACCCGAGGCCGGAGCCAGAAAGGTGGTCGACTTCGCGACCGAGGTGTCCAAGGACGGAGACAACGCCACCTGTCAGGTCGTCAGACTAGGCGGGTGGGAGCGCAGGAGCGAGGGCGGGCTCGGCAGCATGGGGACCAAGGAGATTCGGGATATCAGGAGGGCGGAGGCCCAGGATCCGAGGAGGGGAAAGAGGTGATTTTTTCCCTTCTTTCTTTCTGTTTTGTTGGGGGGAGGGAGGGGCTTCTCTTGAGAAACTACTTTCGAGTAAGTCGTGGTTTGTTTGAGTGACTATGATGTCGAGTTCGATGAGCTTGGAGTTGAATGCACTGGGCATTAACGGGAGTTTCATTCTACATTCAAATTTTTGGTTCGACTGGTATTCACAAACAGCGACTGCGAATATGGCATCTTGTTGATAGACTGCATGGCATGTATTGTAGATGTTGAATTTTAATACGTTTTCCTGGCTTAGGTTGTGGCCAATGCATCGCATGGGGAATTGCCAGCGATACCCTGCCAGTGTGGTACATCATACAAATAGAGGCCATGCCTACAAATGATAGATTCCCGATGACGGGGATACGACCTGATGCCAACGGGAAGAAGCTTCACTACAGGGGGCTAGGTTAGAGCAAAGTTGGCTTCATTTAGGAGCGTTCATGCAGCATCTCGCATCCCTTTGTGGCTGGGCTTACTAGACCTATAGTGAGAGAGTAAAGCGTTGAATTCATCTAGTATTGTGATTCAAACAATGATGATAAACGAGGACAGCAATAATCCCTCCTGCCCGCGTCCCTGATCGACCTGGACCTCGACATCAGAGGCCAGGATACAGGCTTGGCGCTAAAGGAGAGGCTGGCACAAGAGCCTTTATGGCGATAGGGTTGCTTGCAGGCGAGTAACATTGTTATATGCATCATCTCGAGTCGTTCTTTTGTTGGTCCTTTTTCGGACATGTATCCATTACGATGGTCAAAGGCCATGGAAGAGTCCTTCCACAGTTTGACAAGTGGAACTACGTTGACACGGAGGAGCTGGGGATGCTAAAGTTCGGGACAATTGCTGATGAGGGTGCTTTCCAGACCGCTATAAAGGTGGTTTTCACGGAGTATAAGCCTCTGATCCCTTGGGTGCTTCAGTTGAGGCGAGTAGTGTTTCCTCATGGTGGGAAATGGAAGGTAGCGGACGAGGGCTTGTACTCTTCCATAATGGATATACTGGATACTGGCAGGATGAGCATATTATCTAAAAGGACGCGTTGCGTCAGGGGGGGAGATGGGGTTCAGAATGGGCATGGTGTATATATTCACAACATGGGTCTCGTGATTAGAGGCGGTTCCACGAAGTATACGCTCAATATATTTACCCAGAACCACGTTTTGCATCCTTGGAACAAATCAATCAGGTAGTTCAACTCCGCGGTACCATCTTCTGACCGGCTTGTAAAGGCTCTAGTACCGTCCCTGTCCCGGGTACTGATTCCACCCTGGGGGCTGCTGCTGCTGCTGCTGCTGCTGTCCCTGATACCCAGGATACTGACCCTGAGGAGCGCCGTACCCGGGAGCGCCGTACCCGGGAGCGCCGTACCCCGGAGCACCGTACCCCTGGGGAGGTTGAGGCTGTCCCCATTGACCGGTAGGGGGACCGCCGTAGCCTTGGGAAGGATGAGGACCGCCGTATGCCGGGGGACCACCGCCCTGCTGCAGATTATAGCTCTGGTAGTACTGTCCAGGAGGCGGCGGTGCATCATAGCCGCCGGTCGGGCCGGTCTGAAAGGTATTGCTCTCGTTCAAGTACGATGCAGCTTCGCCGGTGGGCGCCGCTGTCCCAGAGCCGGATGCGTACGACGAGGGGGGAGTAGGCATCTTGCTGCCTTGTGGAGCAGGCGTATCCGACACATAGTTGGTGGATTGGTTGCCGTCATTGCCAGATATGGAGTCGAGATCACGCGTCTTGACTTGAGACCACAACGAGCCAGCGACTTTTCCGTGGCCAAGCTGGCTGAGGGATTCGAAGGCACCGTGGGAGTGGCCGCCGCCGGTCTTTGTGGATGATTGGCCGAGGACGTGGTTTTTCCCCTTCTTGACCGATTCAGAGGACAGGACGCGGTCTAGTTCGTGGCGGCGAGGGTGCTCCTCCGCCCATTTGCGCACAGTGTTGAACATGTCGCGCTGGATTTCAATGTCTTCGTGACGCAGAGCTGGGTGGTGGAATGCGCGGATGACGTCGTTTACGACTTCGTCGACGGGGACGTTGGGGTTTTCCCAGGCGAAGAGGACGCGACTGGTTGGTTAGCTCAGAATTCATGCTTGGCAATGGGATGCCGGACAGAGCAAGAAACTTACGGAACGGCATATTGAAGAATAGTGGCGGCGACTCGACCGGCGCACGAGTTGAGCACGTTGGTAAAGTGGTCCTTGGAGAGCATGGAGTGTGTAGGGTCAGAACAGCGGTCGTTCTCCCACGGCTCGAGTTGAGACTTGGAACTGGCGGTGATGACGCCGGTTGAGCCATCTTTCAGGACTTTGGTGACGGAGCTGATGATGGGTCGGATAAAGGGGGCGAGGAGGCCGAGGACAAAGGCCGTTATGGTCTCGCTAATGTGTTCGAGCAGCTTCTCGAGCCCGGGGACCTTGGCGATTCCGCGGCTGATGGCCTTGACAATGTTATCGCGGAAGACCAAAATGGGGTAGATGCGCTTGGCCGTCTTGACCGGGTCAAAGTCCGGACTCATGCCAGGCACAACGTTGACATTGTCGGCGCGGGCGCGCTGTTGGTTTTGCTGGTTCGCCCGCTCTTGAGCGTCCGATGCCTCTTTGAGCCCTCGCGCCTCGGCGGCAAATCCCGTTCCCAGCTCGGGCACAGTGGACAGTAAGGAGATGAAGTCGGTAGGGCCGGATCCATCGAAAAAGCCTCGGTCTCCGGTGGCTACCGGGCCGCTTCGCGAACCTTCGGCATTCTTGAGAGCAACATCGACCTCGTCGACCTCGGACTGAGTGAAATGATCGTTGGCTTCTCCAATGACGGAGTGCAAGAAGTCGACGGCGCCGAAAGTGCCCGTGACAATGGGGTAGATTCTCTTGCCGTTGATGTTGATTTCGGTCTGTGTGCCACAGTGAGGGAAGATGTTATGGTAGCCGAGTTCGCGGAGCGCCAGCTCGCAGTAGTTGCTGTGCGCGCCGAAGTCCTCTAGACAATGAAGGGCCTGGCCGAGACAGCGAAGGGCTTCGCAGAGATTTTCATCGTTACCCTTGCCATGCTCACCGCAGGTGTATAGTCGGCCAAAGTGAATGGATCGGGCAAAGCTGAAGCGGATGAAGCCGGCACTTGTGGCCCATCTGCCCGTCTCGTTGGAAATGTAGTTTTTCATGCCCGTCTTCATGTCGATTTCTGTTTCGACGGGCTCGACGGGGCCGCGAAGACGGGGGTCGAACTTGCGCGCATCGAGGCCATCGGCGTAGCCCAAGGGGTTGTCGATGTGCTCCTCTGGGCGGTAGCAGCCGAGACGCTCTTCGGTAACCTCGAATTCTTCCGTGGCATAGCCAAATGCCATGAAGGACAAGACCCAGACCAGAATGCGAATCGTGGCGGCGTTCACGCCCTTTAGACTGCCGACGTCGACGGCTTGTGAATAGTCTCGGAGCCAATTGCCAAAGTAGGTTCGCTTGATCAGCATAGAAGTCCATTTCTTGCCGTGCAAGAAGGCGACACTGGCAAGCATGTCTTCGATGTCTGCGGGAGGCATGTCAGATCACTTCTCTGTGCCACGAATGGTGTGTAGGCAACATTTGGTTCCAGCTTACCACCATGACGCCAATTGTGTCCTTCGACCTGGTGGTTGCCGCCATTGTTAGCGGGCAACTTTTATTTCAACGTAGGCGAGACTCTTCTCGAACACACCTGAGCAATGGATGGGATGTTGCCAGCACCAAACGCGGCAGCTTGGCCGGGGAGCAGCATCACGCAGACGCAGAGCACCAAGAGCCAGGTGCCCCGCGGCAGAGAAGAAGTCGCCATGACGTAACCTGTGGCCAGTCTGCGGCGGCGGCGGTGGTGAGTGGTGGTGAGTGGTGGAGAGTTTTGAGGCGTATACAATTTGCACCGACAGTTAGAAGCGATGATCTGGATCGGCAGCAATCAACCTGCATACGTGATGGGACGAATGTGCTGGGCTTCGAGGTTTGGAGGGGACGAGAATCCGTAACCCGTAACCGGGAGGGCAGACGTCTTCATGCTGGATGCTGGATGGGTTGGTTATTCACAGCCCCAGCCCCGCACATGCTTCCAAATGCAGCCTGGCAGCCGCCAGCGGCTGGCATTGCGAGTCAACCAGGCTTGAGTCTCGAGCTTGAGCATGTTTCTATGCACGTGCCATCATCGTATGGACATCAATGGTTGTAGTCTGGTTTCACAACGACATGACTCTCGCAGCGCGTATGTAGGGCTGACAGTGCATACATATGTAACATGGTTGATGATGTGGTGATGTAGGCCAATCTGAGCATGGCGCGATCGTCAGGAGGCCGCCAGACCACCGCGTCCAGTGTGTTGATCTTTTTTGGACGTGCCATCAATCTCCATCACCAGTTAACCATGATTGCCCAGGCCGATATTGATGACGATGGAGACATATCGCAAGGATACGGAGATAGCATCTTGCGCAGCGATGGCAGGACGGGCCTTCTCGGGGAAGCAAATTTCCAACTGGATCTTGGACACACGAGCCCGGAGTGGAGATGACAAAAGGTCCGGTCATGCACATACATATGTATGTACGGAGTACGGAGTATGTAATCCATCTGATCTGGACGGAGGAATCGCAGGGGCGGCCAGACACCCAGAGTGAGTAGAGTAGTATTACTGATTACCCAATCAACCCAGAGTAACGCCACTTCATCGGACCCTCGGCATCCGCTCGCTCCTGATGTGACATGTCATTTTATTCGGATTTTAGGGGCCGCGACAACTAGTGCTGGCGCCCACTCACCATCCTCATTAAAATCCTCCACCCGCCCCTACAATCCCATCCCATCCCAGAAGAGAAGCCTTATGTTTTCTTCCTCTTGATCTCCTCGTGCCCTGGCACTTGCTTCGTCTTACCTCCACCTCTTACTTATTCTTGGACTGCACCTCTGCTCAAGACATCGACCTGACGGCTGTTCTCCATCCCTTTGCATCCGCGCGCCACCGCCTCCCTGCCGCCGTTGATTCCGAAGAGACCGAACAGGGCCAACACAACAAAATGCCTGCAAGAACACTGCCGACTTTGACACGCGCCGAGGTCGAAACGCACAACTCGGCCTCGTCGTGCTACGTCACCATCGGATCCAAGGTCTACGATGTTACCGACTTTGTCGATGATCACCCTGGTGGCGGAAGCTTGATCATCGAGTACGCTGGCAAAGATGTCGAGGAAATTCTCAAAGAACCCACGTCGCATCCTCACTCGGAGGCTGCTTACGAGGTTCTCGATGATTCACTTGTTGGCTTCGTTGTGAATGAAAAGTTGGCTTCCCCTAACGGACATGCCAAACCGGCCAACGGCGCTGCGGAATCAGCGTCCGAGAACTCGACTTACGTTCACCCCCGAACTGGCATGTCATGCGAGGAGGATCTCAGCAAGGACACCGATTATAATCAGGATTACAAGAAGTTCAAGTTCCTGGATCTCAGCAAGCCTCTGTTCCTCCAAGTTTGGAATGGTGGCTTCTCCAAGCAGTTTTACTTGGACCAAGTTCATCGTCCTCGTCATTACAAGGGCGGTGCCTCTGCGCCTCTTTTCGGAAACTTCCTAGAGCCGCTCACCAAAACCCCTTGGTGGGTGGTGCCCACGCTGTGGCTGCCATGCGTTGGCTATGGCATTTCCCTGGCCAGTCAGGGCTTTCAGAGCCCCTTTGCGGTTGCCCCGTACTGTGTGTTTGGTGTTCTCCTCTGGACGTTAATCGAATACTGCCTTCATAGATTTCTGTTCCACCTAGATGAGTAAGTTGCTGAGCCCATTTCCATCCGAATCGAACGTCTCCTTTCAATTCGCTAACATGTTATCGCAGCTACCTCCCTGACAACCGAGTCTTCATTACCTCGCACTTCCTGCTGCATGGCATCCATCACTATTTGCCCATGGACAAGTACCGACTCGTCATGCCACCTACGTTGTTTGTAGTTCTCGCAACTCCCTTCTGGAAGCTGACACATGCTCTCTTCCGGTACAGCTGGCACGCAGGAACTGCTGTTTACTGCGGAGGCATCTTTGGCTACGTCTGCTATGACTTGACACACTACTTCCTGCATCATGAGAACTTGCCCCTGTGGTACAAGCAGCTGAAGAAGTACCATCTCGCTCACCATTTCCTCGACTACGAACTGGGCTTTGGCGTCACTAGCAAGTTTTGGGACCAAATCTTTGGTACCGAGCTGCAGACCCCGATCAAGGCGAAATGATTTACTTATCCCTCTCCCGAAATTCCGGGTCTTCTGTGTTTAACTGCTTCACTTTTTTCCATCTTTTGTCCAACATGGCACGGCGTTTTAACGGTATTCGATGCGTGACTTGGGAGATGACGACGAACACCTTTTAAAAGTCACGACCAGTTGTCGGTCTGACATAAAGTCCCCCTTTAATAGTAATACGCACCTGTCCAGTGGTGCTCATGACGATGAACGCAGGGAAGCTCATGTAGTAAACTGCAATATTTGGGCGTCGTATTGGACAACAACTCGGTTCACATGAATATACTCTTACGCATTGGCGTGGTGGAAACTCAGAATAGTACGGTTTGAAACCACAGTCTTTGATTCTTACTGCATCGATCGTGGCCTCCCTAAGTTGTGACTCGAACGATAAGCATTCAAATTACCCACCGCCGTGGTGAAGTAGAACTTATGGGGCCTGATGCCACCACACCGGAAATTTCCAAGCTAACGGAATCACGTGACGCTGATACTATCAACTCTTGAAGGCCTCCACTTCGCAGCCTAAAATTCATTTCGGTCTTGTAGCTAGACATTTTGTTTCGACCAGTGACAGACGGAGCGCTTCAAGTAGGATACTGAAATTCTATCCGCCTTCTGGAACCGCCGAGCTCAATTCCCTGGCAAGGTCTTCGTGGAAGCAAAATAGTTGGCGCCCACCATCACCCAGCCGGCCTAAACCCTCTGGACTACTGAGTAGGTGATCATGTCGGGTCTAGATGTGGAAGCCCTCCTCGAGGCTACCGCCCAAAGCTCAGCAAAAAAGACTGCGAGCACTCTGAAAGATGAATCGTCTAGAAACGACAGGACTGGTTGTGACCGCAACGGACTCGATCGAGAGGGCTCCCGAGGTCGCGATGATAGCCGCGACCGCGAACGAGATGCGGACCATGATCGACGACGACGCGATCGTCGAGATCTGACTCCTTCAAGACACCGTAAGGGCACTCCTGGCGAGACCACCCCTCGCAGTGATACTGGAAGTCACCGTAGCAGACGCCGCAGCGAAAGCCGGGATAGAGATCGCTACAACTCACGCCGAACTAGGGACGGCGATTACTATCGTGGGCGACGCGGCGGTGGACGATCCCGCTCGCGCTCACGATCCCCTCGCAGGCGCTATCGCCCCCGAGATGACCGAGACCGTAGGGACCGTCGAGAGCGCTCAGATCGCAGAGACCAAGGTCGTGCTAGGGAACGATCTCCTGGTAGACGGTCTCGTTCCCCACAGCTCAACGAAGACGAGCGCGACAGTCGGACGGTATTCGTTCAACAGCTTGCCGCTCGCTTGCGAAGTGACAAGCTCAAAAAATTCTTCGAGGAGAACGCTGGTCCTGTTAACGAGGCTCAGATTGTGAAAGACCGCATTAGTGGACGGTCCAAGGGGTAAGCTTTGCTCAAAGATCAAAATCACAAAGGGTTCATCCTTTCTTCATTTGCTAAAACACATTTTCTAGAGTCGGTTATGTTGAATTCAAAAGCGAGGAAACTGTTCAAAAGGCCCTTCAGCTTACTGGAAAGCCCTTGGCAGGTATTCCTATCATTGTGAAGCTCACAGAAGCTGAAAAGAACCGACAAGCTCGTAACACCGAGTCGACCAGTGGACATCCGAACTCTATTCCTTTCCACCGCCTGTATGTCGGAAACATCCATTTCAACGTCACGGAACAAGACCTTCAGGCCGTCTTTGAGCCTTTCGGTGAGCTCGAGTACGTTCAGCTGCAAAAGGACGATAATGGTCGCAGCCGTGGTTATGGATTTGTCCAGTAAGTCAAATCACCCCTTTCCGTTTCTCGTACCGGTGCACCAAGGTCTAACAACAATTCTCAGATTCCGTGACGCTGGCCAGGCCCGCGAAGCATTGGAGAAGATGAACGGCTTTGACCTCGCAGGCCGACCCATCCGAGTCGGGCTAGGCAACGATAAGTTTACCCCTGAGACCACAGCCAACTTGATGCACAGGTTTTCAGGACAGAACAATTTCCAGGGCTCTTGCTTCTCGGGAGCCGGCGGCCGCGGCTCACAGGCGTCCACGTTTGATAGAGCTGGAGGACGAGACAGCGACAAGGCGGGCGGCGCGAGCGCCCTAGACGACACAGATGTCGCAGGAGTAAACTTCAATAACTACAGTCGCGATGCATTGATGAGAAAACTTGCCAGGACCGATGAATTGCCAAATGGAAGAGAAGACCATGCCGTTATGAAGCCCAAGACTGAAGTCAAGCCGCTTCCCGTGAACGTCAACATGGCCAGTCGTTGTGTGGTGCTTCACAACATGTTTAATCCCGAGGAGTAAGTGGCTATCCTGCCCTGTTTCTTCTTTTCCTTTAACCCCCCGCCTATCTCTTGTCGAATTTCTTTGAGTTATTTGACTAACGAAACTGCTTTAGAGAGGAAGGCGAGGATTGGGTCAAGGAGCTCGAAGAAGATATCCGAGCCGAGGCCGAAAAACAGTATGGACATGTTGTCCACATTGCTGTTGATCCCAACTCCAAGGGTGACGTTTATCTCAAGTTCGACAAGGTTCAAGGCGGCGAAAACGCCATCAAGGGCTTGAACGGAAGATACTTTGGCGGCAGAATGATCAATGCGTCTCATGTTGTCGACGCTGTCTACAGCAGTCTCTTCTCTCGCACCAGAGCCATCTAAGCAAGCTAACAGTGGCCGGCGCTTTGCCCTCGCTCAGCATCTAGGTACTCGACAGGTTAGTGATAGCTTCCAAACATGAACTTGATGGAGTGACCACTAAGACTAGTCGCCCTCAGCACATCGCGCATTGTGCCAAACTTCTTTTTCTTTTTCCTTTTCTTTTTCCTTTTTTTTCTTTTTAGAATGAAAAACAAGTCCAGACGACGACCCGCCGACGACAGCTAGCCAGCTATTCATTCGTCCCAACCTTGGATGCCACAACCTTTTTACCCAATCCGCAGGAACTAGTTGGCAAGAATCATTCAACAGGCCACACCCGTTCCTTGACAAAGAACACTAAGCTAGACATGATGTTGCAGATTTCCCCCTTACGTTACGCAACCGGTTACGGTCAACCTTATTTAGGCTTCTGTTGACCCTGTTTTCGCTCTTTCGTTGCACTAATGACTGTACAAATGCAATTGGTGTTATGCTGTTCCATGCAGGATCATTTCACGTTGGTTGAATCTTTGGGTGGTTTCGGTGTTGTGGCATGGGTCTTCCGTACTTTGTCAGTGAAAATATACCTCTATACATGTCTTCTACTTTGCTCTCAAGACGCGCGGGGTGTTTCGGTCAGATCCGAGTGCCAGCCCGCAAAGATACTTGACTGATGCTGGCTCGTGCTGCAGTTGTGAGTCTGCATGCTCATCTCGAGCAGGTGGTGAGCGTGGGGAGGCAGATTCTCGCGGCAGCAAAGGGCCAGGGCACGTTGGCCGTGAATGAATCACGCAACCCT
The DNA here is from genome assembly GCA_023658445.1 of Epichloe bromicola. Classification (NCBI taxonomy): domain Eukaryota; kingdom Fungi; phylum Ascomycota; class Sordariomycetes; order Hypocreales; family Clavicipitaceae; genus Epichloe; species Epichloe bromicola. Next base: position 5,040,652 of record CP098268.1, read on the forward strand.
CGAGGTGAGCTGTTGGTGAAGAAAGTGAGCCTGCTTATCTCACCACTTTTACTGACCATTTGTTTGATCTCCGACCAGGTGTGCCCAAGTTAGGCTTCCTAGGCGTTCCATCTTCCCGTCACAACTCACTTGCATCTCACTTTTCTTTCGGGGATCCGTCAACGTGACCACTTCCGGTCTACTTGCCACTACTTAGCTTCACTTATATCTACTGGGGCGTTTTAACTTTCTTTGCTTTCTTTCTTGCCTCGCTCTTCTTACACTTTTCGTCATTGCACTACTGATATTGTTTCTGGGATACATTTTTTTTCTCTGCAAGGTCTTCCGAAACGCACTGTTACTTACTTACTGCGCGCGGGCACTGGCACTGACAAGCTCATATCAATGATTTAAGCTGCAGCACGGGACAGGGCAATCGCAGTCGAACACTTCATGTCATGATATTCGGGCACTGCTGCATCGAATTTCAAACCGTCCTCAGGGGCTTAAGCAAGCACTTTGCCTATTCACTTGTAAGTTGGCGAGCGCCTTCACTGTGAGCTTTGCTTGCGAGTACCCGACATGCGTTTGACACATTGTTGCAGGAGCCCACAGCAAACAGAGGTGGGATCAGGCTCTGGACAATAGCCGCAAGTGCTATTCACAGCATATTTTTTTCATCCTATCATTGTTCGTCCGGCGAGGACACTTGCCTGCAACTCTTACGCTAGTTCCTGACATTGCACGCGAGTTCGCAGCATGACCAACTCGGGGAAAACTCCATCTGTCAGAACAGTCAGGGAATCTCAGAAAGACACCAATTTTGAATCCAACGCCATGCTTTCTGTTGACTTTTCGACGCCCCTATCGGGGACAGCCCGTTCCGAGAGGATCAGGCAACTGTCGCACAACCACGTAAGTCCACGCTGCTTCTGATATTTTTTTTTTCTTTTTTTTGGGGGGGAGGGAAGCGGCCAACTCGTCTGACAGAATGTTTCATATATATAGCCCGCATTCGAAAAATCCCGTCTCATACAAGAGATTCTCGTCAAGATCCAACAGTCCCTCCGCCGCATGCCAGGCGTGTCTGCCGGTGAATCCAACGAGATAGTAGATCAACTCCAAGAAGTTGGCCAGGTTATCAGCCAGGAGACGAGCCAGCTCGTGGACGCCTTGATGAACTTGACCCTCGATCAAGAGGACACGGACAAGGCTATCGCACGAATGGGGCTCGAGGCAAGCTTGACAAAGGCTACAATCGAGGACCAGGCGCAAACCATTCGAGATCTCCGCGCCGAAATTGAGGCAGAGAGAAACAAACGCGAGCAGGCGGAGGGCAATGTCAAGAGTGTGATGAGCGAGCTGCTCGAGTTGACGGGCCACGTCAAGGCGCTCAAGCAGAAGGCGGAGGGGAGAAGCGAGGGGAGCGACACTGATCCAAGAGATGAGATCATCAAGGTACGGTTTTTCTTCTGAGGGTCCGATTTGCAAAGGCAGGACAGAAAAGAAACGACGATGAAACTAACGGATAGCAACAGGGACTTGAAGACAGTATCCGCCATTTGGAGGAACAGGTCAACAACCGCCGGTCTCTCTGGGTCATGAAGCACTCCGACCCGCAGTCTGTCGCTCGCGCCATCGAGACACTTGCGGGATCCGTGCAAGATAACGAGACGGCTCACCAAACCATCATGTCCATGAAGACGATGGCGTCGCGGTATCCCGACCACGACCACAGCCCCCCCGAGGACGAAGCTTCACGTCCGTTCGGCGACATGGCGCCTCCTGCTCGTCCGCCCAGCGTCTTCCAGCCCTTGAACCGGCCCTCGACCGCAGCGCCTCCCAAGTTCGGCCCTCTCCAGGCTGGGCCTCCTCGCGCGCCGTCTGCCTTTGCCCATGACCGTCGATATAACAACAGCAACAGCTCGTCCTCGTGGAGCTCTGCCCAACCACGCGCAGCGTCGAGCCAGAATCCCTTCTTCACATCCACCGCTTCAGCATTCAGCCGGGGGGGCAACGCCGCTCCCCGCAAAGCAGCGTACCACGTCTCATCACGATACCGGCCCACAGCAACCGAGTTCCATCCCTCTGGACACACTTTCCCCGAGAACATGCCCGCTCGTCCCGGCACGGCGCTCGGCCATCATCCTCCTCGCCATCACCAACCCCCGAGGGGAGACTACATGGGTCCCCAGACACCTACATCCGCCAACCGCAGCCGCTTCGGCCGATTCCACGACGTCAACAGCGCAAACGCCCCCGGCCACGCCCCGGAATACGCAAACACCCCCTCCGGACGAACCAACGCCAACGCCAACGCCAACACCACCCTCGTCCCTCACCGCAACAGCTTCCCCAGCCCCCTCATCCACATGACGGACCGCTCCGTCGCCGCCTGGAACGAATGCATCATGGACTTCTACGCCCTCATCCGCGCCTTCGTCGAACGCCACGCCAACATCCCCGATCCCGCCATGGCCATGAAGGTCTCGGCCACGCACCTCTGGCCCGTCCTCCTCGCCACCTACCACCCGCTGTCCGCCCGCGAAGCAACCTCGTACCTGGACCTGCACCTCCGCGAAGACAACCCCAAATGCTGCCTCGTCACCCGCGTCATAATCGACTACATCGTCAACAGGGTCTGGGTCCCCGCCGCCTGGGCCAACTCAACCGACCGCCAAGTCTGCCTCGCCCTCGTCGACCTGGAGCGCGATCTGGAAAAGACCCAAGGCCAACCCTCTGCCCATCGTCAGCCCCTCCTCGACAAACAAGCCCACCTCGTCGATGCCATCATCAGATCCGAGCCCTCCCATTTCCACTCCGCAAAGGTCCACGACATAACCACCTCGCTGCTGTCCATGGTCCAGCCCCTCCTCAACCGTCTGCACAACCCAGTCGACGCGCATCGGGATCTGGAGCAGGTCGCCGACCACGCTTGGGAGCTGTCGTCCAGGATCCTCACCAGCAGATTGACCTTTGACTTTCGTTTCCCAGAGGTAGGCACGCGGTTTTCCTCGCAGAGCATGCTGCCCATCTGGCCGGCCTTGGACCCCTCTGAGCTGCAGGCGAAGCATTGGCGGGTGGCGCTGGTGACGACCCCGGTCATCACGTGTCGGAATGATACGGGGAGTAACATCTCGGCGCATTCGGTGGCGCTGGCGGATGTGTATTGCATGCAGTGATTTCGAGGGGCATACGATTTGGGGCTTTTCTTGAACCTTGAGATCTCGTAGGCATGGACATGACATGGACTTGGAATTGGAGATGCAAACAGGCATGAAATACAAGTGAAAATGGGAATGGAAACCGAGGCGGACATGAAGGCAACTTGCTTGCAGGGTGGATAAGAGGCTTGTTATTTTTTTAATTTTCTTTTTGGAAGTGACGAAAGAAGGGGGATGATTTTTGGGACATCTTTCTTGGCGAGACAATCAGTTGGTGCTTGAGGCAGGTTATTTTCATCACATCTCGGAGGACATCATCAAGGATTTGGATTGGATGGCTGTGTTCTTCATTCAGGGAGGTGGGTTCGTCCGCATGTGTATTGGGGAAATTACGAGATACGAACTATTCCCTTCTTCGTTTTTACCAAAAGGGGCTCTCGAACTGGTGTTTTTTTCTTTCTTTTTTTCCCAGCAGAAATGGCTTCGTCGGGTAGAATAGCTAGATTCCACGAATGACATGACGTCACAATATCACGTTTGTAAAGACTGGTGGATGAAACCATGACAAGTGCCTCTGTTATGAAAGAAAGTATTCCTGGGACTACGAATATAGCTAGGAATGCATTATTGCATCCCCTCCTGTTGTCGGCGAAGTCATCCTCAATTCCCACCCGTGGCCTGGCGATCAAGACGCCTCACCACGGCACCCAACACGACTTTCAAGATACCATCTGCGGTGAGGGCCTTGTTCCCAAACTGGTCCCTCGCATCAAAGGAAGTTGTGTCAACCATGTCTCGCATCCCATCACTGGACAAGCCATCATCCAAGTTCCGCAGAGCCTCTGTTGCTTCCTCATCGTTGCCAATCTGGAAGAACTGAATGCCCACTTGGTATAGCGGTGCGTTGAGTCTGTCGAGACTCTTGGCGTGCAGCACAATGTCAGCCTCGGGATCATCCGAGGGCCGTCCGTCGGTAATGACAATCAAGTTGATGGGCTTGACGCTGAGAAAGTCCTTGGCGCGCGACAGCTTTTCGATATAAGGCGTGAGAATGCTGCTGATTCTTTCGCCGGTATTGGTCCAGCCCCAGGGACTGATGGTCCTGAACAGCTTGTCCACGACCTGCGGATCCGACACGTTGTAGTATCCGTCGGCAGCTCTGTCGGCAGTGGCTCTGGCCCCAGACTTGTGGTTCAAGAAATACAAGTCGATGCCGTCCTTGTCGCGCTCGGTACATATGGAAGTGATGGACGCAAGAGCCGCTCGTGCTTCTTCCCACCTCTGGCCTGCCATGGAACTCGAGTCGTCTACCAGGAATATTGTGTCAAACTTGGTGAGAAAGGCATAGCGATCGTCGTCCAAGCTCGCGCTGCTTGTTGTCAACGGCTGGGGAGCTGACGTGTAGGCTGGCGGAGGGACTTTGAAACCGGGCCCCGCTGCCAACGTAGATGTTAGTCGTTTTGCTCGAGACTTCTTTCGTGATATTTTTTCTAGGCCATACCCACACTTTGATGAAGGAGCAGGAGCTGCACTCGAAGAGGAGGCAGGGCTCTCGTATGGGGTTTCCCGGGAGGCGCTGGGGCTCATTTCTGACCGAGTGAAAGACAGGCGTAGTTTGGCTTTGACACTGGAGAAGAGTGGCATGCTAATAAGATGGTCTTGCTTATTGCGGATGAGCCTGAGCCACAGCCAAGGGGTTTCGAAGAATTGGTGGAATTCGGAACGAGTTTTTATTCCACGTTCCTTCTTGGTGGCTATGGTCGAGTGCAAGAGAGGAAGGAGCGATGAAGCGAGGAGAACAAGTTGTTGGTTGGGTCTTGTATTTATGCGTCGACATTTTTCAAACCATAATCCAGTTTAGCTTTCTCCCCAACTTTTCTGTCGAACTGTATTCACATCATGATACCACCAGTTCTTGTGTCTGTCTGTCTGGTCGAGCTTAGACCAATCATATTACACGAATATGCACTGCCACGAGCTAGGGACGGCAATGGCTGGTAGAGTGAAGATGGCAGACTTTTCTGCTGCGCCATGGAAGCAGTGGCTTCTTCAGCAAGTCACACTGCTAGGATACTTCGGGGTAATACATGATTGTGCCTCGTGGGATTTCCAGCATGGTGACCGACAAGAAATGTTGTGCTGGCGGCGAGAGTTGGTTTATATCCGTGGACTGGACTGACTCGCCCCGTCGCTTCCTTTGGTCCCTTTACTATTATATCATTGCCTATGAAAGCTGTACTTGACGCTATTTAGAATGTGTAAGCTAGCGAGGGATTTATTATAATTTAGTCCTAAAGTCAAGTCTAGTAGTAGTATAAGCCACATTATTAAAAACAAGTGGGTAGACTGTCTATCTCTTCCGATTAGGACTAGCGGCTTATGCGTGTTTAGGCGTCCCTCATTGTACTCGAAAATCCATGGCTCGATACGGATAACGGATCCGTAGTATTGATTTTTATAATTTTTTTTGGCCTCATTGGTTGTGGCCAATGCATCTCATTTATAAAGGGAAACATAATAATTAGCTGAGTCACTCACCAGACTTGTCCAGGTTTATCCGTGGTAGGTCCGGTCCGCCAGCGTTGCGCCACAGCGACTCGACCCACCTCGCCATTGCTCCCTGGCCGTCAAGCCTTTTTTTTTTTTTTTTTTTTCTTGAAACCACTTTTGACCTCACAACAGGTGAAAACATCACCACCACACAACATGAGAGTCGATCCGTGTTATTTCTGCGGTCGTCCGACCTTCCCCAGCAAGGGAATCGTATTCAATCGCAATGACGGTACGCCTGTGCCTTGCCTCGAGAATTTCTGACTGGACGAAGCAGCAAAGAAGCTAACGTCGGTGTCTTAACAGGACGATCATTCAGATTCTGGTAGAGCTCTCTTGCCCCCGGGTTACGTTTCACCTGCAAAAGGCACACATACTAACACGACATCTCTCACTAAAGCCGGAGCAAATGCCACAAGAATTTCAAGCATCGTCGAAATCCCAATAAATTGAAGTGGACCAAGGCTTCCCGAATAAAGGCCGGCAAGGAGATGACGGTAGACAGCACGCTGCTGTTCAGCGCCCGCCGCAACGTCCCCGTACGATACAACCGCCATCTCATGGAGAAGACGATCCAGGCCATGGCGCGTGTCAGCGAGATCAGAGCGCGCAGAGAGCGTGCCTTCTACAAGAGGCGCATGGTTGGCAAGAAGGCCAGAGAACTCGCCCTAGCACGGAAATTGGTGGCAGAAAACGAGCATCTGCTGCCACGCATGCGCGGCAGCGAGTTGCGCCGTCTCAAAGAAGCTGCTGCCATGGAGGTGGGAGATGTTGCGATGGAGGTGGACCAAGATGAGCGCATTATTACCAAGCGCAAGAATAAAGTGTTTGGTGGGGAACAGAGAAAACTGAGGGTGCGGGCCAACGGAGACATCGATATGGCGCAAGAAGAGTAGAAATTTTTTTTTTTTCTGGTTGGTTGCTTTGTTTCGAAAAGTTACGAAGATTATGATTATTTTAGCCATCTATCACCCGGTTGTCGCTCGACAAGTTTTGCTTTGGTGGAAAGTTTTATATCAGGATGCTGGACTTCTTCAGTGGAAATCACAACGACTGACATTCTTCTCTCGAGTGCATTCTGATTCCCCATCTTTGGTGATGTATGACACACCTGGTGTTACTTGCAGTCAACAAGTACCTGCGGGCCGACTATCTACAGAGGGATTCCCAGCGGGAACCGGCTGGAGATGTATGTTTTGCTAATTGTCCTAATTCCTCTCTCCCTGGGCGGTTTTCCCTGTCATTCATGCCATACGAAAGCTGTGCCCAGGCTCTCTCGGAGTCTCTTGCTCCAATTGTCAACAACTGCCATGCAATCAATCTTGTGATATCCGCAGCGCTTCAGGGCGTGTTCGATGCTCTGCCCCTCGGGAAACCTCTTAATGTTGCGGAACCTCGAGTATCTCGGCCAGCCAGTAGCGCTTCATTGTCTTCCCTCCACCTAGAGTCTTCATCGCAGCATGTGAATATGGACACACGGGATAAGACGAGCCATTCTGGACTTTTCTGTGGATGATGATTGATTGAGATATTGACCCATCTTGTACAACATCTTTTCCGACCTTCTTGAAGACAAAGCTAATTCATCTCCAGGACCCTATTCACATCCAAGCTCACGATTGAACCAGGACGATGCATTAATAAAAGTCTACTCAGTCGCAATAACCACACTCTAACGAAAGGCACCTGGGCGACAATGGCGCTAAAGGCCCGGGCGACAATGGCGCTAAAGGCCCGGGCGCCTCGTTGGCTACAGCCCCTATCGCGTTGCAGGCCACAATGCGGTGGTGACTGGCAATACCCTGGGCCACAAGGTGGTTAACAAGAACGACAAAGACTACCATCGACGGACACTGTTATCGATGGACGCTGTCATCGACCGACACTGCCATTGACCGACATTGCCATTGACTGACACTGCCATTGACTGACATTGCTATCGATTTTGAGGGTATTAATACCATTAAAAGCGGGTTTACCCAGAAGGACAATAGTCAAGTTGGATTTGCGATTCTCGATACCAAGGATCTTCGCCAGGTCCCACCAGAAAAGCTCATTTCAACCCTAAACTTTGCTGCAGGATCGTCATTATACGTCACAAAAGCATCTAATAAGTTTCTCTTTGGAGAGACAATGACGATTCAATCATCGTCCATGGTACAGACCATTCAATCACACATTCCTCAAGATCGCAACGTGGTACTTGTGGGCCACGGTATCATAAACGAACTCCAGGCTTTACAGGCTTTAGGATTCGAGTTTGAACGGCCACCTTCTGGGATTCTGGATACGTCGCGCATTGCTAATGAAGTGTTTCAGTTCTGGGGCGGCTCTCTTGGCGACCTGCTAGGTGTATTAGGGTGCCCTTTCAACAGACTGCACGTTGCTGGAAACGATGCCAACTTCACTTTAAGGGCTCCTCTCCTTTTAGCAGCGAAGTGGTGCATCAGTCAACACCAAGATGACGAGGTATTGGATATCTTGCAGGAAATTTCAACCTGCCCCATTCCTCCTTATGTCGACCCCGAGATTAAAGCGGCAGAAAAGCGGGAAAAGAGGCTGGCAAGGAGTCGGAAGCACCAGTCAAAGCTATGGAGTAAGGAGAAGCAGGATCAAATCCGTGCTGCTCGAGAGCTCGAGAAACGAGGCGGCTCGAACATGTTTTAGGCCCGAAGAGCCTCGAGGCGGGCGCCACGATGGCAGCACAAAAAGAACACGGTTCTCACTCCATTCCCTCGACAGCAACGACGCCAGGCCCAACCCCCACAGCCCATCATCCCCTAATGCGAGTCGCAACACCCAGCCGTTGCCCGTTCAGTTGCCCTCCTCCGGCTATGGAATGGCATCCTTCGCTCGTGGTCTGCACGTCCTCACCGAGACGCACTAAGTGCTGCGTGTGCGGTTCCGGCACGACGGCGCAGGGAGTTCGACTAGTAGTGGTAATGCGCGACACAGTCGAAGGGTTATCGGAACCTAGATTGTTGCTAGACTGTTTGGTATGTCGGAAACACTGCATACTGGAATTGGTGGAACTGATAGAGGGGCAATTGCTTGATTGTATTGGCTTCGCCAGAGAGCCTCTATTATAGTTGTGAATGGTGGCAAAGTCGGTAGCAAAATGGTAGCCATAGCCAGCTGCGTCAGCTCAGCTTCCATGGGCTTCTCTTCAGCTCGCTGGCCACACCTCCTTTCTGACATGCATCTTCTCTAGCGGCTATGAAATTGGAGTGCTTAAAATGCTGCATAATGAGCACTACATAGGTACAGTCCACCTCCTGTTTGATTTTACACATCTACAAGCCCCACGCGGGGCAGCCACTATTAGTGCTTAGTGGCTACTATAGGTGGAGCTATTAGGGATGCTACAGGGGTATTGGCGCTAGTAGGAGGTACTAAATAGTCCTAGTAAAATATACATAATATAAGGTACTTTTGCCTTACTTAAAAATGCGCTAATCCTTGGATAGGCATGTGATTGGCCTGCCACCGTTGCACCTCACTTTGAAGCCTGTCCAGGACCAATTTGTTTCCTGGGCCTGAGAAACTCACGATCGCCTCAAAGTTTGTCAGCCTTCTTTCGCCATGGTGGTTACGCCATGGTGGTTACGTACTACAGTCTCGACAACGCAATCAGCTCGTTTTTCGAATCAAATACGACCGCAACAAGACAACAATGCGATGATTTCACCCTTTCTCGCGCTGGTGGGCTGGTCAATCCTGTCCAGATACAGGGGACGTTCAGCTATACCTTAACAGCTGGGATAAATAAGTCAAAGCTCTTCCAATTCCGAGCACAGGACTCTAGCCTTGACATGACCATTATGAGCCTAGCCAAAGCAGTCCATCCGCAGTTTGTGGCTGGCTGCAGGTATCACGGAAAAATTGGATCATCGCGACCACTCCATATCTATGAGATGGACAATCTTCCCGGGACTACTTATATCATGGTGCGCAATGTCTCCGTTGTACAGCAGCCAGACGCTCTGTTCCGGCAGCGTTGCACCGTCGAAGACCTCGCGAGGTGTGCCCCAGATGCTCATCGCAATATCTCAAATCAGAGCTGACGATGTGAGCAGTTTCTTTGCGCAGTCATGGAACAACAGCCAACAGTCGCACCCAGACGATACAGCTTCCTTGCTCGCGGAGTTTCGCTCCAAATTCGATCTACTTGCTGCATCACTACCGGAACGATTTACGTCAAACTTGAGCGTAGTTCGACAAGCCCTCCCAGCACTCTTCTCAGGCGCATTTCCTTTCGTTCTTAGTCATGGGGACCTCTGCGAAATGAATATGCTTATAAGCCCAGAAACTGGAAATATTACGGGGATTGTTGACTGGGCTGAGGCGAGAATTCTCCCATTTGGCTTTTCCATATGGGGACTCGAAAACCTTCTTGGCTACATGGACTCCGAGGGATGGCATTATTACGATGACCACTATGAACTCGAGGATATCTTCTGGAAAACTTTCCTAAGGGAAGCTCGCAATACTTCGGAGACTGACTTGCAGTTACTCCGAGCTGCGAGGATGACAGGCTTGTTTTATCGGTATGGCTTCATCGTGGAGGGCAAAGCTGTGAAAGGCGTGGTGGACCAGAATGATGCTTCTTCCCTCGCATATCTCGATGCCTTTTGTATAACTGATGACTGGGTCATTGCAACATGACCCGGCTCATGTTGCGTTGAATAATGGCGCGGTTGTGGACATTGAAGAGACAGTCACTCTCGAATATACCCAAGAAAATGAATTAGTACAAGATCCTGATCGCTGCCTGGATTTATCGGCATCATAGGCGCAGGGAAAGCTTCGGTATCCGCCCGGGCTAACTATTATCCGCTTCCGTTTTCTATGATCCTTTTTGACTGATTTGACAATTTGACTGACGATTTGACCGATTTGGCGATGTGACTGATTGACTGATTTTCTGACTGACTGACTGACTGACTGACTGACAAACAATTCAACTGACTTTCTAACTAATGATTTAACTAATATCTTCAGATATCTAAGCTTTTCTACTGCCTGCGGCGAGCTGTTGCCTACGGCGGGCCTCTCCCCTAACTAACCCCCCCCCAAGCTAGGCAGTCAAGAGACCAGTTAGCAAAGAGTTTCGCGTCTAATGACTAATTAGGAGAGAAGGAATAACTAATTAGAAGGCATGTCTCTATAGGATAGCCTTATTTTAATAAAGGGAAAGCAGGAAGCTACACTTCACACTCTTGCCTTCGCCTTGCACGTAAAACGCAGGCAAAGCTCCGCTTTCCCTAATAACATCCGCTTTTTTAGACTAGCTCTATTATTAGACGGGGCCCGAACGGGGTTTAAAGGGAATATAGAAGACAGTACTCCGTATTAAAGATGATTAATTGGTCGACATTTATTGGGGGCTGCACTAACTAGGTCGGTTTAGTTGGCCCGAGCAAATATTTACGGAATTTGGTACCATAATGCGCGTAATCCTCTCACCACATGCGCCGGCTAACCAGGGATGAAATCACTCAGTGGATAATATCCTCAGCCCGGAGAACACCCATGAGAGAATACTCCTTTCCGATCTTCCCGTTAGTGAACACCTGATGAGTTTGCCTAACAGTCTTGGCATGGCTTTGGTTGCCCTTGAGCTCAGTTATGCCTCGCCCGTTGAGAGCGAATGCCGTAAAGCGGTACGGCGTCCACTTTTTTTACGTCTCTTGCGTCCAGCATGACAGTGCCGTCATTCTTCATGAAACTCGCACATTCATCTCTGAAACTTCTCCGCCGAGGACTTCAAGCCCAATGAGGTTCGTCATGTCGTTGGCCTGAAGATACTCTATAAACTCCCGAAAGAACGCGGGGTCGACGCTATCTAAATTCGTGGTTGGTCCTTCGCGGTATTCGTAGGCCTGCATCTCGCCGCTGCCAGCCAAGTCTGAAGATGTGTCCGTGGATCTCTGTGGGGTTGAGATGGGTGATGCTGGTGGGCTTGGTCCAGAATCCGCGAACGGAGGTGAGGGCAGTCCCGAGCATGACGTTGCCTTCATCAACCTGGAAATGTCCATGGATTAGATGTATTCCGAACCTATCGTGGACGTTGTAGCGCTTGATGAGACTGGCCAGCTCCTGAAGGTGAGCCTGCTGCACATCAGGTTGGTCTCTGTCGTCTGGAAGCAAATTGTAACTGATACGGGACGGTTAGCACGGGGCATTTTCCCATTTGGCTCCAAGCCGCCAACGTACGCCAGGGATGACTGCTTCAAGTCCCAAGGTTCTCATCTTGGGTATTTCAGCCGGCTTCGGGGTTGAGCGTTGACTGCTTTGCTTGGCATAGGCCGTTGTCTTCTCACACAAGAAACAACTGCAAGATCGAGGTTTCAATCGGACGCAAAACATGGTGGTGCGGGAATTGTTGACTGTACATGATCGACCTGTGTGTGCACTGACCGAAATTTTCCTCTACCCGGTTCTTACGTCTTCCAGAGGTATTTTAATCCTGTCGTGCATCAATTTGCCGTTCCAGTTGGTGGATTACGAGCATCTGGCACCATCACAGCATGTCTGCGCAGCTTTTTACGGACTGTGGCAGAAAGAGAAAGTATTTGCCAACGCCAGGGAACCATAGCTCTATAACGATTGTCATACGCCTACGTATCCCTCGCTGCACCCGCCACCCAGCAGGCTCGGCTCACACACAGGTTGCTTGTCGGCACTCCTCGTCGTTCGCAACGTTCGGGCCCCCCTCCTACAAAGCATGATTCACCAGTTTACGGATTACTCCGCAGCCTTCTTGTGCCTGAACCGAGGTTAGCCATTGCCGATATAAACTTTTGACGGGGAGACGTACTTGGTAACAACCCTCTCAATGCCGTCCAATCCCATGCGCAGCACGTCCATTCTGGGGCCGTACGAGAAACGCACAAAGTGGTGACATGGGCTGTCGAACAGGTCTCGACGTCTTGAGGGGTTCAGGTCAAAGAAGATGCCGGGCACGACAATGACCTTTTCCTCAAGACATGCCTGGAAGAAGTTGAGACCGTCTGCGATGCTTTCAGGTAGACCCTCGAGGTTCAACCACCTGGTCTTGTCAGTTTTGTATCCACACCACCGTGCCGCGGGGCAGACGTACAGGTAAAACGTTGAGTCGGGAACATATTTGATCACGAAGCCCATCTCACGTAGACGACGAACGACGAAATCTCGCTTGTCCTAAAGGGAACCAGTCAGATCGGATCCACGTATCACTGTCATTATTCTGCGTAGACATACTCGGAAATGCCGCTGTAGATGGACCATCTCGTTTTGGACCAGGGGTGGGTCCAACATGGGGATGGCGGCATCTTGGAAAGCATGGCATGCACCACCATCCAGGTAGCTACCGCATGACCCGATACTACATCTACGTTAGTTTCGCGCGACAGTGATTTGAGCAAAGGCATTGACGACGTACGCGGCAATGTATTCTTAGCACCCAAACGATTAGCTTGAAAGTCGCCCTCACTGTGTGGTGGACATGCACGTACCCTTGGGTCCCAGAATCCAGGCAATTCGCCATCCGGGAAGTCGGAATCGCTTGGTCAAACCATCAATGATCAGCACATCATCTTCGTCAACATCTTCCACATTCTCGGCTGCTGAAATGGTACTTCCGTCGCAGTTGCTAGTGTAATTGTACCCAGAGTAGAATTCATCGCTGATAAATGTAGCGCGGCCACGGCAGATGTCTTGAATCTCCGCCAGCTCTGGGTTAGCTACGACTCGGCCGGTCGGGTTTCGGGGATTCGAGGTGAGAATCACCGAGGTACCGCGAGAAATTTCCTCGGCAATCTTGTCGGGGTGAATATGGTAGCCGTCCTCTTCCGACAGAGGAACAGGGATGGCGGCGAACTGTATTTATCCCTGTGTTAGCCTAGAACTATCGGGTATTACTGCAGTGTTTTCAAACACTCCTCAACAAGACGCACGTTTTTGAACAGGCTCAGCATTTCATTGTAAGCCGTGTAGTCGGGCAAGAAGAAACTGAGATAGGAGTTGCCAAGTACAGCAGCGATTCGGATCAATCCGGCACGTCCACCAGGAACAATAGCGACATTTTCCCAGGTGTACTGGCTATGCTTTCCCTTGCGGTGCATCTCGTTGTATAGCTTGGCGACGGCCTCCCGCAATGGTTTGATACCAGCGGTGGGGCCGTATTCTCTGGCGGCGACGGAGATGTCAATGGTTTCGGGACGCTTGAAGCAGCCGGCGATATCGTCTTCCACCTCGGGAGCGCCCTGGCCAAGGTTGGCCCAGGAATCTTGGTCCTCAAAGAAACCAAGCTCAGCGGCTCGCTCGGTGCACCATATAACACCCGTGGAAGCTCTGCTGGCATCCAGGCCAGCGTGGGGAAGATGGCCCTCGTGGGCATTGCGAAACTGGCGATGGACCTTGGATTGTACCTCTAGGCAAGCATCGTCAGCAACGGAGCAAAAGACCGGCAGCTTGTGTGTAGCCTTGTGTAGCCAGTTTTCTCATTGGTATTGGCGGTGTGTTCCATTGTCTTTGTGTCAAAGCCCAAAGATTGGCCACCATGCGGGATGCGGTGCGGGGGAGGGGTTGACGGTCTTGGTCTCAACAAAGGTCTCAAACACCCTGCCAAGACCGTGGTCCTTGAAATGCATGCAACTAAGAGAAATATTTTCCGACGTAATGCCCACGGAGAAGAAGAGAGAAACAAGGGAGAAGTATTTTGAGCCTGTTTCCGGGCCTGGGGAAAGCAAGTGTCAAAGTCAAGCAAGCTTACCGTTGGCACCAGGCTCAGCGTTGCTGAACCGCCGAGCCCTTGGCTTCGGGGCGCCAGTGTGGCGGTTGAATGAGAACTTACGACCACCGAACATGACGATAGAGCAAGGGGACGAGCTTCGTTGCAATGGGCTTGCACAGCGATGCTTTATCTGCAAATGTAATTAGAGTGCGCAGACCGATTTCGAGCTCCAAGTCTGCGGGGAGAGTTGAGGAAGAGAAAAAAAAACTGCCGCAAGGGAAGTGAGAGAGCTGTCCGCCAAGTGGAGAGCTCGGGCGCAGCTTCGGGCGGTTTTATAAGTGGCACGCACACTGTCTTTCACTTCGACTTTGACACTTTTTGATTGACACTTGGAACGACCGTACTCCGTAGAACCCGTGTCAATGATTGAAGTGGCGTCCGATTCTGCTTTCCAGTGGCCATCTGTTTCCTCTTCTCCGAGTTCTCTCGTGAGCTTCGACAAGGGGGCCAGGACAACTTGGAGCTCGGAGAGTGCTGAGACAGAGTTGTGTCTATGGATGGAAAATATGATATGCAGTTGGGATGGTGGCGTGGGTTATTAGGTCGGTGGACGGTGTTGGGTGGCGGCCAGCAGGGAAGGGACGGCTTATCCGAATCGTGGTTGAGCTGGGCCAAACTGCTGAGCCCATCGACACGATAAATGCCGGGATGAGAAGAGAGGCATTTTCGAAAATACAGCTGAGCTGGCTTTGGGTCGTTTTAAATGACGAGCATCAAGCACCAGGACCAGACAACGCAAGTGCCCGAGCAAAGCAAAGTAAACGTTGTCTGCCGGCTGCTGGTGCCCAAGTGTCGACAGCTGCTCCCGCTCGCTCGGTGCGACGCCAGATCGGGAATTCGGCACGCTGGCCCCTTGACTCCTTGTGAGAGACAAATGGCTTCTTGTCACTTTGACAGTTGCGGAAGCATCATCACCATCGGCATCGCCCTCGCCCGTCATGAAACAAGAACTCACACAAGCCTCGCCGCCCAGAAAGGCGGTGTCGCATGTTACCCAGTTCAAGTCGCAAGTTTGCATCGCAGCCTGGCTATTGTCGTAACGACTGGCACAACACTCCGCACTCCCCTTTCCCAGAGGGTCCCATCCCGTCCTGCAGCAAGCACCATGACGCATTGATGCCTGCTTAATACCTGCCTGTGCTTGTGCACCTGTATTACACAGACACGTCGAATTGCACTGCATTCGGAAATGTGTCGTGCATGATTGCTCCGCCAGAACGTGTACGTGGCTGGGTCCGCGGCAAGGCACGGCGTGGCGTACACTTGTTGACAGCATTGCCTGATGGCCTTTGCTGAAATCAAAGCTGAACCTCAAAACTGGCCACAAAGCGCAGAAACTTCAAATTTGACTTGATCTTATTGTCTTGGATTTGTACATGCTGAAGTAGTCACGCTTGGACGGACATACGCGAGCGTAGCTCCAGATACCGATACTTGCCTCATTGGCTGGTAGTCCACCAATATCATATTAATACCACCTTTTTATCAAAATCGCGCCCCCAGATGTCCAAAATGGTTTCAAGCCATCGCACATTTCACCACAAACGCAGCCGGATCAATCTCTCGAAATCCGCCATCGGTCGACCCATCATCATCATGCCTCCGACCCGGATAAGTGGTGGGGCTCTCCAAAACCTCCAACCCCGTTGAACAATCTCAACATACATATATCGAGAAGAACCTAGACGAACCTCTCATCAAATCAGCCAACCAAACCGCATCAAGTCTTTAGAAAAACAAAGACAGTAAAAGCCACATATCATCCCGTCCCACTCATCATACGCAACCGCAAGCACCACCAGCCTTCCCTTCTCCACCAGAGAGACCTAGAACCTTCCATCAGCACTTCGCCTCCCCAAAGCATCAAAACCCGCAATGCTCTCTCGTCTCATCCGCACGGCGCGCCTCACCACAAGATCACCGCTCCTTACAATGCCCTCCTCACACACCTCTCCCACGTCCTTCTCCTCCGCAGCAGGAGGAACCGCAGGAGGACCCCCGGCAGGAAGCTCAGAAGGACAAGAACAAGAAAACACATCCACCACCGCAAACCCCCTTGAAAGGGCCCTCCCCGCCCCCGAACAAGGAACAACCACGCTCGACGTCTCTGGCGACGGATCGACCGTCAAGCTAGACCGCTTGGGTCCGCTCGTCGTAAACGTCGACGGGACCATGTCGCGGATAGGAAATTGGGCGGAGATGTCGGCGATTGAAAAGGAGAATACGCTGCGGATTCTGGGGCAGCGAAATAAGCAGAGGATGGAGGCGCTCAAGAAGGAAAAGGAGGAAGGACGTTGAGGTTACTTGTTCGCAGTTGAGCGTTTGATGGAGCACAAACAATTTGTGAAATACGCATGAAGGAGAGAAATAGGACACATATCACAGGATTTCCATATAAGTGACACATATGTGGAGCAAGTCTGTTGCGACGACTCAGACATTGTAAACTATGTATGAACAGAACAAAAAACAATCGACATCTACCTCGATCTCTAGATGCGTTACTGTAGAATACCCCTCACGTACCCAGGACCGGGGACACTCTCGTCTCGCTTATCCAAAATGTATCACGCCGCCCCCATAGACCTTTTTGCAACAATCAAAGTAAGATAGAAATAGACAACGCCAGAACCCGTTGAAACGCCTCCCCTGAGCACATTTGGTTCGTGCCGCGAACTTCCACGTCTCACCACATACATGTCATCACATTATCATACCACCTGTATACTCTTCATGTTTTTCAATGAAAAGGAACAAAAGGAGAACAAGTCAGCTCCTAGGTCTTGGGTCATCGACCGTCCTGCGTGGACTCGGAAGTAAACGACTCGACGGTGGTCTTGGTCTTTTCACTCGCGTGTTTGGTAAACTCCTTACACAGGGCAGTGATGTCATCGCTGCCTTCGTTCTTCTCGACAAGCAGGTTCTTTAGCCACTTGTTCTCCGTCTCCAGCTGAGAGACCTTGTTCTCCAGAGCAGTGACCTTGTCATTCATCTCCTTGGCCGACTTCTCCAGAGCCTGCTCCCGCTGCTTCTTCTTGATACGGAAGCGGGCACTGGCGGCCGTGTTTCGGCGGCGCTTGTCCTCCTCAGCGGCGACGCGAGAAGACTCTTCAAAGTTCATCTGCTGGCCGACGGGGGTGGAAGCGGCAACGGGAGCGGCAGACATGGCCTCTGACTTCCTCTTGTCGCCAGCGCGGGCGTGGCCTTGGCGGAACTGGGGCTGCTGATGGGGAATCTGGACCTGGGCGTGGCTAGGCTGGAGGGGGGGATGGAAACCCTGCGCGACATCTTGAAACCCATTCATGGGTGGGGCGACATAGGTATTGTTGAAATCAGTGAAGTTGAAGTCGCCTATTGCGGATCAATCATGTTAGCCCGTGCTCATTCAACATGCGAGGCATGTCTCTGACGGCAATTGTCATGGTGAAAAAGGAATTGAATCCGACTTTCCCTCGTTCCCATGGCATGGGAGAGAGGGCAGCAGTCCAACATTAGAGGGAAATCCGTCGCGGAGTTTACACGCTGTGCGGAACGGGATAGTGATGACGCTGCGCAACCGCAACCAGCTGGCATGGCAGGCTGGTTGCAACTTGCGCATAGCACAGATCACGAGGAATTGCACCATCGCTGGCCATTTGTAATCGAGGACGAACCCCACCCGCCCCGCTCCCGACACATGAACCGTCGCAGCGTCCAGAGAAGGGCTCTCGTCGGGCCGAAGGGCGCAACAGCAACAGGTATCGAGTGGTTGCATTGGCAGCGAAAGGCAGAAAGAGGAAGCAAGCGCGCAGGTTGTGTGATTTGCGTATTGGAGGGATGATGAGCTACGCCTTGGGAAACCCCGCTAGAGGTTGACCGACGGGCGCAAGGACAACATCTCGATAACGCTTTGCGTGATTGCCACCGCGCACGAACCGAGGAAGAGGATAAGAGGAACAGCAAGGAATCTGAAGAATAGGAGATGGAACAAATAGAAACTCACTTGACATAAAGTCCAGGCTGGGTATATCACCAATGGTAGTCTGTGCGGGGGTAACATCTCCAGACGCAATGGAGTTTTGTCGCGCAGCAGTCTCGACATCGATCTTGACAGGCTGAGCCTGGAAGTCGGTATTCTGTCCAGAATCGAAATCGAAGAATTGCGTATTCGTGAAAAGCGCGAGATCATCTTCCATGTTGAAGCCGTCCTCAGCGGCGGCAGCTGTGGTGTCCTGGGGACTGATGGTGTTGAGGTCGCGAAGATATGCTGACACGTTGGGGCCGTGTCGCCCGTTGTATGTCGACATTATGGCGTAATGTTTGGCAGGTCGGGAAGCCAAAATATAAGAGAGTGGGTGCTCTTGCGTGATGAAATCCAAGCGATTTTCCCACCCGTCTATTCTTTGAATTTCGATGCCGCGCCAGAAAGGTGGCAACAGGATGTCGGATTCCGAGGCCTGTGGGAGGAGAGCCTGAGCAATGTCAGGCGTCTGCGGAGGTCAAAATATGTGGTTGATTTCGAATCGACCTCGTTATAGTGTGCGGATATCACTTAACTTGTCGCGCGGTGAGGGACAAGCGAAGAGATCAGGTTCGCGATGGTGGTGATGGCGGTTACAAGTTGGGCGGAGGCAGATTCCCGGACCCGGACTGATTATATGAGTCGCTGCGGGTTTTGCGTGCAAAATAATAGCGCTTACCCCGAGGGCCAACCGAGGGCTGGTGGAAGGGTCTCCGCGCACAGCGATCGTGACAGGCTCTGACTGGTCAGGGGGGGACCTGGGTGGGGCCAAATGGCTAACCCAAGTTGAATACATGCATAGACTCCGGGAAAGTCCACGCAGGCATGTGAGTGATTAGCAATCATGAAGGACGTCTTGCCCTCCACACCTTCCAGCCATGACCAATCACAGCCGCGAGCTGGGAGGCCTTATCTTTGTAAATTTCCATTACCGCATCCAGCTATTATTAATGCTGTTCACGCACAGACTAAATAGTACACGGCCCGACTCAGCAAATGGGGACTGAGAGGGGTGAAGCGGTACCAAAATTCATTGGGATAAAGGTTGTTATATTCTCTAGTAATCTAGCTACTATATTCTCTATAATAATACTACCTCTAATTACCTAAGCTATTACCTACCTTAATAGGCTAGCCTAATTTAAGATAGTATTAACTATAATACTATATTCTTCTAAAATACTATAAACTATTCTCTTTCTTATTTATTATTCTCTATCCCCTAATAATTCTAGGTCTTATAATCCTCTAGATTCTAATTAGCTATATCCTATGTGTTTAACCTTAGGGGTTATAACCTTTCCTAGTGTAGGATATATATCTTTAGGTTATTAATATAGATTTTCTAAACTTACCTACTACCTAAAGGTTTAATTTTATATAATACTAATAATAACTTCTTCTTTACTATTAAAAGTTTCCCCTAGGTCTTATAGAACTTCCCCTTTAACTTATTCTCCTTATTAATTTTCTTTTATATAAGGTTTCCTACCTTAAACTAGTGTAGTAGCTTTAAGGAGTTTTCTTTACTATCTATTTTTTAGGTTTAAACTAATTCTCTTCTCTCCTTCCTTAAGTTAGAATACTATAAGTTTATTTCTTAGATTAGAATAGGGTTATCTTCTAACTCTAATAAGTCTATATTATCCTAATTATTACTAACTCCTATATATTTAGAGAATAGATTAAATCCTAATATTAATATAGCTAGGGTTATCCTTATGCTTAATATAAACTAATTATTTAGAATAACTATAATACTTAGGATAGCCTAGTTCTAAGAATTAAGTAATACTCTATCTCTTTCTACTACCTACTTTATTAATTATTATTTTACTAAATAGATATTTTACTTAGTAAGTTCTATAGAAGCTAGGTAAGAGATAGGTTTAAAAGTAATTATTATACTATATTTCCTTACTATTAATTTAAAGTTTAAATTCTTAAAATAGGATCTATTATTATAGTAAATTCTTCTTAGCTAGCTAAAAATAGAGCTCTAATGCTTATCCTATATCTAAGTAATAGAATCTCTAGTAGCTTTATTATAAGACTCTCCTAGCGTAAACCTTATTATATAGTCTACTATAATTAGCACATATAAGTCCCTATTTTAGGCCTTAGGAGTAATAGGTCTAAGGTAATCTATAGTAACTAATACCTATAGTTCTAATACTATAATAGTTTTTAGGGTAGATTAGGGTAACCTTATTCCTATTTGCTAATAGATAAGATAAGATTAGTAGTAAGACTTAGTATTTTTGCCCTATCTAGCTAAAAATATACTCTATAAAGCTTCTATATTTCAATAGTTAGCCTAAAATATCCTATAGTATTATAAGCTTATTAGAGTTTTATTAGGACTTCTTTAGAAAGTATATATTTAGATAGTAATTTATTAAGTTCTAAGTAGTAGAGTTTTTAGTCTATAATTTAATATTTTAGAGCTTAATATTAAACTAGTTTACGTTATTTAGTTAGGATTATCTAGTAACTATAAATAATTAAAGTTAAGACTTCCCTATACTACTTAGAGTTTAGCTATTCCTAAAGCTTATTTCTTATTATCTCTAAAGCTTTATTATCTAGTTTTTGCCTTCTAGTATAATTATCTTATATCTTATTAAGATTAGTACTAGTTAGTCTTTTATTACTAGTATTATATTAATACCTATTCTCCTCTCCACTTTATATAGGTTAGATCTAAGTTCCTCTAGTAGTTATAATATCCTATTAGTAATCTTTATAATCTTAGTTATATTAGGTTAGTGTATATATTCTATATTTAACTCTTATAGAATATCTACCTATTAAGTAACCTTCCTATAAACCTTAGAAAGGTTTGCTATAGAATTAATAATTCCCTTATGATCTATATATACCTTTAATAGATATACAGATCTATCTACTAGCTAATGTGTCTTTTTTAGTCCTATGATAATAGCTAATATCTCTTTCTTAGGCATTATGTATTATCTTTTAGCGTCTCCTAATTTATAGGATATCTATATAATAATTTATATTTTTAAGAAGTTTAAGTCTATTACACTAGTACTAGGTTTAATATCTTCTAGTTAGAATAGAACTCCTCTAGTACCTATATCTAAGGTATTAGTTACTAAATAAAACTATATCCCTAGTTAGGCCCTAAAAGTAGTATTTACCTAAATACTATAGTAGATCTATAGTAAGGCCTACTAAGCTTCTAGTGTCTATTTAGGGTTTACCCTTAGAACTTCTACTCTCTAGACTAATAGTTTTCCTAACTTTATAACCTTCTATATTTCTTTAAAGAAAACCTTCTTAATAGTTAACACTAGGTCTAACCTCCTAGGGATAAACTTCCTTAAAAATAGTATTAGGTATATTAACACTAAGATTTTATTCTAGGTTTTTAGAGATTAGTATTTAAAGTGTTTTACTAGGTTAGCGAATCTTTTATAGTGTTTCTACGCTAGCCTAATCTTCCTATCTTCTAGAGAGTACCTAATATAGTTAATATTAGATATAAAAAGCGTGGTCTTATATCTACTTAACCTAATTAGTGCCTAGGTAACTCTTAGGAAGTAATATATCTATAAGAAGTTAAAATAGTCCTCCTAAGTTTCTAAACCTAAGTAATAATTATCTATATAGATAGAAAATAAGGTCTAGATATCCTCTATATACCTTAATATAGATTTGCTTTTAGTTCTATCTTTAAAGAATAAGTAGCTAAAGATTATATCTCTAAACCTAGTGTATATTATAGGTAATCCTATTAAGCCTTAGGCTATATTATTATAATAATATATACTATAAGGACCTAAAAAGGCTATCTTATATTTATTAGGTAGATAAATTCTAATTACCTAGAAACTATTTAAAGTATCTGCTTAGGAGAAAATTATTAATCTTCTATAATAAATTAAATCTAAATCAGCTTCTATATTATAATAGGGATATACTATTCTAATAGTCTTGCTATTTACATTATAGTAGTTATAAACCACGCGAAAATCCTTCCCTAGTTTTAGTGTAAAGATTATTAGGGCTACCTATTCTAATTTACCTCTATAAATAATACTAGCTTTTTCTATAGCTAGGAATACCTTCTTTAAAAACTTGTAATATAGTCCTAAGTAGTAATACTATTTCCTCTTGCTAGGTTATGCGTTAGGGATAAGGTTAATATAGTATTAAAGAAGATTAGTTATATAAATATCCTTAAGCTTCTTAATAAAATAATCTTTAAAGGTATAATATAACCTTATAATTATTATTTGCTATTTAGTAGTGCCCGCATAGTCTCTAAGCTTAATATAGGATTAATTAAACTAAGAAATAATAGTTTTAGCTAGTAAGTCTAATAATAGGCGGTTTATATATAAATTTTAGTATCTTAAGGGATAGCCCTTAATTTCTAATTTTCCTATATAAATCTCTAATTTATCTAGTCTTATACTATCCTATATAGCTTCTCTTCTATCTGCTCTATAAACTAGCGTAGAGTCCGTGTAATTTATATATAATACTAAGTCTATACTATAGTCCCTACTATCTCTGGTTTTATTAATTAATTCTTTAATCCGGTTATTTATATAGTAATTTCTAATTTCTAAGGGGGAGGCCTTAATTTTCTTATTTCCTATATAAATTAGCTATTAGATATGTCTAAGAGTGTATACGTAGGAATACTGCCCTTTTCTTATAACCAGCTCCTACGGCTAATATCGCTATCTACGTAAATACTAGTTCCTATCCCTAGTTTCCTTAATTAAGTCTTAGATCTAGTTATTTATATAGAGATTCTTACTTCTTAAGGGGTAGGTCTTAATTTCTAATTTCCCTATATAAATTAGGCTAGTGCTATATCCTAGTGCGTCTACCTCTAGATCTTATTCCCTTAAAATACCTAAGTCTAATATATTATATATCCTATCCCTAACTTCTTAGATTAAGTCCTGATTTCTATTATTTATATAGTAATTCTTATTTACTAAGGGGGTACCCTTAATTTTCGATTTTCCTATATAAATTAGAACCTTATTATATCTAAAGGTGTCCTTTATAAGTTCCTCCCACTATCTCATGGTATTAGGCGCGCCTCTTAGGACCTTAAGTAGATTAATCTTGTTATTCCTATTCTAATCCTATTTCTTAGCTAGGTCTATTCTTATAAGTTCCTTATATTCTTCTTTATTATCTAGGTCTTTAGAATTATAGTTTAATACCTCTTCCTATAATAATCCTAACTCTCCTAAGTAATCTCTATTAATCTGTGTTAGTAGCGGGTGTCTTTCTATATAATTATAATTTAAGCTTATTACTAATTTCCTTTCTTATAAAGCTTTATAGTAGTTAGCCTAACTCTAAGTAATTATCTAACTTATTAGTGCGGGTTTTAGTTAATTAGTGCTAGAGTTATAAGAGGTAAATAATTTAATTTCTATCTTAGGCTTTAACTTAATAATTATTCTATCTATAATAATATTCTAAAGTGGTTTCTAGATAATTATAGCTATAGATATTAATTCTAGTTTATAGGTAAGAACTTATTCCTTAATTATCTTTACTAAATTATCTAGGCTAGAACTATCTAAACTATATTTTTTAATCCTAACTTTATTTATAATATTATTATTCTTTCTATTAATACTTCCCTTAGTCTTCCTATCTTCCTAATATACTTTCTATCCTTACTTAATTCCCTAAGTATCCTCTAGTAGCATTTCCTTAAAATTTAATATTCTAATTTTATCTAGTGGTGGTAATTTAGGAGTATATAAATAATTACTAGTATTATTATCTATAACACTTAGTTTTCTAACTCCTAGTTCCTAGCTTTATAAAATATCTTACTATTTATCTCTCTTAGGACTTCTTTTACCTCCTCTAGGATTTTTTAATTATCTTCTATATACTCTATAATCTTATCTAGATCTATTCTCTATAGGAGCTAAGTATAGAACTTAGCCTTCTAAAATAAGTCTAGGTATAGGTATATTAAAAGGGTTTATATTTTACCTTTTATTCTAGTAATTATAATTTTCTCTTATCTATAATATTTAATAGTATTTACCTATTATAGCTAAACTTTTCCTAATAAAAGGTTCTAATCTTACTAGGCTAGTATAATATAGTATCTTACTAATACTAAAATTCCTCCTACTATAATCTAGAGGTAGGTATAATAGGTAATTAGTTAACTTATATTATTTACTATCTTAATATATTTCTTTTTATAGAGTTAGACTATAGGGAATCTATATTTCTTAATATAGTTTATATTTACTAATTCTACACTTAAATTACTATTAAGTAAAGCTAAGTTATATTATATACCTTTAATATATATAGTAATATATCCTAAGGTAGTTAGGACTTCTCTATCTAGTTTAGTAATATTATTCTAGGTAACTATATAATTTATTAAGCCTAAGTAGCTCTAAGTAGGCTCCTTAGTGCCCTTAGGATATACTACTTCTTTATATAGTTTTATAAGGTAAGAGATAATAGATTTTACTTTATTACTCTTTATCTTTTATTAATATTATATTAAGTAGCTTAGTTATTAGTAGATAATTAAGGCTATCTAAAGGAGTTATAAAATACTAATAAACACTATAGTTTTACCTAGGTATTTTCCTAAGTTAAATAGTAGAATATTATATTTCTCTATAGCTTAAATATTCTCTAGAGCTAGTCTTTAATAGGGTTATAGGTTTAAGGTAGTGTTACTTACCCCCTCCTTTATTTAAGTTATAATAGAGGGTTCCTAGGATTCTACTATAAAATTCTCTATATATAGTTATAGAGTAGGGAGTAATCTTTAGAACTCCTTAGAGAATATCTCTTAGAGTGGTTTATATATATTCTACTTAGTGTTATTCCTATCTTATTAAGTTTCTTCTAAGTTAAGAATTTCTTTAATTTATTCCTATAGTAGTTTACTTAGGGTATTTTTAGGTTTTATATTTAATTTAATAATCCTTTTAGCTAGTTCTTAAGTAGTTATAGGCTTATTTACCTTTTCCTTTCCCTTTAGGGATATTACTATATTAATATAACTAATATTATTCTTATCCTAGATATAAGTTAGGGATTCATAGTTTAGGAGTAATATTATAAATATCTATATTTCTAGGTTTAGGATATAGCTATAGGGTAGGATTAGTTAATCTATTTCTATACTACTAATATAGTTTAACTAGTTTAAGTTATCTAATTCCCTTTATTAATCTCTCTTTATTTATAGCCTATCCTAAGCCTACTATTCTTAGTATCTCTTAAAGTCTTTAGATAAGTATCTATCCTTCTTTAAATAGTTATACCCTATATACCCCTATTCTCTATATAAGAAATACTAGAAGAAATCTAGATCTCTCTAAGGCTAGTCTAATTAAGGGAGTATCCTAATATTACCTAAGGATCTTCTAGGTAATTAGGCTCTATTATTTATATTATATTTTAATTAGTTATATTAACCTATAGCTTAATTTATAGTACTAGCTACTTAAGCTTAGAATACTTTAAGTTATTTTACTAATTCCTCTATCTAGTTATATGCCTTTTTCTCTCTCTTTAACTATTCTTCTATCTATTTCTAAAGAGGTACTATCCCTATTATTAAGGTCTCCTCTTTAGATAGTTATATTATCTTTTTAGAAGCAGATAAGTAGTAGTTATATAGGATTAGTTTTAGATTAGATATTATTAAGTCTATTAAAGCTATACTATTTATTTACTTACTTAATATAAATAAATAATTAGATACTCTCTTTTATAGTTAAGTATCTATTTCTCTATCTACTAAGTAGTTAATAAAATTTATAAAGAGGACTTATTAGATATTAGACTTTATCTTTATAGCTAGATATTCTACATACTAAATATAAGTATTTAATATCTTACTAGGTTCTTAAGTAAAACTAAATATCTCTTACTATATAGAAATCTTAATAAAGGGATCTGGTTTCTTAAACTTCTCTAAGAACTTTTTAGATATCTTCTCCTAAGTTTAATCCTTATATTCTAAATCTTTATACTAGATAGCTACTTTTCCTTATAAGCCCTAGATAAAGGTTAAATAGGTAAAAGTATTAGTATATTCTTTTAGGGCATAGGCTATTATAGCTATTATTTTATAATATTTTATATATTTATTAGCTAGCCTATCCTTTAGTAGGCCTAAGAATATAATTCCTCCTCCTATAGTTAGGTTTATAGGGTAGAAGGGACTGGTTATATTAACTAACTATCTAGATTCTCTAGACTTACTAGGTTTAGGTAATTATATTAATAAAGAAGGGAAAAGTAGTATAATTTTATTTAGTAATAAAGACTGCTTTAAAAGATAATTAAAGCTAGGGATAAACTCTAATAATTTTTTATTATCCTATTCTAAGTCTAAACTTAGAGATAATTCCTCTTAAGTTCTAGTATCTAACTCTATAAAAAACAGTTCTTATATAAAGTATTTAGAATAAGAGAAGTTATTCTAAGATAACAAGAGTTCCGAATTTCTTTAGGATTATATAGTGTTAATAGGTTAATTAAGTTTAAATCCTAAAAGGGATTTAGGTAATTTATTAGGTTATATTTAATATTAAAGGAATATCTAACCTCTTAATAGAGATTAGATAGGATTATAATAGGGGTTTTCTTTAAACTAGGGTTTTAAGCCTTTTAAACTTTATTATAATAAAGTTTTTTTTAAAGCTAAAAATAGGATTAGAAAAGAAAATAGGAGCAAGTATAGAACTTAAAATCTTATTAAATTATATCTACCTAGCCACTAGAGAAGAGGAAAAAAAAGAAAATAAGAATATTCCCCTAACTTCTTAAGATAAACCTATTCCTCCTTTCTCTAATAACTCCTTCCTCCTTAACTTAAGTAACTTTCTATTATATATATAGTATATAAGAAGCCTTTTATATAGTACTACCTAATTAGAAGATTAGATTAGTAACTAAGTGGACCTAAAAGTAGACCTAAAAGTGGGGACGTGGTCTATGTGCTATACCTCTAATTATAGTGGTATAATTATTATAAAAACCTAGGTTTTTAGAGTTAAGAGCTACCCTAGTTAGTCTACTAAAGCATAAGGTTTAGCTCTAAGTCTATATCTATTACACTTATCCCTTAGGGTATCCTACACTAGAACACTATATAAGTATTACTATTTCTTTATATACCTATTATAGTAATATACTATTCCTAGTAGGTCTAGTAGTAAATCCTATAAGTAATTTCTCTAGTTTATAGCTTCTCTATAGAGCCCTTTAATTCCCTAAGTTTAAGGTCCTTATTATACTATATCTATTAAGAAATAGTAGCCTTTATTAATAAAGAATAAGTTCTTTATATTACTAAGTATAGAAAATACCTAATCCTATACCTAGGTTTTAATATTTAAGTTAATTTCTATAGTCTAAAAAATTCTTAAGGTTCTACCTACTATCTAAGGCTATCTACCTATAGTTTAGCTAGGGTATTATAACACTTAAATTAATAAGTATATAAATATTATTTCCTATAGTTAGATTCCCTAGTTTAAGTAGAGTTTATAGGGCTCCTTAAATTATTAAGTCTTAACTCCCTATCCCTTATTATCTAAACTTAGTTTATTCCTACTATATAAAATAACTAAGGTTATAATTTATCTATAATTAGGACCACTAGTATTATACTACACTAGTGCTATAGTGTTTTTATATTAACTATACTTTATTTAATTCTTTATAGTCTTATTATTTATATATTTTACCTATTTATTTCCTATAAAGGTATTCTATACCTAATTATCTTAAGTCCTCTTCTTATTATATTTATTAATTATTATTATTATTATTATAACCTACTTTTTATTATCTTATCCTAGGTATTCTAAGACCTTTTCTAATAGTATCTTATAAGTATTATATAGCCCTATAGTTCTATATCTATTATATTAAGTCCTATAGTCCTTAGTATTCTTACTTTATCTAATAGTAGTAGTTCTAACCTTAGCTAGAGGATATTCTTAAGTATAATAATAACTATAGCTATTCTCTATTAATCTACCTTCTGTTTATTTTATAGCTATAGTTATACTCTAATAAACTTTATGGTTTTCCTAAATACCTAATTATAGTTTTTTATTTATTTAGTTTAGCTATCTCTTAGAAGTCCTTTATTAGATATTCTTAGTTATTAGATATTTAAGTTAGATAGTAATTTAATTAGATAATAAAGCAAATAAGAGGGTCCTAGTCTTATTACTATAAAGCGGTACTAAAATTCATTAGGATAAAGGTTATTATATTCTCTAGTAATCTAGCTACTGTGTTCTCTATAATAATACTACCTCCGATTACCTAAGCCATTACCCACCTTAACAGGGGTTATTATTGAATCGCATCGACGCCCGAACAAGTTCGGGGCATCACAGGTCATGACGACTTGGATCGTTCGATGCACGGGAATTTATCACGTCGAGTCGGCGCTGCCCTCAATCACATGAAAGCCGCTACACACACCCCGCCACGGCCGCGGGTTCTTCGACTCGCGAATCGTGGTTGGGCCCTTGTCTGCAGCAGCAGACCCTGGATGCTCATGGTTGCTCCCCGCAAGACGAACCGGATAACTTAAAGCGCACACACACGTGCCAAAGAAAGCTCCAATGGTGACCTGCAGAGATCACGACAGATGAGACATGGAACCAACTGTAATTCACCGTTGGCAGTGATGACCGAACTTGGTGGCCGCGCAGCGGGCGAACACGACGTGCTTCTCCTGACGCGATCTGCGGCAATCTTGAAGGAGCGTTTATGCAGCATCCCCTCTGGCGTAACGAGCATGCCTTTGTGGCTAGGGAAGCCGTTTAGACATCCGATACTAGGCACCCATAGTAATTTGTGTAGTAAGAGAGTACAGTATAAAAAAGAGTGCAATGATTTAAATCTGTCTAGTATTGTGATCTAAAGCTATTCACCATCTATAAGGAGAGTTCCTATATTGCTTTCAGTATGCCTGCTTCCTCCTATATCCGCTCCTATTTAAATTGTGAGGCATCTCGTGATACACTTTTTTGCTGTAGCGGCGGCGGCGGCGAAGCCTGACATTGGGCGCTCACACACGCCAGCCCCAGAGGGGGATGGGGGATTCTGCCTAATAAACGCTTCCATCTCTACCTGCATCGGCAAAAAGAGGCCCGATTCCAGACTGGCTCGCTAGTACATCAAGCCTTGGGCCAGAGTGAAAACAAGCGGTGCTATATTACTTGCCACGATTCTCTCTTTCTCTTTTTTCATGTATGTGGTGTTTTGATGTTTTAGTGTTTTGGGCATCCTCGAAAGCAGCTGTGCTCCTGCAACACGCGTTTGAACCTCCTCGACACATGCGTGATAAGTCCGAGTACGCCCTTTTTCTCGGCGATGCCACCCGTCGGGCGTGATGAACACAATCTAGCTCAGCAGCTGTAACGGCCAGCATAACTAGCGACCTCGATCTGTGGTGACGCTAATGCAGAGAGTTGCAACGAATACTGACGCAGCTCAAATTACATTTCCCTTGAGATCATTTCGAATCCATCCGCTTGCAATGTGGTATGAAACAAGCGAGCTTGTCCTGGTCACGTGCAGGTCTGAGCCCGTTCGTGACAACATTTTGTGAAAACACTTGTTCAATCATTGGCAAGGCGGACCTCTCGAACCCGTCTTCTGCGGAAGCCGTGTATGCGCAAGTGTATGCGCAGGTGATCCGGAAAATTGGCCGTCCGAGTTTGGCGGCTGGCTTCCATGTACACCCACTGTAAACACCCTCTCAAGGGTAATAATAAATGCAGTAAATGCGCTGTTGCATGGAACCGCGCCTCCCCTGTGTTGTTTGGTGGGGCATCAACTTGGCGTCTTCAACGCCTCACCTGCTTCCAGTGACCAGTCCTTCGCTTCCACGACACGAACGAGTTGATCTCTTGATTGATCTGTACCATGACCCCAGTCCATTTGTCTAATGCATCCTTCTTGAACTAATCTACTGCGTCGCGTGCTCTTTGGTCCCCCGCCTCGCTTTGCCAAAACCACCATCCATGTCGCCATGTCCCGCCTCTCCATCGCCACCAAATCCCGACTTCCGTCCTCCCTTCGCGTCGAATCCTCCAACACAGCCGTCGTCAAAACCATCAGCCGTCTGTCGCGCGAGGCCCTCATACTGCTCGCCCTCGACTGGCTTGACGGGCAATCTCTGGCCTTCACAGCGCCCTATTTGTCCCCGCCGAGGGCGGATGACGACGGCAACAACGACAACAACATACCAGATGACTCGACGGACCTCTATCCGCCCTGCAAATCCATCGACGAACTTCGCGAACTCTACACAGACTTACAAGAACAAAAGGGCTCTCGCCGCGATGTAGTCAGCCGCATACTGGAAGGCGATTGGCGCCACGGCCTGACACTCTATCAACTTGCCATGATTGACTTTACGTATCTTGACGAGCATCCTACATCGCAAAAATGGACAGCGTACAGAATACAACCGCTGATTCTCCCAGATAAGAACGCGCAAGACGACGTGGTAAAGGTCGATGAAAAGAGTCTCAACTTGCCGCGATTCCATCCCTCAACCTTCTTGCAGAGCCTGCAGGAGCAGGTCCTGCCCGACATCAAAGCGCATTACCACTTTTCTCGACCCAAGAAATTCCCCTTGTTATTACTGCGCATCTTCGCCATCGAGTCCCCGTACAATACCGAATTGGCCCTCTCCGGTCTAAATGCCAGTGGGAACACGACAAACTTCAGTTCATCGCGCACCATTTATCTTGCCTTTCCCAACGGATCGCCAGCTCTGTACATCACAAGGGCGCAGGCCACTGGCCCCATAAGCCACGGTGAATCGAAAAGTCTACACAGTCTGATTGCGAACGGCGTGCCGCAAGCCCTCTCCAGACCTCGCGAGCGGTATACGCTCAAGCCCACGAGTCTTGTGAGCAGAAACTTGGAGGCGATACTAGACAAGAGTGGATCAGGACGCAGCAACGCTGCTGGTGGTGGGTGGAGCATTTATGCCAATGAGAAAGACAAGAGGTCTCCTCTGGACTCTGTTCTTCCTACGCCCCCCTTGTCGAGGGAGTCATCTCTCGCCGGCGGTGGCCAAAAACGCCAACGGCCCTTGACACAGCATCAACGGGCGGCGAAACGCGCAAAGACGGTTGCCAAAGCTCGATTCGGGGATTCAGCCATCGTAACGGATGGCAAAGGGATAGAAAAGTTGGAAATCATCATGCAGGACCCCTACCCTGCGATAGATGGTGTCTTTTTGCAGGACTCCGAAGGTGAGGATGACCGGGCCAACAGGCGGACGGACCGGCGGAAGAGTAAGATTGACGCAGCGTTGCGACAAGCACTGGGCGATGGAGGAGGCGAGGATGAGGACGAGGACGACCAAGATTCGTCACGGTGGTCGCCTCTCATACGGATCAACTTCCAAGGACCGCATGTGTTTGCTGGGATACGGCAGCTCGTCGAGGCTGGCATCGTGGATGGCGAGCGCATGCCAGGGTGGATGACGGGGGAGGACGGTGTAACGACTGGTGCCGTTCGGCATGGACTGATACGGGGGCACAAGGGCTCAGGGTTATGATTTCCATGTTTACTGATTTGGGTGTTGGGGTTTTCTTCTGGGCTGGTGGGCGGCATGAGGTTGTTCTTTTGTTCTCCTTTTTACTCAAGGTCGATACCCCCTTTTTGGTGCAACAAGTGGCATGGCGAGCAACGGTCTCTATCTTTTAATCTACATCTACATCTACATCTACATCTACATCTACGTCCATGTCTATATCTTCTCCTCTAGGCCAAATACATGAACGGAATTCCTCCATGCAGCTTCACAAACATCCTCCACGCTCACACCCTTAATCGCCGCCACGATCTTGGCCACGCGCTCAATGGTACACGGTTCATTTCTCCCCTTGACCATGGCGCCCTCCTCCCATTTTTCCTTCTTAACTACCTTGAAGCGGTCTGGGACTTGAGGCTCCTTCTTTTGATTCTTCTTCTTGGTGGATCCTGCCGCCGGCGCTGCTGACTCTGGAGCAGCGCGGTTTTGCGCAATTTCCTGCTCGGTCCTCGTCTCAATCAAGTACTTGTATCCTTCGTGGCTGGGACGAACCTCACACCACGGCCCGTCCGTCTCAATCATGAGTCTGTCTAAACGGACAGCCTTGACGACGTTGCAGTTCTCAGCCGTCTTGAAACTGCATCCGTTGATGCCAATATAGAGCCCCAGATCCATCAACTCCTTCATCTCCTCTAGCGTGCCCGTGAAACTGTGCACGACGCCGCCCCTTGCCAGCCTCTCCAAGTCGTTCCCGAAGGCGCCCTTGAGCAAGCTTACAAAGTCGGCGTGGGCTGCTCTCGAGTGCAAGAACAGTGGCAATTGTGGTTGCAGCGACGCGGCCACTCTGAGCTGCGCTTCAAACGAGTGCTTCTGAAGGACCTTGTTGCAGTAGTTCAGGCGGTCGTAGTCGAGGCCGAACTCGCCCATGGCAACCATGTGAGGGGCGCCATCGGATCGTGCCCCGGCCACGAGCGAAGTTAGCTCCAAGATGGCGCTTGCTGATCGTTGCGGATCGGGCAGATGGTCTTCTGACATGGGTGCGTAGGGATCAGCTTCACAGGGGGTTGTGTGCTGAGTGCTCTTCTTCTGGATGTCTGCGGCGCCGAAGATGGCGCTGCTGCAGGGATGAATGCCCACGGTGGCATAGCATGTTCCGGCTACGCGGGTAGTGTCAACAGATGAGTTATGAGTTTATGGGAAAGCGCCGTGAGAAGGGTGAGGGGGGCATACGATACTCTTCGCTGAGTTTCAGGGCGTCAAGGGAGCTTTCAAAGTCCGAGCCTGTGATGATGAGTTTGGTGCAACCGACTTGTTGAGCACGGTCAACGACACCTGCTAGATCATCTGGATGTTTTTGGTGGCCGTGATAGCGGCCTCTGAAGATGGGGTCTGAGAGATTGATACCAATCTGGTACACTCGAAAGCTTGTTAGCCAGGACTCAGCAAAAAGGTACGAGTCGAGTGTCTCTTATTAAAATAACGAGACATGGTTTCTCGGAAGACCTACATCGACATATCTCGGGGTGTACGTAGGCCGTGTTGCCATGGTTGATGTGTGTATCAGGGGACGTACGGGACGGATTTTGGAAGAACGTAAGCTGTGCTGAAGACACCTCGTTATCATTGGAAGGAAATTATGCCCTTCTTTCTAAATAAGGAACCCTATGAACCGGGGGGCATTGGTTGAGTCATCGGCGGACTGTTGTTGCTTCTCACTTCCTGGTCGCCAAAGTTTCTCTTTGGATGTCTGCTGCCAAAATGCCTACAGGGGTCACGCCAGTCTCACTAGAGTAACGAGTGAGAGTGCCTGGAAGCTACGGTGCAAGACGAGTCACGTGCTAGTGCAGCTGCTTATTCGGGAACAATGTCAGTAATCCATTAATAATGCATAGGCCTCACGTGATTCCGCGCTGTGGATGAGCACAACATGCACGGTGCCCCGCGATTAATGAACTGGCACTGAGAAAACAGTCGTCAACGTCCGAGCCGAAGAACAGCTCCTACGACCGATTGCGAAA
This sequence comes from Epichloe bromicola, assembly GCA_023658445.1. Lineage (NCBI taxonomy): Eukaryota > Fungi > Ascomycota > Sordariomycetes > Hypocreales > Clavicipitaceae > Epichloe > Epichloe bromicola. Next base: position 5,074,718 of record CP098268.1, read on the forward strand.
TTGCTCGCTGGAGAAATTTTGAGTTACAACGATCCCATCAGTATCACCAACTTTTTTTCTGGTTCTTGCTTCTCCCAAAAAGCCATTAGGGCAATCCGGAGGGATCGAAGCCAATGTGCTGATTGGCACAGACATCTTGGCTGCCCTTGTTTTGCGAGCCGGTCAAAGTCTGGGTGGGGCCCGTGTTTAATGGATTCCACGGTTTGCTGGGCCTTGTTGTCGCGCTAGCAACTCGTAGAACGCGTTCCCTGCAGAACACGCGCCGCACTTAAAAGAAGGCTTTCCATGTCCATCCACTCCACGCTCCTCTTCATTCGACTCTACACAAACCACCAGTGACTTGTCGACGAATTCCTTCTTCTCGACATTTCAAAGCTTTGTCTTCGCTCAACTTCTTGCCTTGTGCCATCTGCCAGGCACTTGCAGAACATATCTTCGCACATTTCACATAGCTGCCCTCCGCCGGTTGGGGCCGCGTCGTCACAATGTTTGTCAGAAAGCGAGGTGAGCTTTTCTCGTGCTCGGTTCGATACTCTTTTCAGCCCGCTAATAACTCTTCTTCAGATGGTCGCCAAGAGCGTGTCCAATTTGACAAGATCACTGCTCGTGTCTCCAGGCTGTGTTACGGCTTGGATGGCGACCATGTTGACCCCGTAGCCATTACCCAGAAGGTCATCTCGGGTGTATATGGTGGTGTCACTACAGTGCAGCTAGATGATCTTGTAAGTGGCTCATTTTGACAAACGAGTCCGGAAAAAAAAAAGGCTAATCTTTGACCGCCGCTACCTACTAGGCCGCTGAAACCGCTGCGTATATGACTGTCACCCATCCCGATTATGCTATTCTTGCGGCCCGTATCGCCGTTTCCAACTTGCACAAGCAGACTAAAAAGCAGTGGTCGGCTGTTGTCAGCGATCTCTACCACTATGTCAACCCCAAGAATGAGCGTGCCTCGCCAATGATCTCGAAACAGACATACGAGTGCGTCATGAAACACAAGGAGGAGCTTGACTCCGCCATCGTCTACGACAGAGACTTCAACTATCAATACTTTGGCTTCAAGACTCTGGAGAGATCATATCTTCTCAAACTTAACGGCAAGATCGTCGAGCGACCTCAGCACATGATTATGCGCGTTGCGGTCGGTATTTGGGGAGACAACATTGAACGCGTTTTGGAGACCTACCACCTCATGTCCAGCAAGCTCTTCACCCACGCCTCGCCTACACTCTTCAACGCTGGTACCCCCCAATGCCAGCTGTCTTCCTGTTTCCTAGTTGACATGAAGGACGACAGCATTGACGGTATCTACGACACTCTCAAGACCTGTGCCATGATCTCCAAGATGGCTGGTGGTATCGGCTTGAACGTCCACCGCATCCGTGCTACCGGCTCTTACATTGCTGGCACCAACGGTACATCCAACGGCATTATTCCCATGCTTCGTGTCTTCAACAACACTGCTAGATACGTTGACCAGGGCGGCAATAAGCGACCTGGTGCATTTGCCATCTACCTCGAGCCTTGGCACGCAGACGTGTTTGACTTTCTTGATTTGCGAAAGAACCACGGCAAGGAAGAAAACCGTGCTCGCGACCTCTTCCTTGCTCTGTGGATCCCAGATCTTTTCATGAAGCGCGTCGAAAAGAACGGGGATTGGACCCTCATGTGTCCCAACGAGTGCCCTGGCCTGGCTGATTGCTATGGCGAGGAGTTTGAGGCTCTCTACGAGAAGTATGAGCGTGAGGGCCGTGGCCGCAAGACTATTCGTGCCCAGAAGCTCTGGTACTCCATCCTCGAGTCCCAGACCGAGACGGGCAACCCCTTTATGCTGTACAAGGATGCCTGCAACAGGAAGAGCAACCAGAAGAATCTGGGAACCATTCGCAGCTCTAATCTGTGCACGGAGATCATTGAGTACTGTGCCCCTGATGAGGTTGCTGTTTGCAACTTGGCCTCTCTTGCCCTGCCTGCCTTCGTCGACTACAAAGAAGGCCGCTACGATTTCCAGAAGCTCCACGAGGTGACTCAAGTGGTCGTCCGTAACCTCAACAAGATCATCGATGTCAACCATTATCCCATTGAGGAGGCTCGCAACAGCAACATGCGACATCGACCCATCGGTGTTGGTGTTCAGGGTCTTGCCGACGCTTTTCTTGCCCTGCGCATGCCCTTCGAGTCTCCCGAGGCCCGTGAGCTCAACAAGCAAATCTTCGAGACCATTTACCACGCTGCCCTGACAGCTTCTCTTGAGCTGGCCAAAGAGCAAGGCCCCTACTCTACCTTCAAGGGCTCTCCCGCCTCTGAAGGTGTTCTTCAATTCGACATGTGGAATGTCAAGCCTTCTGAGTTGTGGGAGTGGGACAATCTGAAGGAGCAGATCAAGGAGCACGGTATTCGCAACTCGTTGCTGCTCGCTCCCATGCCCACCGCCTCTACCTCGCAAATCCTGGGTAACAATGAGTGCTTTGAGCCATACACGTCCAACATTTACCAGCGCCGTGTCTTGGCTGGTGAATTTCAGGTCGTCAACCCCTGGCTCCTCAAGGATCTCGTCGATATGGGTCTCTGGTCTGATGCCATGAAGAACCGCATCATTGCCGAGAACGGTTCCATTCAGAACATCCCCAATGTCCCCGCCGACATCAAGGCTCTCTACAAGACCGTTTGGGAGATTTCTCAGCGTCATGTTATCCAGATGGCCGCCGATCGCGGTGCCTTTATCGACCAGTCCCAGTCGCTCAACGTTCACATGAAGGATCCTACTATGGGCAAGATCACCTCTATGCACTTTGCTGGCTGGAAGTTGGGTCTCAAGACGGGCATGTACTACTTGCGCACGCAGGCTGCTGCTGCACCCATCCAGTTCACCGTAGATCAGCAGGCCCTCCTGGTTGCCGACTCTGCTGTCAGCAAAGACAGAGTTCCCAAGAAAAGAACGGCTCCTGCTGGCACAAGCTACATGTCTTCCATGTCGGCCGTACCTCGAGCTGCTCACCTGAAGGACGAAGAGGGCAACAAGTCTGCCAGCTCCGATGGCGTCCCTACACTCAGCACCGCACCTCCGCCTGCCGCCTCTTCAAGACCCGTTGCTCCTCCCAGCAAAACCGCCATAATGAAGGCCGATGTCGATGATGGCGATAGCCCCAGAGTTCTGCCCACGGAACCTTCAGAAAAGGTCAAGGATGAAGAGTTGGCCGAGCCCGGTGCGCAGCGCGCCGGTCAGTCAGAAGATGGCGATGAAGACAGCGGAGAGCGCGAGCGGGATATCTATTCTGAGGCCGTTCTTGCTTGTAGGTGCCCAAATTGATAATTGACGGCGGTCCAGAAACTGTTCATGTACTAATACCGAAGTTCACAGGCAGCATTGAGAATCCCGAGTCCTGCGTCATGTGCAGTGGCTAAATTAGACTTGATCCCTCACAAGACAAATGACGGATAAATATGCGCCACGAAAACGTTGTGTATTATGATTGTTGACGAGGAATTGCTATGGAGGCATGGAATGGAAAACATTGGGTAGATTTGTTTTTATACGATTCGCGGGGGCATGAAAGCCGACCGACTCTCTTGGTCGAGCGAAAGCGTGCTCTTTTTTTCCTAGGTTGGTCATATTCTTTCACGTATAGTTGAGTTGACTCTTGTTTGGGTCCTGTCAATTGGGTTCCGCACATTATTGTTTCCTTGTCCATGGTTGTATGGCTTTTTTTTGGTTTTGTTTTTATGAGTCATCGTATATGGCGCGTATCTAGATATCGTACTTTTCGGCGTGCAAGCAATATGATGACATTTGTAAAACTTGAGGCGTGAAACGTGTTTGTTTGACCTTCAGATGCAGCCAACCGCGGAACGCAGGAGATGATTGTCACCTCTCTCTTATTACAGGACAGGCAGAAGCAATGGCATGCATGGCTACTATTGAATAGTCTGGCAGTCTGGTACATACATACGGATTGCATCCCAGCCATCACACGCCACGGATGTCACAGTGGGGTGGGAGGGACATGGCGACCAGTGATTGATTGTCCAAGACGTTTTGGACGTCAACAAGACTCAAGAGTACGACACGGACAGTTTGGTGAGACATGAAGCGGGGTCTCTGATCTTGGCTTGGTTTTGCGCGATGGTTGCTCCTGGCCAACGTGACAACAATGACGAATACACGATACGATGCATGGGGCACAAAGAAGTGAGAGAAGTCTCGTTGAGACGTGGGCAGTGGGCCGTGGGACGTTGGCCGTTGGGGAATCCATTCGAATTTTATCTTTGATCGGTCACTGAGACGGGTGGTCTGGTCTCGCCACTGGCGGTTGCACGTGGGCGGTTTGGGACCGAGTGCGGTGATGAAAACGTGGTGGTACGGGGAACGGAGGACTTGGCTCGTAATACTCGGGTGCATGCCGTCTTGTCTCGTTTGCGCTTGCAAGGTAACGACGTGCTCGGTACGTGGAATCCGTGTGAAGGAATCATCTATCTAGTAATAAATAAGTCCGTACGTACATATGTCACGATGCGGACCCGTTTTGGTGAGGCAGAAAAGGGAACCAAGTCGCGTTCACCGACAATTGGTCAAAGCGCCCCCCCCCCCCCGTCTCTACTCCGTAAGACGGAGTAGCGACTAATCTGTAAGTATGTAGTGCGAGGTACTCGAGAAGTCGAGAGGCTGGGGGGACGGCAGGTTGGGTTGACGCCGGTATGACGTCCTCGACGGGGCAACAACAGCTTGGGTGCTTCTTGGACGGCGCTTCCCGTTTCGCAGCGGCTTTTGGGTTTGACCTGATTACGTCCATAATCCGTGCGGGTTTGTACGTACACACGACCATTGGGTTCCCGTACGAGGTGCTGTGAATTTTGAAATCGGTCTGGTCTGCTCTGTTTTCACGCAGCACGCAGCACGCAGCAACCTGTCTCAGCTTGGTCTATGACCGGTGTACTTTGTGCCCGGGACTGTTGCTCTACTACAGGGCGTTCCGCTCTCATCCCTAGTTGCAGCTGCTGAGAGGAGAGGCTGGGCTGAAGCTGTCGAGGCGGCCATCTGCGGCCATCTCCAACGTGGACATGGCAACTGCGGAGAAGAACAGGTTTGCTGGCATGCTCACCAGGAAAGCCTCTGCGCGTGTCAAGTGTGGCGCAGCAGCAGGGGGTCAAGGCAATCCCAACTGAGTAGTCCGTTGTACGGAGTACTCCAGACGTACATAATGTACGTACATTTGTGCGGAGATATCGCCACGGGTAAGAAGAGCCGGGTGCCACCGATTGCGATCGGATCTTGGCACAAAAAAATGACTTCATACCTCATTTCCCCAGGACAGCCACCAACTTCCCGACCAAGAGCTGCGAGCGAACGCTCCACGGGTTTCCCTTGCTTCTCCCATGTCTTGTGCCCAAATTACCAAACAAAAAGCATAGACTATTATCGCAATTTGCGCATTGATGTTGTCAGGCGCTCCTCGAACATTGACCCTCGAAATCCTTTTTGGTCTGGAATCGCATCCCTTGAATGGGGCTAACCCTCCTAGACCTCCAGGAATGCTGCAGAGGCGGCCTCTCGCCACATGACGCGATGAACGCAAGAACCAAACCATGGTTGTAGCGCCACTTTAGGAGTTCACTGATCAAGTTGATTACGATTGTTCTTACATGTAGGGACGGGAAAGTAAGTGAGGCGTGCAACTCGCGGAGCCACCGTCAGTTACGCACGGTACACGATGGACGGACGGTACGACTTACTGGTCGCGGAAAGACCCACTAGCATCAATTTGGGCAACCTCCTTTGTGTACGGATTACATTTGTGTGCACTGTAAAAGGGTCACACTCTGTTGCTCAAAACGGTTTGCTGTTGTTTTGATGCTCGCGACAGAGCATCAAGCCGAAATGCCCAGGGTAAAGACGAAGTGCCAACAAAGAGCCTTCTTTCCATTCCCCCTTGTCTCTGTCTGCTGTGGGGAGGTATGCCCAGGTTTGATCCGCAAGTGAGAGCAATACCTGGGCAACATCGGTCCGGTTAGGCCTCAACTTTGGCCGAGCCGGAATGGGGATATCTCATCTCGTCACGGTGGACTTCTATTGCGCCGCGATTTCAGGTAACAACAGTAGTGTCTGCGCATGCTGGCAAGCCGGTCTAGTCGTGACTGACAAGCCACAGAAGAACAGCTCAAGCGGCAGCCACAGATGGACGCATTAGCCAGATCCAGCCAGATCCAGCCAGATCCAGCTAGCAAGGGCGTATGACGATGGATTCATTCATTCAAAGCTTCCATGGAAGAAAGTGGACGAGGCACGCAGCCCCCTACGGTCCGCACGCGCAGCTGGCGACTGGCAAACCCAGACTAAATTGCTGCATGCCCAGGTGGGTGCAGGTGGCACACGGTTGCCGGCCAACTGTACCTGCCTTGTTGGCGTCGGGTCCGGTCCTTGCTTTTTCACAATCAAGTCACTTGTTGCTGTCCTACATGCGCGCTCTTTTCTAAATTTCTCATCCACATCATAAAGCCCGCCGGGTCCCTCGTCTTTCCTCTCCCTCCTCACTCCTCCCTCACTACACACGTTCAATTTTCAATCCCCGAGCATTGCCTTGCCAGCGAGACTCTCATCCTCTCAAATTTCTGTTCAACGGGTAGGTCTTACACATAGTGGTGTTTCCTTTGTGGTAGTGTTTCTCTTCACTCCCTCTTCCTCTCCCTGCTCTGCTCTGCGCTGCTTTGTACCGTCACACTCCGCCATTTGTCCATTGGCCCCTTCCACAAACGAAAACGGTTGCAGAACGATTTTCACATATGGCCGCGGTTCAACAATGTCAAAACTTTGTCCAGCGGCCCGCAACCATGCACTCAAGTATCCGAAGTTCACACGGAAACGTTGGATGTCGCGTTGAGAGATGTAATCACGATAAACAACTCACCGAACAGGCCATCAAGCGATGAAGTCTCGACCTCGGGCATTTGCTGTTCCTCTCCGCACGTACATTCCTGCGCACGCAACCAGACGCGACAAAACGCATTCTGGAATGCGAATGACGTTGCGATGATTTTGCAGCTGTTTTACATGCCCTGGGACATGGTATAAAACAACAACGATGAAGCAAATGCTAACTTTTTCAATAGTTTTTTGTCCCCTTAAAAATCAAAAACCCCTAAAATCATCAAGATGAGGTCTGTCGTCGTCGCTCTTTCCCTGGTTGCGGCCGTTGCCGCTCAGGACCTGGCCGCTCTCGCCCAGTGTGGTGTAAGTCTGACATGGAAAAGCTTTTCTTCTTCTTCTACAGAGTGTTTATGCTGACCACTTCGATAGCAAACCTGCGCCAACAACATGATGTCTCCCGCCAAGGTTGCAGAGCTCGGCTGCAAATCAAATGATCTCAAGTGCTTGTGCAGCAACGCCAACTTCATCTACGGCCTCCGCGATTGCTCCCGAGCCATCTGTAGTGAGCAGGATGCCAACAAGGTTGTTGAATATGGCATGAAGGCCTGCCAGGGTGCTGGTGTCGTGGTGACTGGAGGCAACGGTGGTCCTTCTCAGAGCGGCGGTGCTTCTCAGAGCGGCGGTGCTTCTCACAGCGGTGATGCTTCTCACAGCGATGGTGCCTCTCAATCTGGCGGTAACACCGGCGCCCAGGTCACCACCATCTACAGTACTGCTACTGGGACTGACGGCAAAGTGATCACCACTCCCGTCGCTACTTCCACCATCGAAGGCGGTAGCAGCGATCACAGCGGCTCTGCCCACGTTACTACCCTCTACAGCACTGCCACTGGCACTGATGGCCAGGTCATTACCACTCCCATCGCCACCTCTACCATTGAAGGCGGTAACGGTGGTACCGGCGGCGCTATTCTTAGCACCTACACTACCGACGGCTCCCAGGTTGTGGTGACCATGTCCACGCAGATGAGCCAGCCTTCTGGCTCTGGAACTGAGAGCGGCAGCGCCAGTCAGACTCCTTCCGAGGGTGCATCTACCACTGGCATGACTTCTGCCACCACCAGCGGCGCTGGCTCCCAGTCTTCAGAAGCTGCTCCTTCTACCACCTCTACCAGCACTGGCTTCGCTGTAAGTTACTGTTCCACCACTGACGAGAGGTCAATGAAGGGTAAACATATACTAATAACGCTCAGGCCCACATTACTGCTGCCCCTGGTCTGCTTGCTGCCGCCGGTCTTGCTGCCCTCCTTATTTAAGGTCTAGGCATAGTGTCCACCTGTTTTTGAAGTTCACGTTGCACATTTTTGATACATAATACCCGTTTATATTTGGAACTCGGTCTGAAACCATGTCATCTTGTCCGTCGACAGGAGAAAAAATCTCTCACGGGGCGGATTTCGAAACCTGGAGAAAAGTGAAGAAGAAAATTAGATATGTGGTCAGGACCTTAGTTTTCCTAATGATTCTCAAAAGGGATCAATGAGGCAAATAGTCCATCTGTCCTTTCTATAATGTCCGTTGATGAGGTGAGTAAGTATGGTGCGATGTTTGGTTTACAACGTTACACGAATGAAGAGAAGATGTGTTTTCGAACAGGTCTAGTCGAGAAAAAGTTTATCGCGATCCTTCCACGGCCATCTTGTGGTGGCTCTTTCTACGCCCCGGGACAACTTCGGCCAGGTCTTTTGTTCGGGTTGGCTTTCTCGGCTTTCTCGGCTTTCTCGCTCTCAAAAGAATTACTACATTAATCAATAATTTCTTTGAACCCTCACAGGGGGCATGATTGTTGTCCTCGTGGCCTACATCGGAATGTTGGATCAAGTTAGTCAGGCGTGTCATAAGTAAACATTCCATCCATTAAAACAGCCCTGATGTTACAACAAGTACGATATCAAATTCTCGTACGCGATTTCCCCTGCGGGTTGAACAGCGCGCCCAGCGTGGGTAGGTCACGTGGCTACCCGCGACTCGAAGACTTAGTAGGATCATGTTTCGCACGGTCAAGGCTGCCGCCGGCACGTGACCCTTCAGCTAACAGCTTGTTTTGTTGCCTCCCACCACCGCCTCTCGCCTGCGGTTCGTTGTCCCTGACGTACCCAGTGTCTCGCACCCTCGCTACCATCACCGGTCCTTTTGATCTTTCCCACATCATCACGAACAACTTTCCTCTATCGTAGCAACTGCTCTCGCCGCTAACCGTGTTTTTTTTCGCTACGAATCTTCTGACTCTCACGTCGCTATATAACCTCGCTGCTGCAAATATGAACCCTGAGTGGTGCGCGCGTAACCTCCAGCCCCTGGCCACTGCGCTGACCTCCTGACGATTTCAAGTGCTGATCATTTTCATCGATAGAGTGCCTCCGATATCATTTTTGCTTGATGCCGTTGTTCAGCCTCCGTTCTGACTCTCCGCGTGCTTCCTGGGGCGAGGCAAAGACTTTCGGAAACTAACATATTTGGATCAGATACGATTACCTCTTCAAGCTACTCCTCATCGGTGATTCCGGTGTGGGCAAGTCTTGTTTGTTGCTTCGATTCGCCGATGACACCTACACTGAGTCGTACATTTCGACCATTGGTGTCGATTTCGTATGCGCATGTCCGAAATCAACTGTCAAACTCGAGAAACCCAGAACTAATCAGTACTGTAGAAGATCCGAACGATAGAGCTCGACGGCAAGACCGTAAAGTTGCAGATTGTGGGTGATAGTCGAATGCTCATCCTTGTATCATTGCTGCGCGGTCCGGCTAACCATCAACCCTCGTACAGTGGGATACTGCTGGTCAAGAACGATTCCGAACCATCACCTCATCTTACTACCGCGGTGCTCACGGCATTTGCGTCGTCTACGATGTCACTGACATGGACTCGTTCAACAACGTCAAGCAATGGCTTCAGGAGATTGACCGATATGCTACCGAGGGTGTGAACAAGCTCTTGGTCGGAAACAAGAGTGATATGTCCGACAAGAAGGTCGTCGAATACACAGTCGCAAAGGTAAGACGCGTCCCTGAGTGATGCCGTGATCAAGGAGGGAAGGCACAGACGACAGCAGCTTTGCAAATTCTGTTTAGCATTGGGCATAATTATGCTACTAGATTCTCAGGCCCTCCACGGTTTTCCTACCCTTTGCCATGAACTGAATACTGACCACTACGCGCAGGAGTTCGCTGACAGTCTGGGCATTCCCTTCCTCGAGACTTCGGCCAAGAACGCTAGCAACGTCGAGCAAGCATTCTTGACAATGGCCCGCCAGATCAAAGAGCGCATGGGCACTACAACAGCCAACAACACCAAGCCCAGCGTGCAGGTTGGGCAGGGCCAAGGCGTCGGCTCATCTTCAAGCAACAGCTGCTGCTAAGCAGCAAAACTTTTGTTGAATTCTTTTCCATGAGAGATTGAGTCAGCGATGGAGTAGGTACGACTAGGCAAAGCTAAGGCAAACAACTGGGCGGGCTACCTCGGAAGATAACTCTTCTTTCCCATTATCCAGTATCTCTTGTTGTGCGCATAGACTGAATCATGTCCATTTGGATTTCTTCGCTCTTATTTTTCTACCAACAGGCTACGAGACCACGCACTTCGCCATGCATCGAGACGAAATAGTTCGATGAGACGGGCCACGACTGAAACTTATTTTTTTCCACTTGCTGAAGAGACAGACAAACACCACTTGGCTGGGGAAACTGGGGGGCAAGAGTGTCATGAGAACTGCCAGACGTGTTCAGTCAAGGATGGGGGTTTTTTTTCCCCACCTTTTCCTGCGCCCTTTGGTTGAAACGCAAGGCACTCGGGCAATCGATGCCTCCTCTACCCAATTGCAGCACTGCGTTTTAATTTCACTTGGTTTTGTCGCTTGGTCTTCTGTTATTTTGTTTTTATGGTCATCGATTCAGGGGGATCTGAGCTACTTTTTTGTACTTGTGCAAGTGTGAGTATGGGCATTAAACTAGGGAAACTTGATATGAAAGATTCACCTTCTTGCCTCGAAAGGTGAAGTGTATGTCGTGTTTCTCTTGAGTCCTCGATGGGCATCGTCTGGATTCGATCGTATCTCTTCCCGCACTCCTATTCACGTGGCTGCCAGTCACGGGGTGAATGGCGAGCAAGGGGGGCAATCAGTGACCGCTGCTTCACGCCGTGACACGTTCAAGCAGAACCACCAAGATGAAGAGCATTGAATTACCAAAAAGGGAATCCCAATAGTCCCCTCAGGTCATTTGCTCGTACTGTTTTTTAATTTTTGTTTTGCGGCTTTCCTGTCAACTTTGTACGTCACCAGTTGGTAAAAGCGATGAACTTGAACGACTGCACAATTGACAGCACCACCCACTTAGCCATCGCCAGCTAAACGTTCTGAACGAGGGGCTCTATTCTCCATTCGTCTTGGGTCGTATGGGCACTATCTTACAATGTAGCCACGGGCTACGGAGTACATGCGATGTAATCGCACATGATACGTAGTTTATCAACACGAAAATTCTCCTTTGACAAAGCCACGTCTGATCTGTCTGGCCTCAAGCCCATTATCTCTTGCTAGCTAGCCCCGCCCCGAAATCCTTCAACAAACTCATCACCTCCAGAGTATCGTTACGAAGACAACTCCCTCCTCTGAACAAATGAAAACGTTTTGGGATCCCAATCCATGCTCCAGCCAAAATAACCAATCATCTCTAATGTGAATGCTTTTTCGAGTAATCTTCTGACCGCCGTGTGGAAAAAAAGAAGGTATGAAATTAAGAAAGAGGAAGGTTCAGACATTATTAGTTCAGTACCTCAGCGCTTGCATTAGCACGCTCAGAAAAAAAACCCCGACATACAGGCGCAAATATGAATCGAAGAGAGTGTAGTGAATGGAAGGGTCGAGTGGAATGTAGAGGCTGTCGGTTCTTTAGTGTGTATGTGAATATAGTCCCGCGCTCGGGATAGAGAAACCCAACTTAGGCCAGGCCCAAGAACTTGAGAGCTTTTCGGCTGTTTGGTTTTCGGATACTGCGCTTTTGCATAAAAAAAGGCATGAGCCGACGCTCGTCCATGTCATCTTCGCTCTCATCAAAATACTCAAAGCCCGCCAAAGACTCCGTATCTACCTGCGGCGCACTCTTCGTCCGTAGCTTGGTCTGACTACGCTTGCTTTTGATTGACCTGAGTGTTCTGATCGTCTCGGCAAATGAGGACGCACGCAGCGACACAGCTGGGGATGATGGTTCGTGCGATGGCACAGCCGGTGCGCTCAAGCCTCTGGATGAAGGGGCTGTAGCTGCCGAACTTGGAGAAGGTGAGCTCTGTGATGTAGCTCTAGGATGCTCAGCCATGTGCTCGCTCGCAAGACTGAGCGGTGGTGGCGCACGTTTTCTTTTGGCCTTTTCGGTCACAGACTCTGAAGCAGACACCTCGGGCTCTTCGATTTCAATGTTCCATACTGTGGACACAAAAGTTGCTATATCCTTCTCCGAGGCGGTCGAGGTCAAAAGATAGTTGGCCTTGGAGACGGCAACGTCCGATGATGATCGAGTCGAGAAAGGCGGACACGTCGGCTTGCTTTCTGATTTACTATTAATTGATGCCCCACGAATATGTGTAAAAGGTGAGTCCTCTTCGCTTGTTGAATCGACGATCTGGGCTACTTTCATGACATCGATTCCTGTGAGCTTCTGCAATGCCAGCACAGTCCCCAAATGCTCAGGCGGATACATCAGCAGGAGATAACGAATATCCGTGTGCAGTGTCAAGTACGTCTCTAGGTGCGGGATAATCAGTGTTGCCAGCAGATATGAGTTGGTAAACGGATTGTCGGTCTGATTAGCCAGCCGCTGGGCTGTAAAAGCTTGCATGGCGTTCGCGAGTAAATACCTGATTTGGTCAGTAAGAAGTCTTTAAAACGTATGACCACGGCCATTGGAATCTCACCGGAAATCCACACGTCCAGTTTTGACAATCTCGCACGATTTTCTACCAACCTTCTCCAATCTTCCAGTAACCGCCTGCGAATACTCTTTCTTTACACCCTTCTGTGAACCAATTGCAAGAATTTGGGTGCCATTTCCATCGTCTCTCTGCGGGCTTCCCCCTCGAAACATGGGTTTCCAGAGTTCGTCGAACTCGGGGAGGAAAGAAAACTGAAATTGACGGTAGCCCTCGATGCCTGGGGGGAAATATTCGCCCAGGGTGGACCGGAGCGAGTTCTGCAATGATACTGCAGTTTGACCTGGAGTCATGTGAAGCTCATGAACCTTGCTCTCGTTTTCACCCACGGCAGTTGGTGGAGGTGTCTGAGCAGGAGTAGGAGGGCGAACAATTGAAACGGTGGCAACAAACTCTGAAGATTTCGATGGCTGCCAAGATGGCTGATTATAAGCAAAAGGGTCATAATCATCTGCACCGGGTGACGACATGTCCGATTCTTTAAGACACACTCGCAGTTTGTCCCCAGATTTGGGCGAAGGCTGTGTTGGGGTTCCCGGGATGGAACCGTCATTGTTCTCTGCCTCGGATGCGGTGGGAGAATACGACAAAGGCGGGTAACGGCGATTTTTGAAAGCGCTGACTGCAGACTCCAACAATGCATCTGAGCTGTCGTCTCTAAGGAATACGACGAGATCCTCGACTGAAGGTAGAATCGGTCGGAACCCCATTTCCTCGACGACGCTTTGCCGAGCATCTGTACCTCTGTCAACATAATTGGGCTTGGAAATGTCGATTGATTCCTTTGTCTTCTTCCTCTTCTTGCAGATTGGTACTGGCTGCATTTGTACAGAAGATAGTCGTGATCTCACGACCACAGTCCTCGGTCGTTCGATGGTACTCACTCGGCTAAATCTCCAGCCCTTGTCCTCAGATAGCCAGGTGGCTGAGTGGGGAGCTTGCAGAGCTCTTGGAGCATCTGGTTCGTCCAACCAGGAATTGGTGGGGATTTCAAGATCTCGAGACATGGGACTAGCTGGATAAATCCTGTCAAGAGACCTGACTCTTGATAATGATTTGCGTCCCATTGGCAGCCTCATGTCCAGAACAGAGGCTTCACCAATGACAACGTGGTCCGTTGAGCGTAGGCTGAACGCTTCGGACATTGGCGATGCAACAAGAACATCTGAGTGGTCCCCAACACCGCCTGGGCCATATGTCTCACCAATGCAGCTGGCAGGATAAATACTAGGTGATGCACACGATGCTCCAACAAATCGAGGGAGCTCCAGAGTATTTTGTGTCGCATTCATGATCATGGCTGGATTGGGTGTAGCGGGAGCGCTGAGGCTTTCCGCAACATCCCCAGCAGTACTTTCTTCCTCATTTGGTCGGACACCAAAGACATAGAAGGGCGTCGAGTCCGCAAACTCGTCCAAGAAACCATACAAGGGAAGGCTTGAGCTCCGAGGCCGGGATATTGGGTTCAAGGCCAGGTTGTTGGAAGGTTGCAAATTTGCCGTTTGGCGATCCAAAGCATCGGCCGCCCGCATGGCTTTCGTGATGGGGTCCTCTTCGAAAACATCGTCGTTCATTGCGTCTGAGTAGTCAAAGCTGCGCAAGTCGGGATATAATGAGTGCCTGTCTAGACCATCTAGTCCATCCTTCACAATGTCCTCGAAAATGGCCTCGGCCTCGGCTCTATCACCGTCGGTTTCGTGCTTCATGATTTCTCTAACACATAGTGTCTGAGCTCCAGGAGTACTTCCATTCAGAAAGACAAGTCGCTTGTGATCTGCAGTCGAGCCATCCAAGAAATTACGTGCCGCATCGTTTCGAGCTACTAGGGCATCGTGAACTTGCCGAACAAAGCCGCGTGCGTCGAAACATCGATCATCATCTCCTGATTTGATATAAGATTCGACACCGGGAAGAATAAGAAGCTGCGGTGATGTAGGAAGAAGACGTAGTTGTGTCGAGACGAGGTCTGGCTTCCCTTCAAAGGCAACGATGCTACCCATCAATGATCCTGTTGCCATGTTGGGTGTTTGTACCACGCTGGGTACGAAAGAAAGAAGAGCAAGGCGAGGATCTCACAAGGAGTCAGGAGAAGAAGAAGAAGTGACAATCGATGCCAGACTTATTCGGAAATTGACGGGGTAGTAAAAGAGGTCAATGACGCAGTCACTGAGGGCGTGGGTTTTGTTACCAAGGGTATTAAAATAACCATATAAAAAAACCCCTGCTCCTAGGGCCGTGACAACCGAACGGGCATCAAGCCTTGCGTCCCGTCTATACCATCTATGCTGGATTGTGCATGTGCCAATTATTTGAGTTTTGCGTCCGAGATCGCTGATATGAGCAGGGCCAAGGGTTCATCCCAGCCGCTCTTTTGTGAATACGAGAGATTGCTAGAATCTCGAAACTTTGACACGAATGAACGTAGCAGCAGGCGAGAGAAGGTTTGGTGTAAGGAATGAAAGGCCGCAGTGGTAAGAAAAAGAGAAGACGGAGACGGAGACGGAGACACTCGTAGGTAAGTTATTCAATTCACAAACATGAAGATTCTGGACGGAATCGATGAAGAGGAGGTTAAAAGGGGAGGGAGGGGAGGGGGGTATAGGACAAAATAACCAAAGACCAAAAAGAAAGCTCGCTGGTCGAGCCCGTCGGTCCGCTCGTTTTCCACGGCCAAGGTGCCAGGTGCCAGGTGCCAGGCGCCAGTTGTTATGAGGAGCCCCCGGCCAGTTGCACAGCGCCTTTCCTGATATCGCTTTTCCACCGCAACACAACCCCACGGGCAGAGCTGGCTTGGCAAGGAAGGGTATGTACATTGTAGCTCGTTGTTGGCATCCTTGACCTTGCTCTAGCTATATTTGGGGGAGCTGATTGGCCCAACAAAGCCGTGGCTCACACTGACCACGCTGTAGACGCGCGGGTCTCACGTCGGCAACCGTCATCACACAGTCTGCCAAGCTCGAAATGACCACGAACCGGGGCTTGCCTTGCCCTTGTCAGGACGATGCGAGATGCGAATGGACGGGAGGTTGTTGACTAATTACTACTCCGTATGTACGTATGTACGTATGTACGGGTTACGGAATACATGCTCATTGTGGTCTCCAGGTGGGGCGTGGCACGAGTTACTTCCCACACTACAACCTTCTTCGGTAGACGACTTACTAATTATGCGCACGGCTTTTATAGAAGCATCTTGGCGAGTCATCGTTGTACTCGACACGATTTTTACGCCCAAGCATGTCAAACGTTGGTCCAAGTCCCTTCTTCCTTGGTTTCTTTACTCGGGAACCCGCGAGGCGCGAGGCCTAACACGTCGGAGCGGAGCTCGCCTTTCCTCACATCAACCACTTTGGTCATATGGGTTGGCGAAGTGGCAATCACCCAACCATGACTGTCAGCGGGATTTGGAAGTTGCGCGTTCCTGACAGGGGGGACAGGGGACGGGGGACGGGGGACGGGGGACAGGGGTGCAAATTGCTGAACCACATGGTCACTTCTTCAGTGGTTCTTCAGTGGGGGGAGGTTCTCGTCCCAGTCTGCCGGTCAAGAGGTTGTTGAGTGAGGCTGCCGAATCGAACTTCTGCACCACACCGATCGTCATCACAGCGCACAGATAGCTCTGCAGGAGACTCGGCCTCTGCAGGCAACATCTGTACCACAGCTTGTGCTTCCCGCAAACGGTACCGCGATGTACAGGAGAATGAGTCGACCTCGAATAACGAATGCTATGTGTATGCGGGCACATCCTGTCAACTACGGAGTACATCATCATATACATGGCTATCCTCGCTCTTCTTGTCTAACCGAGTTTGTGGCCAGCATGTCGAATCAATGGCCAAGATAGGCTTTCTCCATTAGGACTACTGGGTCGGTTGCCGTTGGCGGCTGCTAGCTAGCCTTGTTAATAATAACCCGCACTCCGTCCCGGCCCTCATTGCCGGTTTGCTACGTGGTTGATGTCATGTTACAGACAGTGGTGCACAATTACGATCTTCTCCGTACCACGAGTAAATTGGTTGCCTCTAGCGCAGTATATAACTCGGCTCGTTAGGTTGGGATTTTGATGAGCCTTTCAGTGCGATGTGACGGCTTGAACCTCGTTGAGTAACTCGGGCGAGGAAAAAGCAATGCGACGACACACCGTCTTTTGTTGGTCTCATTCAGACCCTTTTTTTGTTCTCATTTCTGGTCGCGCAAACGTGGCATAGGGTCGGGGTAAGTCGCGTGACGCTAATCATAACGGATTCTTCATTTCAACCTTGATTTCCATCCATTTGCACACGATTATCGTGTGCGCCGATGTGTATGTAATAGGAAGGCCAATGGCCTCAATCTTTGACATTCAGCTGGCGTTACACTGCCAGGCCAGAAAGAGATTGTGCTTCAGATGCTTCTTGTTCTTCTTGTTTCTTGTTTCTTCTTCTGTTTCCTTGTTTTCTTGTCCGAGAGTACTACTGAGCTGCGCATCCTCCGTCGGAAGAAGAGTGGCGGCGGATGAGCTTGGTGAGTCTGCGTTGAGCCAAAGCACACGCCCATGCATCATCATGCATCATCATGCATTACGCTCCGTACAGTGAGCAATTCCGATACAACACAAGTCGCTTGTCCCCTGCCGTAATTCAGCACCTCGTGGTCAAACGGGCGCTTATCCCTGACGGGCCGCGTTTTTCTGTCACCCCGCAAGCCCAGCAGCAGAAGAGTCTGGTGCAGAAGAACCATCAATGCTAATTCCAGCGTAGCTCGTATATGTATATTCTTTTTCCCTCTTTCTTTTTCAGGAGCACGGAATATTTTTGCTCAGAAGATTGATCAAAATGCCTACAGTCAAAGATTTTCGCTTTGAGCCTGGACTCTGAGCAACAAATCTGGCCGCTGGGGGTGTCTATTAAGTTAGCGATGAAGCACATCGTCTCCCGTTGAACAGCTTCTGTGGTGTGTTGCGGCGGTATGGTATCTCCATCGATTTTCTCCAAGTACGGAGTACGAGGCATAATATGGCTGTTTCATCCCTCGTACCACAAAGTATGTTCTGTCTGATAGGACAAGGACCTTTTTCGCTCTTGTCTCTCTGCACGTGGAAGACGGGGAAAAAAAGGCTCGATGCATGCCATGACCACCTTTCGGCATTCCAAGTTTCAAGAACTGGACGAGTGGGCGCCGGTGAGACCGATCAAGGAGGCACCACTATTACTACGTCGTTCGTGCAACTTCTTCTTTTTTTTTTTGGCCCATGATTAGCCTGAATTGAGAAGATATCTGTTCGCTTATCGCTGCCCAATGCAGGCTCTGAAAATGCCCCTGAACTAAGGCGATGCAAGGGCCAACACCACTAATGCTTGTCGACATTCCCGGTCCGGCAGTTCTCACCAATAAGTGCTTCCCCCCGTACGGGATAAGAACAAGGAATCGGTACGGAGTCGACGGAGTGCCAATGGCTGGCTGCCTTCGACAGAGTTCACGGGCCATGGCCGTGACGGGTCTGCGCATATTCGGGGGTGGCTCATCACATAATAATCATGTATCATCTTCCACTTTTCCTCGACATGATTTCTTACAGCTGCAGGACACAACAACCAACGCAGCGAGCTGTATTTGCCAGAACCAGCTAGTGGTGGTCCCCAGAAGAGAGGCTTTTGATCCGTGGCGGCCGAGCCAGTCGCCATTCACAAGACACGGTTAGTTCCGCGGATCTCTCATTAATCTGCTACGCGACCTGGGGTTTAATGCTCAAGAGAAGCGAGGACAATGCTTCTATCCCCATCACCGATGGCCGATGTCAGGACCGTGCGCCAACCGTAGCTCGGGGGTTCAGCTTGCAGGGGGGGTTCTTTCGGCTTGCTCAATTCAAGCCACGGTCGCGACGGCGATGCTGGTTGGACCCTCGGAGTGCAGACCGGTGTGATAGAAAAGTGATGTCTAGGTTCCAATATTGCCTTATGTATTATAGTGGCGCAAACCGCTCCGTTCCAGTTCGGATTTTGAAAGTGAATGGCGCGGCGCATGTTGCGACGGCGATTGTACGATGACAGGAGACCGCAGGACCAAAAGAAAGGGTTCGCCTTGATTGTTACGATAGTCTTTTGCAGCGCTGGACAAGGTTCGCCAAGAACAAGCCCTGTCCATCTGAATACGAGTCCCTGCGGCAGATTTCAACAATGGAGAACCCTGACCCATCTACTCCGTATGTACGCTCCATCTGGTTTGGAAAGTGGTGGACGGATTACCGGATTGAAACAAAGACTATGTATGTACATGTACTCCATACACATGGAAGCCATGCAGAGCATATTATAGATAAGCGGGTTCGATCGAGAAGTTTCCGCCCGAGAGTCATCATGACGACCTGCTATTCACAGGGCAATGTGACGCTGTCTGGTTGTCGATGGACAATCCCTTCTTCTGGCTTACGCACAGATGCTGTAGATTCACCCGCGTACAGAATATTACCGAGTCGCGCCAGAGGTCTGTGAACTCGGACCGAACGGGAAGTTGTATTATTATTCTTACATGTATTGTTTTCTTTAGTCGGCTTCCGTCCAGAACAATCCTTGACGGCTTAGCTCCTCCGCTGCAGCCGCTGCGGTTTAAAAAAAAGAAAAACGGATCCCACTCTCCATTCTTTAGACGAAATGCTCTCCGAGATTGTATCGTTTCAGGACAAGACCAACGCTATGTCGTCTTCATTGGATTGAGTAGAAACACACCAGCCCGGAATGACTGTGTTTGTTAGGATTAGGAATGGTCGTTATGTCGCTCAGGTGGATTCTCCATCTGAAATGGCGGCGCGCCGAATTCTTAATCCTGCAATGGACCACACCTTCAGCGGATTGAACTCAATAGCGAGATTGCAGTTCCTTGTGATTTTTTGTTCTTCTTTTTTTTTTTCGCTTCTTACTGTTGTGATTGATTTCTTCCTGGAGGGGGGGAGGAGGGCGGTGGCGGCGCTAACTCGGACAATTTCTCCGCCTGGCTGTATATGTACGGAGTAGCCACTTGGAGTGAGACATTTTGATTTTGTACCTCTGAACCGAGAACGGAACAAAAGGAAAAAAAAACTAAAGGAATGAATATCCAGCTAGGCGGGCAGAAGCACAACGGAAAAAAGACACACGGGATGACGGCCCAGATGGTAGGTACAATGTAAAACCTTTTGTTTCGTGTTCGCCGTCGGTTCACTGCATCCGTAGTGGGTGTTGGGCTCGTAAACGAGAGGAAGAAGCAGAAAACAAAAAAAAAAAAAAAAACCTACAGAATCTAACCTGTCTGGTAAATTCAGGAGACACTAACGAGGTTCTTTTCCGCCGACAAGAAGGGAAAAGGACGCGTCAGACAACGTGGTGCGTGGATGGTCGGTCTTCTAGAGGCTTTAGATGGAATGAGCTTGCTGAAGAAAGTGAAACATCCCCTCTGTTCACCATGTGGCAACGCCCACACGCGGCATTTGAGGAACGCAATACGGATTTTTCGCATTTCTTTTCCGGGTCGCTTGGTTTCTGCTCTTGTGGGAGTACTGTAGTTGCGGTGATGTGAATGGGGATCACGATCCTGAGGCTGCTGTCATTGTACAATTTTTGTTCTAGACTTTCTGGATTTGGTGATGTTCATGCCCAAGTCTAGTAATCCATCAGCTCTGCTAGCTCCGCCTCTTCTTCTGCCGTCAGCAAGCTTTCGCCAGCCGGGGCTGCCTCGTCGATCTGGGCCTGCTTGAAATCCTTAATGTGTCTAATCACATCATCTAGCTGTGTCTTTTGTATAGGCCAGGTGCGGATCGTTCTGTCGATGCTGACGCTGCATATCTTCTCCGGCGTGCCTTGCGAGTTGCGAAGCAGGACCAAGTCTGTGATCTCCTCGTAGTGGCCCTCTAAGGTGCAGTATAGCTTTCCAGAGGCTCTATCCCATACCTTGACGTTCTCGTCTCTGCCTGCCGTGAATACCCAGTGTTCCGTGGGCTGAACTCCGCGAACGTAGTTACCATGTGTGAGGACATCTTCGGCAACAAAGTTACGAGACCGAACGAGACATTTGGCTGTGCCGTCAGCGCTGGCAGTCCACAAGTCGGCATCTTCATTGTCCATGTCGAACACAAGCTTGTAGATGCTCGTGTCGTGCTCTTCAATGGTTAATCGTTCCGTGTCAGGCCGATCATGGAAGGACTCCGTGACTTGCTCACAGTGGTCTAGGGTAAGCTTCCATCTCCTAAGATGTGGATCACTGCTGGCACTGACGAGAAGAAGTTCGTCGGCAGAACTGAGTGTCGGGTCCAAAGCGAGATGTTGGATGGCGAGCATGGTCGTTGTAGGATCTTGAATGGTGCGCAGTCGATGTCCGGCCTCGATGTCCCAGACATTAATCTTCTTGTCGGCTCCGCCACTAATGAGAATGTCTTTGCCGCCAAGCTGTGCGCAGAGTACACATTTCACAAAATCAGAGTGACCGCTGTATTTTCGAAGAAGTTCAGTGGAATCAACGTTCCATGCCCAAATGTGCTTGTCCCATGATCCCGCAAACACAGTCTTGTTGCCTTTGCCGCCAAGGGCGAGACAGGTGACGGGGGCCTTTGGCCCACGATATGTTGCCTGGTGTTCAGAGGCCTATTGCCAGTGTTAGCAGTGTTAGCTGGGGAGACAGGGTGTACGAAGACATAAAAATGAACATAATTTCTTTCGTACTGTTAATTTCACGCGGCGGATGTAGCCCGCAGACTCTGCGACATATATTGAAGAAAGGGGCGATGCTGGATCAGCGACAGCCGCGAGAATCTTCGACTTCATCTCTATGGGGTCGCCATGCTTGTTGCCAGCCTTGGCTGCTTTTCTTGCTCTTTGAGCTTGAGATGCACTGTCCGTTGATGGAGTTAGACCTCTGATCGGGACAGAAAAATGAGAAGCTCCGCGTTTTGTGACGACTTACTCGGTTTCAAAGAAGTGGTCTCTGTCTGCAGATTGCATTGTTGGGGTCCTTATCCGACAATTGGATATATGTGTTCCTCTGAGAATCATCATGGATCATGAAAAAAAAAATGCATCATAAATGAATATCGCAGCTCTTGTCTTTTTCACGACATTCATCGTGAGGTCTTTCAAATCTGAAAACTCGTCCTGTTCCCCTCCGTACACAGCGTTGGCAAATCCTGGTGGAGACATCGTGGGGCAGCTGCCGACGGCTGGCAACCCCCACCGGCCACTTGCACGTTGTACGTACCGCGGCTGGTGGGGCGCGCGTGTCAGAACTTATCAGTCGGCTTTGGGTTTAATTGAGACGCGTCCCAAAGCGCGTCTTCCACTTAACCAACCCTTTTCGCTTAATGTAGCAAACATCGTTTGGTCGATGCCTCACGGTGACAGTGCATAGACTGTGACTGCGCTTTGCTTGAGCTTCTTTTTGTCTCGTTAAGGACTTTGATCAAATATCAGAATGGACTCTACAATGATGTCGAGGCCACGGCCGCGACCAGCTCATACACAAGGAACGACCTGCTGCGCCTACACGACTGATGGCAATCGACTCGTCACCGTCGGCTCGAACAACACCATTCGGCTTTATAAAACAGGTTCTGACGGAGAACCAACGAACATAGACGACTGCCAGGAACAGAACGTATCGATTGCAGCCGGCAAGGACATCTTCGTTGTCGGTTCTGAGGACGGCACGGTTAGTTTGTACAATATCGACACAGCCAACTTTGAACGTTTCTTGCTCCGCACGACTCTGCCGATTCGAGACGTTGCCTTGAGTCGCGACTCCCAATGGTGCGCGGTTGCCAGTGACGAGTTGAGCGTCAAACTTGTCAACACAAACGATATTACGCAAGTGAAGCATTTGCGAGAACATAGCAAGCCGGCCAGACACGTCACTTTTGACCCCCCCGGCAGACTTGTAGCTCTCTCTTGCGCAGATGGCATTGTCTATGTTTACTCATTGACGGCAGAACAGCCTGAATTGATCCGGAAAGTTGACGGCATCATCGGAGCTAACGACGGCGAGAGGGAAGCATCCACCAGAGTGGTCTGGCATCCGGATGGCCGCGCTTTCGCAGTTCCGACACCGACCAAGGATATTCAGATTATCTCTAAGCATGACTGGGAGAAACAAAGATGCTTCGCGAATGGCCATTTGTCAGACATCACCGCTGTAGCTTGGTCTCCAAACGGTGCATTGCTGGCTTCAGCGAGCAAAGACGGGAAGGTGTTGGTATGGGAGACCAAAACCCAGAGTGTCATCCAGCGCTATGATTACTCCAATGTGATTGATCTAGCGTGGCACCCGTCCAAAAATATTCTGTCTTTCACGACTACGGATGGAGAAGTTTACATCTACGCGGACTTCTTACCTGAACAATATGCACCGTTACTGAAGCTCAACACGCAGCCTGCACCGTTCATCCATGATCCATTATCCGAGATCTCAGGCAATCGCCAACTGCCACCAGTCAATGGCTTCAAGGCCCAGCCGATTCCATCGAGGCCTCGCAGGGAGTCGTTAGGAAGCATTGACTCAATACTCGCCGACGGCGACGGCGACGAGGATGGCAATGACTGGGTTCTCAATGATGACAATGCTGGCTACGTGATTGATAGAGGGAGCAAGCGTGCCCGCGACCCGGACGATGTGTTCGGAGACCACAGCAGCAAAAGAATGCATCTCATGCAACCACAACACCATGAATCATTCCAACCTGGATCGACTCCCTGGCGAGGAAATAGAAAGTACTTGTGCCTCAATCTGATCGGATTCGTGTGGACAGTAGATCAAGACTCACACCACACCGTCACCGTGGAATTCTACGACCATGAGTTTCAGCGGGACTTTCACTTCACAGACACGTTTTTATACGACAAGGCATGTCTCAACGACAAAGGGGCCTTGTTCTCGAGTCCGCCCAAAGATGAGGCCCCCGCGTGTATCTTCTACAGGCCGCATGAGAGCTGGACACAGCGATCGGATTGGCGGACACATTTGCCCAAGGGGGAGGCTGTGACAGCAATGTCGTTGAGCGAATCCTTTATCACGGTGACCACATCTGCCAACTACGTTCGAGTCTTCACCCTTTTTGGCATACCATACCGGTTATATCGTCCCAAGAGCTCTCCGATGGTGACATGCGCCAGCTGGAGAGACTACGTCCTAACGATAGGAAATGGCCCAGTCGGGTCCGACGGAAAGGCGCGACTCCTCTATACTATTGAAAACGTCAAACGTGATGAAATATGCCAGAATGAAGACACCGTCGCCCTTCCCCAAGGGGCAACGCTCAAAAGTGTATTCTTCTCAGACAATGGCGTAGGTTTCATCCGGCAGTTTTTTACTTCGTCTTTCTTGTTCAATGTATGCTAACATCCGTGGCAGGATCCATGCATATACGACTCAGCGGGCACCTTACTGACTCTTCTTCACTGGCGCCAGCCATCTCGTGCCTGTTGGGTGCCGCTGCTGGACACCAGACTGTTGCCACGACTGGCGTCTGGTCGAAAGTATGAAACGTATTTTCCAATTGCAGTAGCAGACAACAAATTCCACTGCATCATTCTCAAAGGAGGTGACCAGTATCCATACTTCCCGCGACCGCTCCTCTCGGAATTCGACTTTTCCATTCCCCTGTCGTCACCACCCGAAAAGAAGCAGAAAGACAAGAAAAAAGGAATCGGGGCGGCACAGAACGGCGAAGATCAGGCAATGGATGAGGACGACATTGAGTCCAATGGCGAAGGGGAAGAAGAAGAAAAAGAAGACGAGAACGCCGAGAGCAGGAAGCTCGAGCAGCAGTTTATGCTCAAGGATGTGCAAAGTGCCCAACTTCGTGACCTCGTTGAATCCACATCTGGAAACCACGCGCAACGCTCTCTCCTATCACGCATTGAACTGGAGATTGACAAGACGCTCTTGCAACTCTTGGCCGTGGAATGTCGACAGGGTGAAGATCGCGGCATGCGCGCTCTGGAGATGGTAGAGCTCATGCGAGACCGAACAGGTCGCATGATAGAAGCTGCAGGCAAGGTCGCCGAGCGATATGGCCGTACCGTCTTGGGAGAGAAGATTCGCGAGGTTGGAGAAAAGAGGGTCAGTGGCATGGACGAATACGATGTCTAATGGGGAGAGACACTGTATTTAATTGCGGACGGTGTTGCGTGTATTACGACGATTGCTTCTGTCTCCTTTTTGAGAGACGTCCAAAAGTCCTGGGTCTTTTGGGATTTGTTCGTCACGCAAGCATGAGAGGGAGTCAACGGAAGAAGGAGCCATTAAGCAGGCTAGTTTGAATACGGTACTTGGAGTACGAATCTATGAATATTTCCTCTCTTTCCATCCTTTTCTGTCGCATCTTCCATCAATCTGTGTATTGTTTCAGGGTTGTGCGAAAAACCATTCATGTTCTTGCCCACCCGCTTTTATCCATCCCAATTTTCGGTCGGCACGTACTATTAATACGAACAAATTCAAAGCGGCAATTTTTAGTTGAATATTCGACACGTCATGTATATGAATTTGAACACCCTCACTCCTCTCGTCGTGGAAATCATCTCTCCGACCCGGATGGCAGCAAAAGTCCAAGCATCCTTTTCCAGTGTTCCCTGGAAAACTGAAAGCGAAAGTACCCTGCACATGACACCCTCACGCAACCTAGATTGCGAAAGCCAAGAACCTTGAACCTTTGGTGGTTCCGGATCCCGTGGTACGCACGTTGTCTCGGAGAATGAAGCACGATGATGTCGTTGAGTTTGATTCCTGACCCCGGCGTGTATATTCTACAAGTTGTCAGTGCCAATTCCTTGGCCACCATGACATGATGCCACTGGCCATATTATGCGCCATGATTGTAAGCTTGGGGGTGGTGTAGTGTAATAGCTGCGGATGAGCATTCCAGGAAAGCCAGGGCTTCCCGGGAGCTGGGTCGCCACCATCTGCACCACGTACATACGTCAAATACGGAGTACTCCGTAGTCAAGTCTCAAACTGAGCTTGTCGACTGGTGCTGTCACTGCTGTGTGTCCGCCTCTTGAAGAAATTTTCCGTACGTCGTCGACGCGGAACTGGTCACACACCTGCCATCCACCCACGACTTGCCCATCGCTGATCCGCGACTGGCCGGCTCGAACAACCTGGTCTTGTCACTGCAGCCTCGGTCAACGGGCAGTGGTGGACGTGCCAGGTAACAGAAGACGATTGGAACCAATGATGCGCGCCTTGCCCGTGCAACTCCTTGGATGATTTCGATGATTATTCTGACTTGGTCCGGGGGCCGAACCTTGGGCTTGCCCACCCACCAGGGCGAGTTTCAGACCGGCACTCATGTACATGTACTTATGTAATGCTGACATGCCGACAGGGCCGTCGGCGGGCGCTGGTTCTGCAGCTCGAACCCTGCACCCCACCCTGCTGCATTTTGCCTCAAACGTCAACTTGCAAGAGATACGCCGTACGGAGTACGTACGGACGTACTCCGTACATGATGAAATATTTGACCAAGGGGAGGTTTTCATCTCGGCATGGCGCCGAAGCCTGCAGGCTCAATGTTTGCTGTCTTCCAAGACGGGAATAGAGTCTGTGCTCGGTCGGCTACTGATGGCGCGAGGGATGCTCCGATTGTACGGACGTACATACATATACGGAGTAGTTATTGTCGAAAATTCCACATTGTCACAGCCTCCGAAATGTGATGGAGAAGTGCCACGCTGACGAAACACGATTCTGATCCGGGTGGGTCTTTTGTATAGCTCGATGGATGATTCTTTACAGCGACAGCACGTACCTTGCACGCACTGCGCGCATGTACTGCGCTGTGCGCCCTGCCTCATTGAGATTCATTGTCATCGTCTGTCACGATGTGTGTGCGTGCGGGTGATCAGCGAGCCACCACCGTGCCACTTTTGTGCCACTGATTCTACATACATGTATATGTATGCCGGGGTGTTCCGGTACCTACTACGGATTACGGATTGCGGATTACGGATTACGGATTACATACGACTGCTATAATAGCCCTTGTAGGAATATAACGGCAAGGAGCGGCCATGCGGCCATGTGGCCACATGGTCATGTACATGTATGTACGGATCCGTAGTAATTATGCCTAGCGTCTTCCTTTTCTTCCTTCCTGCCTCCAACCAACCAACCAACCAACCAACCAACCAAGAACCGATCTGCCAACCAACCTCCACCTCAATTCCCATCCCGAGATTCATTCTCCTCATTCCTCCGCGACGACCTCGGCCACAGCCTATGACGTTGCGTCAACGGCGCATGTATCTGATCGATAGCGAGGACCTAATCGACGACGACACCGGCGCATTTTTTTTTTTTGACGAGACCTGGGGTTGTTGTGCGGCAGGGGACCAGCGCAGCAAGCTCTCATCCGGCGCCAGCCTGCCACTCATTCGATCGCCAGCCATTCATTCTCTTGCCGCGCAACCCTTCCTCCACCAGTTATCGCTCTCTGCTTTGAAGAACGTACATCTGGCAGAACGTCTCCCCGGCTGCTGTTCCAACACCCTCTTCGCCTCGCCTTTACTGCTTCTCATCCTCCTTGCTACAGCCCGCCTCTTCGGGTTGGAGATGTGGTGAGCTGGCCCGCTCCCCCCCCCTTCCCGCCACGCGCCCTGTGCTTCCTGAAGCACAGTTCGCGAAACAATATATATGTATGCGATATTTGCCCTTCTGTGGCCAATTGTGCTGACCAGGTGACCGTTACAGCCTCAAGTGAAGCTCACTTTCAATTTCAGTCAGACAGAAGGAACCACAATCGCGAATAAACGAACCAGAGGGGTCAATGGGTACTCGCGTTGTTCCCATCCCAACGCTTGCCATCACCATGTCATCCACCACCTCCGCCTCCGCTCCCGATGCCATGGACTTGACCTCCTCCCCCACAACTCCCATCCCAAACCAAGCCTCTGAATTGGAGACGAACGGAAAGTCAAGCAATCGGCCGAGTCATTCTTCGGGGAACGACCAGAGTGCCACCAGCTCGTCTCCATCAAACATGCTTGCTCCTTCCCAAGCAGCTTCGTCGACGGTACATCAGCCCAAGATTGTGCAGACAGCCTTTATTCACAAATTATACAAGTAAGGTTCCGGGCTGTACACCTAGCTCTCTACTGGTCCACGAAATCGAGCACTGTCAAGGCTAATCATATTCGTAGCATGCTTGAGGATTCGAGCATTCAGCACTTGATATCGTGGTCTGCGAATGCGGAAAGTTTTGTCATGTCTCCTACTGCAGACTTCTCGAAAGTATTATCGTACGTGCGCCTTCAGTGAAGAAGAAGAAGAAAAGAAGGGGAAAAAAAAAAGAAAGGATTCGGCGCTTAATGTTTGTGTGCGTATGGACGTGTGGATCTGACCTCGACCATCAGGCAATACTTCAAACATACCAACATTTCGTCCTTTGTTCGCCAGCTCAACATGTATGGCTTTCATAAAGGTAAGGATCCCTTTTCCAACCATTTCCTTGCTTACTTTAAGCTTGACGTCTTCATACTCATGGATGGCATCTAGAACGAGATGTTTTCCATACCGGCAACCCAGACACGACATTGTGGGAATTCAAGCACGGAAATGGTAGCTTCAAGCGCGGTGACATAGCGGGGCTACGCGACATCAAGAGACGAGCAAGCCGTCATGCTTTGGTTCATCGCGAGACCAACTTCGCCAAGCCGAGCTCATCGCAACCTGGGACGCCCGCTGAACCCCTCCCCCCTCCCCCAGAAACCATCGATGGCCGTCTGGCCAATCTAGAACATACGCTCTACGACGTTAGCGCTCGCCTGCAACGAAGTGAGGAGAATGCGCACTTTATGCATGCCAAGAACCTAGCAGCTATGGAGACTCTGGGTCGCTTGCTCCAACTCAACCAGGAGCTGTCCCGGGCCATGTTGACACTCGTCCCCCCTGATAGTGCTGTCCATCGAGATGGTACGGTAGAGTCCCTGTTTTGCATGCCCGGCTGGCTCTGCCGTTTGGACCATGCTAACAACTCGCAGTGATAGCAATGCAGGGGGATTTGCAAAGGCAGGCAGATGCCCTTCGATTTGTCGACGAAGCTCATGAAATCGGCAGGCAGTCATGTTTTGGCAATGTCGACAATGCGCCAGTATCACCGAGGCAGTTGCCGCAAGACGATTCCAGGCGACCTGTCGGCGGCCTGACTGTGCCCACATCTCAACCCCGTGGGCAACCATTATACAGGCCAACAGTGCCATCCGCTCTATCATTAGGCCCGCGGCGTCCCTATGGCTCTATTGGAGGCAGTAGTACCACACAAGCATCCCCTCTCCGGAATGCGGCCGCCCCTCCACCCACCGGCCCCCATCCGCTGTCCAATGTCGAAACTCCGCCGGGCAATCTTGCCAGAAGGCATACAGCTGCCGACATTCGTGCTCATGGCTGGCAACCAGGGGTGTCGCCGTTCCCACCGTCCAACGTGCCTGCTGCATGGCCGTCATCGCCTGGGCGAGTGGGACCAGAAGATCAGCGTATCAGGGAGTCACTGTCTGAATATTCTCTACAGTCAGCCTCGCACTCCCACCCACAATCTCGACCAACCACGCCTCCTCCCCCGCACGCTCTGGCAAACGGTGCCAGTAACGGTGGAGATGCCTTTTGTGGCTGGTCCTGGAATGGCGCGGGAAGTAGGGACGCCAAAGGCCCGCTGTTCAAGGACTCATCCGCGCCGACGACACGAAGAGGCAGCATGGCTCATATATTGAACCCGAGCGATACTGCGGAACGATCAGAAGAGGACGAGGATTCTCATGGAGAGGATGACAGGAAGCGAAAGCGGATACAATAGAGTTGGGAGCCGCGGATCGTTGACTTTGTCCACCCAAGGCTGCAGACACGTGCGAATATCAGTTAGACTAGTCCTCAACGCTCCGAGACGTCAGGATGATGTTTCACCGTGCTACGCTGTGTCATACAGCAAGCTGGCATCTGAAGCCACTCGACGCTTTCCGACCACATTGGCTATTGAATTCCGTCATATGGATCTGCAGGCTTTGGCCGTTTGTGCGAATACATTGAGGCGCAGCGACACATGTATTATACAGACCAGGCCGTGGGCAAATGTTGAAGCGGGGAATTTTTATGAAGCAGCAAGGGCTAGATGTGATTGTGATGAATCAATCAATCAATCTTGTCCATTTTGTAGGATTTTTGGACATGGAGAAAGGCGCAAAGCAACTATTTTCAATCTTGTGTGCATTGGAACAGGCGCAATTTTTTCCTTTATCTTTTCATATTGGTCTTGGTCAGGCGGCGTGTGCTGTAGTACAGATGGCAATTGACTTTGTTCTTTTTTTTTTTTTTTTTTTTTTTTTTCAGTCCCATAATGATGACATTTCGGAGTGTTTTTCATTTTGGCATCTTGAGATGTCGTCACCCGAAGTACAAGGCCAACAGACCAAAATGCATGCATGGCCCGACATGATGAAGTTGATGACCTGTCCATTTCAGCAGCCACTCCTCCTTGCCTTGTCGTCCCCATCACTGGCTGCCATGCACCAAAATTATGCAGAGGTCAGGACGGAAAAGATTTCAAATCAGTTGCTCGCTTCGTTGGATAAAGTACAACGCAACCCTCCCGAAAGCAGCTCATCAGCCAGCCCATTATGAAGTCACCCCTTTTTCTTCTTCTTCTTCCTCGGCTCCCCCATTCCCATGTCCCCATCCCGCGATGACGGCCCCCCCCACCCTCGCCTTCTTCGCCCTACCCACCGACGCCCTCCCCTCGTCGTCGTCGCTCTCGCTCCCGCCCTCGCCCTCGCCCTCGGCACGGACAGGCACAGAGCACACCCGCGGCTGCGCGGCGCCCCCCTTCCTCTTGCCCAGGATCCTGCCCCGAAGGAGCTCGTCCCGCGGCTTGCTGTTGTCGACGGCGCTGGCCCCGGGCGCGTAGCCCACTCCGTCGTTTGGCCTCGTCGCCTTGAAGTCCTCGTCTGGGACGACGACGCGCCTCGTGGCGGGCGACTCTCGGGAGCCCGCCGTGAGGGATCCCAGCAGGGCTGTGCGCCGGGAGAGCAGGAGCGATATCTGGTTGGATAGGGCGGCGCGGTTGGTGGCGAGCGGGAGTTGGGCGGCGGGTGTCGATTGGGGGCATGCCCTTTTTATTTTTTTATATCTTATTTCTTGTCTTGTTATGCCCTTTGTGGATGTTGAGAGATGAGCGAGCTTGGTGCTGGGCTGTCGAGGAAATATGGTCGCCGATGGGGGGGGTTTTTTGCCATGTTATCAATGAATCCCGTGGCAAAAACATGTGCGATAACTTTTAAAGCTTTGCTTTTGGAAAATGTTCTTAAAGGTGGGGTGGGTGGGTCGGGCTGGCGGGAGAGCATGCAGTGACATGCTTGCTTTGATGAGAAAAACTTGATGACGGTATGAAAGCTGCATGGCCAACATGTCAAGTTTAGACTACATGGCTGCGGCAGCAATAATTACGTCCATTGCTCTCATAATCACAGTACCTTTGTACCATGTAAGAAAGTAGAATCCATCCGTCGCCATGTCCAAAGCAGCCCCCCCCTCCCCTCAAGAAAATAAATATGTACAGTAAACCGCCGATTGTATATAACATGAAGAAGATGGAATAAATAGCAACATCAGCTACCCGCCGTGGGACTCAAGTTCAACACATACGGAAGCGCCCCAGGATCTTGCCTCGTCGCAAGACGAATCACAGATCCTGAATCACTGCTCCCCGTCGCATTGGACCCGAGACTCGAACTCGAAGGCTGACTGCTCACTGTATACGGTCGGCGGGTCTGCGCAAAGCTGTTTTCGCTCCATCTCCTAGACAGAATGCCAGTCCTCCTACTCCCGGGCGTGTTGGGGGCGGTGCGAAAGCTCCAGGCTTGGGCCGAGGGCGTCCGCATGGGTGGCCGTCGTCGCACAGA
The DNA here is from genome assembly GCA_023658445.1 of Epichloe bromicola. Lineage (NCBI taxonomy): Eukaryota > Fungi > Ascomycota > Sordariomycetes > Hypocreales > Clavicipitaceae > Epichloe > Epichloe bromicola. Next base: position 5,106,450 of record CP098268.1, read on the forward strand.
ACTCAGGGTGCTGCGGGATATGCTGCTTTGCGGAGAAGGAGGGTTTGTGTACAGCGGCGCGTCATTGTCAATGTCCATGTCGCTTTCTGATGGGCCCCAGCCAAAATTTTCGCCCTCTTCGAGGGACTGCAGAACGTTGGGGTCCAAGGGTTGCATGGCGCGTAGGATCTCGGCAAACAGATGCATGAGCTCTCGGAACAGGTCGTTGGAAATGGGCCGGTTGGAGAACCGCGCGTGTTCATACTGGGCGAGGAAGAGGGTCGTCGTTTCATCCATGGGCACGACGTCCAGGCTGGAGAGATGATCGAGGTAGTCTCTCATCGTCATGCTGGGCATGCGCTGTAGCAAAACAGTTGTCTCTGGGTCCGGCATGGGTGTTTGCCCGGCCACAGTACCGTCTGACGACTGTGTGGGAGCCAGCGTGAGCGCCCTGGCTTCAATGAGGTTCGGCAGCTCGGAAAGCACGCTGCTGTACTGCAGATTGCGCAAATCAGGCGAATTCGGCGATGCCCATCCGTAGTGTTCGATCTCGCCCCAGACAGGACGGCTCGGGGGCAGCGGCAGGCCCAAGTCCTCCGCGACCGTCTTTGTCCTCCTGTACCCGGGCTGTGCTCTCTGCTCGCCGGCGTCGCTTGTACCGAGATTTCTGCCCAAGTCCATCATTTGCTCTCTGGGCCTCGACTGGTACGCAATCGCCGCACTTCGGCTCAGTCCACTGTGTATCATTCGATACACGGCATCCTTCACGTCGCCCTTATCGATGGGCACCCAAGCCTTGGGAATCGAAGCAAGAGCCGTCTTGGTAATGTATAGTCGTAGAATGTAGACGAAAATCACTGTGACAACAGTCACCACGTACGAGATGGTCAAGATGAGCACATTGTATTTTTGGCCGTTGCGGAGTGATCGGTCGATGGCGTCGCCGGGGGTAATGAGAAGCAAGCCGACGAGGAGGAGGAGGAAGACGAGGTAGATCGACCCGTAGAGGATGCGGAAGAACACGCGTCGGTATTGCATGTTTGTGAGAGGATTTACGAGGGTCGAAGCTGCTGCCTAGGCTGCTGGCTTCTGGAGGACTCACGTCTCATAACCCCACCGCGTTAGCACACGCTTCAGGGCCTGATTAAGGGCATCGCGCTCAATGATGAATTCATAGTCAAGAGCCTCAATTATCGCGGGTTACATGAGGCCGATCTATTATTGTCAGTAACTAGCCCAAAACTCGTTATGTGGGGATTTAGCGGGTAATGTTTTCGGGCTATTATTCAAGGTCACTTGAGGTCAACCCCTTTTGCCAGCCAGGCCAGGAAAGGTGGGTCGTTACGAAAGTGTAGCCTTATGTACATATAGGCAGCAAAGAGATTATGTACTTATAAAGATTTATAGACGCAAGCCTCACTAAAAACAGGTGGAGGACCGTTCATCCCGATTAGGACTAACGGCATTGTATGCGTGTCGTGCTGAGCTTGTTGATTTCATTGTCCTAATCTACAGTTGCGCCAATAACACCACGTGCCTACCTTGAACACAATTGTTCCTAGTCCCATTGGCTCTGCCCCTATTCACCTCACTTGTTCCATTTCCACTCTTCTAGTAGAGCCCCTGCGCTGCACCGTCGAGGGCTCAGATCTCTTCGCTTCCACTGCTTTTGGTTTCGCGGCGGGCTCCTTCGCCTTCGGCACTGGCTCCTCTCTTTTGGGCTTCACCATGGCCTCCTTGGCCAAGCGCAAGTCGCCAAGAGACAGTCGCAAGTCGTTGCTGAAAGGCTCGAATTTGGCAACAATCTGTTCTAACCCTAGCCTCAGTGCATCCAAAATCTGGTCCACTTCTGGACAGTCCCTGTCATCGGATGGATCGGTCCAATGCATCGGAAAACGCTGCTCAAGACTCTCAACTTTCCGTATGACGGCCGTCAGTGTGCGAATGACGCTCGGAACATCCCTATGAACATTGCCGAATTGATCCTCTGCAAGGCTGTGTACGCATAGGTAGCAGAGAGCTTGGATGGCATTCACATACAATTCTGGCTCCGCGTAGGGTGTGCCCATGACGACGCCGGCAAGTCGTGTGCGGAAGCTGTGACGAAAAAGGCCGCCAATATAGTCAATCTTCATGAGACTTGTCGTCCAGTTTCCGATTTCGCTTCGCAAGTGTTCAGGAGACAGAGCCTCTCGTTGCTCCTTGGTAAGCATTTTTTCCTTGGTCTCCTTCCACGTTTTCTTGGCCAGGGGACTGAGCTCAGAGACGGGAGACGTCCCGGGGGCTCTGGCGATCTGATCCAGAGCCTTTTCCACCCCGCCCAGAAGCCCAGAATTGTCACCCGTATTTGTGAAAATCGAGTCCTGTCGAAGAGGAGCAGACACACGCTGTTTGGGTGCCGTTACTTGAGCAGGTTGTGCAGCTGCGGAGGGCGGGGGTCTTCCGTACTCGTCGACGCGATTCTCGATTTGCTTGAGGAGATCCATACAAATAGCATAGACTTGAGACCACATTGGGCCATCTTTGCGATCAATATCACCGTATATAGCTTGACGTCGAGCTTCAAAATCTCGTGCAATGAGCGACAGTTCCCATACAGCAAATGACTATAGATTGGTTAGTTCCGGGAGTTTCTTTTCTTGGGTGAGAAGAGAGAAAATGGGAAGAAAGAACAGTGCTCGCTCACCTTGATAGATAACTTTTTGCTCTTGAGCCCGTTCAACAGGCTACCATTAGGGTCCTTGGACTCAGATGTCAACGGATTGCCGTTCTTAAGGGGTTCTCTGACCATGAAAACAGAGAATGCAGTATTGCCCGATGCCCAGATAAAGTTCATCAACGTCCCAGCATAGAAGCAGCGCGCCAACAGATACAGATCGGTAGGCAAGGTCGGAGGAAGGATGGTTGATTTGGGAAGTTTGTAAAACGGCCGTAAGAAGGTCAACGCCCAGCCCCACGCGAATGAACGCAGGACCAAATAATACAAGATCAGACACAGCAGCACAGCTGACAAGGCTTGCTGCGCGCATCGTCCAAAGACGCTGGGAAGTTTCAAGAGTACTGTCTGAAAGGGCCTGGGCAAGAAACTCGGAATATTCTGCTGCGCGGCCGAGCTGCGCCTGGAGACCCCAAAATCCAGACGGTCGATGTCGACTCTATAATGATTGATTGTTTGCAGAAGAGCGCACACGCCGAGGTAGCAAGTAAAGAAGAGCGGGCGTTCGTTAAGGCGAGGTCGATCGCCACTAAAGTAGGTAACCCATCTCAAGTTGGCAGATTCTGACATGGAGAAGAGGAAGATGGGACAGAAGAGGGAGCTCGAGATGCCGTACCAGAAGCCGGTCTCGTACGTCGAAAGGCTGATGAGGGACGAGCCGAGGTTTTGCAGGCCCGATTCGGTCGTTCTCAGGCCGACATGGTAATGCGCGATACGGAGGATGAGGATCGACAGACCACACGAAAAGATGAGCAGTGCTCGAAGCCCTGCAGGTCCAATTGGAAACCATGACCAAAAATCTAGCGAGAGAGACCATCGAGTTAGCAACAATGTGAAGACTTGGGATGGCTGATGACTTTTTTGTGCTGTGCGTGGTGAACCAACATGAGCTCCAGTTAGCTAGGAGTAGAGCTTCCAGATAGGAAACGGCCAACAAAAGGATGGCAGTGGATGAGAAGCGCCTGTGCAAAGCAGGCTGTAAAGTGTCCTTGTAAGAAGCCCTTCGCACTGGAGCGCCGGCCATGGTGATGATGGCGCATACGCATTGCCTGGGCGGAGAGAAGCTGGGAGGTTTTGGTTGAGGGTCGTGATAGTTGTTGGGTGGTTAGTCCAGATGATGTCGATAAAAATGACCAGCCCCACATGAAGCGAACGGAGCTGACGCGCCGTGCAGCCAGCCAGGCCAGACAACAAGGGATCCGTCACCTGTATGTATTCACCTGTATCAATCACGTGGCGATAGCGGTAGGCTTAGTGCCCCTGCCGCTCTTGCTCATGCCCCGCTAGAACGGGGAAGAGCAATGCCAAAGTTGCTCACGGCTAAAGCGGCGCTGAGGCCCCTTGCGCCATTTCTAGCGTCGCCCAGCAGCCCCCACCCACTGCAGTCCGCTGTAAACTGACGCCCATGAACGCATCCGTGGTTGCCTCTTGGAACCCGACAAACATCTTCCGCGGACTTGGCAACCGCAAGACAACTCAACTTCACCCGAACTTTGCGCGTTTCCTTGCGTCGATTGACTTCAGCATCGCGTCGCGTCGCATCGCATCGCATCGCATGCAGCGTAGCAAAGCGCCAACATGTCGTACGATCAACTTTCCAACCTCGAGTCCGGCCGTCAAGGCAACTACAGTGACAATCCCGAGTTCCAAACCCTCCAGTATGATCTCAAGAACAAGCTGCAGAAGCTGCTGGTCAGCAACCGCGACCTCGCAAAAGGCGTCAACTCCCTGGGAACCAAAAAGGACAATCCCCGCCTGCGAGAGCGAGTGAACAAGGGCATGGAAACAACGCGCGAGCTATGTAGGGAGATTGGAGACGGCGTGAAGCGATTACAAACGTGGGAGGACTTGACGGTTTGTTCCCCTTGCCTTGGCCCCCCTCCCCGACAGACATTATGGAGTATGTGAAGAAGAAACCCAGCAGACTGATCCCTTCATACTCTCCAAATCTAGAAGCAACAAAAGTACGAACAGACCAAGGTATCAGGCGACTTCCAAGCCGCGCTGCAAGAGTTCCAAGATCTCCAACGACGGGCCCTGGACAAGGAAAAGGCCTCCGTCAGTGCAGCCCGAGCCGCGCACGGAATCGATTCGCACGACCAAGGCAGCGGCAGCAACAACAACAACAACAACAACAACAACAACAACCAGGAACAGCAGCAGCTCCTTCAACAGCAAGAACTGACGCAGCTGGCGCCGCAAGACGAGGTGGATTTCCAAGAAAGCCTCATTATCGAGCGAGAAGAAGAAATCCGCAATATCGAGCAGGGCGTTGGTGATTTGAACGTGCTCTTCACCCAGGTTGCGCACATTGTGGCCGAGCAGGATGCCGGCATCATGACTCTCGCAGACAACGTGGACAGGACACACGAGCACACCATGCAGGCTGATAGGGAAACTCGGCAGGCGGCACGGTATCAGAAGGCTGCGCGCAACAAGAGCTGTTGCCTGCTGCTGATTCTGGGCGTCATTTTGACTATTGTAATTCTGGCCGTCGTTCTGGGGTGATGAAGGAAGCAAATATCAGCACGCTACTTTGATCAACGCTGTCATAGCTTGTCATTTCTTGGTAGTCCACTTATTGGAGTTGGCGCGAAAGAGGGTTCCCCCCCCTTTTTTTCCTTTTCACTATTTATATAGCCTCATGATGGTTAATGTACAAGAGGGTCGGCATTTTTTTTGAGATCCCGTTCTTCACCCCAAGACAAATGCAGTATTAATACATGTCATTGATTGCGCGCCCTTGTAGCAGCAGCAGTAAGCTTGCTCATCCCGATTTCCCTCTCAAGTATGGCAAAGCAGGTGGTATACGCTGGACCATTTTCAGTTTTGGCGTGCGCTTCGGCACGAGCCTCTGCAGAATAGACTCATTCACGTCGTTGAGAGCAAACGTCGTTGCCCAATACAAGAAAATCGCACTCGGCAGATCCGCAAAGAGCATCGGAAATAAAGGCATCAGCAGCAGTGCGCGCCCGACACCAGTCTGTATCCTGGCCATGGGCGTCTTGGGCGTGCCAGACGACCCGTCGAGACCAAGAAGGGCTCCAAGTTGGTCCTTGGACAACCGGCCCCAGGAGGCTCGCGCCAACAAAGCCGAGCAGGCGAGCGGAAGAGCATGATAAGGGTCCATGGCCGTCAGGTCGACGAACCAAAGACATCCTCCCTGGGCAAGGTCCGCTTCGAACAAACCACTTGCATCGGACAAGGTCGTCGAAGCTGTGTCCATGCTCGCCAGACCGATCTGGTGACTGATCCAGCCCGTCGGCGCACCGCATAGCCGTCGCAGCGCCTCGGACACAATGACAAAGGGCACCATGCTCAGAAACGGGGCGAGCGTTTTCCACCGCTGAACCCCCCACGTCTTGTATATCCTCCTCCGTGACTTCTCCGTCAACCCCGCGACGCGAAGCCTCCAGAGGCGCTCTGCCTTTCCGACGTCGCCCTCGGTCCCGCGTGGCACCGACGCAGCGTGTCTGCAACTCCAGGCCGATACGAGGGGGTTTAGCTCATTCCTCCGGATGACCAGACGGCGCGTGTAATGCTGGACGGGGAGCCTGAATGTGAAGTTGACGCCGAGGGCGACAAGCGGTATGGAGAGATACCAGGGGACGCCGGCGTTGTGAATCGCTGAAATACTGTCTGCTGTGAGGACGACGGCGTCTCCCACGGCGCTGAGATGGAGTCGTCGTTGAGAGGACGGCGACGGCGACGGCGTGAGGTGACATGGGGATGGTGTCTGTGTGCGAGCTCTCGCAAGCGACACCATCCGGGATGCGGACCTTTGAAGCAGTGGCATGGTAGGCCATTGCTTCCAAGGGGCCCAATGATGATGATTGAAAGAGTCTGAGATGGAAGCGAGGTGAAGTTGTCTGGAAATGCCAAGACCCACCTACCCACTCACCTTCTCGGGTCGGCAGATAATCCCGGGCAAGCGCTTCTTATTACAACACGCGATTCATCTCCTTCCCTCTTCTGGATTCGTATGTTCGTTCAGAATACAAGTAGTCATTAAACGGGGAGGGTCGAGATAGCGATGGAGTTCTTGGTTGGACCAGTGTACGATATAAACATGTATCATCAATACTACATATATTTACCTCTACATTATCAGTGCTATCCTTTGTCTAGCAGCCTGTGTCACCCTTATAGTATTGCTTGTTTGTTTGTGTTGTATTCATTATGTCTTGTTCTCGGGTAGAATTTGTGTTTCATTCTATTATTTTTGGTAGTGTATGTCCAGAGAAGACCGCCTTTATCATCCACCAGGCTGATGTACCCCTTTTTAGAAATAAAATGCTACTCTAACTTGACTATGATCATAAACTCATCAGTTACGTCCATCATTTCAATTATCACGCCGCCTATCCTACTATTCGAGACTCCTTCTCTTGCTCACGGTAGTTCCATTGTTCGAGTTGGTATAGAACGTAACCGTGTCCGTCGAATTCTGGTATGTGTTGCCGCAGATGTCGGAATAAGCCCCGAACATGTCTCCCCTGATCTGCAGAAACTTTTGCATACCGACGGCGGAGCAGCTCTGGCCCGGGCCGTCGAAACAGCCGGGCAAGGTCTGGGGGCTCCGGTTGAGAAGGACCCGGTAATACGTGCCCGCGTCGCCACCGCTGTTGCCGCTCTTGTGCTGAGCTGCAACGCCGTAATTGGAAGAGCAGTTCATGCGCTCAATGGCAATGTTGGTCAGGAAGGGGAGGATGCGACTCGAGATCCAGACACGGTTGTAATTGATCTGATCTAGGGGCATGGTGGCGTTGACATCATTGCCACCGGAAAACTGGCTGTTGTTGAACAAGCCCATGGCGACGAGCACAGTCGGGGGCAGCTCGCGATGCGTGAAGGAAATGTACAGATCCTGGGCAGCCGTGTCAGCGGACAGAAGGTCCATGGTTGCATTGACCCAAGGGAATCCCATCGCGCCGGCGGCTGGTTGGCCGTAGCCGGTGTTGTAGTGGTACTGGATGTCCTGGCCGTATTCAAACTGCAGCCACTCGTCAGGGGTAAACAGATCAGTCGAGCAGAAGGGCGAGGACCCGCGAATGACGGTGTCGTAGCCGCACAAGGATTGCATGGCCACGACGTCGTGGAGTGTAAAGTTGAAGCTCGGAACAAGGGCCTCGAGACGGGCGATGATGGGCGAGGCGTATGCCTGGACGTACTGCCTCTGCTGCTTGGATCCCGTGGCGCCAGCATAGGCCTCGCAGCTCTTGTACGGTGTCAGGCTGTCGGCGCCGTCCTGCTTGCCCTCGGGGATCTCGACGACATTGATGGTTTTTTCGTCGATTTCGAGCCCTCGGACGAGACTTTTGGCGCTCAGCACGGTGCGCTCAGCCGTCGAGGTCCATACTCTCTGCGGCAGCCTCAGCTTCGGATATCGATACGAGATGGACAGCCCAAGCTGCGCGGCCTCAACCTTACCCGTCCTGGTCAGGAGCTCCTGCTCTACAAGAGAGGGAGCTTCCCACGTGGCCAGGAAGGAAAGCTGAGGGATCTTGGACCAGTCCACCGTCGCGTTGGCTACTTTGTGAAGGAAAGGCTCCAGGTACGACTCGTAGTCAAAGTCGTTTGCATTGATTGCCGCGTGTCGCACCAGGTAGGCCGCTCTGGTCACGGAGCAGCCCTGAGGCGGGTTTGGATCGCGCGGAGGATCGGCGGGTTCGAAGTAGGGAGCAATTCCTGCCAAGTGCTCCAGAGGGTTGAAAGAGTACGAGGAGTACAGCGGCGTCTGGAACTGCATGGCTCCGGCGCCAAGAGCAGCAGAGACTGCCAAAGCGGTTGACTTCATGATGATTTCCTTGCAACCAAAAAAGAGGAAAAAGGGGGAAAAAGGGGGAAAAAGGATGTCGGATGGCACAAGGAATGCCCGTAAAATCTTGCCATGTGTTCTGCCGCGCAGTCGTCTTTATATACACAAATGTTCAGGTCGTGCGGCGGTCTTCCAAGGAAGACATGGATGTAAATGGTTTCACGGCAACATCGCCGATGTGTGCTGAACAAAAGCATGGTTAGGGCTGTTGGGTCTAGCAAGACGTTGCAGCTTGTACGTCATCGAAGCTACCGAAAGCGGGTTCTACTAGGTAATTCCAAGAATTAACTGGGAGGTTTATAAGTTAGTGGGGGTGCAAAAGTTATCGCTGTGCGGCACGTGACTTTTAGCAAAGATATAATCAGAAGGGATAATTAAAGGCAGAAGATATAATTAAATTAATTATTCTTCTTTTATATAAATAGAAAGGTAAAAGCTTTTCTTTTATAGAAAGAGTAGTTATAGTAAATCTTATATACTTTATATTCTAATATTATATATTCTTTTAAGGTATAGTTTAGCTTCCCTAATATAGTCCTATATATATAGTATATATAATTAGTTATATTCCCTACTACTAGGTAACACACTGTCATGACTTAAGGGTCGAAAGATAATAGAACAGAGTAATAGCTCAGATTCACAGTTATAGCTAGAAAGGTGCTACCTAGGGGCGGGTGTGTAAAGGTTTTAAGCTCTAACCTTCCATAAGAATATAGGCAGTCCTTACTAAATACCTTACCCTACGCTTACGTAACTATCTAGCTACTAGCTATCCCCTCCCTAACCTAGTGGGTCTAAGGTCCTGCTAGTGCTCTATTATATAATAATCCTATCTCTATCCCTTATACTCCTAATATAATACCCCCTCTTTATATAATTATCCTTAATTATATAATAAGCTACTTACTTAGGGCGTTTATACTATGTAGTCCTAGAGGCTATAGTTAATAGAGGGTTTAGGTTAGGTATAATGTATTATAGTGTAACACGTTATTAAAAATAATAATACTAATAATACTAGGGTGTGAATATTATTATCCCCCTATCTATTAATACTAAATAGTAACCTATCCACTACTCTAATATAGTAAAGTAAATACTCTTTACCTTATGCTAATAGTTCTAAGAGAGTGAACACCCTATATTAAATTTTATAATTAGGTTAAATAGATAGGGTATTAGACACTATATATATAAATAAACTTATTCGCAGGTCTTAGTAATATAGTGGTATAGTTACTATATGTTCGTAGCTACTAGCATATTTACAGATAGTAATAATAATAGTAAATATTATAATCCCTGCGTTAGCTATACATAGTGCGTAGATTACTTAGGGGGTCTATAGTTAATATAAAAGGGACTAGGTCTTCCCCCCTTATATATACGCTTCCTTTCCCTTATATACTATCTAACTATTATAAGTTTCTTTATCTTTACTTATCTTCCCTTTACTACTTCTTTACTACTAACCTATAGCTAGCTTATAATATCTAAAATCTATCTATTAACTCCTACTCCACTACTAGGTCTACCTTTATAGGATAAACCCTTAGGGAAGTTACTAGAGAAGTTACCTTAAAAGAGAATAGTATCTAAAATTTCTATATAAGTTTACTACTTCCTTACTAGGTTATTACTACTAACTTATAGCTAGTAATACTAAAATTCTATATATATAGTGTAATTAGTGGGTTACTATATAGAATATATAACCTAAGAATAGTACCTATACTATTCCTTAATATCTTAAGGAGAATAAACCTTTTCCTATAGAGTATAATAACTCTTATAGTATAATCTCACTACTTCCTTACTTCTTATAGTTACTAACCTATAGTAGTAAACTTAGCTAAATATACCTATTATGCCTAAAATAATAAGATATACATTAGAGTATAACCACCTATTCTAAATCTCTAGTCTTAAGATACTAATCTACTACTAGTGCCCTACTTAAATTATATAGCTTTATAAAAAGCTATTTAATATTATTAAAGCTATGCCTAAGGGAGATTACTACTACCTTAATAAAGTAAGTATATCCCTAGTCCTCTTAACTTAATTACTACTAATATATTAATAGTCTCTTATTTACACTAAGTAGAAACTATATAATACCCTCCTAAAGACTAAAAACACTAATAAGCATAGGTATATTTATTATACTTAGGTAGCTACTAAAGTAGCCTAGGAAGCTAAGTATAATAAGCGCACTACTATAGCATAGCTAGCTAATACTACTAACCTTAAGGTCTAAATTAATATTATAAACTATCTTTACTATATATATAAGAATATCCCTATAGTAGGTCTCTTAAATATCTATAGGCACTTCTTTACTAACTTACTAGTAGTTTACTCCTTATACCTTTAGGCTTCCTACTTATATTAGTCCTTCTAAGTTACCTAGAGAGCTCTATATCTTTATATATAGGGAAGGTAACTCTTCTAATAATAAGGCCCCCGCGCCTCTAAAGGCTCCTATACCTATTATTACTATAGTCTCTAGGGAAAATAGGGATAAGGGTAGGGATAAAAAAATGCTTTTTAAGTAATTATTACTAGGTAGTTACGCTATAATTATAAGAGTAATATAATTATATCTTTTTAGAATATTACCCTACGTTATTTACTATATTTATAGGGTATTACCTTGCGTTATTTACTAAGGGCGGTTTTGCCGCCGTGACCTAGCTACCTAGTTACCGCTTATAGTTATAGATAATATCCCTTATAATAAAATCCCTCTTTAACACCTATAAATTCTCTAAGCTATTATAGCCCTTCTATTTAACTAGGTACTTATAATGCCTACTATTATAATAATATAAGATAATTCTTTCCACCTTAAACTCTTACTTATTATCCTTAATATTATCTTATAGTAAAGAAGTATCTACTATATTACTTAGGTCCCCTTTAAAGGGTTTAAGGCTTATAATATTAAACATATTATATAACCACGTTCTAGTAGGTAATTCTAGCTAGTAAGCCAGCCTATAACTCCTAACTACCCTTATGATCTTATAAGGGCCTAGGTACTTTACAGTTAACTTCCTACTTAGCTATCTTAGGTTAATATTCTTTATAGATAGTAGAATATAATTACTAACTTTAAACCTCTTTAGGGTCCTTTTTTAGTTATAGTATTTCTTATACTAAGCTTATAAGTTAATTAGAAGCTATTTAATTACTATGTGTTTCTCTTTTAGTAATAATACTCTACTCTTAGCCTAATTATTTATAAGTAGAATATTAGGTACCACTTACTATAGGCCCCTAGGGTTATACCCTTATAACACCTCCGCTAGTGTGTAGCTATAAGTTACGTAGTTACTAGTGTTATATGTAAATTATACTATTAATAGGTTATTAGCCTAGTTAGTTTATTTAGCGTAGGAGAAAGCCCTTAAATAATATTCTAGGACCTAGTTTAATTATTCTATCTGCCTATCTATTTATAGGTAAAAAGCAGTGCTTAGTAGCCGCTTAGTTATAATAAGATAGTAAAAGGTTATCTAGAATCCGCTTATAAATATAGAACCTTAGTCTATTATAATACCTTCTAGGGCTTTATAATCTCTAAAGATATATTCTAGGAATATAGTAGCTAACCTATTGCTTATTAGTTATATTAAAATAGGGATATAAATACTATACTTTATAAAATAGTCTATAATTACTAAGATTATATTATAGGTCTAGTTAGTATCTTTAACTAGTAGTAATCTAGTAATAAAATCTATTAATAGTTCTTAAAAGAGGTAATCTAGCTCTAGTAGAGTAGCTAACTTACTATATAGCTTATAGTGCCTTAGCTTTAAAACTTAATAGTTTATATAGGTACTAATATACACCTTTATGTCTTTCTTTATTAATAGCTAGTAGTACTAACTTATAATTTAATAAAGTATCCTACTAACTCCCTAATACCTAGTAGCGGGGTTATTATATATTAGTAGTAAAATCTCTTTTCTTATCCCCTAGGGAATATAAACTTAACTCTTAAATATTAATAGCTTAGAGGGTCTAATTAACTATATCTATAACGCTTCTAAGTCACCGCTCTTAAGTAGCTTTCTCTAATACACAGCAAACTTATTATTTCGCTACGCACCTAATAATAATACTTAAATTAGAATATCTAATTCTAAGCTATTATCCTAAGTATTAGAGTTAAACTTAGAAGAGGTTCTCCGTATAGCTTAGATCCTTGCTATAATATCTCTATAAGTAGCTAGCTTATAAGTTACTTCTAGTCTTATAGGTACACTATAGTTAAGCGGCGTTTCTAAGGGGCGCCCTTGCCGCTTACTAGTAACTATACTAGCTAGAACACCCCTTTTAATAATATCTAGTCTTATAGCTTCCTTAAAAATATAGCTAAGTTACGTTTTCTTAAAACCCTAGATATTCCTATTACTATTATAGGGTCTTTATAACTAACCATCTACTACATTAAATAATAATATAATAGAGCTTATAGTGTTCCTATTACTACTATAGAGTTCCTATTAATTAGTATCTATAAACTTAGATAAGAAGTTTAGTAGCTATAAGGTCACTGCCTCCGCTTTCCTATCCTTACTTACATAATCTACCCTTCTTAATAATATATTAGTAGGGTTTAACTTACTAGCCCTATATTTAATTCTAAAGTTAAATAGGCATAGCTTATTAAGCGCTATTACCTACCTACTAGTTAGCTATAGCTTTATAGCTAGGTACTTATAGTTTAAGTAATCCATTACTACTATAATTAGGTAAGTTAAGTACACTAGGTAATGCCTCTATACCCTAAAAGCCTCTTAGATTACTAATAATTTAGCATCCAGCGTAGGGTAGCGTAACTTAGTATTAGTTAACTTCCTTAATATATATATAACTAGGTGCTAGTGACCTAGCACTAATATTATAAGTATTACTCTAATAGCAAAACCTAATATATCTATCTCCACTCTTAATAGAGTAAGTGGGTTAAAGTATACTAAAATCAGTGCTTCCTAGAATAACCTCTAGAGTTCTCTAAATATAGCTAGCTTATAGGGTTCTAGCTTAAAGGTCGCTAGTTATCCCCCCTTAAGTTAGTTTATTAATAGAATAACTACTTTACTATACTACTTAATAAAACATTAATAAAATCCAGTAAACCTAAGGAATAATTAGATATCTAGGACGCTGCGAGGTATTAGCTATATTGTAATTACTTCTACCCTTAATAGTTCTATTATAATACCTTTCTTAGATATAATAAATCCTAAGAATTTAACCTCTATAACCAAAAATTAACACTTCTTTAGGTTAATAAAAAGCTTTATATCACGGAGTCTACTTAGGACTTATTTAACATAGCCTGCGTAAGCAGCTATATTACTACTATAGATCAGGATATTGTCCAGGTAGACAATGCAGATATTATCTATAATGTCCTTAAGGACCTTATTAATATACTCCTAGAAAGTCACTAGCGCGTTAACTAATCTAAATAGTATCATAAGATACTTAAAGTGCCTGTATCTACAATAGAACGCTATCTTCCACTTATTACCTAAGCGGATATATAGCTAGTAGTATATATCTATTAAGTTAAGTTTTATCTAGATAACCGTGCCCTTTAAGTAATTAAGGATTTTAGCGATTAGTAGTAAGGGGGACTTATTCTTAATAGTAATCTTATTTAGGCCCCTATAATCCACGTAAAGCCTTAATTTCCCTCCTTTCTTTAGAATAAATAAAATTAGGGCCCTAGCTAGGCTAACTAATCTTCTAATCTATCCCTTTTACTACGCATCTATAAGATACTCCCTAAGCACCTCTAGCTCTTTCTTAGCTAAGTTATATATTAGTCCCTAAGGAGGTATTTTCCCTTCTTCTAATTTAATTATATAAGTGTAGCCTCCTAGTTTAGGAAGCATTCCTACTAAATCCTTATTAAATATGTTTTTAAATTCTAAGTATTCCTTTAGAAGCTCTAGTTTATCTATATTATTGCTTAGCCCTTACTTAGTTATAGGTTACTTATTACTTAGACTATCTAAGGATCTTAGGTTAGCTATAATATATTACTTATATAACTTATAGGCATACTCTAAGACTATTACTACTTCCTTACTACTTATTTCCTAAATTAGCTTTAGTAAGTCCACTAGTAAGTCCTCTTCTAGTTCTTTTCCCTTCCTATTCTTTAGGCTATTTAAGATAACTTTTACTAAACCTAGCACTAGAGTAACTACTAACTATTTTAATACTCTACACACTCTTTACTTACCCTAAGTGTATAAGAGGCGCTCCCTTATTACTAGGTATCTTTAAAACTTCTCTTTCTAATATATTACTATAGGTTTATATTCTCTAATCTAGTCTATGCCTAGTAGTAGCCTTTCTCTAGTATTAGTAATAAAGTAGCTAACTTAGTAGACCTTTATAAACCCTATACTATCCTTTATTAATACTAATCTCCTTAGAATTCCCTAATATAAAACCATATCCTTACTTACGCTTTTAAGGTTTTAATCTATTTTTTTTAACTCTTTTCTAATCCTCCTTAGATAATAACTTTAGGTATATAGTTAAGGATTATACACCTAAATCCATTAGCGCCTTTACCACTACCCACTAGTAATCTTATTATAGAGATATATAGACTCTAACTCTTAGGTCCACTAATTTATCTATAATAAGCCCCCTATCCTAGGTTTATACAGATAAAAGCGGTATCTTATTAGGATTAGATACTTTATTACTACTATTATTATACTTCTCTATAGTGTGTTTATTACTCTTATAAATAGAGCAGTCTAACAAATAGCAAGCTATTAAGATATATCTAGGCTTCCTGTATTTATAACACATAATAGGTAATCTTCCTACTTACCCTTTATTCTATTACTATAAGTTATCTATAGGTAAAGTTAATTACTATTACTTCTTCTTATTATCTTAACTCTTCTTATAACTCTATATTAGTTTTATTACTACCTCTGCTTTCTTACCTTAGCCCTATAACTAGCTCTAAGTAATTAGAAACTCCTAGCTAAGTATCTACTTCCTTATAGTATTATTAAGGCTATTAATAAATATATAGATTCTTAGTTATATTAGGATTAGTTTAGGTAGGTTAGATTTAACCTTAGTCTAATTCCTAATAAAGGCTTAAAATAATTAGCTATTACCTTACTAAAGATTTAGTAGTAACCTAGTTACTTCTAAGTATCTAGCGTCCTTATCTATTATTCTAGTCTTTAGCTATATAATAAAGCTTACCTAATTATAGTCCTTATATTCCACATAACTATCTATAGCTATATAGCGTATCTATTATTACTTTATATTATTAGTAAGGCATTTACTAGCATAGGCTACCTTTATTATATTATTATAAAAGGTATATTAGTCTAATTTAAATAATATATTTAAGTCTACTAGGAAATTCTAGAGGTTTTTATAAGTATCCCCCTTATATAATAGTATCTATAGCTATATCTTAATAATACTATATTAGTATATATTTACTACTTACTTAGCGCCTATTAGTAGAGTAGGTATAGGAGTAGTTAATCTAACCTAAGGAGGTGGATTTATAGGTCCTTACTAGGTTCTAACTAATAATAGGTTTACCTAAAGCTCCCTAATTTTCACTTCTATCTATAGAATTTCCTATATTTTCTACACATATTATAGCTTAGCTTATACAATATTATAACGCTATTACACTACCTCCTTAACGCTATTATTCTTAATTCTAGTATTATTATCTAGATTAGTCTTAGGTAGTATCTAATATACTTAATTATTAGTATCTATTATTTAAGTATCTACTATACTACTACTACCCTGCTTATCTATAGCATTACCACTAGGGGGTGTAGGTATATTTCATATAGATATTCTCTAGTATACTAATATTATAATCTAGCTAATAGTCTATTACCCTAAAGGGATTAAAAGCTTAATTTATTATAACTTAAGGGTTAAAAAATAATAGAATAGAGTAATAGCTTAGATTTATAGTTATAGCTAGAAAGGTACTACCTAGGGGTAGGTATATAAAGGTTTTAAGCTCTAACCTTCTATAAGAATATAGGCGGTCCTTGCTAAATACCTTACCCTACGCTTACATAACTATCTAGCTACTAGCTATCCCCTCCCTAACCTAGTGGGTCCGAGGTCCTGCTAGTGCTCTATTATATGATGATCCTGTCTCTGTCCCTTACGCTCCTGACACACACCCCCTAATTAGTATTAAGATTATTAAGACTACTAATTATTATATTAACTAGCGGATATATAGTATTATTATTATAGGTAATTCTAATATAAGATTAAAGTAAGCTTTCTTACTTTTATACCTATACTTCTTTCTTATAAAGGCTTTTCTACCTTAATATTTATAGGCTTCCTTTTCTTACCTTTTTAATACACTTTTTATTAATAGTCCTTATATTTTAATTAATATAGCTCCTTTCTTTTTTTATATATTAGCCTAGGCTTAAGAGAAGGTAGATTCCTAGGTAGATTTAACTCCTAAGTAGTATTAAGCCTATATTTTAGCTAATTTAGCCTTAAATTTCCCTCTAGGTAATAATACTACCTATAAGAATCTTTTCCCTTCCCTAGCTAGCCCTAAGTAGCCTACTAGTAAGTTATTATCTCCTACTAAGGTAGGAGAAGAGTATACTATATATATACCTTTATAATCTTTATATTCTATTAGGGTATAGGTCTAGGGTAGGTATATAAGGTATAATCCTCTATAATCTTTATAGAAGTAAATAGTTTATTTAAAGCTCTACTCCCTCTCTTACTAAGCACTAACTCTATAGCCTAGTAAACCTAACCCTTATAATACCTTATAGGATATATTCTATAATAGGTATATTTAAGTAGGTATTATAGGTAAGGGTAATCTAGGTTACTACTATAAGGTTAGGTCTAGATAATCTTAGAGATACTACTTATATAAGGTTAGTAATTACTATTATTAGCCTTTATATAATACTTATATTCCCCTTACTAAGTAAATATTATTAGCGCTAGATAATAATACTAAGGTAAGGTACTCTTAACTACCTCTTCCCTTACTTATTTTCTTATAACTATATAGATAGTTAAATAGTACTATAAGGCACTATAACTCTAATTAGAACTTATTATAAAGCTAGATTCTATATATAATAAGGTTATTCCTAGTATTAGGGCTAAAGCTACTATTAGGGGTTCTTTAGTAGTATCTAAGAAGAAGGTAACTATAGTAATAGCCTATCTTAAGGAGGTTATTTACTTTCTTATATAAGTCCTATCTCTTTTCTTTATTAGAATAGTATTTATATATATATTTTTATATAATAGTATTTTAGAGTTTATATTCTTCTAATCCTATTTACCTTAGTAGCGCTTTACTTACTAAGGAGAGGGCCTTTATGTATTTTTCTAGGGTAATTAATTTTATACCCCCTTATTAATATTCCTATACTTCCTTAGTAACCTATGCGCTTTAAATATTATATTATATATATAGATCTACTAACCTAAGTATTAATCTAAAGCATTTAAATTACTCCTAATTTAATGCCTTTATAAATCTATTAGCAGGTATTTTAGCTATTAGTAAATATATAATCTTAAAGCTTCCTCTCTTAAATTCTTGCTTTAACTATATATTATAAATATTAATATAATATAGTTAAGTATTTAATTACTTACTCTTATTTAATATAAGTTAAATTATTTATTAATTATTATAATTAATAACCTAGTCCTTATAAGTATTAAATTTAATATCTCTAAATAGGCACTATAGACTTATAGTTTTCTTTACTATTTATTATAGAGTAAGTAACTTAGCTTCTATTATAGATATAGTTACTATTATTTAGCACATAGCTTTCTAGATAATTAGTTTACTAAATAGAGTAATTAGGTATCCTTATAATAACTTATATATCTTAAGATTATCTATAAATAATATATTACTTAAGATCTAAAGAGCTTAAAGTTTAGTGCTTATACTAAAGTATAATGTAAGTTTATATATTATAAGCAAATAGTAGATAGCTTAGTCTATAGCCTTTATATACTCTAGTCCTAGATTTATAAGGTATTATAATAACTTTACTACTATAAAGGTAATATCTAGTCTAATTATAATTATAGTATATAGGATTAACCTAATCTTCTCTTAGTAAATCTTAATTACCTACTTCTTAGCTTTACTCTTAAACTTATAATACTCTACTACTAGGATTAGTATAGTAAGGAAAGTACCTTTTCCTACTTACCTAAATTTCTCTCTAATCTTACTAATATATACCTTATAACTAAGATATACCCTTTACTATAGTTAGTCTTTAATAATCTAGATTCTAAGAAAGAATCCTATCTTACCTTTATTATCTAATTTATATACCTCCTTTAGTCCCTTAGAGATCTAGTTAGTAATTTTCTTATTATTCTTATAGAAAGCTATAAGAATATTATTAATAAAGAATATAAGGAAGATAGTCTAATCTTTTATATAAAATAAGTAAGGCTTCTCTTAGCTTAACTTAAGCCCTAGCTTCTTAAGAGACTTACTTAGCTTTTTAAACTAAAGCTATAAAGAGTCCCTTAATCTATATAATACCTTAAGTAATTCTATATACTCTCTAAGTATAGTAAAGCTATTAGGAAGTTTATATATTATAGGAATTCCCTCTTTTTTATAATCTATATAAAGGAAAGTATTCTTAATATTATACTACCTAGTCTCTAAGTTAAACCTAGTAACTAGCGCTATAAATATATAGAACATATGCGTAGTAAGTATTATAGTATAGGTGTGTTTAATTATTAAGGTATCCTAGAGATCTCCGCGTATATATAAACGCGCCTTATAATAGATTAATATCCCTTTCTTATTAAACTTATAAGAGAATACCTATTTTAATAGTAATAGCTTTAATTAAGCTATAGAACACTTTATCTACTACTATATTCCTTATTCTTTTAGCTTATTAATCTCTTTATTTATTACGTTAATCTATTCTTAAATAGATAATCCTTTACTTTTTTCTATAACTTTAGAGATTTAGCTAGGTCTAATTAATAAACTATCCCTATTTTCCTCTTTAGTTTAAGGAGTAATTTGCTTTCCTTATTATAATATGTATTAATTACTAAAAACACGGTTTTATAGCTCTTAAAATCCTAATCTCCTAGAAAGAGCTTATAAGGGTCTTTATCCTTAGTCTTCCTAAATTTAGTAAAGAGGTTTTTTAGGTCCTAGAGACTATTAATAAGAGCTTTACTAGGTCCTTTCCTCTTCCTCCTTAGTACTAAAGTATAAGAAGGAATCTAGCCTTACTCTCTCTTAGTTTATAATCTTAAGCTTATTTATATACCTTTATATATTATAACTATTCTAAGGCTCTTTTCTGCGATTTCTAGCTATATAGCTAGAGCTCCTTTTAAGCTCTCTATATAGGTAGCTATTCTAGTGTCTACTCCTATAGGTTTATCTTATTACTAGTCTACTTTATTTACTAGCTTAGGTAGTTAATTACTTATTAAGCTATTAATAACTTAGTCCTTAGTATTATATACTTAGTATTCTAGAACCTTATAAGAATATTAGCTCTCCTAAGCCCTTATAGTAGTATCCTGCTTACTACTTATTAGATCTATTATTATATTACTTCCTTAAGTATATAAATCTAGAGCTTTATACTCTATTTTACTCTCCTAAGTGCCTAGATTAGGAGTCTCCTACTCTCTAATTAGTAGATCTAGTAATAGCTAAGGTATTTAAAGTCTAATATTCTTATTAAAATAAATAGCTTCTCTTTTCTTTAGTTATAATTAAGAAGTCTATAAGGTATTATCTACCTCTAAGTTTAAACTCTTAGTCTATTCTATTTAAGGTTTAATTAGTACTAAAAAAGATTTAACTTATTATCTAATTTTATATTAATCTTAAGGACTTAGAATTACACTTTAAGTTTATTAATTAAAAGCTTAATTATACTTTCCTATACTATATTATAAAAATCAACTTATTAAACATAATATTCCTTATTATTATAACCTTTCCTAGCTTTAGGATCTAAATATAATAAATATTAGAGGTAGAATACCTAACTAGATATCTAATATAACCCCTTAGATATATCTTATAGAACTATCTATATTTATTAGCTTTATAATCCCTTTTAAGGGGATAGGCATAGTAGCTATATATATATAACCCGCTCTAATCTAGCCTTAGGTTAGCTATAGGCTCCTATATTAGTAATTAAGTATTATTATAGAACTAGCTTTCTAGGGTTTCTAGCGGTGTTTTCTAACTAGATTATTAACTAGGACTAATATTATATAGGTATGCTACTACTTATATACTCTCTAACCATAGGTTTAGTAGTAGCCCTATGCCTATAAGTATTATATTTAACTATAATATAATTATCTACCCTACTCTTTCTATAGCTTTATTTAGTTTATAAGTATATAAAGGTATAAGCTTAAGATTAATGCCTTATAAGCGTGCCTATATTTAGAAGATTATATCTATAAATTAGCTAATAATAGTGCCTTTATAATCTTGCCTAATCTTTATAATTAATAATCTAAATTATCTTATAACCTATTATTTAAAGTAGATTAGTATATTAAATACTATTACTTATAACTTATCTAGTAATATATAAACTTAAATTATACCTAAGAACTTATCTTTTATAACTAGTAACTAGTTTATACTATTATAACTAGTCTTATAGTCCTAAAGGTCCTAATAGATTCTCTAGAATAGTCTTAGTAATATATATTCTAGTAGTTTTCTTAAAATAACCTAGTAGGTATAGACTAGAGTATATATCTTATAGTTTCTACGCTTTATTCTATATAATTACACTCCTCTTATATAAGTATAACTCTTAGTAAGAGTATCCTTTCTAAGGTAGCTAGAATATAAGTGCTATAGTTCTTTAGGGTTTACTTATATAGGGCGTGGGTCTCTGCTTAGTTAACTGTATTATAAGTATTATTTATTTCCTTCTAAATTAATTATTAAGAATATTACTAATACTATAGCTAAATTTACTACTTACTTAGGACTATTATAAGAGGAAAAAGGCTTATATTAAAGAAAAATAATATTATACTTTCTCTTAAGTTTAGCTAATAATAAGCTCTTATAGAAGGGTCTAATATATAAGGAGTAGTCTACTTTATAATACTAAATACCCTTTTTTTAAAGAAAGCTCTCTAATATAATATTTATATAAAATCCTTCTATAAGTATAATATTCTATAAAGTAAGGTTTTCTATAAGTTCTCCCTTTAGCCTATTAAAAATATTCTTAATTATATAAGTACCTCTTCTTATAATCTAGAAAGAGGTTATTCTAGCCTTAAGGTAATTATTAAATATTTCTTTAAAGGTTCTAGGCTTAAAGTAATTTATACTATTAATAATATAAAGAGCGCTATAGTTATTAAAAAGGG
Organism: Epichloe bromicola; assembly: GCA_023658445.1. NCBI lineage: Eukaryota > Fungi > Ascomycota > Sordariomycetes > Hypocreales > Clavicipitaceae > Epichloe > Epichloe bromicola. The sequence goes on from CP098268.1 coordinate 5,128,448, forward strand.
TGCTCTTTAAGAGTATATATTTTATGTTTTCTAGTGTAGTATAGCTTCCTTTTAGAGAAGCTATACTCTCTAGAATCTTTAGGTTAATAATTACTATAGTAATAGCACTAGGTAATTTCTCTTCTTTATAATCTTTAATACCTTTTACTATCTACCTATTCTTTACTACCTTAGTATATAGGTTCTTCTATTCTATACTCTTATAGTATTCCTTAACCTTCCTATAGTTAACCTTTATAGAGAGCTTATATCCCTATACCTTCTTACTAGTTACTATATAGTATAAGGTATAGTAAGCTTAGGGAGACTAAAAGTAAATACTTAGTGCCTTACTTATTTAATAGGGGCACTTCTTTAGGCTATTATTCTTTTAGTCTTACTTCTTATTACCTTAGTTAGAGTATTCCCTAAGAGTAGTTATATAGCTCCTTTTACTAGAATTAGTATATATAATTTATATTACCTTATAGTATTAAGTATACTTAGCTATAATACTTATAAAAGTAATATCTATAGGAAGAGAGTCTAAGGTCTATACTAGTTATATAATCTTAGTTTTTACTTATTTAGGGTTAAAGTGCACTCTAATTACTATAATAAAGTTATAAATTATATTAGGACCCTAAACTTTATTAATTTTATATATTATAGCTTTCTAGTATAGCTTTTTTTATTACTTATTCTAATACTTAAATTATATATTTATATATTTAGTATTATTAAGATATACTATATACTTAGCTATAACTTCTACTTTAATAATAACTTAGCTAGGTAAGAACTTCTTCTTAAGTTTAATAGAGATTTAGTAAAGAGTTAGCTTCTTATTATTAGTATTTTCCTTTTTAATCTTATTAATTATTATTATATAAGTATTAGGATTAATAGTGCTAGTAATCTAGGTTCTAATAGTTCTCTTTTTTAACTTAGTTACCTTATATACTTAATACTTAGATATATACTAATAAGAAAGGAAGGAAAAAGCCTCTTAGAAAGTAAGCTTAGTCTCCTTACTTCCCTAATTCCTTATAATAAGAGCTTTATATATCTTTAGTATAATTATAAAGGGCTTTTTAAGATAGTTAGTATTAAGCTTTAGAAACTAAGGATTAACTCTCTTCTAAATCTCTTAGCTTTAGGTAGCTTACTTTAATACTTTATACTATTCCTTTTATTTATTAGATAAGACTAACTTAATATTAGTCTTAAGACTTAGGTAAGGAGAAGTTAAGGTATTTATTATAAGTATAGATTAGTAAGTAGGGTATAGTATATATATAGGTCTTATATATAGGGGATTTAGTGGAGTTATAAGTATATACCTCCTAGGCTTATAACTATTACTATATAGTATATAACTTTTAGTAAAGATATAATTAAAAAGGATAATTAAAGGTAGAAGATATAATTAAATTAATTATTCTTCTTTTATATAAATAGAAAGGTAAAAGCTCTTCTTTTATAGAAAGAGTAGTTATAGTAAATCTTATATACTTTATATTCTAATATTATATATTCTTTTAAGGTGTAGTTTAGCTTCCCTAATACAGTCCTACGCGCATAGCGCGTACGATCGGTCATATTCCCTGCTGCCGGGCAACAAAAGTCAGGATAAATAAAACGCGGCCCTCAACGGCTCTGTACCGGAATCCCAGTCACAAAATCACAACCAAAATCGTGACAATGGCCGGCAGTAAAGGCAAGGTTTTCTTGGCCTATTCCGGCGGACTCGACACGAGCACGATTCTGGCTTGGTTGCTGGAGCAACAACATGAAGTTGTCTGCTATTTGGCCAATGTTGGCTAGGAAGAAGACTGGGCTGCCGTTGAGAAACAAGCTGTCCTAGAAGGCCGTGCAATGCAACGCCATCTACGAAGACTAGTATTTCCAAAGTACTAGCTTGGCCCGTCCCGTCATCGCACGTGGAATAATGAAGGCTACCGAAAAAGAAGGTTGCGACTTCAAGGTTATCGCCCCATGGCGTGACTCTCTTTTCTACCAACGTTTCCCAGAACCTGCAAGGACGCGCACTGTCAGCCCTCTCAAGGCCCTCGATACTCCTCTCAATATCACCCTTCACTTTAACAAGAGGGCCTTGTTCTGGACGGTCGCGTCCGCTCTCTGCGCGATAGCCTGAGCAAGCAATGGTCTGAACTGCTCTACAACGGGCTCTACTTCAGCCCCAATCCCGCAAATGTAGAACCTAGGACAGATACCGTAGGTTGTGCTACCTTCCTATCGTAGCTTGTATTTGCAGGTTGCCTGCGCGGAGGAGGCGCCCTGGGCGCGGGTAGCCCTAGCAGGGAAGGAGGTCAGCGGCTTAGCAGTGGCGGGTTTAATGCAAGAGGTGGCTGAAATACCATTTATTATATTTGTTTGGCAATCTATTTAGGCCCGAGTTCTCCTGCTCCTTCCTTGTTTGCGTCATCAAATGCAACAGAACGTCTGGTCTGCCGTCTTGCCTAGACCCATGTTCATTCCGCTGTGACAAAATTCCGAACCGAGAACCCTGTTCCCGATGACAAAGCATTTGCGCTTATCATTAGACAGAAGAGTACAATGCATGCAAGATTTGAGGAAGCGCGGTCGAGACTTGTCACCAGCGCCCCACACGTGATAGTTGGAGGAGGTTCCTGCTTCAGCTCCAGCTTCAGCTTCGTCTTCTGCCCTCCCTCGTTCGGTTGTTTCCGCCTTCTTGTTCGTGCATGCTAGCTGCATGTTAGCGATGCTCAGCCTGAACACTACTCTGCAGCTGTAATCCTAATTCCAGAAGCCAAACCACCTCGCCACGTTTGCCCCCATCGACCACTGCCGCCGAATTCGCCGAAGCCAGTTTGAAAAGAAAACTCGTCCCCGCCGAACGCTTCGCCAGCCATGGCCGATACCTGCATGAAGCCAGCTGGTGGCAAGTCGTTTTTCTTTGGGCTGGAACCCAGAACGCTCTCCACCGTCGTGCTTCTTCTAGCATCGACGCCGCTTCTCCTCGTCCTCATAGCACCCACTGTCATGAACCGGTTCGGCCGGTTCCTGGGCTACACCCTGCGCAAGAAGACTGAAGGCCGGCGGGCCCAGCTCATCGCCGTTATGCACGAGGAAGACGAGGAATACTGGAAGGAGAATGCCCGCCCCAAAGCCAGTCCAAGTGCCGGATGGGAAGCCGTGGAGGGGGAAACAGACAAGAAGTCTGGAAGCTCAGTTGTACAATCCCAGAAGGACTGGGACGGCATAATTGGATTCTTTCACCCGTTTTGGTAAGACCATCATGTTGTTCCTGAGTGGGGAAAGAATGAACTAAGAAGAACGCATCGCAGCAACGCAGGAGGCGGCGGAGAACGTGTGCTATGGGCCGCGATTCGCGCAACACAGGATCAATGGCCCAAAGCCAAGTGTGTGGTCTACACTGGCGATCATGAAGCGAACAAGGGGACCATTTTGCGTCGTGTAAAGGTGAGTCGAGCCGCCCTTTGAAAAAATGTACTTCTCACGAATGTAACAAGCAGCATGTGCTGACCTCCAGTGCAGAGTAGGTTTAATATACATCTACACCCCCCGACTGTTCAGTTCCTATATCTTTCGAAGCGTCATTGGGTCCTCGCCTCAAGCTGGCCACATTTTACTTTACTTGGGCAATCACTTGGATCCATGATTTTGGCGTGGGATGCCTTTTCTTCACTGGTCCCCGACATCTTCATCGACACAATGGGCTACGCTTTCGCGTTGGGTCTCTGCAAATTCTTGTTCCGCAAGGTATCTACGGGCGCATACGTGCACTATCCGACCATCTCCACTGATATGCTCGAATCACTGGACCCTTCTTCCTCGGTGGGATCCCATGGTGTAAATGCCGGTCAAGGCGCGGGAACCCGTGGTCTCGCGAAGAAGACTTATTGGCAGCTGTTTGCCAAAGTATACTCGTGGGTTGGGTCATCCATCGATGTGGTCATGACCAACTCGAGCTGGACCCAGAAGCACGTCAAGAGCCTTTGGGGACCCAACAGACTCCAAAAGGATCGCAACAACCCCATTGCTGTTGTTTACCCCCCGGTGGCTGTGCGTGAGCTTGAACAGGAAGTCGAGGTATCGGAAGCGAGCGAGAAGAAGCGGGAACAGGTCATCATGTACATTGCCCAATTCCGACCCGAGAAGAACCATCAATTGATTCTGCAGGCGTTTTCCAAATTCCTAAGGACTAAGAGCAAGGCTGCGCACAAGGCACGGCTTGTTCTTATCGGTAGCGTCCGAGACGACCAGGACTCGAAGAAGGTGTATCAGCTCAGACTACTCGCCAATGAGCTTGGCATCAAGGACCGGGTAGAGTTCCACCTCGACGCCTCATGGCCAGAGATCCTCGAGTGGCTCAGGAAGGCATCTGTTGGTGTCAATGGCATGTGGAACGAGCACTTTGGCATTGGCGTAGTTGAGTACCAAGCCGCAGGGCTCATTTCGGTTGTCCACAACAGTGGTGGCCCGAAGCTTGATATCGTCGTTGAGGTTGATGGAAAGCCGACGGGTGCGTAGCTTTTGCCCATTTTCTCACATCCTTTCACGAGACGGAAAGAAAAGAGGCAAATGAATAGTATACTGACAAGAGTTTACACAGGCTACCACGCCAACAATGAAGCAGAATTCGCCGAGGGTTTTGAAAAAGCCCTGTCGGACGCTGATCCACTGGCCATGCGCAAGCGCGCTCGACAGTCCGCGACTAGATTTACCGAAGAGGAATTTGCCAAGAAGTGGGTCGCTGAGACGAGCCGTCTGGTAGCATTGAGACGATAGAGAGGGAGGACAGCTTGCATCTGTGTTGATGCAACACACATATAGACCTGAAGATACCCCATTTCCCACCTACCCGCTTTGATACTTTCCTTCTCATTTTTCGCATTCCTGGTCTCTCGCCTCCGGTTGTCATATGATTGTAAGCCAAGTGTCGGAGGGAGACGACTGAACAATAAATACTTCTGGGGCGTGGCAACAGGCTCAGCGCCAGCGAGGAGGACTCGCTTGATAGAAGCCATGTGTGGACACAGCGCACATGCCACATTCATAATATCTAAAAGGAAAGCTGCATACATTCTAAATCTAATATATATATATACAATGCCAATTCACCAAGACCACCCTCTCAACAGGCTAGATTGTGAGACCCGCACTATTCTCCTGTCTCGGCTCAGCAGCCGCCTCCAAGAGGCCATCTTCCAACCTCCTTATCCCCTGGACAGCACTCAGGTCCGGCTTCACCCATGTCACATGGTGTTTTCTTTCCGCCAGGCCCGCGGCAACGGCTCTGTCGAAGTCGCATTCGAGGAGCAACGTATTCGGCATGACCTGGTCGTGCAGGCGCGGCTCAAGAAGCGCCTGCTTGATTGTCATGCCATGCTCAATGGTGTGCCAGAGGGCGAGGGTCGTAGCGGAGATGATGCGCGAGCCGCCTGCCGCGCCGACGGTGGCGTAGAGCGTGCCGTCGGGGAGGGAGGCGATGACGGGGGTGATGGAGGACAGGGGCCGTTTGAAGGGCCGGATGAAGTTCGCCTTGGAGGGCTGGAAGCCGAATTCGTTGGGGACGCCGGGAATGGAGAAGTCGTTCATTTCGTTGTTTCTCCAGAAGGGGGGGCGTGTGTTAGTCGTGCCGTGCCTGTGCCTGTGAATGAAAGAGAAAGAAGGAGAAGAAAGAACACATACAGAATCACGCCCGACGACGGCTCCATGATCTGCGCGCCGAACAAGAGATTGACCGTTGTAGTGAGGGATGTCGCCATGCCCGACGCATCAGCCGTGACCAGATGCGACGTTCCATGGCTCCGGGGCAGGTCCACGTCGTCCGGGTCGTACGCCCGCACGGGCAACGTGTGGTTGTCGGAGATGAGCTCCCTCGTCTGTCGTGCACGAGAGGCGTCGAGCAGACGAGCCTCGAAGGCGTCTACGCCGGGTACGAAACCGGGGTCGCCTACGGACGCGCGCGCCCCGTACCCGAAGCGCATTGCTTCCACGAACCGATGCGCCGTGAGGTTGGCGTCGTTGTCGGGCACGTACTGCTCCATCGTCTTGAGGATACTGAGCGTGATGGAGCCGCTGGCCGGGGCGCCGACCGTGTAGAGGTTGATGCCGCGAAAGGTGGTGTTCCGGACGGGCCGGCTGATGACCTTGTAGGAGGCGAAGTCGGAGGTGGTGAGGGTTCCGTTGTGCTGCTGGATGTGCTTGACCATGGCGGCGGCTACGAAGGGGAAATGAAGGGTCAGTTTTCGGGGTTCCAGACGGAATAGACGCGATTGATGTTCGGTACCTAGGTCGCCGGTGTAGAAGGCGTTTGGGCCGTTGTCGGCAATCTTTTCGAGAGTGCTGCGAGTGGTGCGATGTTTAGTTGGTGATGGTACATCTTGCTTGTTTAAAGGCGGAAGCATACTTGGCGTAGCGTTTTCGAGTCATTATCTCTCCGACTTGTAGCAGTCTTCCTGTTTCTCCTGTGAGTACTAAGGCCCCAACCCATGTACCACTCTGACGGGCTGAGCCGCGACAAGTTGGAACAGGTGTCTCACCGTTTGGCGCGAAATCCTGAGCCCAGTTGGGGTCGTCCAGCAGGAAATTGTCAGGACGCCCCTTGACCGTGTTGTCGATGTAGTGGATCAGATCCTTGGAGACTATTCTCAATACGAGTCAATCTCGGCACCCTGTCTTGCAAACAAGAAACACTCTCGTCTGGAACAAACCTTTGAAGCCGTTCCTGGCTACATGGATCGCACCCTGCATTACAGTCTTCCAAGGCAAGGCCTGCGCAGGAGAAAGAAAGAACAAATCATTAGTTCTCCAAGACAAAAAAAAAAAAAAAACCCAAATTGCGGAATTCATGTCCCCCAAGGCTCGCATCTTGACATACCCCGTATTTCTCGTGTATGTACTCCAGGCCACGAACCTCGCTCGGCACGCCGACGGCCAGACCGCCGTACACGCTGCCCGCCACATTGCCCTGATACATGTCCTGGGATGCCGCGGCCCCAGCGACCTCTCTGAAGTCGACGGCCTCGTAGTTGCCGTCGGCGTCGCGGATCATGGCGAAGCCGCCTCCGCCGATGCCAGAGTGGTACATGCCTATGACGCCTACGCAAAACGTTGACCCGACCAGGGCGTCTGCGGCGTTGCCCTGTCACATGTCAGCAGACGAGTCGTGGGGGGAGATGAAGGGAAACGAGAAAAGGACCAGGGAAAGAAGGAGAATTTACACGTACACCTCTGGCGAGCAGGTCCCTCCCGATGGAGCTACACTCGACGCTCTCCGTTGCAATGGCACCGCACGATCCCTCCGTCGTTGGGCGAAAGACGAGTTCTCGAGCGGCGCGGGCGCAAGAGGGGACATGACTGAGGGATACCGCCAGCAGCAAATTCACGATAGGAGACGCCGGTAACCCTGTGGTGAGGCGCGTCAGTAGGATTCTTCACAGTCGGGGTAGTCGGCTGGGGAAGTCTGCTCACTCATGATGCCGGAGATGTGACTGCGTGGGAGACGGAGCGTCGCATCAGCCCCAGATAGTCGGGAGTTGGGGATGCTGGGCCTCGGAGAAGAAAGGACTGCGTGTACTCAACTTGGAGGAAGAGAAAAGGAGAAAAGAAATATATTCGTCTGGTCTGGTCTGGTCTGGTCGTAGAATACAAAATGGGCAGGTGCGGCCCGGCGCGGTGCGGGCTTCATCATCAGATCAACAGCTGAAGAGAAACCACTAGGCCAAAAACAGGATGCGCATCCTTATATTTAATCCTCGCACACCTCCTCTTGCTCGTCATCATCAAGTATTACTTATCACTTACATACTACTCAGCGCCCCGCACACAGATTGCGGCGCAAACCTCATATTTGTCCGACAATACATTGCCCAAGCCGCAAGCCCCTTGTCCTCTCCACGCTCCATTTCCTCAAGCCTGCGCATCCAGAAGCGCCATCGTTCCAAAAATCAGAGTAGTAACTCGGGCCCAGCAGAGGCAAGCCAGACCAGAGCAGGGCTCCGTCAAAGCAAGGTGTTGGTTCGTGCCGCGACGGTGGCATGTAGGGAGGGGTGCGCAAGAGAAAATCATGGTTACCAAATTATTGTGTTGGTGCTTGGCAGACGACGGGCCCATCACTGACTGGCCAATAGTAACTCGCCAGTTCTGCACCTGGTAATGATAATAAGCAAGGTCCATTGGCTGGCACATTTCACCCGACATCCATCGACGAACTCCATCGACAAGCCGAGCAAAAAGCACGGGAGAAAAAATGAAAAAATGAAAAAAAAAGGCAATCTTGACTTGAGCTCTTCATCCAAGCCTCTCCCCCATCACGCAAGTTGAGCTCACTTCCTCCCAAAAGAGCACTCATCTACACTTTGCAGATGAGAGCCTGGTCCAGCCTTGTTCAACGAACCTTGACAGCACCGCGAACCCAGCATCTCGTAACCTCACGGCCATTTTCTAAAATGGCTTCGACACAAGCGGCTACTGCTGCTACTCCTTTTCCTACTCCTGCTCCTGCTCCCGCACCATCAGCACAAGCACCAGCACCCGCTCAGCAGACACAGAATGGACGGGGTCCCAAGCGTGCCCACAACGGCAAGGACAACACCTCACGGCAGTGGAAGCAAAAGAAGACAAAGCGGGAGAAGACCATCACAGAGGGATCATCAGAAGAGGTTCTCCGGCGCGACGTCGAAGCACTGCTGGCATCCAAAGGCGTCGACCTAGAGTCATCATGCGGCGCAGAGGAAAACGAGTCCCTTCCCGAACAAGGCGCCGAGATCGAGGTAGACGTCCTCGAGCTGTCCTCGACCGGCGACGGTCTCGCCATGCGACCCGGTTCCAACCAAGTCTACGTCGTGCCCTTCACCGTCCCAGGAGACGTGGCCCGCGTCAAGGTCTATCGACACATCCGGGGCGAGCACCAGACCGTCGCCGACTTCATCTCCATCGCCAAGCCGTCACCCCTGCGCGACGACGCCCGCATCCAGTGCAAGTACTTCTCCTCCTGCGGCGGGTGTCAGTTCCAGATGCTCGACTACCAAGAGCAGCTCAAGCTGAAGAAGCGCATCCTGGAAAAGGCCTACCGCAACTTCTCCAGCCTCCCCGCGGAACTGGTGCCCGCCGTGCAAGACACCATCGGCAGCCCCCTCCAGTACGGCTACCGCACCAAACTGACGCCGCACTTTGACGGCCCCCCCGGTTTCAGGCCCAGCAGGAGGAACCGTTCTCGTACATCGTTTGAGAGCTGTCCCGACATTGGCTTCATGAAGAAGGGCCAGCGCAAGGTCCTCGACATCGAGGACTGCCCCATAGGCACGTCCGCCGTGCGACTGGGTATGGCTCGTGAGAGGGGACGCATGCATCGTGAGTTTGTGAACTACACGCGCGGCGCGACCATTCTACTGCGTGAAAACACCCATCGGTATGCCAAGAGCGCACAGGGCTCAGACGAGCAACAAAAACAACATCCTCCTCCACAAGACCAACTCGCTCCATATACAACTCGCACCGAGGGCGACGACTTTGTCGACATCAAGTCCTGCGAGACGGACTCCAAGGCCACCACAACAGAGTACATAGACGGCTACGCATTCACCAACCCCGCAGGCTCCTTCTTCCAAAACAACAACTCGATTCTTCCCAAGTTCACAGCCTACGTCCGAGACCGCATCCTCCCACCGTGTTCCTCGTCGTCCTCCACCTCCCCAATCAAGTACCTCATAGACGCCTACTCCGGCTCCGGCCTCTTCACAATCACCCTATCCTCCGTCTTCCAGCACTCCACGGGCATAGACATCGCCGCCGACTCCATCGCCTCGGCGCGCAACAACGCATCCCTCAATGGCCTCGGCCCAGACCGCTGCCAATTCATCGCCGCCGACGCAGGCCAGCTCTTCCAGAGCGTGACGTACCCTGCCGATGAGACGGTTGTGGTCCTGGACCCGCCGAGGAAGGGGTGCGATGGTGATTTTCTAGGCCAGCTGAGGAGGTTCGGGCCCAAGAGAATCCTGTACGTGAGCTGTAATGTGCACACGCAGGCGAGGGATGTCGGCGTGCTGGTGAGAGGCGACGCCGACGGGGCGAGGTATGCTGTCGAGAGCCTCGTTGGGTTTGATTTCTTCCCCCAGACCGGCCATGTGGAGGGCGTGGCCATCTTGAATAGATTTGAGGACGAGGCTGTAGAGAATAGGGATAATACGTTGGAATAGGTGTCGTGAAATTTTTTTTTTTTTTCCATCATCTGGACGCCATGTCTTGCGGAAGCCATTTTAAATTCCCCAGCATAGAAGTCTTGCTCTAGCAGAACTTGTTCTGGTTTTACACTTTCTTGGAAAGAGAAGATAAAATTATGCACGACTTTTTCGTGCCGCTTTGCGAGATTCATTGACTAGGGAAGGCAAGGAATTTAGTTGACCCGGCATGAGACCTTTTTGAATTTGCACACAAACCCCGATTATCAGCACTACTCCTGACCAAGAAGAACCTTGAGTGCCTCCACCGTGATCTGCAACACCTCCGGCTGCCGACTCTGCCTCAGACACTCCTTCAATGCCTCCACGCCCCCCTCTGCAACAATCTTGTCGCGAGCCAACTGCCCAGCATCCCCTTCTGCCATGACGAGATTATACACCGTCACTACACCGCGGTGTCGCAATCCGGGATTCGAATCGTTGCACATGCCCAGAATCACCTTGACTCCTCTCTCCCGCTGGACCACATACCGCACCACTGACTCGAAACCAGTGAGGGAGGCCAGTGCCCCACCTGCGGCACTCCGTGTTCCTTCATCTTCTGCATCTGCTAATGCCAGGAGGATATGAAGCCTTGTTCCGGCTTGGGCACTGCCGTCTGCGTAGAGGGCGATCCCCTCTGGCGCCTGCATCAGGTTGCATACTAGTTCGACGGCGGCTTTACAAACCAGGTTGTTGGAGGACAAGAGCTGTTCTTCAATATGCGACCATGCCAGGCGGATGATGTTGCTGCGTGTGCTGTCATCATCCAGCGAGGCCAAGTTGGTAAGGGCCATTAACGCCTCAAAAGTTGGTAGGAGATCGCGCGTCTCGGCGGCCGGATCGGGCGGGAGGATATAAATCAGTGGGCGAATGGCAGCGTCGATGGTATTCGAGCGGTTTCCCCCGAAAACCAGAGCGGGATTTGTGCTGATGAGTATTCGTGCCAGTGCCTGTGCGGCCGTTCGTTTGCCGACCTCGTCCGACTCGGGCACTACGGCCCAGCCGACGACGAGGAGCTTCACGGCGCCCTGTTGTGCAAGTGACCCTCGAAGTGATTTTGTGACGGCTAATGAGTGAATGATGGAGATTATAAGGCCTAGTGATGCAGGGGATCCGTTTTTGCTGTGCGTCACTAAAACGGGGATGATGCCAACATCGAATACTGCCTGGCAACGCTTCGCGACATGCTCATCGTCGTCTAGAATATCTGGTCCTGCCAGCTTTCCGGCAGCGTCGGCGTAGGCTTTCAGTTGGCTCATCTTCTTTTGCTCTTCAGTGAGTACAGGCCGATACCGAGTGAGATTGGCAAATATACTCAGCGCACCGTACGTCGTGGGGGATCTCGGCTGAGCAGTCGTTAGGGTCTTGACTAGCATTTTCAACAATGCCTCGTTGCCGGCAATTCTTTCTTTTATTTTGGGTTGAATAGACGTATATGCGAGACCTTCAATAGATTGTTGTTTGTCGGAGCCTGCCTCTTCTTCTTCTACTCGCAACATCATTTTGGTGAACAGTTCTGACAAATCCTCAATGCTGGCGCTGGCTGGTTCAATTCTCGACCTGCTGGGGTCGGTTTCCGATTCTTTAGAAGGAACTGCCTTCATTCTATATGTCAGTTTATCGTTAACAATTGTACCCATTGACAAAAAAAGTGCAAGATGAAAAACGCTATTGCTCAGAGGGGCGATTTTGTTTATCCAGATTCCTGAAACGCACCTTCAACTTGGCGAGGATGACGGCGGCCAAATGCTGGACTTGTTCTGAATGTCTTCTCATTGATATGGAGCCACCATCACCCTGCACTTGCGGTTCCTTGTTGGGCCCGCCCGTCACGCCGGTAGGATCCTGATCGACAACTTCTTCCAGCCACTCGAGGCAGTACTTTTGCACGGCGTCCCGGCACAAAGAGTTCATGCAGGCTGCGTTCAGCATTTCCAGACATGCCGTCTCGACCTTTCGACTCTTCCATTCCCTCCTCATAAGAGGACCGAGTGTACTCAGGAACCCTTCGCTGAGGAACATTTTAGCAGTGAGATCGGGCACAATGGGAAACGTGGCAGATGCTACGCAGAAAGCGACGATGTAGTCATCGTAGGTGCCGCGTTGTACGCGCTCGAAGAAAAAAGCGGAAATATTCTTGGAGCCCTCGTCGCCTGCGGCTTTCAGATAAGCAGAAGTAGTAAGTGTGGCGTGCCCGCGAACAATGTCAGGCTGTCGCATATCCAGGTAACATAAGACGGTGTCGACGCAGTCGCCGTCAATGACGCTACATATCGTCTTGTAGTTCTTGTCCTTTTGCTGAGCTTCGGCGTCGTCGTTTAGAAGCTTGGTGAGCTCGTCGAGCTCTCTGCATGTTACCTCATCTTCCTGTCCACCTTCCATCAAGCGAGCAAACACGAGAAGGGTCTGGTCCTCGAGGGTTGCAGCCGGAGCCGCACCTTGCAGCGTTTCCGTCATGTTCCAACGTGCGTTAACACGGCGGGAAATGACGAAGAGGGACGTCAGCAGAGACGATGGTTTCGTACAGAGTCTGGCAAGACAGTGAATGCACCGATACAGACAGACGAAAGAATAAAGCTGGTCGGAGAGATGCAAGGTGAAAGCGCAACAATGATGAAAGTGAAAGTATGCGCACAATGTGAGTTCGTTCAAGACGGCAGAGATGCAGATAGACTGGTAGGTAGATGGCGGACAAGGAAGAAGTTGTCGAGCTTGTTGTGTGGTTGTGTCTGGTTCTGTCACCTGCCTGTGTAATGCAACTCGCTGCCCCGCTGTTCGCTGACGCAGACGCAGCTCACGCTCAATCGAAACTCGAGCAAGAAGATTTATGATGAGAAAAAGAGCTCAAGCTCAAGCTCGAGCTCGAGCTTTGGGCATGATCGTCACACCCACGCACTTTGACACTTGTAAAAATCGACGTTGCCCCTCAGTTCCCCCACTTTAAAACTGCACCCCTTCCCTGCCCAGTCCTTGCTCCCACCCCGGCGCCGAGCTAGCGACATGTCACAGTCACGTGTGCGGACCGCTGTGCCGATTGATTGAGTCTCGACGATCTTTTGCAACGCGCGAGCTTGCCGATTGGTGATCGGATTCACCTTCACCCATGAAGAAGCTTCTTCAAACAGCTAGCTGCCACTAAAAGCGACATAACGATCTCGACGCAGGCTGATCGCCTTGATTCATTCAATAGATACGAGCCAAAGCCGATAAACTCTTTATTCGAACCTGATTTATCCGAGCTTTTACACTCGCGCAAGTTGCACCATGTCAACACTTCGGGGCGTTTGATTGCACGCTTGCCCTGGATTACGGCGTTCACGCAACCTTCACAAGACAAAACCTAGGAAAAGCCAACCCCGTTCCTCATAATCGACATTCTTCTCATTTGCGGTGTGGAAATCCTCCCCTTGGCCTCGTAGCTGCATTCGACGGGAGCTGCGGTCCCGTCGTCTACCATGGACGCTGTCGACGTCTCCGATCACTACGAGGTCACTACCGCCGAGGAAACACCATCTCTCCTGTCCATCGTCATTGACACAAATCCACGCGCATGGGCTGCCCTAGACAGCAGACTGCCCCTCTTGAAAGCCATTGCCAACATCCTCGTCTTCGTCAACGCGCACCTCGCCTTCAGCAATGCCAATCAAGTCGCCGTCGTAGCAGCCCACGTCAACCGTGCCGCATGGCTCTATCCCACACCCCCGCAACCTGCCCCTCGAAGAGATGCCTCCGGCGACGTCACAATGAGCGACGTCCCGACAGATGCTCCTCCTCGTGCCCTGGCCAACAAGTATCCCCAGTTTGCGCAGATCGAATCCGCCGTGCTCTCGTCGATGCAAAAGCTTCTGTCCGAGACTACAGAGCAGGACCTGGAAGCCACCACGACACAACTATCAGGAGCATTAACTCTAGCACTATGCCACATCAACAAGGCCTCTCAGGCACTAAGCGGATCATCAGGAAGCTTGGGTCAAGCCGCTCCGTCTAGCGCCACGGCTCCTCCTCCGCCCATGAAGGGCCGCATCCTCGTCATTTCCGTATCCGACTCCGAACCCTCCCAGTACATTCCTACCATGAACGCCGTCTTCGCAGCATCCCATGCCCAAGTCGCCATCGATACGTTATCCCTCTGCGGTGACGCAACCTTCCTCCAACAAGCATGCTTCAACACAAACGGAACGTTCCTCGTCGCTTCCAACCCGCAAGGCCTCCTAACTTATCTCATGTTCGGCCTCATCGCTGACACGGAAGCTCGGCAATCCCTCATCACACCGACACATGACACCATAGATTTCAGAGCAGCTTGTTTCTGCCATGGAAAAGTCGTCGACACAGGCTTCGTTTGTTCCATTTGTCTCAGTATCTTTTGCGAATTACCTCATAACGCAGAGTGCTTGACGTGCGGGACCAAGCTAGCCCTCGGCAATTATGGATCGAAACCGGCTGTTGTGCCGCGGAAAAAGAAGAAGAAGAAGAGGCTTGCGAATGGGGGAAGTGGACGGGAGGAAACGGGCAGTGCGACTGGAACCCCTCGGCCGTAATAGGCTGGGTAGATACTTGGAGGAACGAAGCGACATGAACGGAACAGGATACTGTATATTTATGGAATGTCGCATGAGGTTCTCCGCATCACTTTGTCGTCCCATCACACAGCCTCTCACAATGGTGAGTTGGTTGCGATGAAAGGCATACAAGTGCGTTGCGTAGCCTATAGAGTTGCGTACAGCATAGTCGATTTGGCTGCGAGCACCTGCCTTGAAGAAGGATTGATGGCGCGGCTGTGAATCGCCAGGTATTCTTTTTTTTTTTTTCGGAATTGTAGATCATAATGATATCACGTCAAATATGGGATCAAACTGGAAAGCTACGATCTAGTAAGGCGACACCAAATTAATCAGTTGAAGCCAGGCTCCTTTGAGTAGAAAAATATTTCTCTTTAGGGATGCGGCACTCTTAACTCCTGCTCTGAAAGATTAAACCTAGGACGAAAAGAAAGGAACCCCTTTGGCAATAAAGCTGCCACCATGCGTACTATACAACCTTTTTGCACGCGCTTCTGGCCGCATTTACTTCATGCCGATATTGACTACCATGAACTCTTCAAATTCCTATCATGTCCTCTGCCAATGCATCATCAGGAGATCCGTATCTTGCGGCCACCCTTGGCAATTTTAGCACCGTCTGGAAGCCGAGACATGGTGCAACGAGGCTCCTTCTCCAGTGCCCCCATGGATGCGAGAGCAAACGAGTCCGTGTTGTGTGCAAAGTACAGGTAGTATCCGGTTCGACTTTTCTTAACCACCATGACTCCAATGGCCCCTTGAGAGCTACAGCCCTTGACGCCTGGGTGACACATGAAATCTTGTGCAATAAACGATTCCATCACAGCATCCTCGTCGTCGTCCTGCATTTCCTTGCCACCAGGAGCACGTCGAGTCCCCTGATAAATTCTCTCAGCACACCGCTGAGACGCCATTGTTGTGGCCATATGTTCACCAGTGCCACTCGTCACAGCGGCGACGGTGATTCCCTCGTCGTCGTCCTCCGCACATGGTACGACCGCAGTGCCGATGCCAACCAAGGCGGCAGGACCCAGTCGTCCGCGATGTTTCATGCCTATGCCCCCGGATGAGGATCCAGCAGCAATCCTTCCGTGATCATCAATCGCAATCGCGCCAATTGTGTCCGTGATGATATCGTCGTCTCTGCTGTCCAGTTGTTCTTGGCGCTTAGCTATGGGCCCGTCAGTCCCTCTTGGTTGGGCTTCTGAGTGAAGAGGTCTCTTGATGCCGTGCAAGTCAACGGAATTGGAGATATATGTGTTGGGCTTTGGTGAATTGTCCCTGACTTGACTGTTTCGCTTTGGAGACGGCGACCCATCACGACCGGAACTCGTGATTGTGGGTGTGACACCATCTAGGGCCTTTCTTGGACTTGTCTCGGACATGTTTTGGCCATTCTTGCGGTAATCCATGTACCCCTCGCGTCGCTTTGTTCGAGAAAATTGGAGTCCCTTCCTATTGTCGGCGAGACCTGTCGAGCCTAAAGAAGACCGCCTTGTAGTCGGTTTCGGTGATTTGGATGGGGAAGGTAATGCAGATGCAGGAGTCCGTGGGCGGGGAAAAAATGACGATTCTTGCGTGACCGCGGCATCTGGTGTCGGTGTACCGGCATAGGGTGAATCAGGCTGGCCTTCATTCCATGTACCAGCTAAAATGGCTGCTGTATGATCTTGGGGGAGGCCTTTGTGGTTGTCAACTGCAGAAGCAGTATCGTACTGACAAGGTACACAGGCCGCTGGCATGGGTAGAGAAGAAGAATTTGCGCGTAAATCTTGAAATTTTTCCTCTGCACGTAAAAGATCTTCTTGCCATCGAAAGAAGCGATCCCGTGAATTTTTCGACACTAGATACTCATTTGCACAAGTGACCATGCCGTGCTCTTCGGCGAAAGCTCGTGCACCTTCACCGACCAGGGCATTGGGCGGAACTCGTCGAAGGCTCAGTGGCTGACTGCTCGTATCTAATATGAGCTTTGCAAGCGAAATCGGATTTCGAATGTCTAAATCAAACGTGTTAGAAAAAAGAAGAAGAAGAAGAAGATATTAGGGGGTGCAGAAAAGCCGCGAGAAGTGGACAAACTTGGAACAGCGCCGCAGGCACCACTTCGACCAAGATGGTCGACGATTGTGGCATCGCATTCCACAGTCCCTTCAATGGACAGGTTCGAACCATATCCCGCATTGGTAATTTCTTTGTCTTCGAGGACTCGCAGGGCAGCCTCGACAGCCTCGGTTGCAGTAGCGCCTGCTTTCAGGAATCTCATCCCCATTTCAGCAGCCCTGATGAAAGAAATTAGTCTGGGACAGACTTCGTGGGCATTAATGTCGTGTTAAGTAGAACCTACGAGACACAAGCTTCGAGATGGACATGCTCGTTTTGGTGACTGTGGAAGCCAGCTCCAGCATGTATGAAGATGGCCGGGACCCCTTTTTGTTTTTGACCGAATCGAAGCATACGATCCAGCGCACCATCTGTGCCGTGGCTGTTGTGAGCCATCACAGGAACGGCCACACTATGGCACTTGGCGCTCATTCTGGTCAGGAAGTCATGGGTAGAACGGTGGTTTGTTCGAGCCGACGATAATTATGCCAATGAAAATAATATGTAGCGATATGAGTGGAGGTGGTGGGAGAGAGCCGTCCGAGATGGACGGGTCGAAACAAATAGGACCCAGAGTTTACTTCCTTGGTATCGAGCCGGTTACGGAGAAGGCGAAGAGGAATCGGCGTTATAAACGTCGCTCGGGTAGAGTGAATGGGGAGGAGGTCCTTTCGGGGGTGGATCGTACTTTCCAAGCTTATTGAAGAAGACAGCCAAGACCGACTTCTGCGCAGTTCGATAACTTGTCTCGTTCAGACAGGCCAAGCCCAATAGCATTGCCACATGGAGGTTGCAACTTCGCTAGTCTCATAAGATGGGCAGAAGTAAAGGCGGCTCTCTCGTGTTGAAGGGACTTGCATTTCTCACTCGCTGTGAAGGCGTGAAAGACCTGAGGCAAGCTACCTTCTACAGTGGGTGTAGGTACGGACTACACATATCATCCATTCCCGCAGAATCTCGTTCATTCGCTCTGGCAAAGGAGGGGAGACGGATTTAGAACTGTAGAGCCAACGATTCAGGTTAAGTCTGCCTCCTCAACCTTGTGCAGAGTAATACTGCCAGCCAGCAGTTAGGAGGGGGGGGGAAGGTGCGAGGCACCGACCCACCTTCTAGCTTATCTACCACATTAAAAAGAATTTTTTATTAGGAAGGGTTCTACCCTTCTTTTTTTACTACTAAAATAACTAGAGCTTAGATAATAAAAGTTTTTGTTTTTAAAGTCTTAATTAAAGTAACCCTATTTTTAGTAACTACACTAAGAGAGGTAATTAAAAGCTTCTTTAAGCTTTCCTAGAGTTAAGTTTTTATTCCTTTATTATTACTAGGCTAGGGTAGTCCTTTACCTATATTATTATTTTATCCTAATCCCTATTTATCCTCCCTATAACTATCCCTATTACTCCTATATTACTATTATTAACCTAGATTTATAGGGATTAGAAGATTTATAGTGGAATCTATAGATAGTAGTAGTGTATTTATATAATACTACTAAGTTAATAGAGTTATTATTACTAGAGAGTGTCCTAGTAAAAAAAAACTATTTCCCTCTTAATAGAATAGATAATAAAGCTATAGTTAAACTTACTAGCTTCTTTAAATAACTTACTACCTTACTTACACTTAAAACCCCTACTAAATTACTACTTATAATAGAGTTATATAAGTTACCCTTATCTTAAGATATTAGGACCTTTAATAGTTCTACCTCTATAGGCTAATAGTTAAGCTACCTATAATAGATATTTAAGACTATTAATAAGGGTAGGGATATTAACCTAAATACTTTTATCTAAGCTATTAATATAGCCTTAGGTAGTAAAGCTACTATCTTTATTAATAGCTTAGAATAGTTAAGGCTAATTATCTTAAGGGCTAAGAATAGCTTAGCTACTACTAGGGATTTATCTACCCTCTAATAGTTACTCTAGGAGTATTACCCTCCTAATATTATTAATAAAGAAGTTAATACTAGTACTAATATAGAAATTTAATAAAATAAGGGAGAGGCCCTTACTATATATTACTCCTATATTTTAAATATACTCTATTAAGCTAGTAATTAGAATAAGCTACTTACCTCTAACTACCCCCTTACCTTAATTAAGAGTTATACTCTTTATAATTTTATTTAGTAGTTTATTTAAGGGTTATATAATAAGTTACTTATATAGGAAGTAATTAGCTAGAATATACTAGCTACTAATAGCCTTAGAGAGGCTTAAGAATATATTAAGTAGGCTACTACTATCTTAGAGATAAAAGCTAATCTTATAAAGATAACTATAAGGGATACTAAAATTACACTAATAGAAGAATTTATTAAGTATTAAAGTAGGTATTCTACTAATAAAGTATTATTCTAAGTATATAAGTTACCCCCTAGGTTTATAGAAGTATTAGAAGAATAAAGATAATAGTTTACCCTAGTTAATACTTTAATTACTTAGCTTTAGCTAGTAATATTATACCTTAGACTCTTAGAAATATATAGTTCCTCTAACCTCTAATAGTTTAATAAGTACTAGCCTATAATACTAGTTAATTAGAATCTAACTTAGGGATTATATCTATAGCCTTAGACTTAAGCTTAGACTTAGAATTAGAATAATAGTAATATTAGAAATAGAGTTCTAACTAACTAGTAGGGTACTACTTACCCTAGTATAGGAACTTAAAGAGTAAACTTTACTTCTTTACCTTAGACTAATATAACTAATTTATTTTAATTACTATAGAGTATACCTATAGTAATATAGAGTTTTAGTTCTTAAGGGTATACCTTAGAGTTAAGACCTATAAGTAAGTTAAAAAATTAATATATTAATAGCACTACCTTATTACCTTATAGAGGTGCTTATTTTAAATATAGGGTTACTAGATATTATACTATAAACTATATTATAACTAGAAGTAAGTTATTATAATAATAGGAATTATCCTAGTTAAAGTTAATAACCCTTCCTCCTTAGAATAATAACTCTTAGGTTCCTAGGTAAGCTTATACTCACTTAGCTTAGGTGTATTTAAATAAGGATAAATAAAGTAATATTAAAGTGTCTAGAGTTATTAAAGAAGTAATAGATAAGTCCTTAGTTAGAGTTTATTATACCCTAATTAAACCTAGATCTACTTCTAAGTTAGTTATACCTATAGAGAATTACTAGCTTATCTAACTTAAAAAGAAAACTTTAACTACTTCCTAGTAATTAATAACTACTATAGATCTATAGAAGCTTAGAGCTTATTAAGCTAATATAAACATATAAGTAAAAGATATTACTAATAAGGATAATCTACTAAAGCCCCTTCTCTAGAACCTTAAAAAGGCTAATAAGGACACACTTAAGTCTATTACTTAGGGTGCCCTTTAGGTTATAATATTAATCTTAGAAGCTACACTACCCTTAAAGAAATAAAAGGGAATACCCCTTAGTAAGATACTAGATAATAGGACTCTAACCCTAGAAGTAGCTCTATTAGTAAGGGAGAAGGTAGTTAAATAAAATATAAAAGCCTTAAGTAAGATTTAGGGATATAAGGGTCTTAGCCCTATTAACTAGAAGGTATTAGTAAGTTATATTTTAGTCCCTATCTCTTTAATAGATCTATAGTAAATTAGTCTAGAGCTATTAAAATAGTTTTAGAAGCTATTATCTAGAGTAATAACTTCTAGGAAATAACTAAAGAGAAAGGTATTATTTTCACTAGATATAAGTTCTATTTAAGTAGTGTCTAGTAAGGGTTAGAAAAGCCTTATATTAGATAACTATAATACTAAGTTACTTTAAGAGTATTAGTTAGGTGCTAAGCTATTTAGGATTTTAGTCTAAGCTTATATAGGATACTAAAAAGAGCAGAACTTTAACCTTAAGCCTAGATAAGCTATAGCTAACTAAGGAGCTAAAATTAATATTATATCTTATACCTTTATACTATAGAAGAATATACTAGTTTATAATCTAGGATTAGTAAGCTTCTAAGGGCTTTAAATAATTAATACTAATAGATAGGAGAATATAGTAACTTACTTTATATTAATAAGGGTAGTTTACTATAGGGTTACTTATTTAGTTTAGGCTATAATTACACTAGACTATTAACCTAAGAATTAGACTATACTAATACTAGGACTACCCTAGTTATATAATATAGGTGTAAAGTTTAATATCTAGAACTCTAAACTTATAATTAGAATTAAAGAACGCAGGGATAAGGTTAAGTCTATTAAAGGACCCTTAGTTACTCTGTCTAACTAATAGAAAGTAATGCTCTATCTAGCTAAGCCTATAATCCTAGAAAGGTATATTAGTTAGGATAATATAGATATATCCCTAGATAATGCGTTATTAGGATCTAAGGATAAGGATAATTTAGATAATTTAGAAAACTAGCTTACCTAGGATAACCTAGTTAAGTTAAAAAACTAAATCTAATAACCTAGGATAGATATCTAAGTAAATTATATTATATAGTTCTATTTATTTATTTTTAGGTTAAGCCTATAATGTGGTTCTCTAGGCATATACCCTAGATTACCTACCCTATTTTAGTATAAGAGGAATATTAACTTATAAACTAACTTAGTCTTTGTGTATACTTATTAGAAGTAAATTTACTTAAGAAGGATAAGTACCCTATAGGATAGAGAACTAATAATAATAAAAAAACATTTTAATAGATAAAAGATAATTAGCCTAGACTAATTATATAGGAACCCCTATTATTCCTATTTCTAATAAAATAAAGAGTCTAGAGATAAGAGATAGACTAGGAAACCCCTATTAAGACAGTGTTATTATAATTTAAGGGTTATAGTATAACCTTAGGCCCCCTAGTTCTAAAATTAATAGTAGAAGAGATTATATAGACTTTTTATATATATAGAGATTTAAATACTTTATTAATTACTAATATCCCTATAATAGACCTCTATATACACATACCTTAACTAAAGGAGAATATAAAACCTTAGGCATAATCCCTAAAGAGAAGGTAATTAGAGCCTTAGAAGTACTAGTTAAATTAACTAGTTATAGAGGGAATTAAGTCTAGAATATATAAGTATATAATAGCTATAAATAGGAAGATATTAGATTAGTATATAAAGCCTATATTAATACTAAAGGATAAGTCTAACCTATAGGCTAAGTAATAACTTATATATAACTATTCTTATATTAAGGAGATAATGCCTAGTAGTTAGTTACTACTACTAGCTAAAGTCTATAATTAACTTTTAGATCTAAGGACTAAATCCTACTATATATTTAACCTTAAGCATATATACTAGTTAATACCTATAGCTCCTAAGTTAAGGCATGTGTTTACCTTTAATATTCCTAGGTTTAATTAGTTATAGCTATCTTAAATACCCTAAGGCTCTTAGTTAGTAAGGTTTATAATAACTAAGGTATTAAGAATTACCCTTAGCCTAATTCCTTTACCTTACCCTAAGCCCTCTTTTACTATACCTTAAGTCCTAGGTAACCTAAATATATTAACCTTATATATAGATAATATTTTCTATAAATATACTTTATTTAAGGAGTAATAGTCTTTTATTAAAGATTACTTACTACCTAGATTATTATAGATTTATTAAAGCTAAGTTTTAAAAAGGTTTCCCTTAGGATAAGCTTAATTATTATAGTTAGTTAGGTCTATAAGATTAGAGGGAAAATATATATTAAACTAGATTAGGCTATAAAGCTAAGAGATTAGCCTATACCCTTAACTTAGTCTAATATCTATTCTTTTCTAGAAGCTATTAGCCTATATAGATAATAGATTAAGAATTATACTAAGATTACCTAATCCCTAAATTAATTAACTAGGGATATAAGCTAGTAATAGGGGGACTCTAAGGCCTTATTCTTCTTTATATTAAGAGAGAAAGCTATAACTACTTTAAGTATATATAGATATATATTTAATCTACCTACCTAAATATATTTAGATACTAGTGGATTTAGTAGAGGGTATATAGTCTTATAAGTTTAAGATAAAGTACCCTATTCTATTCTATATAACTTATTCCTATTTACTAAGACTTAGAGGAATTATAGTACTTATAAATAGGAGCTTTATACTATTATTAAATTCTATTATAAATATAAATACTTTTTAAGTTAAGAATAAAGTTAATAATATTTATAGATTATAAACTACTTATAATATTTATAACTACTACTAGATATAAGGGTATTTATACTAGATAAGTTATAGAACTAAGATTATTAAATATAGAGATTTATTTTATTTAGGGAAAATAGAACACCGCTACTAATAGGTTATCTTATACTATTTTTCTATTAGATAACTATATAGATAATCTAACTAAGTTTAGATTATAAAATATAGCCTAAAACTAATAGGTCTAGAAAGATAGAGCTAGAGGATATAAAGAGATATTAAAGACCCTAAAAGCTACTAAAACTTATAAAGTATTAATACTTAATAGGTTAGGTCTAGATATAAGATAGGTAGAAGTATTACCTAAGGGTAAGATCCTGCTAAGAAAATACCTAAATAAGCCCTAGTATATAGAAATTATAAAGTACCTAACTACTAGATAATATAGTAAGGGAGAATTTAATTATTATACTATATAAAAGATAGTTATAAAGACCTAGTAGTATAAGCTAAAGGATAGGATTCTTTAGTTTAAAGGAAGATATAATAAGTAGTGTTATCTAGTAAGGGAAGAAGTTAAGGATACTCTCTAAGGTGCTTATAATAAGTCTGGATATTTTAGGGCGGATTTAACTTAGAGAAGGCTAACTTAGACTATATTCTAGCCTAGGATAGGAGTAGATATTATAGATTATATCTTAGGGTATATACTATATATATAATACACTTCTTAAAAAAGAAAGGCACTAAATTAACTAGTGCTAGTAGATAAACTATTTTAAGTTATAGGGATAGACTATATTAGACTATTTCTAGAGACTAAATAAAAGATTAAATATATACTTATTATAGTTAATTATTTCTCTTAGTTTATATAGCTATTTCCTTATAGATTAACTAGTGCTATAGAGGTAGTAAATTATCTAAGGGATTAGATAAATAGGCTATTACTTACCCTAGAGGGTTTTTATACTAATCCTAGGCCTATATTTATATTAGTAGAGTTATCTATATTCTTAAAGAAAAGGGGAGTAAGTTTATTAAATACTCTAAGATAATCTTATAAGAGTATTAGACTAGTTAAAGTCTTAAATTAAATTTTCTAAGGAGTATTAAGTAAATTAATAACTAATATAAAGAACTAGGATCTTTAACTTCCTAAGGTAGCTAAGGCCTTAAACTATAGATATATTAGGTCTTGTGAGAACAAAGGATAGCTAGGCAAGAGGTATGGGGCACTTGTGTATTTACTGAAGCTTGCTAGGTCTAAGTGTTGTGCGCGCGAGTCGCTGGCTTTTATCTAGCGGCTCGCCAGTGTCACGTGGACCTAGCCCTAGGCCTAGCATGCCTGTGGGGTGTGCACGCTGTGTTGTGAATTGTGAGAACAAAGGATAGCTAGGCAAGAGGTATGGGGCACTTATGTATTTACTAAAGCTTGCTAGGTCTAAGTGTTGTGCGCGCGAGTCACTGGCTTTTATCTAGTGGCTCGCTAGTGTCACGTGGACCTAGCCCTAGGCCTAGCATGCCTATAGGGTGTGCACGCTATATTATAGGCAGGGCCTTATAATTACCTCCCTACTTATAGCTAGGCTCCTAAATAGCTTTTACTAGCTATTTTATAGCTATTTACTAACTAGTAATAGCCTCTAAAATAATAATAAATAATAGATAGGGTTTAACTATAAATTTACCTATAATTCTTTATTATATTATATACTCTTCCTTTCTATAACTATAGTAATTTTTTAATTATTTCTTATACCTTTAGTTTCTATCCTTTCCTAGTCCTTAATTACTATATATTTATTATAGAAAATAAGTATATTCCTTTAAAAGAATATAGCTATATATATTATTTACACACTAAATACGCTAAGTTTAAGAAATATCCCTAGCTAAGCCTATATTACTATAGATTAACTATTAATTTCCCTATAATCTATTTATAGATTCTTAAAAGATAAAATATTCTAAGTACTATACCTAATACTATAACTATAGTAATTCTTATAAGACTATAAGTATACTACTCTTCCTATATCTTTTAGTCTTATTTTACTAATAAATTCCTATAGGCTATAGCTATAATAAGGGGTAATTTTATTAACCTCCTTATAGTTTTAGACTAGGCCTAAATACTTATAGATATCTATAGTAATATAGTAAAGAAAGACCCTAAGGACTGCCTATTTTTAGAGGCCTCTTACTTTTATATTACTAAGTGTTACCTTTATCTAATAATAGGGTTTAACTATATAAATATATTACACTATATTACTTTTAGCTTAACTAGGGCTATAAAGGTCTATTAGGTTTATCTCTTTACTATATATTTACTAGTCTCTTACTTATATTTAGTAGTAGTATACCTTTATTATATACTAATAATATATAGTATTATAATAGTAGCTACTTATTATAATATTCCCTAGCCTAATTCTAGGGTATATAAGTATTATAGTTATTCTACCCTATCTTACTATATATTTACTAATTCTTCTATAGCTAAACTACTATAAACTTAAGATTATATAGAATATAAAAATAACTTTATACCTATAATACTTAGACCTAGGGTATATCCCCTAGGGAATAGTAAAATATTATTTTACACTAGTAATATACTAGGTAATTACTAAGGATAAGAATAGCACTAAGTATCTTATTTATAGGGGTTAGGCTTTTTTCTATAAGGGGGTAATAATAGAGGGGTTCCCCTTAACCCTCCCTATGCTTTAGGTATATTTTCTTTTATTATTTAGTAGGTAGTCTAAGGTAGTTTATATAGGAGTATAATAATAGCTAATAAGGCTAGGCCTTTTTATTATAACTCTATATCTCTTTACCTATAACTTACCTATATATTACTACCTTTCTTATATAATCTACTTTAGTAAAACGCTTAAATTATATATTAAGCGCTTTCTATATCTTCTACTAGAACCTATTAGTTATATTTACTTAGCTAACCCTTCTATTTTACTAGGTATTTATTACCTTTATAGGTTTTCTTATAGTCCTTAACTTCCTTAACTTTATACTTATCTTCTTTATTCTTAAGGTTTAGTATTAGTATATCCTTATCCCTAGTGTCTTTATAGTAATTCTATAGCTCTAATAGGCTTATATAAAATATATTATATAGCTATCTATACTTCTTAGGTAATACTAGTCTATATACTTATTTCCCTATAGTATTAAGTACTTAAAAAGGCCTAATAAATCTAGGGATTAGCTTCTATTTTATATCCTTAAGCCTAATATTCTTTACTAATAGTAATACTAGGTTACCTTAATATAGTATTAATAGCTAGTAATACTAGTTATAATACTTTACCTAGGTTTTAGTGGCTTTAGCCTAGTTCTTCTTTAGACACTCTCTAACTTTATATAGCTTTATAATATATATATATACTTCTAGCACCTCCCCTTCCTAGCTCTTACCCCTAAAAGCTAGATAAAACTTAGGTAAATAGCCTATAAGTAAATAGTTTAGGGAGTAGCTAGTGCTCCTATTTACTATATTATTATAGGTAAATTAAGCTATTAGGAGTAGCTTAGGCTATATTTATTAGTTCTCTATAATAAAATATTAAAGGTAGTGCTTAAGTACTTAGTTTATTCTTTCTATCTACCTATTAATTTAGGGGTAAAATACTATAGAAAGCCTCTACTTTACCTAAGATAGGTAGTATAGGTCTAACTAGAATTAGCTTATAAAGACTAAACCTTTATTAGATATAATGCCCTCTAGGGCTCTAAATCATAGCTTAATCTCTTTGTGGAAAAGTTTTACTAATTTAGCTATATTAATAGTAGTAGTTATAGGTAGGAAGATAGAATACTTAGTAAATTAGTCTATAATCACTAGGATTATATTAGTCTCTTACTCGCCTACTTATATAGTAGGTAACCCTATAATAAAGTCTATTAAGATTTCTATCTATAGTTACCTTAGTATTAGTAGTAATTTAAGGCTTCTATATAGGTAATACCTTCTAGCTACTATTTATTAGTAAACCCTATAGCTTATAATATAGTCTAAAATAGACTTACTTATAGCTAGCCACTAAAAGTAATACTTTAGTAGCTCTAGAGTATACTTAGTCCTAAAGTAACCCACTAGTGGATTATTATAGTGTAGCTATAGAAGCTCCTATTATAAGATAGGCTCCTAGGGAATAACTACCTAGTCTTAGTATAATAGGAAACCCCCTATACTATATAACTATAAACTAGCCTTTCCTTTCTCTTTTACTAGGGAGTTATTAATCTTACTATTCTATCTCTATAGATCTAGGTCTTAATCCTATGCCTTCTATAGTAGTTATACTAATAGTTTATTTAGCCTAGATTAGTAGGGATCTAGTAATATAATAGTCCCCTATATCTCTTATACTACGCTAATATCTTAGACACACGCTACCTTTTCCTTAAAATCCCCTTTAGTTAGCTAACCTTTTACTAGATCCACAGTGGCTAACTAGCTTCTTAACTAGGCTACTCTAGCTATTCTCTCTATAAGGGCTAGGGCATTTTCCTCCCCTAAAGATATCTTATTAAGCCTCTCTATACCTAAGACTAGGGCATTTTTCTCCCCTAAAGGTATCTTACTATATCTTCTTTAATATATTAGTTTCTCTTCTTCTACTATTTTAGTAGGTACTATCTTCCTTTAAAGTTCTAGTAATAGTACCCTATTTATTAGGGGTTTGCCCTTATAATTAGACCTTCTTAATAGTATATCTACTAGGTTACTTTTCCTAGGTCTATACCTAATTATAAAGTAGAAGGGGTAAAGAAATATACACTACCTTACCTACCTTCTATTTAACTTCTACTACCTTATAAAGGTCTATAGGTTATAGTAGTCTAATAGGACTTTAACTAGGCTTACTATACCCTTAATATAGTATTACTAGTGTTTAAATAACTCTACTATAGTAAGTAGCTTTTAATTAGCTATGCTATAATTACGCTTAGTATTTATAAATTTCCTTAACTAAAATACTACTAAATGCTAATAGCCCTTATTATCCTATTAAGATAGGATTCCTACTATTATAAAGATTAAAGTATCTATCTTAATATACACTAGTTAACTTAGGTTATAATAATAGAGAAGAGGCGCTTACTAGAAGGCCTCTTTTAGCTAGTTAAACACTAGCTATTCCTTTGCTCTAAATATAAACTTCCTAGTCTAGATACTATTTTAACTACCTTTTATTAATATATAAAGAGGTGCTATAATCCTAGAGTATCTATAGATAAACTATTAGTAGAAGTTATAGAACCTAAGGAAGGACTATATATCCTTAAAGCTTATAGGCTCTTTCTATTCTTAGATTATATTAACCTAGTAAGTATCTATTAAGATCCTATTAACTAATAGAATAAACCCTAGGAACTCCACTAACTCCTAGTAGAATAAATACTTTAAGGGTTTTATATATAACTTTACTAATCTTATATATTCTAAAACTTCCTTAATATATATAGTGTATTCCTCCTATATCTTTAAAAAGATAAGGATATTATCTAGATACACTATATAAATAGTATTAACTAGCCTATAGAGTGCTTTATAAATATAACTTTAAAAAGTAGCTAGGGCATTAGTTAACCTAAAGGGTATTATAAGGTATTTATAGTGTCTATAATAGGTATAAAATATAGTCTTTTACTTATTACCTCCTTTAATATAAATTTAATAGTATATATCCTTAATATTAATTTTTAAGAAGTAGTAAGCTCCTTAGCACTAATCTAGGATCTCTAAAATTAGGGGGAGAGCGTAGTAATTCTTCTATATTACTCTATTAAGTCCCTAATAATCTACATATAACTAGAGTATCCTATCTTTCTTTAGTATAAATAGAATAGGCATGCCTATAGGGCTCTTAGAGGGTCTTATCTAGCCTTTTTATAGGTTTTTATTAATATATTTGTAGAGTTCTTTTAGCTTACTTTAGAAGAGAGGGTAGATTAGTCTATATAGGGGTGTAGCCCTAGGTACTAGGTTAATTATATAGTTAGTCTCTTTTCTTAATAGTAAGCTTCCTACCTTATCTAATGCGAATATATCTTTAAACTTATATAGTTCTAGGGGAATATCTTTAATAGTTCTATACGCTTTCGCCTCCTTATTATCTTTAAGGGTAATAAACTTATCTTCTATAACCCTTATAATAGTATATATAATAGTCTTATTATATATTACTTTTATAAATTTATAGGGAGTTAATAGTAAAAAGGCTACTTTTCCTTTCTTAAACTACTATTCCTATAAATATAGGTAAAGGTATATATGTTCTTCTATAAGGGTATATATTCTAATTAATATAGGGCTTCCCCCTACTCTTAGGTCTCTATCTATAGCTATATATAGTAGCTTAAGGTCCCTTTCTTCTCCTCTTAAGTCCTTAATTATAATAGGTACCTTATAGACACTATATTAAGGGACTATAAGGGCTCCTACTACCTTAATAATAGGTACTATAGCCTTAGCCTAGTTAAGTTTATAGGTTCTTATAAACTTAATACTAATTATATTAATCTTAGCGTAACTATCTAGATTAGCCGCTATTTTAATATCTTTATACCTATAGATAGTAACTAGTGTATAAAACTAACGCCCTATTAGCACCTTAGTATTAGAGGTAGAGGTAAGGGTATCTACTTCTACCTTAGGGAGTTTTCTAGGCCTTCTTAGGGCTTTTTCTTAGGTTTCTTATAGTAATATATAAGGTATCCTATGCTATTATAGTTATAATACTATATCTTATCCCTAGGTTTAGTAGTGTTTAGGTAGGTAGCTAGGCCCTTCTCCTAGTTCTTATTCCTTTAATCTTTATAAGGTCTATAACCTTATAAGGAGTTATTCCTATAGTGCTAAGGGTTCTTATATAGGCCTTTATCTCCTAATTACTTAGATTTTTACTTATTCTTTAGTATTACCTCCTAGAATTACTAGGTAAGTTATATAACCTCTTCTTAAGTCTTATTAGTAATAGAGGTATATAGGTTAATATAATCCTATAGGTTAGGGAGTAACTTTATAAAGAATATAAGGGTATAAGTCTTTTTTCTAGGGCTCTTTCTAGGTATTTCTCTAGTAAATCTAAGAAGATACTAAACTTAATAGGGCTTTAACCCTTATGTTGCTTTATATTCTCTAATTATGTTACTATTTATATATTATAATTAGCTAAGTCCTAAAGTAGTATAAGTGTCTAGGTCTAAAATTTATCCTAGTTATCTTTAAGGTTATCCTAGCTATTAGCCTACTATTCTTTAAGGTATCTATCCTATCTTACCCTATAATTAATATATATATAGTTAAGTGTAAAAAGGATCTTCTAGTAGTTATATTAGAACTTCTTCTTTACCCTATTAAAGGTATAGTTTAGGTTATTAATCTATATCTTATATCTCTATAGGTTTATAGGATATTAAAGGTTAGTAATATTCTAAACTTTAACCTCTTAGCTACTATAGCTTAAGGAAGTGCTAGCTCTTTACTACCTTTTTAATTATTCTTCTCCTATATTATACTATAATAGATCTTAGAGCTCTTACTCTCTTTCCTATAGTTTCTAGAGTTCCTTAAGCTAGGTAATTTGCTCTACTATTACTATAGCTTAGGTATAGATAGTAAGGGGTATATCTTTAGTTATAGTACCTATAAAATAGGGCGTGTTCTTAGCTATAGTATTACCCTTATCTAGTAGCCCTTAGTTATTATCTAATATTACTCTTATAGATTAGGTAGTTCTCCCCCCTATATTACTCTTAGGTAGCTAGTAGGAGAAGCTTTAGAATTATAAGAATAAAGGATAGCTAGGTAAGAGGTATAGGGCACTTATATATTTACTAAAGCTTACTAGGTCTAAGTGTTATGCGCGCGAGTCGCTGGCTTTTATCTAGTGGCTTGCTAGTGTCACGTGGACCTAGCCCTAGGCCTAGCATGCCTGTGGGGTGTGCACGCTGTGTTATGGGCGGGGCCTCACAGGTCTATAGGCTATTCTTCTATAGAGGTCCTATATAGTTTAACTTAGAATTAGAAGGTAAAGCTAGGAGCTTTTCTAACTAAAAGTTCCGCTAGCTAAAGTAATAAGTTTTATAAAACTTTAGTGTAGCTATTAGAAGAATCTCTAAAGGGGGATACTATAATATACTTTATAGGTTATATTAAGTTATAGTAAGGATAAGTTATAACTAATAGGAGCTTAGAAGCTACTGCCTAGAGGAGTTAATATAAATAAAGAAGGAATAAGCTATTTAAACTAGGTAATATAGTAATAGTGGTTATAGAAGGGAAGCCCCTAAAGTTATAACTACGCTAGTAAGGGCTATTTTAAATTAAGGTTTAGACTAGATATGCTTCCTACTAACTTATTAACTTAGATAGGTTAAAATTAAGAGGAGGTTATAGTTTAGACTTCTATAAAGATAGTTTAAAAGCCTACGCCCCTTAGACTAGCTATCTAAAGACATTATAGGATTAACTATTAATAAAGAGGATAAGATTATAGTAATAAGGGTAATAAAGGGATCTGGAGGGGTAATATAGCATAATTAGTAAGGCTAGGATTATAGTGTTAAAAAAAAAAAAAGGAGGAAAAGAGAGATCTATAGGGTATTAGGTAGTAATAGGTAGGAAAAAGTAAGTTAAAGGTAAATTTAGGTTAGGGAATAAATTAAATTACTATATCTACCTCCTTCTCTTTAATTCTACTTTCCCTTACCTCTTTTACTTCTATTTTATTTAATCTTCTTCTTCTTAAAATTTACACTATAACTTAGAAAAATTAAGTATAGTAGTTAACTACTAAGCTTAAGATAATATATCTTTACCCTAATTCTATTATACTATTTATTTAACTATTAGAATTATTAACTATCTAATTTTCTATATATAGTTTAACTAGGGACACTAGGTAAAGTCTCCTTACTTATAATAATTATAGAGATTATAAATCCTACTAAACTATTAGTATAAAGGCTAGAGTTTATAAAGTAGGAGGTAGCTACACTAGCTAAGGGAAGTGCTAACCTTAGGGGAATAGTAGTAAGAAACTAGCTAGAGCTTAAGTAATTTAAGTTTATTAAAGATCTTTCTTACCTAGCTATAAGCTATATTTATTAGAAAGCTAGACTATAGGAATAGGTTTATTATAATATTAGAGGGGTATCTCTTAGACTAAAGAGAACCCTTCTAGTAATTAAATATAAGGGTAAAGTCCTAATAGAGATAGTAAGCTAGATAGGAGGTAATAACCTATTTTCTAATATAGGTCTTTAGTAGGGAAAATAGTATTGCCTACTACTAATAAACTAGTCCCTAAGTTTATATAACCTTATAATAATATTAATAGTAGAGAATCCAGTTATAGAAAGCTTACTATTAGTAAGAACCCTAGGAGAAGGGAAAGAGGCTATAGTTAAAGGCCTAAAATAAGTTTTTATTAGATATTATATAGATTACCTATATCCTATAGCTATCTAAATCTCTAACTAGAATTAAAAGGTAATGTTTAATAGGATAGATAACTTTATAGTTAGAAGCTACTATAACCTAGTTATAGGTTATTATATATCCCCTAAACTAGTAATCCTATATTAGGATATACTTATTAATAGGAATATAAAAGTAATTAAGGGTCTAATATAGTTTATAGCTAGTTAACTATTAAGAACTTAAATAACTAAGGAGTTAAAGAGGCTAGGGTTTAAGTGGAAGTCTCTAATAAAAAAGGGAACCCTAACCCTTTAAGCCCTATTAGATTAGTGTAAATAGATTTATAAATAATTAGTAGTAGGAAAACTAATTATACTATTATATACTTATAAAAACTAGACTATTACTAAACTAGCTAACTTATTAGAGAAATATCCTAAACTTATAGGGTAGATTACCTAGATAAAATAGCCTATACCTTATAATAAAAAAACTCTAGGAACCTTCTTAAGTATATTCCCCCTTATAGCTACCTTTAAATTTCTAGACTCTATCCTAGAGATAATAGTAAAGTTTATAAAAGTATACTCTTATAATTTATTCTATACTATAGGACTCTTTATAGCTCTTATTATCTAGGATAATTTAATTAACTCCCTTACTAGTAGAATAGAGGTGTTTCCTAAGGCACTTAAGAAGGTAGATAGAAAGATAATTCTAGATATAAAACTAATTAGAGTTAAAGAATTCTACTTATATTTCTAGCACTAGTTAAGACTATATTATAACCTTTAACTTTTAAAGTTTTTATATCCTTTTTATAATATACTATTAATAGTAATAAGGGTCTATAAGGTAGTAGGAAAGCCTATAAGGGTAAAAAATACCCTTAAAGATAATAATATTTAATAGGAACTATATCTAGTGGTTTTAAGGAAGATAGGCTTACCTCTCTTATTTTAACTACCTATAACTTCTTTATATTTATAGAATAATATCTATAGTATACTATATAAAGCACCTAACTCTAGGAGATTAATATAGGAATAGCTATCCTTAGTAGTATAAGGCCTCTAAGCCTTAGGTTTATTCTACCTTATAGGGGTGCTACTATTTATAGTAAAAATAAAGAAATAAAATATATTAATTCTAAAAGACTTCCTATAATAGTGCTATTTAACTAGTGCCCTAGTTTATAAATTAGAAGCTAATCTCTTATATAAATCCTAGTATATTAATATAATCTAAATAGGATTAAAGAATAGGAATACCCTATATTAACTATAGAAGGTAAATTAGCCTATTATAATAGAGATACCTAGTAAACCTAGTAAGGCTAGGAAGATTATAACTACTATAGTAGGTAATAGAGAACTAAGTAGTGCCCCTTT
Source organism: Epichloe bromicola (assembly GCA_023658445.1). NCBI lineage: Eukaryota > Fungi > Ascomycota > Sordariomycetes > Hypocreales > Clavicipitaceae > Epichloe > Epichloe bromicola. The sequence goes on from CP098268.1 coordinate 5,162,310, forward strand.
AAACCTATTACCTAAAAAACTAACTAGGAGAGATAACTAGAAAAAAGGTAATACTTATAGAGATAAGCCTAACCCTAATAACACTAGGGGTAGAAACTATAAAGCTAGAGAAGCTAGTAATAGATAATAAGATTATAAGGATAGGAAGAATAATAATAGGAAAACTAGTAAATATAAAGAAGGTAAAGAAGAGAATAAGAATAAGGGTTTAACTACTAATAGTAATAAAAAAACTATAGGGAAGAAGTATAAGAGGCCTATAATAGATACTAGGTCTCTAAGACTATAACCCCCGCTAACTAACCTATAACTACTACTAGTGTTTAATACTAGGGCTAGGATATATTCTAAGGAAAGAATATTAATTATTATAACTAAGTCTATTTAGGTTAAGAGAACACTCCCTAGTAGATATCCTTATTAACTTTAAGATATATTTAGGATTAGTAGTGTCTAAGAGTCTAAACTAAATACTATTATACTAAACTTAAACCCCTTTCTAATATATTATATATTTTAGGGTAATTAAAATAAAGCTAAATTAACTAAGACTCCTCTTAGTAAAATACTAGGGCTAGCTATAAGATAACTTCTAGTCTAAGAATTATAGGACTTAATAAAGCTAGCTATTAACTATAGAGTTACTATAACTCCTAATTTATTTATATTTAATAAATATAAACTCCTTCTAAAGGGTATACCTAAATTATCTAAGATCTAGGTTATAGGTATTAATAAGTATAATAATATAGTAACTATATTTAGACTAATAGCTAAAGCTAAGGCTAATCCTCTACTACCCCTATCCCTAGTTCTACTACCTAGGATTAAAGTGTCTAGAAGCTAACTTAAACTTCTTCTAAAAAGACCTTTCTATAGTTACTCTATAGAATTACTAGGCCTATAGTCCTTATAGATAAAGAGCTTAAAATCTTAGCTTCTTAAGAATTAATAGAGAGGTAATAAGGGTAAGATATAAGCTATTAAAGTGCTTATAGTGATTTTATTTATATATTAACTATTATATACTACTCTAGTAGAGTTAAGGAGATTAATTAATATTTATAATAATAGTATTAATAATATAAAAGCTAGAGGGCTAAACCCTACTAAACTAAAAGATACTAGTAATATCCTTACCTTTATATTAGATAGAAAAGAGGGAGGCTTTATTATCTTTAAGGGATACTTTAGGCTACTAATACTTATATATAATAGTAGAGCTACTAGTTAATTAACCCTATAGGCTAATATCCTAGAATATTATAATTTAGAAGAATCTAACTTTACTAAAGAAGTTATAGAGCTTATATTTAAACTTAATATAGGGCTTTAATCCCTATAATATTTTAGGTAGGATAGTATAATAGGTAAACTATAAGATAATTTAGGGAAATTAGAGGAAGTAATAAGGTATAATTACTTATTTATAGAGCTAGTAGGTGTTTATAAGAGTTTATTTATAGATTTTATAGTAGACTATAATAGTCTAATTACCCTAAGGGAAATTAAGGTATTAATGGATTTAGCTATCTAAGTTAAGGGATAATTGCTGGTGTTACTAATATTTACTCTTTATGTTCTTTTTTTTTTTCTTTTCTTATTTTATAGTTAGGGCGACTATCTAGTGCTAGTAGATAAGTTAGGAGGGGGGGGGAAGGTATGAGGCACTAACCTACCTTCTAGCTTATCTACTATATTAAAAAGAATTTTTTATTAGGAAGGGTTCTACCCTTCTTTTTTTACTACTAAAATAACTAGAGCTTAGATAATAAAAGTTTTTGTTTTTAAAGTCTTAATTAAAGCAACCCTGTTTTTCCAGCTTCTTCCTCACCTGTTGCACGACTTGTGGTTGGCCCAGTCCACCGTGGCCCCCACTCTCGGCAGCAATGAATGGGAATGATCCAACTCCAAAGGCCCACCCCACTGTTGATGCTAAGGTGACGACAAAGTCAACTTGCCAACGCCATTGCCTCCTCACATCCATCGTCGTCTGTCACAAACTCTCACTTGGTTCCAACACCCTCCAAGGCGCGCATTCGTAGCCGCTCCCCTTGATCATGGCAAACCAAACTCCCGCCGTCGTCATGGACAAGTGAGTCAACCCAAAGTCATGCCCCCGCTCCCCGCCAACAAACGCAATTGGAACGGCAGCTAATCCGTGGAAAATACAGCGGCACGGGGTTTTCCAAGCTCGGTACGGGGTTTGCCTCAGCCGTTTCTGGGAATCCAATTGACACCTGATATCTAGGTTTCGCCGGTAACGACTCGCCATCCTTTGTTTTCCCAACAGCCATTGCCACGAAAGGTCCAACTGGAGGCAGCGGTGGTTCCGGGTCTGGCCGTCCAGCTGTCGCAAACAAGCCCTCCTTCCTGACTGGTGGTGCAGGCCCTGGTAGCCACCTAAGCTCGAAGAGAGGGACCGAAGATCTCGACTTCTACATTGGCGATGAAGCTTTGGGTGCAGCATCAGGCCCTGGTACGCGGTCCAGGTGCCCGATTCCACTGGATGGTGGACTTAGCTAACGGCTCTAGGATACGGTCTTCACTACCCCATTCGACATGGCCAAATAGAAAACTGGGTGAGGACCGGTTTAAAAGGAGGCTGGGTTTCTTTCTCTGACGTCTTTACTAGGACCACATGGAAAGATTTTGGTCCAACTCAATCTTCAAGTATCTCCGCGTCGAACCCGAGGACCACTACTTCCTCCTTACCGAACCTGTGAGCGACCACCATCATAATATCACTAGATATCTGCGTCCTGTCCCAAGAGTTATTTCTAACAGTACTAGCCCCTTAATCCCCCGGAGAACCGAGAAAATACCGCCGAAATTTTCTTTGAGTCATTCAATTGCGCAGGCATGTACATCGCCGTACAAGCTGTTCTGGCCCTCGCCGCCTCCTGGACGTCGTCCAAGGTCACCGATCGCTCCCTGACGGGAACTGTGATTGACTCCGGTGATGGTGTTACTCATGTCATTCCTGTCGCCGAGGGCTACGTCATTGGTTCATCCATCAAGTCGATTCCCATTGCCGGGCGAGACATTACCTACTTCGTGCAGTCGCTTCTGCGAGACCGTGGCGAGCCGGATTCGTCTCTGAAAACAGCTCAGGATATCAAGGAAGAGTACTGCTACGTCTGTCCGGACATTGTCAAGGAATTTTCCAAATATGACCGTGATCGCGAACGATTTGCCAAGCACGTCGTGTCTCACCCCGGCGGCCGCCAAGTGACTGTTGACGTTGGATATGAGCGTTTCCTTGCGCCTGAAATATTCTTCAACCCAGAAATGTACAGCTCCGATTTCCTTACGCCCCTGCCCGTTGTTGTTGATGGAGTAATTCAGCAATCGCCCATCGATGTGCGCCGTGGTCTATACAAGAACATTGTCTTGTCTGGTGGAAGTACCTTGTACAAAGATTTCGGCAGACGGTTGCAGAGAGACATCAAGCATCTTGTCGATGCCAGAATCCGAGCCAGTGAGGTTCGCAGCGGTGGAGCTCGCAGCGGTGGTCTCGACGTCCAGGTCATCACCCACAAGAGACAACGACATGGACCTTGGTTTGGCGGCAGTTTGCTGGGTCAGACACCCGAGTTCCGGTCTTACTGCCACACAAAGGCAGAGGTATGTCACTGTCACACCGAAGGCGAAGGACGTGCCAAATGGGCAGTGAGTGGCCAAGGCTGAGCTAACCCGCGTGAATAGTACCAAGAATACGGCCCAAGCATCGTGCGGAGATTTGCCTTGCTGGGAGGACCTGGTGGCTCATAGAAACATTGTCATTCCGTGCGTTTTGATAGAGCAATCGAAGATATTCATCCATCTACATCCACCACTGGGGGTGAAAGTGCGAAACACGGCGGCCAATGGTGAACAAAGTCAGTCAGACTAACAGGCTTTGTAAGTACGTACCAATCAGCAATGTGTCGAAAGCCAATCCAGTTGCCGCCGTTGAATGTTATCAGCACGGCATGCTGGCTCAAACCAATGGATCGGATAAATAGGCGCAGTTGATTTTTTTTTTTTTTTACTCAAAAAATATTTGAAGGTCAATGTGCCATCACTCAAACACCACGACGCTCTTGTCTCTTTTATCGACAACCAATTGCAATCAGACGACACATCCTACGCCACCCGTCGTCTTGGCTTCAACCACCCAAATTGATCACCATCAAGGCCATGTGATATGGCGCCAAAAGAAGCATGTTACTTGCTCGTGTCGACGACATAACGTCCAGCAATCTGGCCTTCGCTCATCAACTTGTAGACGTCCTGTAGCTGACTCAGACCGACAGTCTTGAAGGGCACCTTGATGAGGCCTCTGCGGTAGAACTCGAGAGCCTCGGCAGTATCTGCGCGATTGCCGACATAACTACCCTTGATGTTGACCATCCGAACTACCGTGTCGAAAACGGGGGCAGAGATGGTCGCATTGGCGGGCAAGCCAATGCACACGACGGTTCCGCGGGCCCGGACATACCGAGTTGCCTGCTGGAAGGGCTTCTCGTGAACGGCAACGAGCAGGACAGCATGCGGGCCAAGGCGATCCGAGCTCGCCGCCCTGACCTCGGCGACGAGGTCCTTGGAGGATTGGAAGTCAACAAAGGTGCTCGCGCCGAGCTTCTCGCACACGCCCTTCTTCTCAGCCCCGCCGTCAATGGCAATGACGTTGAGCCCCATGGCCTTGGCGTACTGAATTGCAAAGGTGCCAAGGCCGCCGCCGGCACCGACAATGGCCACCGACTGGCCGGGCTTGGCACCCGATTCCTTCAGGCCCTTGTACACGGTGATGCCGGCGCACAGGACGGGGGCAACGGCCTCGAGGTCGCACTCCCTGGGGATGCGCGCGACGTGGGCGGCCTTTGCAATGGCGTACTGCTGGAATGAGCCGTCGACGGTGTATCCGGAGAGCAGGGCTTCTCCGCAGAGCGGCTCGTCCATGTTATTGCAGTACGAGCAGCTGAGGCAGGAGCCGTTCAGCCACTTGATGCCCGCGTGGTCGCCGATCTGCACGTCCTTGACGAGCTCGCCACGGGCAACGACGATGCCGGCGCCCTCGTGGCCACCCACGAGGGGCAGCTTCGCGGGGATCGGCCAGTCACCCAGCATGGCGTGGAGATCGGTGTGGCATACGCCCGAGTACTTTACGTTGACGAGAACCTCATCTGGCCCGGGTTTCTGGACCGGGATTTTCTTGTACAAGACGGCTTTTGCACCACTTTCTGTCAGCTCATGTTTCAGAGAGAGTGCACAGCACTAGTCATCGGCTTCCAATGCCGAGGTGTGGGAGCAACCGTACGTCCTCCAGTCTTTTCCACCACCGCCGCGTATTGCTCCTGGGGAATATGGGGAGCAGACATGTTGTCGTAGAGTATGGGTCGTCTCCTTGATCTTGGTGCTTTTGATTCGTGAAGGTGTTGAGTGATTGTATGTTGTGTCGTGATGTGTTGTGGCGTGGATGGGAAAAGGCTGGGTTGAAGGGCTGACTACGGAGTAGATGAGCAAAGATGGAATATATATACTTTCCCCGCCCCCTCTCTTGTACGTCCGTATGCTTCCGCAAACCATGACGTGGGAGTTGTTTACGTAGAAAGCCGATTGATGCATCTTCCCCCCCTTGCCCTGCCACCATGTGTGAAGGACGGTGACACCGGGGTTCTGCACGCGTGAGAGATGGAGCATGCACGGTGGTGAGTGGGGTCAATTTGCCACCTGACCAACGGCTCGTTAGCGGGGCAGCCGGGAAATCACTTTATCGCCTGCATCTCGCCTCGCTCCACCCCACCTCATGCATAAACGCATATGTATACATATGTAATCCGTACGTCGGTTGTTAATAGCAAGCGGACGACAGACCCACGTGCGGCCTTGGCATTAAGATAAGGCAGAGAAGGAAGAGTAGAAAGAAGTGTCGGAGACGGGCGCAACCGCATGGTGGGTCCTAAGACGACTAAGCGTAGTCGTATCGCTATGCGGCACGTGACTTTTGGCAAAGATATAATCAGAAGGGATTATTAAAGGCAGAAGATATAATTAAATTAATTATTCTTCTATTATATAAATAAAAAGGTAAAAGCTTTTCTTTTATAAAAAGAGTAGTTATAGTAAATCTTATATACTTCTTATTCTAATATTATATATCCTTTTAAGGTGTAGTTTAGCTTCCCTAATATAGTCCTACGCGTATAGCGCGTATAATTAGTTATATATAATTAGTTATATTCCCTACTACTAGGTAATATACCCTCTAATTAGTATTAAGGTTATTAAGACTACTAATTATTATATTAACTAGCGGATATATAGTATTATTATTATAGGTAATCCTAATATAAGATTAAAGTAAGCTTTCTTTTCTTACCTTTTTAATATACTTTTTATTAATAGTTTTTATATTTTAATTAATATAGTACCTTTCCCTTTTTATATATTAGCCTAGGCTTAAGAGAAAGTAGATTCCTAGGTAAATTTAACTCCTAATTAGCGTTAAGCTTATATTTTAGCTAATTTAGCCTTAAATTTCCCTCTAGGTAATAGTATTACTTATAAGAATCTTTTTTCTTCCTTAGCTAGCCCTAAGTAGCCTACTAGTAAGTTATTATCTCCTACTAAGGTAGGAGAAAAGTATACTATATATATACCTTTATAATCTTTATATTCTATTAGGTTATAAGTCTAGGGTAAGTATATAAGGTATAATTCTCTATAATCTTTATAAAAGTAAATAGTTTATTTAAAGCTTTACTCTCTCTTTTACTAAGTGCTAACTCTATAGCCTAGTAAACCTAACCTTTATAATACCTTATAGGATATACCTTATAATAAGTATATTTAAGTAAGTATTATAAGTAAGGGTAATCTAGGTTACTACTATAAGGTTAGGTTTAGATAATCTTAGAGATACTACTTATATAAGGTTAGTAATTACTATTATTAGCCTTTATATAATACTTATATTCCCCTTACTAAGTAAATATTATTAGTGCTAGATAATAACACTAAGGTAAGGCACTTTTAACTACCTCTTCCCTTACTTATTTTCTTATAACTATATAAATAGTTAACTAGTGCTATAAGGTACTATAACTCTAATTAGAACTTATTATAAAGCTAGATTTTATATATAATAAGGTTATTCCTAGTATTAGGGCTAAAGCTACTATTAGGGGTTTTTTAGTAATATCTAAGGAGAAAGTAACTATAGTAATAGCCTATCTTAAGGAGGTTATTTACTTTCTTATATAAGTTTTATCTTTTTTCTTTATTAGAATAGTATTTATATATATATTTTTATATAATAGTATTTTAGAGTTTATATTCTTCTAATTCTATTTACCTTAGTAGTGCTTTACTTACTAAGGAAAGAGCCTTTATATATTTTTCTAGGTTAATTAATTTTATGCCCTCTTATTAATATTCCTACGCTTCCTTAGTAACCTATACGCTTTAAATATTATATTATATATATAAATTTACTAACCTAAGTATTAATCTAAAGCGTTTAAATTACTCCTAATTTAATACCTTTATAAATCTATTAATAGGTATTTTAGCTATTAGTAAATATATAATCTTAAAGCTTTCTCTCTTAAATTCTTACTTTAACTATATATTATAAATATTAATATAATATAGTTAAGTATTTAATTACTTACTTTTATTTAATATAAGTTAAATTATTTATTAATTATTATAATTAATAACCTAGTTCTTATAAGTATTAAATTTAATATCTCTAAATAAGTACTATAGACTTATAGTCTCCTTTACTATTTATTATAGAGTAAGTAACTTAGCTTCTATTATAAATATAGTTACTATTATTTAGCACATAGCTTTCTAGATAATTAGTTTACTAAATAAAGTAATTAAGTATCCTTGTAATAACTTATATATCTTAAGATTATTTATAAATAATATATTACTTAAGATCTAAAGAGCTTAAAGTTTAGTGCTTATACTAAAGCATAGTGTAAGTTTATATATAATAAGCAAATAGTAAATATGTGAGGCCCCGCTTATAACACAGCGTGCACACCCTATAGGCATACTAGGCCTAGGGCTAGGTCTATATAACACTAGCAAGCCGCTAGATAAAAGCTAGTAACTTATGTGTATAACACTTAGACCTAGTAAGCTTTAGTAAATATATAAATACCCCTATACCTCTTACCTAGCTATTCTTTATTCTTATAATTCTAAAGCTTCTTCTACTAGCTACCTAAGAGTAATATAAGGAGGAGAACTACCTAATCTATAAGAGTAATATTAGATAATAACTAAGAGCTACTAGATAAGGGTAATACTATAGCTAAGAATATACTATATTCTATAGGTACTATAACTAAAGATATACCCCTTACTATTTATACCTAAGCTATAGTAATAGTAAAGTAAATTACCTAGCTTAAAAAACTCTAGAAACTATAGGAAAGAGAGTAAGAGCTCTAAGACCTATTATAGTATAATACTAGAGAAAAATAATTAAAAAGGTAGTAAAAAGCTAGTACTTCCTTAAGCTATAGTAGCTAAGAGGTTAAAGTTTAGAATATTACTAATCTCTAATATTCTATAAACCTATAGAGATATAAGATATAGATTAATAACCTAAACTATACCTTTAATAAGATAAAGAAGAAGTTCTAATATAACTACTAGAAAATTCTTTTTATACTTAACTATATATATATTAATTATAAGGTAAGATAGGATAGATACCTTAAAGAATAGTAGGCTAATAGCTAGGATAACCTTAAAGATAACTAGGATAAATTTTAGACCTAGATACTTATACTACTTTAGGACTTTACTAATTATAATATATAAATAGTAATATAATTAAAGAATATAAAGTAATATAAGGGTTAAAGCCCTATTAAGTTTAGTATTTTCTTAGATTTACTAGAGAAATACCTAGAAAAAGCCCTAGAAAAGACTTATACCTTTATATTCTTTATAAAGTTACTCCCTAACCTATAGGACTATATTAACCTATATACCTCTATTACTAATAAGACTTAAGAAAAGGTTATATAACTTACCTAGTAATTCTAGGAGGCTATACTAAAGAATAAGTAAAAAAGCCTAAGTAATTAGGAGATAAAGGCCTATATAAGAACCCCTAGCACTATAGGAATAACTCCCTATAAGATTATAGACCTTATAAAGATTAAAGGAATAAGGACTAGGAGAAAGGCCTAGCTACTTACTTAAATACTACTAAACCTAGGGATAAGATATAGTATTATAACTATAATAATATAGGATACCTTATATATTATTATAAGAAACCTAAGAAAGAGTCCTAAGAAAGCTTAGAAAACTCCCTAAGGTAGAAGTAAATACCCTTACCTTTACCTCTAATACTAAGGTACTAATAAGGTATTAGTTTTATATACTAATTACTATTTATAAGTATAAAAATATAAAAATAGTAGCTAATCTAGATAGTTATACTAAGATTAATATAATTAGTATTAAGTTTATAAGAACCTATAAACTTAACTAGGCTAAGGCTATAGTACCTATTATTAAGGTAGTAGGAGCCTTTATAGTCCCTTAATATAGTATTTATAAGGTACTTATTATAATTAAGAACTTAAGAGAAGAAAAAAGGGACCTTAAGCTACTATATATAGCTATAGATAAAGACCTAAGAGTAAGGGGAAGCCTTATATTAATTAAAATATATACCCTTATAGAAGAATATATATACCTTTACCTATATTTATAGAAATAGTGGTTTAAGAAAGGAAAAGTAGCCTTTTTATTATTAACTCCTTATAAATTTATAAAAGTAATATATAATAAGACTATTATATATACTATTATAAGGGTTATAGAAAATAAGTTTATTACCCTTAAAGATAATAAAAAGGCAAAAGTATATAGAACTATTAAAGATATCCCTCTAGAACTATATAAGTTTAAAGATATATTTATATTAGATAAGGTAGGAAGCTTACTATTAAGGAAAGAGACTAACTATATAATTAACCTAGTACCTAGGGCTATACCCCTATATAGACTAATTTACTCTCTCTCCTAAAGTAAGCTAAAGAAGCTTTATAAATATATTAATAAAAACCTATAGAAAGGCTAGATAAAACCCTCTAAAAGCCCTATAGGTATACTTATTTTATTTATACTAAAGAAGAATAGAATACTCTAATTATATATAGATTATTAGGGACTTAATAGAGTAATATAGAAGAATTACTATGCTCTCCCTCTAATTTTAGAGATTCTAGACTAGTGCTAAGGAGCTTACTACTTCTTAAAAATTAATATTAAGGATATATACTATTAAATTTATATTAAAGGAGGTAATAAGTAGAAGACTATATTTTATACCTATTATAAACACTATAAATACCTTATAATACCCTTTAGGTTAACTAATACCCTAGCTACTTTTTAAAGTTATATTTATAAAGTACTCTATAGGCTAGTTAATACTATTTATATAGTATATCTAGATAATATCCTTATTTTTTTAAAGATATAGAAGAAATATACTATATATATTAAGGAAGTTTTAGAATATATAAGATTAGTAAAGTTATATATAAAACCCTTAAAGTATTTATTTTACTAAAAGTTAGTAAAGTTCCTAGGGTTTATTTTATTAGTTAATAGAATCTTAATAAATACTTACTAGGTTAATATAATCTAAGAATAGAAAGAGCTTATAAGCTTTAAGAATATATAGTCTTTTCTTAGGTTTTATAACTTTTACTAATAGTTTATCTATAAATACTCTAGGATTATAGTACCTTTTTATATATTAATAAAAGGTAGTTAAAATAGTATTTAGACTAGGAAGTTTATATTTAAAGTAAAGGAATAGCTAGTGTTTAACTAGCTAAAAGAAGCTTTTTAGTAAGCGCCTCTTCTCTATTATTATAATCTAAGTTAACTAGTGTATATTAAGATAAATACTTTAATTTTTATAATAATAGGAATCCTATCTTAATAGAATAATAAGGGCTATTAGTATTTAGTAGTATTTTAGTTAAGGAAATTTATAAATACTAAGTATAATTATAGTATAGCTAATTAAGAGCTACTTACTATAGTAAAGTTATTTAAATACTAGTAATACTATATTAAGGGTGTAGTAAGCCTAGTTAAAGTCCTATTAGACTACTATAACTTATAAACCTTTATAAGGTAGTAGAAGTTAAATAGAAAGTAAGTAAGATAGTATATATTCCTTTATCCCTTTTACTTTATAATTAGGTATAGACCTAGGAAAAGTAACCTAGTAGATATACTATTAAGAAGGTCTAATTATAAGGGTAAACCCCTAATAAATAGGGCACTATTACTAGAACTTTAAAGGAAAATAGTACTTACTAAAATAGTAGAAGAAGAGAAACTAATATATTAAAGAAGATATAATAAGATACCTTTAAGGGAGGAAAATACCCTAGTCTTAGGTATAGAGAGGCTTAATAAGATATCTTTAGGGGAGGAAAATGCCCTAGCCTTTATAAAAAGAATAGCTAGAGTAGCCTAGTTAAGAAGCTAGTTAGCTACTATAAATCTAGTAAAAGGTTAGCTAACTAAAGGGGATTTTAAGAAGAAAGTAGTGTGTGTCTAAGATATTAGCGTAGTATAAGAGATATAGGGAACTATTATATTACTAGATCCTTACTAATCTAGGCTAAATAAACTATTAGCATAACTACTATAGAAGGCATAGGATTAAGACCTAGATTTATAAAGATAAAATAGTAAGATTAATAACTCCCTAGTAAAAGGGAAGGGAAAGGCTAGTTTATAGTTATATAGTATAAGGGGTTTTCTATTATACTAAGACTAGGTAGTTATTCCCTAGGAGCCTATCTTATAATAAGAGCTTCTATAGCTATACTATAATAATTTACTAGTAAGTTACTTTAAAACTAAGTATACTCTAAAGCTACTAAAGTATTACTTTTAGTAGCTAGCTATAAGTAAGTTTATTTTAGACTATATTATAAGCTATAGGGTTTACTAATAGGTAGTAGCTAGAAAGTATTACTTATATAAAAGCCTTAAATTACTACTAATACTAAGGTAACTATAGATAGAGATCTTAATAGACTTTATTATAGGGTTACCTATTATATAAGTAAGTAAGTAAAAGACTAATATAATCCTAGTAATTATAAACTAATTTACTAAGTATTCTATCTTCCTACCTATAACTACTACTATTAATATAGCTAAATTAGTAAAACTTTTCTATAAAGAGATTAAGCTATAATTTAGAGCCCTAGAGGGTATTATATCTAATAGAGGTTTAGTCTTTATAAGCTAATTCTAGTTAGACCTATACTACCTATCTTAGGTAAAGCAAAGGCTTTCTATAGTATTTTACCCCTAAACTAATAGGTAAATAAAAAGAATAAACTAAGTACTTAAGCACTACCTTTAATATTTTATTATAAAAAACTAATAAATATAGCCTAAGCTACTTCTAATAGCTTAATTTACTTATAATAATATAGTAAATAAAAGCACTAGCTACTCCCTAAACTACTTACTTATAGGCTATTTACCTAAGTTTTATCTAGCTTTTAGGGGTAAGAGCTAGGAAGGGAAGGTACTAGAAGTATATATATATATTATAAAACTATATAAAGTTAGAGAGTGTCTAAAGGAGAACTAGGCTAAAGCTACTAAAACCTAGGTAAAGTACTATAACTAGTATTACTAGCTATTAATACTATATTAAGGTAACCTAGCACTACTATTAGCAAAGAATATTAGGCTTAAGGATATAAAATAAAAGCTAACCCTTAGATTTATTAAGCTCTTTTAAGTACTTAATACTATAGGGAAATAAGTATATAGACTAGTATTACCTAAGAAGTATAGATAGCTATATAATATATTCTATATAAGCCTATTAAAGCTATAGAATTACTATAAAGACACTAGGTATAAGGATATACTAATACTAGACCTTAAGGATAAAGAAAATAAGTATAAAGTTAAGGAAGTTAAGGACTATAAGAGAACCTATAAAGATAATAAATACCTAGTAAAATAAAAGGATTAGCTAAGTAAATATAACTAATAGGTTCTAGTAGAAGATATAAAAGGCGCTTAATATATAATTTAAGTGTTTTACTAAAGTAAATTATATAAGAAAGGTAGTAATATATAGGTAAGTTATAGGTAAAGAGATATAGAGTTATAATAAAAAAGGCCTAGCCTTATTAGCTACTATTACACTCCTATATAAACTACCTTAGACTACTTACTAAATAATATAAGAAAATATACCTAAAGTATAGGAAAAGTTAAGGGGAACCCCTTTATTATTACTCTCTTATAGTAAAAAGCCTAACCCTTATAAATAAAATACTTAGCACTATTCTTATTCTTAGTAATTACCTAGTGTATTACTAGTGTAAAATAATATTTTACTATCCCCTAGGGAATATATCCTAGGTCTAAGTGTTATAGGTATAAAGTTATTTTTATATTTTATATAATCTTAAGTTTATAGTAGTTTAGCTATAGAAAAATTAGTAAATATATAGTAAGGTAAGGTAAAATAACTATAATACTTATATACCCTAGAATTAGGCTTAGGAATATTATAATAAGTAGCTACTATTATAATACTATATACTATTAGTATATAATAAAGGTATACTATTATTAAATATAAGTAAGAGACTAGTAAATATATAGTAAAGAGATAAACCTAATAGACCTTTATAGCCTTAGTTAAGCTAAAAGCAATATAGTGTAATATATTTACATAGTTAAACCTTATTATTAGATAGAGATAATACTTAGTAATATAGAAGTAAGAGGCCTCTAAAAATAAGTAGTCCTTAGGGTCTTCCTCTACTATATTACTATAGATATCTATAAGTATTTAGGCCTAGTCTAAAACTATAAGAAAGTTAATAAAATTACCCCTTATTATAGCTATAGCCTATAGAAATTTATTAGTAAAATAAAACTAAAAGATATAGGAAGAGTAGTATACTTATAGTCTTTATTAGGAGCGTAAGGGACAGAGATAGGATCATCACATAATAGAGCACTAGCAGGACCTCAGACCCACTAGGTTAGGGAGGGGATAGCTAGTAGCTAGATAGTTATATAAGTGTAGGGCAAGGTATTTAGCGAGGACTGCCTATATTCTTATAGAAGGTTAGAGCTTAAAACCTTTATATACCTGCCCCTAGGTAGCACCTTTCTAGCTATAACTATAAATCTAAGCTATTACTCTATTTTATTATCTTTTAACCCTTAAGTTATAATAAATTAAGCTCTTAATCCCTTTAGGGTAATAGACTATTAGCTAGATTATAATATTAGTATACTAGAGAATATCTATATAAAACATACCTATATCCCCTAGTAGTAATACTATAGATAAGTAGGGTAGTAGTAGTGTAGTAGATACTTAAATAATAAATACTAATAATTAAATATATTAGATATTACCTAAGACTAATCTAGATAATAATACTAGAATTAAGAATAATAATATTAAAGAGGTAGTGTAATAGCGTTATAATATTATATAAGCTAAGCTATAATATATGTAGAAAATATAGGAAATTCTATAAATAGAAGTAAAAATTAGGGAGCTTTAGGTAAACCTACTATTAGTTAGAACCTAGTAAGGACCTATAAATCCACCTTCTTAGGTTAGACTAACTACTCCTATACTTACTTTACTAATAGGTATTAAGTAAGTAGTAAATATATACTAATATAGTATTATTAAGATATAGCTATAAATACTATTATATAAGGGGAATACTTATAAAAACCTCTAGAATTTCCTAGTAGACTTAAATATATTATTTAAATTAGACTAATATACCTTTTATAATAATATAATAAAGGTAGCCTATACTAGTAGATACCTTACTAATAATATAAAGTAATAATAGATATACTATATAGCTATAGATAGTTATATAGAATATAAGGACTATAATTAGGTAAGCTTTATTATATAGCTAAAGACTAGAATAATAAATAAGGATACTAAATACTTAGAAGTAACTAAGTTACTACTAAATCTTTAGTAAGGTAATAGCTAATTATTTTAAGCCTTTATTAGGAATTAGACTAAGGTTAAATCTAACCTACCTAAACTAATCCTAATATAACTAAGAATCTATATATTTATTAATAGCCTTAATAATACTATAAGGAAGTAAATACTTAGCTAGGAGTTTTTAATTACTTAGAGCTAGTTATAAGGCTAAGGTAAGAAAGTAAAGGTAGTAATAAAACTAATATAGAGTTATAAGAAGAGTTAAGATAATAAGAAGAAATAATAGTAATTAACTTTACTTATAGATAACTTATAGTAATAAAATAAAGGGTAAGTAGGAAGATTACCTATTATATATTATAAATATAGGAAGCCTAGATATATCTTAATAGCTTACTATTTATTAGACTACTTTATTTATAAGAGTAATAAACACACTATAGAGAAGCATAATAATAGTAGTAATAAAGTATCTAATCCTAATAAGATACCACTTTTATCTATATAAACCTAGGATAGGGGGCTTATTATAGATAAATTAGTAGACCTAAGAGTTAGAGTCTATATATCTCTATAATAAGATTACTAGTAGGTAGTGGTAAAGGTACTAATAGATTTAGGTATATAATCCTTAACTATATACCTAAAGTTATTATCTAAGGAGAATTAGAAAAGAGTTAAAAAAATAGATTAAAACCTTAAAAGTATAAGTAGGGATATAGTTCTATATTAGGGAATTCTAAGGAGATTAGTATTAATAAAGAATAGTATAGGGTTTATAAAGGTCTACTAAGTTAGCTACTTTATTACTAATACTAAAGAAGGGCTACTACTAGGTATAGACTAGATTAGAGAATATAAACTTATAATAATATATTAAAAAGAGAAGTTTTAGAGATACCTAGTAATAAAGGAGCGCCTCTTATATACTTAGGGTAAGTAAAGAGTATATAGAGTATTAAAATAGTTAGTAGTTACTCTAGTACTAGGTTTAGTAAAAGTTATCTTAAATAGCCTAAAGAATAGGAAAGGAAAAGAACTAGAAAAGGACCTACTAGTAGACTTACTAAAGCTAATTTAGGAAATAAGTAGTAAAAAAGTAATAATAGTCTTAGAGTATGCCTATAAGTTATATAAGTAATATATTATAGCTAACCTAAGATCCTTAGATAGTCTAAGTAATAAGTAACCTATAATTAAGTAAGGGCTAAGTAATAATATAGATAAACTAGAGCTCCTAAAGGAATACTTAGAATTTAAAGATATATTTAATAAGGATTTAGTAGGAATGCTTCCTAAACTAGGGGGCTATACTTATATAATTAAATTAGAAAAAGGGAAAACACTACCTTAGGAACTAATATATAACTTAGCTAAGAAAGAGCTAGAGGTACTTAGGGAGTATCTTATAGACATGTAGTAAAAGGGATAGATTAGAAGATTAGTTAGCCTAGCTAGGGCCCTGATTTTATTTATTCTAAAGAAAGGAGGGAAATTAAGGCTTTATATAGATTATAGGGGCCTAAATAAGATTACTATTAAGAATAAGTCCCCCTTACTACTAATTACTAAAATCCTTAATTACTTAAAGGGCGCGGTTATCTAGATAAAACTTAACTTAATAGATACGTACTACTAGCTATATATTTGCTTAGGTAATAAGTAGAAGATAGCATTCTATTATAGATATAGGCACTTTAAGTATCTTATAATACTATTTAGATTAGTTAATGCGCTAGTGATTTTCTAGGAGTATATTAATAAGGTCCTTAAGGATATTATAGATAATATCCTAATCTACAGTAGTAATATAGCTACTTACGCGGGCTATATTAAATAAGTCCTAAGCAGACTCTATAATATAAAGCTGTTTATTAACCTAAAGAAGTGTTAATTTTTAGTTATAGAGGTTAAATTCTTAGGATTTATTATATCTAAGAAAGGTATTATAATAGAACTATTAAGGGTAGAAGTAATTATAATATAGCTAATACCTTATAGCGTCCTAGATATCTAATTGTTCCTTAGGTTTACTAGATTTTATTAATATTTTATTAAGTAGTATAGTAAAGTAGTTATTCTATTAATAAACTAACTTAAGGGGGGGTAACTAGTAACCTTTAAGCTAAAACCCTATAAGCTAGCTATATTTAGAGAACTCTAGAGGTTATTCTAGGAAGCACTAATTTTAGTACACTTTAACCTACTTACTCTATTAAGAGTAAAGATAAATATATTAGGTTTTACTATTAGAGTAATACTTATAATATTAGTGCTAGGTTACTAGTACCTAGTTATATATATATTAAGGAAGTTAACTAATACTAAGTTACACTACCCTACGCTAGATACTAAATTATTAGTAATCTAAGAGGCTTTTAGGGTATAGAGGCATTACCTAGTGTACTTAACTTACCTAATTATAGTAGTAATAGATTACTTAAACTATAAGTACCTAGCTATAAAGCTATAGCTAACTAGTAGGTAGGTAATAGCGCTTAATAAGCTATGCCTATTTAACTTTAGGATTAAATATAGGGCTAGTAAGTTAAACCTTACTAATATATTATTAAGAAGGGTAGATTATATAAGTAAGGATAGGAAAGCAAAGGTAGTAACCTTATAGCTACTAAACTTCTTATCTAAGTTTATAGATACTAATTAATAGAAACTCTATAGTAGTAATAAGAACACTATAAGCTCTATTATATTATTATTTAATATAGTAAATAGTTAGTTATAAAGACCCTATAATAGTAATAAGAATATCTAGGGTTTTAAGAAAATATAACTTAGCTATATTTTTAAGGAAGCTATAAGACTAGATATTATTAAAAGGGGTATTCTAGCTAGTATAGTTACTAGTAAGTAGTAAGGGCGCCCCTTAGAAATACCGCTTAACTATAGTGTACCTATAAGACTAGAAGTAACTTATAAGCTAGCTACTTATAGAGATATTATAGTAAGGATCTAAGCTATATAAAGAACCTCTTCTAAGTTTAACTCTAATACTTAGGATAATAGCTTAGAATTAGATATTCTAATTTAAGTATTATTATTAGGTATATAGTAAAATAATAAGTTTACTATATATTAGAGAAAGCTACTTAAGAGTAGTAACTTAGAAGCGTTATAGATATAGTTAATTAGACTCTCTAAGCTATTAATATTTAAGAGTTAAGTTTATATTCCCTAGGGAATAAGAAAAGAGATTTTATTACTAATATATAATAACCCTACTACTAGGTATTAGGGAGTTAGTAGAATGCTTTATTAAATTATAAGTTAGTACTACTAGCTATTAATAAAGAAAGATATAAAGGTATATATTAGTACCTATATAAACTATTAAGTTTTAAAGCTAAGGTACTATAAGCTATATAGTAAGTTAGCTACTTTACTAGAGCTAGATTACCTTTTTTAAGAACTATTAATAGATTTTATTACTAGATTACTACTAGTTAAAGACACTAACTAAATCTATAATATAATCTTAGTAATTATAGACTATTTTATAAAGTATAGTATCTATATCCCTATTTTAATATAACTAATAAGCAATAGGTTAGCTACTATATTCCTAGAATATATCTTTAGAGATTATAAAGCCTTAGAAGGTATTATAATAGACTAAGGTTCTATATTTATAAGCGGATTCTAGATAACCTTTTACTATCTTATTATAACTAAGTAGCTACTAAGCACTGCTTTTTACCTATAGATAGATAGGTAGATAGAATAATTAAACTAGGTCCTAGAATATTATTTAAGGGCTTTCTCCTATACTAAATAAACTAACTAGGCTAATAACCTATTAATAGTATAATTTATATATAACACTAGTAATTATATAACTTATAGCTATATACTAGTAGAGGTGTTATAAGGGTATAACCCTAGGGGCCTATAGTAAGTAATACCTAATATTTTACTTATAAATAATTAGGCTAAGAGTAGAGTATTATTACTAAGAGAGAAATATATAGTAATTAAATAGCTTCTAATTAACTTATAAGCTTAGTATAAGAAATACTATAACTAAAAAAGGACCCTAAAGAGATTTAAAGTTAGTAATTATATTCTACTATCTATAAAGAATATTAACCTAAGATAGCTAAGTAGGAAGTTAACTATAAAGTACCTAGGCCCTTATAAGATTATAAGGGTAGTTAGGAGTTATAGACTAGCTTACTAGCTAGAATTACCTACTAGAATGTAGTTATATAATATATTTAATATTATAAGCCTTAAACCCTTTAAAGGGGACCTAAGTAATATAGTAGATACTTCTTTACTATAAGATAATATTAAGGATAATAAGTAAGAGTTTAAGGTAGAAAGAATTATCTTATATTATTATAATAGTAGGTATTATAAGTACCTAGTTAAATAGAAGGGCTATAATAGCTTAGAGAATTTATAGGTATTAAAGAGGGATTTTATTATAAGGGATATTATCTATAACTATAAGCGGTAACTAGGTAGCTAGGTTATAGTAGTAAAACCGCCCTTAGTAAATAATACAAGGCAACACCCTATAAATATAGTAAATAATATAGGGTAATATTCTAAAAAGATATAATTATATTACTCTTATAATTATAATATAACTACCTAGTAATAATTACTTAAAAAGTATTTCTTTATTCCTACCCTTACCTTTATTTTCCCTAGAGACTATAGTAATAATAGGTATAGGAGCCTTTAGAGGTATAGGGGCCTTATTATTAGAAGAGTTACCTTCTCTATATATAAAGATATAGAGCTCTCTAGGTAACTTAGAAGGATTAATATAAGTAGGAAGCCTAGAGGTATAAGGAGTAAACTACTAGTAAGTTAGTAAAGAAGTGCCTATAGATATTTAAGAGACCTACTATTAGGATATTCTTATATATATAGTAAAGATAGTTTATAATATTAATTTAGACCTTAAGGTTAGTAATATTAGCTAGCTATACTATAGTAGTGTGCTTATTATACTTAGCTTCCTAGGCTACTTTAGTAGCTACCTAAGTATAATAAATATACCTATACTTATTAGTATTTTTAGTCTTTAGGAGGGTATTATATAGTTTCTACTTAGTGTAAATAGGAGACTATTAGTATATTAGTAATAATTAAGTTAAGAGAACTAGGGATATACTTACTTTATTAAGGTAGTAGTAATCTCCCTTAGGCATAGCTTTAATAATATTAAATAGCTTTTTATAAAGCTATATAATTTAAGTAAGGCACTAGTAGTAGGTTAGTATCTTAAAACTAGAGATTTAGAATAGGTAGTTATACTCTAATATATATCTTATTATTTTAGGTATAATAGGTGTATTTAGCTAAGTTTACTACTATAGGTTAGTAACTATAAGAAGTAAAGAAGTAGTAAGATTATACTATAAGAGTTATTACACTCTATAGGAAAAGGTTTATTCTCCTTAAGATACTAAGGAATAATATAAGTGCTATTCTTAGGCTATATATTCTATATAATAACTTACTAATTACACTATATATATAGAATTTTAGTGTTACTAGCTATAAGTTAGTAGTAATAACCTAGTAAGGAAGTAATAAACTTATATAGAAATTTTAGATACTATTCTCTTTTAAGGTAACTTCTTTAGTAACTTCCCTAAGGGTTTATTTTATAGAGGTAGACCTAGTAGTAGAGTAGGAGTTAATAAATAGATTTTAGATATTATAAGCTAGCTATAGGTTAGTAGTAAGGAAGTAGTAAAGGGAAGATAAGTAAAGATAAAGAAACTTATAATAGTTAGATAGTATATAAGGGAAAGGAAGTATATATATAAGGGGGGAAGATCTAGTCCCTTTTATATTAACCACAGACCCCCTAAGTAATCTACGCACTACGTATAGCTAATGTAGGGATTATAATATTTACTATTATTATTACTATCTATAAATATACTAGTAGCTATAAATATATAGTAACTACACTACTATATTACTAAGACCTATAAATAAGTTTATTTATATATATAGTATCTAATACCCTATCTATTTAACCTAATTATAAAATTTAATATAGGGTATTTACTCTCTTAGAACTATTAGCATAAGGCAAAGAGTATTTACTTTACTATATTAGAGTAGCGAATAGGTTACTATTTAGTATTAATAAATAGGGGGATAATAATATTTATACCCTAGTATTATTAGTGTTATTATTTTTAATAACGCGTCACGCTATAACACATTATACCTAACCTAAACCCTCTATTAACTATAGCCTCTAGTACTATATAGTATAAACGCCCTAAGTAAGTAGCTTATTATATAATTAAGAATAATTATATAAAGAGGGGGTATTATATTAGGAGCGTAAGGGATAGAGATAGGATTATTATATAATAAAGCACTAGTAGAACCTTAGACCCACTAGATTAGGGAGGGGATAGCTAGTAGCTAGATAGTTACGTAAGCGTAGGGTAAGGTATTTAGCGAGGACTGCCTATATTCTTATAGAAGGTTAGAGCTTAAAACCTTTACGCACCTACCCCTAGGTAGCACCTTTCTAGCTATAACTATGAATCTAAGCCATTACTCTGTTCTATTATCTTTCGACCCTTAAGTTGTGACAGTCTTATAAGAATTACTATAGTTATAGTATTAGGTATAGCGCTTAGAATATTTTATTTTTTAAGAATCTATAAATAGATTATAAGAAAATTAATAGTTAATCTATAGTAATATAGGCTTAGCTAGGGAATATTTCTTAAACTTAGTATATCTAGTGTATAAATAATATATATAGCTATATTCTTTTAAGGGAATATACTTATCTTCTATAATAAATATATAGTAATTAAGGACTAGGAAGGGATAGAAACTAAAAGTATAAGAAATAATTAAAAAATTACTATAGTTATAGAAAGAAAGAGTATATAATATAATAAAGAATTATAGGTGAATTTATAGTTAAACCCTATCTATTATTTATTATTATTTTAGAGGCTATTACTAGTTAGTAAATAGCTATAAAGTAGCTAGTAAAAGCTATTTAGGAGCCTAGCTATAAGTAAGGAGGTAATTATAAGGCCTTGCTTATAACATAGCGTGCATACCCTATAGGTATGCTAGGCCTAGGGCTAGGTCTATATAACACTAGCGAGCCGCTAGATAAAAGCTAGCGACTTGCGCGTATAATACTTAGACCTAGCAAGCTTTAGTAAATACACAAATGCCCCTATACCTCTTGCCTAGCTATCCTTTATTCTCACAAAATAGCTTAGTCTATAGCCTTTATATACTCTAGTCCTAGATTTATAAGGTATTATAATAACTTTACTACTATAAAGGTAATATCTAGTCTAATTATAATTATAGTATATAGGATTAACCTAATCTTCTCTTAGTAGATTTTAATTACTTATTTCTTAGCTTTACCCTTAAACTTATAATACTTTACTACTAGGATTAGTATAGTAAGAAAAGTGCCTTTTCTTACTTAGCTAAATTTCTCCCTAATCTTACTAATATATACTTTATAACTAAGATATACCCTTTACTATAGTTAGTCTCTAATAATCTAAATCCTAAGAAAGAATTTTACCTTACCTTTATTATCTAATTTATATACCTCCTTTAGTCCCTTAGAGATTTAGTTAGTAATTTTCTTATTATTCTTATAGAAAGTTATAAGAATATTATTAATAAAGAATATAAGGAAAATAGTCTAATCTTTTATATAAAATAAGTAAGGCTTTTCTTAGCTTAACTTAAGCCCTAGCTTCTTAAGAGACTTACTTAGCTTTTTAAACTAAAGCTATAAAAAGTCTTTTAATTTATATAATACCTTAAGTAATTTTATATACTCTTTAAGTATAGTAAAGCTATTAGGAAGTTTATATATTATAGGAATTCCCTTTTTTTTATAATCTATATAAAGAAAAGTATTTTTAATATTATACTACTTAGTCTTTAAGTTAAACCTAGTAACTAGCACTATAAATATATAGAATATATATACAGTAAGTATTATAGTATAAGTGTGTTTAATTATTAAGGTATCCTAGAGATCTCTACGTATATATAAATATACTTTATAATAGATTAATATCCCCTTCTTATTAAACTTATAAGAAAATACCTATTTTAATAGTAATAGCTTTAATTAAGCTATAGAATACTTTATTTACTACTATATTCCTTGTTCTTTTAGCTTATTAATCTCTTTATTTATTATATTAATCTATTCTTCCTTCAATAGATAATTCTTTACTCTTTTCTATAACTTTAGAGGTTTAGCTAGGTTTAATTAATAAACTATCCTTATTTTTCTCTTTAGTTTAAGGAGTGATTTACTTTCCTTATTATAATACATATTAATTTATTAAAATGTAGGGAGCTGATGCTAGCTGGCAACAGCTCTACAAGTGCAAGCTCTACGGTCTAGGACCAATAGAGCCATAACGCTAATTCTTATTAACGTAACGTAATGGAAGTAGTGGCAGTTATTAACTAATAGAATTTAATTTAGATTACTTTTGTGGTAACTAATAGAGCAATAGAATTAATTTTAGTTAGTTTATTTAGGCAATGCGGCTGTTAGTTAAGAGGCCTAGCTAACTAGCTAGATTAAAAAGATTTTCTTTCTCTTATAGACCTACTAACTATATTAGCGGGCCTAGGCTGCTAGCGAGGTCTTGTAAGCTACTTTTTATTTTCTACAAAATTCATTTGTATATAAAAACTAAAAAATCGACTTACTACTATACATACTAGTAACCTATATGCACTAAATTTTAGTCTAAAAAATATTACTATATAAAAAGAAAGCCCTATCTTCTAGCAATAATTTGCTATATATAAGACTTTTGTATAACCTTTAGTTAAAGAGAAAATCGCTGTCAAAGATAGCTACAGGGTAAGCTGCTTATATCACCACTATAGGGTAGTCTACTTACGTTACTCTAGCTTACCTAATTACTTGTGGTTAGGGTTATGGGCACACTCGTGCCTACAATACTAATTGACATTAGTTATCCACACGGTCAGTCGCAGCTGTTGACAGCTGCAACGTGGTCATTTGTAACCACCTTCGTAACCGTTGACAGCTGCAGTGCAGCTGTTAAGCTTGCAATGCAAGCTTAGTAATATAAAGGTTCTTTGACTAGAAAGGGCTAAAAATAGGTCTTATTTTTAACATAATTACTAAAAATATAGTTTTATAGCTCTTAAAATCCTAATCTCCTAGAAAGAGCTTATAAGTGTTACGTGCTAGAATTGACAAGTGGACTGCCACTTCGGATGTGGCCTCGTTGCCAAGGATGTGTGGCCTGCACGTGACCTAGAACCCCTATATTTGACGATAGCTCTGCCCTCTAGCTAGTTAAATCAAGAATAACAACCTTTAGACACTCTTCTTTATATTATATTTTATATCGTAATAAGTGGTAGCAATTGCTCTTCGATCGTTGCGCACCTCTAGTGCTTTTACTGCTAATAAAAGCCACTAAACCGACTAAGTTAACTAATACACTAAGCCTATTAAAGCTATCCCTTTTACTAGGCTTAATAGTCCCCTAGGCATCGCGCCTATCGTCAGATTCGTTGACCTTTAATCCGACCGTTAGAACTATTAACCTTCGTTCTAACCGTCAGATCTGTTAACCTTCGCTCTGACCGTTAGATTCGTTAACCCTTATGCCGACCTTCGATCCGATTGAATTGAAGACCTTCGATCCGATTGAATTGAAGACCTTCGATCCGATTGATTTGAAGACCTTCGATCCGTTGACTTGAAGACCTTCGATCCGTTGATTTGAAGACCTTCGATCCGTCAGTCTGAAGACCTTCGACCTTCGATTCTTTGACCTTCGATTCAATTCGATCGATTTGTTGACCTTCGTGCCGACCTTCGACCCGTTGAATTGAAGACCTTCGATCCGTTGACTTGAAGACCTTCGATCCGTTGATTTGAAGACCTTCGATCCGTCAGTCTGAAGACCTTCGACCTTCGATTCTTTGACCTTCGATTCAATTCGATCGATTTGTTGACCTTCGTGCCGACCTTCGACCCGTTGAATTGAAGACCTTGTCATAGAAGCTTTTGAAGAACGCAATGACCTTCGAAGGCAGCTAGCCTGTCAGCAAATTCGTCAGCCAATTCAACAGCCTGACCGAAGACCTCTGCAAAGCTCGTTGCCTGACCCGCTGCAACGCTCGTTGCCTAGCCCTTTGCAAAGCTCGTTGCCTAACCCTCTACAACGCTCGTTGACTAGCTAAGCTATTAATTATCAGATCTATCAGCCTGATTAATATAACTATCTGTATGACTACCAATCTGACAGCGATTCGGACTATTGACCTGACCGTCAACTTGACCGTCAACCTGACCGTCAACCTGACCGTCAACCTGACCGTCAACCTGACCGTCAACCTGACCGTCAACCTGACCGTCAACCTGACCGTCAACCTGACCGTCAACCTGACCGTCAATCCAACGATCAATCCGACCGCTATAGTTACAGATCCCGTAGGGCTAGTTATTAATTTAATAACCGATTTAATAACCGATTCAATAACCAATTTAACGACTGATTTAATAACCGATTTGATAATCGATTCGATGACTAACCTGATAACCGATTTAATAACCGCCGGACCTAACGATCTATCTAACTGAATTCCCTTGCAAGAGCCCGCTTCCTAGCTTATTATAAATTCGTTAGATCTTAGATAGCTAGGATAGCTATCTCTTTTATCCGTGGTGCCCGCATTTGTTACGTGCTAGAATTAATAAGTAAACTGCCACTTCGGATATGGCCTCGTTGCCAAGGATATGTGGCTAGCACGTGACCTAGAACCCCTATATTTAACAATAGCTTTGCCCTCTAGCTAGTTAAATTAATAATAACCTTTAGACACGCTTTTTTATATTATATTTTATATTATAATAAGTAGTAGTAATTACTCTTCGATCGTTGCGCACCTCTAGCGCTTTTACTGCTTAATAAAAGCCACCAAACTAACAATTCGTCAACCAATACACCAAGCCCGTCAAAGCTATCCCTTTTACTAGGCCTGATAGCGCCCCTAGGCATCGCGCCTATCGTCAGATTCGTTGACCTAGTCGGTTTGGTGGCTTTTATTAGCAGTAAAAGCGCTAGAGGTACGCAACAATCGAAGAGTAATTACTACTACTTATTATAATATAAAATATAATATAAAGAAGCATATCTAAAGGTTATTATTAATTTAACTAGCTAGAGGGCAGAGCTATTGTTAAATATAGGGGTTCTAGGTCACGTGCTAGCCACATATCCTTGGCAACGAGGCCACATCCGAAGTGGCAGTCCACTTATCAATTCTAGCACGTAATAATAAGGGTCTTTATTCTTAGTCTTTCTAAATTTAGTAAAGAGATCTTTTAGGTCTTAGAGACTATTAATAAGAGCTTTATTAAGTCCTTTTCTCTTCCTTCTTAGTGCTAGAGTATAAGAAGGAATCTAGCCTTACTCTCTCTTAGTTTATAATCTTAAGCTTATTTATATACCTTTATATATTATAACTATTCTAAGGCTCTTTTCTATAATTTCTAGCTATATAGCTAGAGCTCTTTTTAAGCTCTTTATATAGGTAGCTATTCTAGTGTTTACTTCTATAGGTTTATCTTATTACTAGTTTACTTTATTTACTAGCTTAGGTAGTTAATTACCTATTAAGCTATTAATAACTTAGTCCTTAGTATTATTTACCCCTAAGTTTAAACTCTTATTCTATTTTATTTAAGGTTTAATTAGTGCTAGGAAAAGATTTAACTTATTATCTAATTCTATATTAATCTTAAGGACTTAGAATTATACTTTAAGTTTATTAATTAAAAGCTTAATTATACTTTCTTATACTATATTATAAAAAATTAACTTATTAAATATAATATTCCTTATTATTATAACCTTTCCTAGCTTTAGAATCTAAATATAATAAATATTAGAGGTAAAATACCTAACTAGATATCTAATATAACCTCTTAGATATATCTTATAGAACTATTTATATTTATTAGCTTTATAATCTCTTTTAAGGGAATAGGTATAGTAGCTATATATATATAACCTACTCTAATCTAGCCTTAGGTTAGCTATAGGCTCTTATATTAGTAACTAAGTATTATTAAGGAACTAGCTTTCTAGGGTTTCTAACAGTGTTTTCTAACTAGATTATTAACTAGAACTAATATTATATAAGTGTACTACTACTTATATACTCTCTAACTATAGGTTTAGTAGTAGCCCTATGCCTATAAGTATTATATTTAACTATAATATAATTATTTACCTTACTTTTTTTATAGCTTTATTTAGTTTATAAGTATATAGAGGTATAAGCTTAAGATTAATGCCTTATAAGCGTGCTTATATTTAGAAGATTATATCTATAAATTAGCTAATAATAGCGCCTTTATAATCTTGCCTAATCTTTATAATTAATAATCTAAATTATTTTATAACCTATTATTTAAAGTAAATTAGTATATTAAACACTATTACTTATAACTTATCTAGTAATATATAAACTTAAATTATACCTAAGAACTTATTTTCTATAACTAGTAACTAGTTTATACTATTATAACTAGTCTTATAGTCCTAAAGGTTCTAATAGATTCTCTAGAATAGTCTTAGTAATATATATTCTAGTAGTCTTCTTAAAATAACCTAGTAGGTGTAAACTAGCGTATATATCTTATAGTCTTTACGCTTTATTTTATATAATTATACTTCCCTTATATAAGTATAACTCTTAGTAAGAGTATCCTTTCTAAGGTAGCTAGAATATAAGTACTATAGTTCTTTAGGGTTTACTTAATACTTATATAAGGTATAGGTCTTTACTTAGTTAACTATATTATAAGTATTATTTATTTCCTTCTAAATTAATTATTAAGAATATTACTAGTACTATAGCTAAATTTACTACTTACTTAAAACTATAGTAAGAGCAGAGTATTGTTTGTAGTTAGTGTAGTGTGTTTTGTAGTTTTTATATTTAATTTTATAGCTAGCTTATTATTAAAGATATTATACTATAAATTACGTAATCTTATAGAGATAAATCCTAAGAAAAATACTATATATAAAAGTGGGCTTAAAAGTGGGCCCTGCTGCCGAAAATTAGAAACACTACATTTGTAGTGTATTTTAAGTCCTAAAATGTAGTGAAATGTAGTTTTTCTAATTTATAGCCGAAGGACCCACTTTTAGACTCACTTTTATATATAACTACATTATAGTTTTTTAGTTATCTATCTAAAAAAAGAAGTTTTATATCTCTATATATTTTCTAAGATTAGATATATATTATTTGTTAAAAAGAAAATACACTACAAATCCATTGTAGTGCAATACTCTGAGTAAGAGAAAAGAGGCTTATATTAAAGGAAAATAATATTATACTTTCTCTTAAGTTTAGCTAATAATAAGCTCTTATAGAAAAGTCTAATATATAAGGAGTAGTTTACTTTATAATACTAAATACCCTTTTTCTAAAGAAAGCTCTCTAATATAATATTTATATAAAATCCTTCTATAAGTATAATATTTTATAAAATAAGGTTTTCTATAAGTTTTTCCTTTAGCCTATTAAAAATATTCTTAATTATATAAGTATCTCTTTTTATAATTTAGAAAGAGATTATTCTAGCCTTAAGGTAATTATTAAATATTTCTTTAAAGATTCTAGGCTTAAATGTGAGAACAAAGGATAGCTAGGCAAGAGGTATAGGGGCACTTATGTATTTACTAAAGCTTGCTAGGTCTAAGTATTATACGCGCGAGTCACTAGCTTTTATCTAGTAGCTCGCTAGTGTTACGTAGACCTAGCCCTAGGCCTAGTATACCTATATAGTGTGCACGCTGTGTTATAGGCAGGGCCTTATAATTACCTCCTTACTTATAGCTAGGCTTCTAAATAGCTTTTACTAGCTACTTTATAGCTATTTACTAACTAATAATAGCCTCTAAAATAATAATAAATAATAAATAGGGTTTAACTATAAATTCACCTATAATTCTTTATTATATTATATACTCTTCCCTTTTATAACTATAGTAATTTTTTAATTATTTCTTATGCCTTTAGTTTCTATCCTTTCCTAGTCCTTAATTACTATATATTTATTATAGAAGATAAGTATATTCCTTTAAAAGAATATAGCTATATATATTATTTACACACTAGATATACTAAGTTTAAGAAATATCCCCTAGCTAAGCCTATATTACTATAGATTAACTATTAATTTCCCTATAATCTATTTATAGATCCTTAAAAGATAAAATATTCTAAGCACTATACCTAATACTATAACTATAGTAATTCTTATAAAACTATAAGTATACTACTCTTCCTATATTTTTTAGTTTTATTTTACTAATAAATTCCTATAGGCTATAGCTATAATAAGGGGTAATTTTATTAACCTCCTTATAGTTTTAGACTAGGCCTAAATACTTATAAATATCTATAGTAATATAGTAGAGGAAGACCCTAAGGACTACCTATTTTTAGAGGCCTCTTACTTCTATATTACTAAGTATTACCTCTATCTAATAATAGGGTTTAATTATATAAATATATTACACTATATTACTTTTAGCTTAACTAGGGCTATAAAGGTCTATTAGGTTTATCTCTTTACTATATATTTACTAGTCTCTTACTTATATTTAGTAGTAATATACCTTTATTATATACTAATAGTATATAGTATTATAATAGTAGCTACTTATTATAATATTCCTAAGCCTAATTCTAGGGTATATAAGTATTATAGTTATTCTACCCTACCTTACTATATATTTACTAATTCTTCTATAGCTAAACTACTATAAACTTAAGATTATATAAAATATAAAAATAACTTTATACCTATAATACTTAGACCTAGGATATATCCCCTAGGGAATAGTAAAATATTATTTTATACTAGTAATATACTAGGTAATTACTAAGGATAAGAATAGCACTAAGTATCTTATTTATAGGGGTTAGGCTTTTTACTATAAGGGGGTAATAATAAAGAGGTTCCCCTTAACCCTCCCTATACTTTAGGTATATTTTCTTTTATTATTTAGTAAGTAGTCTAAGGTAGTTTATATAGGAGTATAATAGTAGCTAATAAGGCTAGGCCTTTTTATTATAACTCTATATCTCTTTACCTATAACTTACCTATATATTACTACCTTTCTTATATAATCTACTTTAGTAAAATACTTAAATTATATATTAAGCGCTTTCTATATCTTTTACTAGAACCTATTAGTTATATTTACTTAGCTAACCCTTCTATTTTACTAGGTATTTATTACCTTTATAGGTCTTTTTATAGTCCTTAACTTCCTTAACTTTATACTTATCTTCTTTATCCTTAAGGTCTAGTATTAGTATATCCTTATCCCTAGTGTCTTTATAGTAATTCTATAGCTCTAATAAGCTTATATAAAATATATTATATAGCTATCTATACTTCTTAGGTAATACTAGTCTATATACTTATTTCCCTATAGTATTAAGTACTTAAAAAGGCCTAATAAATCTAGGGATTAGCTTCTATTTTATATCCTTAAGTCTAATATTCTTTACTAATAGTAGTACTAAGTTACCTTAATATAGTATTAATAGCTAGTAATACTAGTTATAGTACTTTACCTAGGTTTTAGTAGCTTTAGCCTAGTTCTCCTTTAGATACTCTCTAACTTTATATAGCTTTATAATATATATATATACTTCTAGTACTTTCTCTTCCTAGCTCTTACCCCTAAGGGCTAGATAAAACTTAGGTAAATAGCCTATAAGTAAATAGTTTAGGGAGTAGCTAGTACTCCTATTTACTATATTATTATAGGTAAATTAAGCTATTAGAAGTAGCTTAGGCTATATCTATTAGTTCTCTATAATAAAATATTAAAAGTAGTGCTTAAGTACTTAGTTTATTCTTTCTATCTACCTATTAGTTTAGGGGTAAAATACTATAGAAAGCCTCTGCTTTACCTAAGATAGGTAGTATAGGTCTAACTAGAATTAGCTTATAAAGACTAAACCTCTATTAGATATAATGCCCTCTAGGGCTCTAAATTATAGCTTAATCTCTTTATAAAAAAGTTCTAC
The DNA here is from genome assembly GCA_023658445.1 of Epichloe bromicola. NCBI lineage: Eukaryota > Fungi > Ascomycota > Sordariomycetes > Hypocreales > Clavicipitaceae > Epichloe > Epichloe bromicola. The sequence goes on from CP098268.1 coordinate 5,193,467, forward strand.
TAATTTAGCTATATTAATAGTAGTAGTTATAGGTAGGAAGATAGAATACTTAGTAAATTAGTTTATAATTACTAGGATTATATTAGTCTCTTACTTGCCTACTTATATAATAGGTAACCCTATAATAAAGTCTATTAAGATCTCTATCTATAGTTACCTTAGTATTAGTAGTAATATAAGGCTTCTATATAGGTAATACCTTCTAGCTACTACCTATTAGCAAACCCTATAGCTTATAATATAGTCTAAAATAAACTTACTTATAGCTAGCTACTAAAAGTAATACTTTAGTAGCTTTAGAGTATACTTAGTCCTAAAGTAACTTACTAGTAGATTATTATAGTGTAGCTATAGAAGCTCCTATTATAAGATAGGCTCCTAGGGAATAACTACCTAGTCTTAGTATAATAGAAGACCCCCTATACTATATAACTATAGACTAGCCTTTCCTTTCCCTTTTACTAGGGAGTTATTAATCTTACTATTCTATCTCTATAAATCTAAGTCTTAATCCTATGCCTTCTATAGTAATTACACTAATAGTTTATTTAGCCTAGATTAGTAGGGATCTAGTAATATAGTAGTCCCCTATATCTCTTATACTACACTAATATCTTAGATACACGCTACCTTCTCCTTAAAATCCCCTTTAGTTAGCTAACCTTTTACTAGATCTATAGTAGCTAACTAGCTTCTTAACTAGGCTACTCTAGCTATTCTCTCTATAGGGGCTAGGGCATTTTCCTCCCCTAAAGATATCTTATTAAGCCTCTTTATACCTAAGACTAGGGTATTTTCCTCCCCTAAAGGTATCTTACTATATCTTCTTTAATATATTAGTTTCTTTTCTTTTACTATTTTAGTAAGTACTATCTTCCTTTAAAGTTCTAGTAATAATACCTTATTTATTAGGGGTTTACCCTTATAATTAGACCTTCTTAATAGTATATCTACTAGGTTACTTTTCCTAGGTCTATGCCTAATTATAAAGTAAAAGGGGTAAAGGAATATATACTATCTTACTTACCTTCTATTTAGCTTTTACTACCTTATAAAGATCTATAGGTTATAGTAGTCTAATAGGACTTTAACTAGGCTTACTATGCCCTTAATATAGTATTACTAGTATTTAAATAACTTTACTATAGTAAGTAGCTCTTAATTAGCTATACTATAATTACACTTAGTATTTATAAATTTCCTTAACTAAAATGCTACTAGATACTAATAGCCCTTATTATCCTATTAAGATAGGATTCCTACTATTATAAAGATTAAAGTATCTATCTTAATATACACTAGTTAACTTAGGTTATAATAATAGAGAAGAGGCGCTTACTAGAAGGCCTCTTTTAGCTAGTTAAATACTAGCTATTCCTTTACTCTAAATATAAACTTCCTAGTCTAGATACTATTTTAACTACCTTTTATTAATATATAAAGAGGTACTATAATCCTAGAGTATTTATAAATAAACTATTAGTAGAAGTTATAGAACCTAAGGAAGGACTATATATCCTTAAAGCTTATAGGCTCTTTCTATTCTTAGATTATATTAACCTAGTAAGTATTTATTAAGATCCTATTAACTAATAAGATAAACCCTAGGAACTTTACTAACTCCTAGTAGAATAAACACTTTAAGGGTTTTATATATAACTCTACTAATCTTATATATTCTAAAACTTTCTTAATATATATAGTGTATTCCTCCTATATCTTTAAAAAGATAAGAATATTATCTAGATATACTATATAAATAATATTAACTAGCTTATAGAGCGCTTTATAAATATAACTTTAAAAAGTAGCTAGGGTATTAGTTAACCTAAAGGGTATTATAAGGTATTTATAGTATTTATAATAGGTATAAAATATAGTCTTTTACTTATTACCTCCTTTAATATAAATTTAATAGTATATATTCTTAATATTAATTTTTAAGAAGTAGTAAGCTCCTTAGCACTAGTCTAGGATCTCTAAAATTAGGGGGAGAGCGTAGTAATTTTTCTATATTACTCTATTAAGTCCCTAATAATCTATATATAACTAGAGTGTCCTATCTTTCTTTAGTATAAATAGAATAGGTATACTTATAGGGCTCTTAGAGGGTCTTATCTAGCCTTTCTATAGGTTTTTATTAATATATTTATAGAGTTCTTTTAGCTTACTTTAGGAGAGAGGGTAGATTAGTCTATATAGGGGTGTAGCCCTAGGTACTAGGTTAATTATATAGTTAGTCTCTTTTCTTAATAGTAAGCTTCCTACCTTATCTAATATAAATATATCTTTAAACTTATATAGTTTTAGGGGAATATTTTTAATAGTTTTATATACTTTTACCTCCTTATTATCTTTAAGGGTAATAAACTTATCTTCTATAACCCCTATAATAGTATATATAGTAGTCTTATTATATATTACTTTTATAAATTTATAGGGAGTTAATAGTAAAAAGGCTACTTTTCCTTTCTTAAACCACTATTCCTATAAATATAGGTAAAGGTATATATATTCTTCTATAAGGGTATATATTCTAATTAATATAGGGCTTCCCCCTACTCTTAGGTCTTTATTTATAGCTATATATAGTAGCTTAAGGTCCCTTTCTTCTTCTCTTAAGTTCTTAATTATAATAGGTACCTTATAGATACTATATTAAGGGACTATAAGGGCTTTTACTACCTTAATAATAAGTACTATAGCCTTAGCCTAGTTAAGTTTATAGGTTCTTATAAACTTAATACTAATTATATTAATCTTAGTGTAACTATCTAGATTAGCTACTATTTTAATATCTTTATACCTATAGATAGTAACTAGTATATAAAACTAATACCCTATTAGCACCTTAGTATTAGAGGTAGAGGTAAGGGTATTTACTTCTACCTTAGGGAGTTTTCTAGGCCTTCTTAGGGCTTTTTCTTAGGTTTCTTATAGTAATATATAAGGTATCCTATATTATTATAGTTATAATACTATATCTTATCCCTAGGTTTAGTAGTATTTAGGTAGGTAGCTAGGCCCTTTTCCTAGTCCTTATTCCTTTAATCTTTATAAGGTTTATAACCTTATAGGGAGTTATTCCTATAGTACTAAGGGTTCTTATATAGGCCTTTATCTCCTAATTACTTAGATTTTTACTTATTCTTTAGTATAGCCTCCTAGAATTACTAGGTAAGTTATATAACCTTTTCTTAAGTCTTATTAGTAATAGAGGTATATAGGTTAATATAATCCTATAGGTTAGGGAGTAACTTTATAAAGAATATAAGGGTATAAGTCTTTTCTAGGGCTTTTTCTAGGTATTTCTCTAGTAAATCTAAGAAAATACTAAACTTAATAGGGCTTTAACCCTTATATTACTTTATATTCTCTAATTATATTACTATTTATATATTATAATTAGTAAAGTCCTAAAGTAGTATAAGTATCTAGGTCTAAAATTTATCCTAGTTATCTTTAAGGTTATCCTAGCTATTAGCTTACTATTCTTTAAGGTATCTATCCTATCTTACCCTATAATTAATATATATATAGTTAAGTATAAAAAGGATCTTCTAGTAGTTATATTAGAACTTCTTCTTTACCCTATTAAAGGTATAGTTTAGGTTATTAATTTATATCTTATATCTCTATAGGTTTATAGGGTATTAGAGGTTAGTAATATTCTAAACTTTAACCTCTTAGCTACTATAGCTTAAGGAAGTACTAGCTTTTTACTACCTTTTTAATTATTCTTCTCTAGTATTATACTATAATAGATCTTAAAGCTCTTACTCTCTTTCTTATAGTTTCTAGAGTTTTTTAAGCTAGGTAATTTACTTTACTATTACTATAGCTTAGGTATAGATAATAAGGGGTATATTTTTAGTTATAGTACTTATAGAATAGGGTATATTCTTAGCTATAGTATTACCCTTATTTAGTAGCCCTTAGTTATTATTTAATATTACTTTTATAGATTAGGTAGTTCTTCCTCCTATATTACTCTTAGGTAGCTAGTAGGAGAAGCTTTAGAATTATAAGAATAAAGGATAGCTAGGTAAGAGGTATAGGGGCACTTATATATTTACTAAAGCTTACTAGGTCTAAGTGTTATGCGCGTAAGTCGCTAGCTTTTATCTAGTGGCTTGCTAGTGTTACGTAGACCTAGCCCTAGGCCTAGTATGCCTATGGGGTGTGCACGCTGTGTTGTGGGCGGGGCCTCACATTAAAGTAGCTTATATTATTAATAATATAAAGAGCGCTATAGTTATTAAAGAGAGTACTCTCTAAGAGTATATACTTTATATTCTTTAGTATAATATAGCTTCCCTTTAAAGAAGCTTTACTCTTTAGAATCTTTAGGTTAATAATTACTATAGTAATAGCACTAGGTAACTTCTCTCCTTTATAATCTTTAGTAACTTTTATTATTTACTTGTTTTTTACTACCTTAGTATATAAGTTTTTTTATTTTATACTCTTATAGTATTTCTTAACTTTCTTATAGTTAACCTTTATAAAAGGCTTATATTCCTATACTTTCTTACTAGTTACTATATAGTATAAGGTATAGTAAGCTTAGGGAGACTAAAAGTAAGCACTTAGTGCCTTACTTATCTAATAAAGGTACTTCTTTAGACTATTATTTTTTTAGTCTTATTTTTATTACCTTAGTTAGAGTATTCCCTAAGAGTAGTTATATATCTCCCTTTACTAAAATTAGTATATATAGTTTATATTACCTTATAGTATTAAGTATACTTAGCTATAATACTTATAAAAGTAATATTTATAGGAAAAAAGTCTAAGGTCTATATTAGTTATATAATCTTAGTTTTTACTTATTTAGAGTTAAAGTATACTCTAATTACTATAATAAAGTTATAAATTATATTAAAACCTTAAACTTTATTAATTTTATATATTATAGCTTTTTAGTATAGCTTTTTTTATTACTTATTCTAATACTTAAATTATATATTTATATATTTAGTATTATTAAAATATACTATATACTTAGCTATAACTTTTACTTTAATAATAACTTAACTAAGTAAGAACTTTTTCTTAAGCTTAATAAAGATTTAGTAAAGAGTTAGCTTCTTATTATTAGTATTTTTCTCTTTAATTTTATTAATTATTATTATATAAGTATTAGAATTAATAGTACTAGTAATCTAGGTTTTAATAGTTCTTTCTCTTAACTTAGTTACCTTATATACTTAATACTTAGATATATACTAATAAGAAAGAAAGAAAAAAGCCTCTTAGAAAGTAAGCTTAGTCTCCTTATTTCTTTAGTTTCTTATAATAAAAGCTTTATATACCTTTAGTATAATTATAAAAAGCTTTTTAAGATAGTTAGTATTAAGCTTTAGAAGCTAAGAATTAACTCTTTCCTAAATCTCTTAGCTCTAGGTAGCTTACTTTAATACTTTATACTATTTCTCTTATTTATTAAATAAGACTAACTTAATATTAGTCTTAAGACTTAGGTAAAAAAAGATTAAGGTATTTATTATAAGTATAAATTAGTAAGTAAGGTATAGTATATATATAGGTCTTATATATAAGGGATTTAGTAAAGTTATAGGTATATACCTCCTAGGCTTATAACTATTACTATATAGTATATAACTTTTAGTAAAGATATAATTAAAAATAATTATTAAAGGTAAAAGATATAATTAAATTAATTATTCTTCTATTATATAAATAGAAAGATAAAAGCTTTTTTTTTATAAAAAGAGTAGTTATAGTAAATCTTATTGTCAGGGAGACCTCCTTGAGGTATCGGATGTGTGGATGCAGCCTGCGCAATGACTGGGTTGAAACCCTTGATAAGACAACGGTAGAGACAATGTATCAGAAGTACCTCCGTAGACTAGTCACTACCATAGCGCACTATGTACCTTTTAGGTACAAAAGTTAGGTGCCGTCTATACCTCTGATTAACCGAAAGGGAACCATTTTTATTATCTATACTAACCCCTACTTTAATAGTTATAAGCCTAGGAGGCTTTAATTACCCTTATTATTAATTATTATAGATAATATAAGCTCTGTTAATGTTATTAATTTAACGCTTGCTAATATTAAGAGATAATCGCCCTTTATTATATTAATTAGTTAAACTATATAACCTATGCTTCCTTTTAACTAGTATAGTTTCCCTTTATAATACCTAAAGAAACTCTAAATATAGTGTTATTATTAGAGAAGGACTAGATTAAATAGTTTATATAAATTAAGAATTACGTGGAATCCTATAGTATCTAGGAGTATATTAATCTAAATTAGGATAAACTACTTAAAGAACCTATAATACCTATATACCTATAAAGGGGTCTAAGACTAGAGATTATAGAGAATAACCCTAATATTATTAAAGATTAGAAGCTTACTTATAAAGATATAAAAGATAAATATAACTTCTAATATAGAGATTTATAAGTTAATTTTATAAAGTATTATAACCTATTAAAGTAGATACTAAAGATTAGGAAATATATCTATAAGACTCTCTTAAAGAATATTTAAGACTCCCTTAACTTTAATACTAAAGAGGAAGGAAAGGAGTTAGTTTATTAGCACTCTTAAAGGATATTAAAGCTTCTTTAAGATTAGTATAAGCTAAACACTTAGAAAATGCTAATTCTTATAGAAATATGCCTTAATAATTACTTATAAGCTAAGGGTACCTATAATTAGTATAAATAGGTAGTAATAATAGAGGTACTATAGAGAAATTATTAGGATCTAGAGACCTAATAGACTAAGGAGATAATATTATATAAGTTTATAATTTCTTTTTATAGTAAATTTAAATTATTTTAGAAGAAATAGAATAATTTTCTTAATAAAGGTATAAACTAAAGCTTCCTTAAAGCTATTATAGAGTTTAAAAGAGATTATAAAGCTCTATAGAGCGTACTAAAGTTAGCTAATATGCTTACTACTAATAGATTAAGTAGTTAAAGTAAATTAGAGAAAAAGAAGTACCCTAGATATATAAATTATAATATTTATAATACCTTAAAGTAGTAGGAATCCTATAATTTATTTAAGGCTATATATAAGCTAGAGGCTATACTAAAGGACTAGGAAGTTAGGAAGAACTCTAAAGAGAATATTAAGAAGTATCTTAAGGAGAATCTATAAGAAAAGTCTAAGGTAATAAGTTAGAAACCAGAGAAGAAGAGTAGTAAGATATTTATACCTTTATAAAATCTAACTAATAACTTAGTTATAGTTACCCCTGGTAAGAAGACTATAAATATATTATTATTTATATGCTCTAAATAAGGTTAATAGGTAAAGGAAAGCGCGAATTTAATAACTAATACTATAGATAGCTTAGAATTAAGGCAGAACATAGTCCTCTATAACTCTAGAGCTAATGTTTATATATTTAATAATATCCGCTGGTTTAATTAATCTAAATTTAATAGAAGCATTATAATAGAGGTTAAAGCTAGAGGCATAATATATATAGCTTTAGAATAGGGCCCTATATGTATTTCTATTACGGATCCTGTATTATAGAATATAAGGATATTAGTATTAGAGACTACATTATTTATTCTAGAATTCCATGTTAATCTAGTATTAGTAATAATTCTTATAAGGGTAGGTATCTTCTAGAATTAGAAGAAGTTATTTCTATATTAAGGGATAATACCTATAGCTAAAGTCTATAATATTAATAAGCTTTATATATTATTAAGACTATTAGAGGATCTAAAGAAAGCCTATACTATATCTAGTAGAGCACTAAGACTACCTATAAGAGGAGATATAGACCTTTAGTATTAATAATGTGGTTATCCTAGTATTAAGGCATTTATAGAGCTTATAAATATAGCTTTAGGTATTAAATTAATAGGTCCTAAGCTTATATAATACAAGATATATACTATAGGTAAGGCTAAGTAATAGAGATTATAGGTTATACCTAAGGGACTTCCTTAAGAACTAGGTTATAGCCTTTTAGTTAATCTAGATTATTATAACTCTTCTTATTAGAATAGTAATAGGTATTAGTGCGTTTTTACCTACCTTATAACCTTAATATAGTTCTTCTATTTATTTAAGATAAAGGATAGGATTTATAATAGCTTCTATATAATAATAGTATTCCTAAGCACTTAATTTAAGGTTTAACTACGCTTTTTACATAGTAATATTAAAAAAGCCCTCTTTATAGAGAATATAAGGGATAAGATAGCCTTTACTAGCATTATAGTCTATAATTCAGCTCCCTTAACGCCTAGTTAGAATAGAAAGGCAGAGAGATCTAGGGGGGTAGTTAAGTAGAAAGCTTATACTTTAAGTCTTAAAGCTAACCTTTTATTTAATCTTAATAATAAGGTCTTTAATACTATAGTTTATCTATTAAATTATATACCTTTTAAATATTATAGGAAGTAGACTATACTATATAAACTTTAGTAAGATTAGGCTAGAAAAATAGTCCCTATATACTTAAATATAGTAGAGGTCTAGAAACCTTTAATTATATATCTATAAGCCTATAGATATAAAGCGTTTCCTATAATAATAAAGGCTCTAGAGCATATTAAATCACATAATATAATACTATAGTTAGAGTAGAAAGCTTATATTAGATACCTTATTAGTTATAGAGGCAAGTCCTAGTATATTATATAGGTGCCTTTGCTTTGTAATTATAAGGTTATTATATTAGTATATGTTTAATTTAATAAGAACTCCTTTTTTAAACTAGAAGAAGAGCTAGAATTAGCCTAAAAGGAGAAGATATTAATAATTACACTACTTAAGAAACTTAAAGCTAATAATATTAATAAGGAAATTAGTTAAGACCTTATTAGAATAAAATTAGAAGATAAGAATTATAAGAATTATATCTCTTTACCTTTAAATATAGAAGGAGAAAATAAGTAGTTTAAAGTAAAAACACCTCCTTATATAATAGGGGAAAAAGATAACCTTTCTAGTGTACTTTTAACCCCTCCTAACTCTTCTTATAAGGCGCTGGTTACTATAGAGAATATAGAGCTTTAGGTATAAGGTAATAATACGCTATTTTATAAAATTAATAAATTAGTATATAATATAATAATTAAACACACAGAGACTACTATAGAGACTAGTAAAATTACTAGTAAAGGAAGTAAGGTTATAAAGAATTATTATCCCTAGGATAATAGTATTAATCTAGATAATATTATTACTAGAAAACACTAAAGAAAGGAGATATATAAAGCTAGGTAGGTATAGTTTACTTCTGCTTTTTCTATAGTATTATAGGGCATTTAATATAGTTTATAGATTAAAGATATGCTACTAGAACCTACCTATTATTATTAAGCTATAGCTTTAGCCTATTATAACTACTAGAAGGAAGTAATTATAAAGGAGCTTTTAAAGCTTCTATCCTTAAACTACTAGGAGGATATACTAGATAAATTATTTAATCTAGAGAAGTAGAAGGAAATTATAAACCTTAGCTAGGTCTTTAAATATAAGACTAATAAAAAAGGAGTAGTTATAGAGTTTAAAGCTAGAATAGTTATTTAAGGTAACTAATAACTAAAGAATAACCTTAATAACTATACTACTATACTTACTTTATAATCTCTATATATACTACTTATAGTCTATTATACTAATAATCTTAATACTTAATAATATAATATTTAGAATGCCTTCCTATATATAGAGCTTAAAGAACCTATTTACTATAAGCCCCTAGAGGGTATAAATATAAAAGGTTATCTCTAGAAGATAATAAGAGTATTATATAGGCTAAGGGAAGCTTCTTAATAATAGTTCTTATATCTTATATAATTCCTATTAAAGCTAGACTTTATATAAGGAAGGGAAGACCTATATATCTTTATAAAGGGTAGATTTATCCTATTCTTCTATATAGATAATATTATAGTAATATACCCTAATAGATTTAAAGTAGAATTTAAAGAGCTTTATAAATAACTAATAAATAGTCTTAATATTAAGGACTAGGGCAACCTAAAGTGGTTCCTAGGTATTAAAATTATTAGAAATTATAATACTAAAGAGATATAGTTATTATAGGAATTATATATTTAAAAGATTACTTAGAAATTTATTCCTAATATTATTAATAGTAATTTAAAGAGCTTATCCCCTACTTCTCTTCCTATAGCTATAATCCTTACTAATACTAGTAAAGCTACTAATAAAGAGATTAATTATTATAGAGTAGTTATTAGCTCTTTAGTATATCTATATATTATTAGAAGACTTAATATAGCCTTTATAGTATTAAAGCTTACTTCTTTTATAATAAATCTATTAGTAAAGTATATTAAGCTTACTAAAGGAGTAATTTTATATGCTTAGAATATGAAGAGGCTATGTATTTACTACTTAGGAGTAGATAGTTTTAATATACTATTCTTTAGTACTAATACTTTACTTAGTAATAATCCTAATACTTAGAAATTAATATAAGGTTATATCTTTATTATATATAGTGCTATAATTAATTAGAAGTTAGGTAGGTAATATTATATAATAACTTTAAGCATAGAAGTAGAGCTTTTTACCCTAAATTATAGTGTAAAAGAGTGTATATCTCTAGGAAGACTGCTTTATAATATTAAGGTCTATATACTACTACTCTTAATTATCTAGTATAATAATAAGTAGATAATCTAGATTACTAAATATATAGAAAGAAGGCTTTAGACTAGCCTTAAGTACCTTAATATAAATTAAATATAGATTTAAGAATAATATATAATAGATAATATTAAGGTTAATTAGATAAAGACCTCTAAGATACCTATAGATAGCTTTATAAAGCTACTTTTAGGTTAGATATATAGGGACTTCTACTATAGAATTAGCTTATAAGAGATTCCTATCTAATTATAATACTAGAAATTATTTATAATCTCTTCCTATAGCTTTAATCTCTAGCTTTAATAGATATCTTAGCTAGGGGGGGTGTATTAGGGAGACCTCCTTAAGGTATTAGATATATAGATATAGCCTACGTAATAACTAGGTTAAAACCCTTAATAAGATAATAGTAGAGATAATATATTAGAAGTACCTCTATAGACTAGTTACTACTATAGTGCACTATATACCTTTTAGGTATAAAAGTTAGGTACTGTCTGCACCTCTGATTGACCGAAAGGGAACCATTTTCATTATCTACACCGACCCCTACCTTGACACTTATATACTTCTTATTCTAATATTATATATTCTTTTAAGGTATAGTTTAGCTTCCCTAATATAGTCCTACGCGCATAGCGCGTACGATCGGTCGCGTACGATCGGTCATATTCCCTGCTGCCGGGCAATAAGTCGCCTAGCGAAGACGACCCACATTGTAAATAGGGGAGGTTAGAGTTCGAAACCTTCAACACACCTGCCCCTATCATAGCAGCGACTCGGAATCTTGACCTTCACTCTGCATGGATGCGGGACATGTGCGATGTATCCGGGCTAAGCGTTAGTTATTGCGCAGAAGCTGGAGGCTGGCATGACTTCGCACAAGACAGCTAGGGAATGAAAAGGGGGCTGACATAAGGAAGTCAGGGGATATAAGGGGCACACATGGTAAGGGATAGGCATCCTGCCTTCCTTTCTTCCCTCCTTCAGTTTCTTAATTCTGCGGAGCATGTCGACGCCCAACAGCAGTTGCCCAGGGTCCAGCCCATAACAACCCCCTTTAGCCATGACACTGTAACAGGAACAGGCTGAAAGCAGGCCCCAAACAGGCTATATAACGTGTTTCCCAGGCTCATATTATCTAAGATTTACCTACAAGTACGGAGTACGTCCGTATCATAAGACACAATCGAGCTGTTTATATTCTTGCCTAATACAAACATCTACTTGAAAGCTATTGAAATACCAGCTATAAATTCCCCTTTTATCCCCCACTCTTCTCCATTATACATACCCATCGGAATGAGTGAGTTGACCCTTTTCAACCTTGTTTCCCCTTCTACCAGTGCTAATACGTGAGAGAAGGGCTCTCAAATCTTGTCGTCTTGGCTACTGCAATGACGAGCGCTGCGCGTCGTGGCACCCCAGTCCACGTGGTGTTTACAGGCAACATCACATACAACCCCGCGCTTGGCGAGGATGCCTACACCAGAATATTCCACGAAGGACCAAATAAGTTCATCAGTGACAAGTGCCATAACGAACTAGGTGCCAACAGTGTCACCGGCAAAGGTTGTTCCTTCGATGATAAACTCAACATGCCCGTCTTTGAGATAAATTGCGACTGCGCTCATGGTAACACGGAGTTTCCAATAGAAATTGATCGGGATGGCTGGAAAGCAGAGGGCAAATCGACTGGGAAATGCTGAGCACTCCTACAAGTAATTGGAACATTACCACGTGGGTTTTGTATTATAAAAGTAGATGTGCTCTCTGATCTACGGATTCGTGCCTAGGCTTCTTTCTTAAACATGCCTTCTATCAAAGGCTATTACATAGGGCTTGTGGCCACAACCCCCTGTTCTGATAAATCGCGCACTACTACTCCGTCTTATGTGCGCATGCCATTTCCAGCAAGGTGCGGCACCTAGGACGAGGTTAGGTAGCTTCTGCCCAGCCATGCTTCTGAATCAACGGCTTGACGAATGCCATGTTGAATGAATGGGGTTTCTTGTTTCTCGGGGTACAAAGTCCGGCCCAGCAGCCTTCTGAGGCAGGAGGCCCCTTGACTTCACTGCTAGAATGACATGGTCACGACGGCCGTGTAATGTTTCATCTTTTGTATTTGTAATTCAGCCCGAGAATTCGGTGGGAGAATTCGCGTTCTCTTCGTCCCTTGATCGGTTTAAACGACCCTTTTGAAGTCTCCATCGTGCCATCTGGGCGCCCACCATGCTCAGATGGCGCGAGACAACTCAGATGGCACAATAAAACTCCATAAGCGTCGCTTGAACCGATCAAGTGACGAAGAGAACGCAAAACCTTCCCACCAACCTGGACATGCCCGTTACAGCACCGGGGCGATGTCGCACCACAACAACGACCTGAAGCTTCGCAGAGAAAATCCTCAACGTAGAGAAGAAGAAACAAAAAAAAAAATTTATTCCCTTGGCGCCATATAAAATCACGACTCCAACATGGCTCTTCCCTCGGCACACATCATCATATCCCCCCTCCACTCCCTTCTTGATGTCGCGTGTCCTACGAAGCAGCCGGGACCTCGACCGAGCGCTCCGCGCCATCGACCGTGGCGAAATTCACCTTCTTCCCCGTCTTGGCGATCTTGGCCAGGACATGCTCGTACGGCAAGCTGGTGACGACGGTGGCGGTCTGGTTCTCGAGGGAGACTTCGTAGCTGTCGACGCCTGCAATTGTTGCCGTCAGAGAATGTCAGCAGCGGTCCCCGGGTTCACACTTCTGGCCCTTTTCTAACCCTGCCAGGGCGTGTACGTACCGTCCAGCTTCTTGAGGACGCGGTCGATGGCGCCGGAGCAGCCGCCGCAGCTCATGGACACGTTGAACTGGTACGTGTGCGACATGGTGGGGAAGGGGGGTAGTTTTGTTTGTTTGTTGTATCCTGTTGTATTCCTCTCTGCTGGAGACAGGAAATACGAGACGATGGAGGCCGGGTGTCAGATGGAGAGCTGTAGGATGGAGAGTTGTCAGATGGAGGAGGAGGAGTTTTAACAAGGGACGGGTCGAGGAAGGACAAAGATTATTATTAGTCAGTCGACTGATGCACGGAGTAGGTGGAGCGGTGGAGCGCCAAACAGGCGAACAAACAGGCCATCTCAACTTGGAACCGGTAAGGCTACACTTTCGTACCGACCCACTCTTCTTGCTGGCAGACCTTGAGTAACAATTTTTCTGATTGGTTCACATCCCGGTCGGTACGAAACTGTAGCCTTACCGGCTCCAAGGAGTCAACACAACACGGCGCTAACAAGTCGCTAGTCGCTCGTATCAAGACCGCGTCTCACATTTTCTCCGAACAAATCCGTCGTCGTGCTTGGTTACAACAAGGCCTCCGGTTTCCGTTTCAGTGTCCCCATTGTCCCCGTTGATACAATTGAAAAAAAAAGAAACAACCGTTGCGTCCTTTGCATCCTCGGCACGGCCCGCCCACAGCCACTTGCCTCTCCCGCTCCAACCATGGTCCGGCATCATTCCAGGCTTTCTCGTTTGAAGGACAAAGGACAAAGGACACTGGATCTCGGCCTCAACACTTCCAACCGACAACAGCAATACCAACGACAACAACAACAATGGACCAAAAACACCAGCCACTCTGAGACTACCTACTCTACTCCTGCACAGCCTTGACGGCCCGGAACTCAACCAGGAACCTCTCCTCCTCCACGTCATACACATGCTCCGGCAGCTCGCAGGTCAGCAACGCATCCTCCAGCTCCCCCATCCACATCTCCCGCTCACCCGCCTCCCAGCTGTTCGTGCCGTCAAACGGATCCCTTACGCACATGATGACCACCTCGGCCGTCTCCTCCTCCAGCACCCACCGCGGCTGTAATTCGGCCGCAATCCTCTCCTCCAGCTCCCCCGTCGCGGGGTCGACGCCCGTTTCGGTGCCGTCGGTGCCGTCGTCGTCGTCGTCGTCGGTGCCGAGCAGATGCCGCCGGCGCTGGCCCCTCGGGAACCGCCGCGTCGTCGGCGCGTACTCGAGCTCGGGGAGCGCGCCCCAGACGCACGACAGGCTCTTCAGCCCGGGGAACCAGCACATCAGGTACCCCAGCTCCGTGAAGGAGTAGTACGCCGTGAAGGCCGGAAACGCCAGGTGCCGGATCCGCGCGGCCGTCTCCTCCAGCCCGTCGCCCTCGAACGAGAGCTCGCAGAACTCCTCCCACTTGTCGCGCGAGACGTAGAGCGCGTCGCGCGCGGGATCAAACGGCCGCGCGAGCACGTAGCCCCCGGTCTTCTGCCTCCAGCGCAGCTCCATGTCGCGGGCCCGCGCCCACTGGAGCGTCACGCCGCGCGACTCGGCGTCGACGTGCAGCGACGCCGGCATGTCGGCTTGCACCAAGGGCGTGCGCGAGATGCCCGCGTAGCGCTCGTCCTCGCTCTCCGGATCGAGCTGCTTGAGGAACAAGTTCCTGTTGTACAGGTACATGGTGGGCTTGTCAAACGCCGACAGGTACTCGCGCCATATCAGGAGTCGGATCTCGGGGGCGAGACGGGCGAATTGCGGAAAAGTCGCGGGGGGGGAGGACATTGTAGGAAGTGTAGGCGCAGGCGCAGGCAGATGGATGCGTTGACCCGCATCGAGTGAGGTTAAATCGGCGTCGGCGTTCACGAGAACAAGTGACGCGTAGAAAGAACCACGCGGAACTGCGTCGACGTTATTGAGTGGGGGCGGATGGGTGGGTGAAGCTTTCCAGAACGGCAAGCAGAGATGTTTTTTTTTTTTTTTAAACAAATTGGCAAGAACGGTGACCCACCCGGGTGCATTTCTCATTTTGCACTATTACCCGGCACACCCACCACCACTTTCCGGCATCAATTCCGCATTATCCTTGTTCTCTTCTTTGGCATCATCTTTATAAAAAAAGGTGACGGAAACCCCGCTATAAATTCATCGAGGGATTCAATGAAAGCTACCATGATGTCCCTTGGCTTCCGCGGAATTTTTTTCTCGCACAGGACAATTACGCGGGCTAGTAATAGTACATGACCCATCTCCCTTGCACCAACGTACTTTGATCCAACACAAGTCTTCATGACCTGACGGAACTGGAACCCCTGTTCATTCCCGCACATATTCATATAAGATCCCGTACCCTCATTCTGATTCATTCAACGCCACCCCCCACCACACACACGCTTGCCTCAGAGGTGAGCAGAGAGGACCTTCTCCTGGGTGTCGGCCAAAGCCCAGTCGCTGGCGTACTTCTTGCTCCGCACAGACGTGGCCTGCTCCTTGGTGAAGCCCTTGGCCTCGGTGGCGGGGTTGTATCCGAGGCCATTCTTCCTGCCGACGGCGGCGTCGTCCATCTTGGGAGCGGCCTTGCCATCGGCGCGCTTGTAGACGGTGACGACGACGGCGCCGCCGAGGCCGAGGTTGTGCTGCAGGCAGTACCTCGTGTCGGGGACCTCGCGGTTGTTGGCCCATCCCCTGAGGTGCCAGACGAGCTCGGCGCACTGGGCGATGCCCGTGGCGCCGAGGGGGTGACCCTTGGAGATGAGGCCGCCGGACGGGTTGACCAGGTACTTGCCGCCGTAGGTGATGTCGCCGCGGCGGACCAGCTCGTGGGCCTTGCCCTTCTCGCACAGGCCGAGGGCGTCGAGGGCGACCATTTGGTTTGCGCTGAAGCAGTCGTGCAGCTCGACGACCTTGACGTCGTCGGGGGTGATGGCGGCCTCGTCCATGGCCGCCCCGACGGCGTGCCGCGTCATCTCGTAGCCCATCAGGTCGATGGAGCTGCGGGAGAAGAGGCTGGGCGCGTCCGTGGCGAGGCACTGGCCCGCGATCTCGACGGCGTGCTCCCGGAGGTGAGGCCGGGCGTCGAGGAAGGCCTGGGAGACGAGGATGGCGGCGGCGCCGCCGTCCGAGGTAGGGCAGCACTGCAGCTTGGTCAGGGGCTCGAAGACCTTGGGCGCCCCCATGATCTGCTCGAGCGAGTAGACCTGCCGGAACTGCGAGTAGGGGTTGTTGGGCGAGTGGGCGTGGTTGACGCGCGCAATCTCGGCAAAGTCGGCGTCCTCGGCGCCGTACCTCTCCTTGTACTCGCGGCCGGCGTTGCCGAACATCTGGGCGGCGCCGGGGGCCGGCTCGAAGCCCCTCGTCTCGGCCATCATGTTGACCGTGGTGCCCAGGGGGTTCTCGCGGTCGTTCCAGAAGCTCTGCAGGCTGCCGGCCATCATCTTCTCGAAGCCCACCACCATGACGCAGTCGGCGGCGCCGCTCGCGACAAAGGTGCGGCCCATGGCCAGGCCCGTGCTGCCCGTGGAGCAGTTGTTGTTGACGTTGTAGACGGGGATCTTGGTCATGCCGAACTGGTAGAAGACGCGCTGGCCGCAGGTGCTGTCGCCGTAGCAGTAGCACGCGATGCCCTGCTCGACGTCGTCGTAGTTGATCTGCGCGTCGAGCAGCGCCTTGACGCCGGCCTCGAACCCGAGCTCCGTGTAGTCGACCAGGCCGCGCGGCTTGATGAACTTGGTCATGCCCACGCCCAGGACGTAGACGGGCGACTTTTGCTTGTTGGCGGGCATGTTGGCGGATGTGTTGTTGTGTGGAGGGTGAAGAAGGAGAAGTCGAGTCGAGTCGAAACACGACAAACGGCAAATTCCCACAATGACAAGGGCGCGGCTCCTTGTTTTTATGTCATCGGATTGACGGACCTTACGGACCTTGGCATTCGTGGGGGGAGGCCGTTCAACGTACGTGCGGGGCCGCGGGAAGTTTTGACTCGAAACAGTTCCGTACCGAGGTTCGACAATCTCTCCAAAGGCGGGGTGGAAAGCTTGCCGGTGCCGGTGCCGACGCTGACGCCATGGAATCACAGCCAAGAAGTTCCGCCAGCCAGCCCCTGGTTGACCAGTGAGAACCCCCCAATCATGAAGACGCAGGATATCCACGGCCCAATCTCATGAACTTGAACTTGCCTTGCCCCTTTCCCGGCAGTCAGAGCCAACCACGCACGTGCGCTCCGTCTTGTTCCTGGGCGTCTCCACACGGAGCCGAGACCGAATCTAGAGAATAAAACAAACGCCCCTTCACCTCCGACACGGCCCAGCGAACGCCCATCTTCTCCATGCCATTGTACTCGCTCACTACCCGACGGTGCGTGCCAGAGTGAGCATCCTGCCTGAGAAAAGGCTGGCCCCAATCTAGCAGTCATCGTCATCTCATCACTTTTCCAAAAAGGCACTCGTGCTCGTGCTCGTGCTCGTGCTCGTGCCAGTGAACGGGAACAAAGGGCTTGTCTATTATGCCCATTCTTGAATTCCCCCCTGCAGCGCATTTCCTGTACATCAAACCACCAACCGCGCACCATCCATCACCGCCAGCCACCATTTTGCTGTCGGGGTATAGTTTCACCAAGATATCAAAAAAGCTGCAACATGTAAAAAAAAAACTGCAGTGTGGCCAAGCCCAAAGGCAGCCAGCATACACTAACGTGATAAATGCACGAGAAGAATGAAAAAGAAAGAAAGAAATGCCCCTCGTGATAGCCAAGAAGAATCACATCATCTGAATTCTTTTGCTCCCAATTCGTCAAAACTCCTCATCTCCCAAGGAATTAGTCCCAGCCCTCCCACAAGGTCCAACCTGCCAAGCTCTGCCCAGATCCGCCCGATACCATGCTATTGGAGTAGCCGTAGGATGGTTGCCCGTGCATATAGGCGTCCGGCGCATACTGGTGATCCATCGAAACTGCGCGGAGCTTGTCCTTTGTCATGCCTGACGATCGGAGGCACGCGTCCAGGACGGCAAACAGATTCCGAGTCATGTCTTGAATCTTGGGTTCCGGAGTCTTGACGCTCTCCAGCACGGTCGCCAGGCATAGAATATCCTTGGTGTCGCTTCCACTCATGAATTTGATAAGCAGGTCCAGACTCTCCTGTACCGTGGAAATCAGCCGCAGTGGTGACCACGGCACCACGCTTTCGCCAGAGTAGAGTGATAGTTCGTCGGGCGTTTCCGTCGTCATGTGCGGCCCTCCCGAATGACTGAGCAACAGCGATTCCGAGTTCTGCCGCACAGCAGCTTGGATATAGTAGCAGATGCTCAGTGACGAGTAGATTATGTCAGGCTTCAGAATCTGGTGGTACATCTCGGCCACCTCGTGGAACTGTGTCAGCGATGGGTCTAGTTCGTCGAGATATTTCAGTATCACCACCGAAGACTTCAGGAACGATCGTGAAATTTCCGCGGGCACGTCGGCAGCCCCCAGCGCCAGAGGTCGATAGAGGGCTAGGAGCGGCCGCCGCACATGCATGTCCAGAATGACTCGGCTTCTCCACTGCTTGCTCTTCTGAGAAGCGCTATACGAGCCCTGGCGTGGGTATATATAGTTGATGTCGTCGAGAAACCTCTCCAGCTTCGTTCCCACATCCAGAACCTCGGAGTAATCGCGGAGAGAGTCGATCCGATTGACGAGTGGCGCCACGCGCATGCGGGCAGCGAGCGTGATGGCCGCGTACACTTGCATCTGATTGTCCGTCATCTGGTCGATCGGTCTTGTCGGGGGAAGTTCGTGCATGTTGAGGAAGATTTCCGAGTCGTTGAGGTTGCGGGGTGGCTTGCAGGTGAAGTCGCCGTCGCGGAGCAGGGACGGCATGTTGCAGGCTATCGACATGTGCAAGTCCATGTCGGCCATTGTAAACCATAGCCTTCGGCGCATCTCGCCCCAAAAGACTGGCATCCGGGGCTCAAACTCTGAAGGGTCTCGGTGCATACCCATGCTCATTGCCAGTCTAAGCACATAGCCCAGCTTGTTCCAGGAATCCTGCAGCCGAGGCGTGATCATTCTCGATGCATGTATCAGCAAGATCTGGACCTGAACCGTGCTGATGTCCACCAGCTGCTTTCCTTTGAGGCTGTCCAACCAACTCTGAATCAGGGCGCACGCTGTCGGGATATGAACGCCGTCGCTGCGCTCGTGTCCCATTCCTCTCGACTTGGTCTCGAATCGAGAGGCTATGGACAAGACACAGAGCAATTGAGGAAGAAAAGATTCCGACTGTAGGTTTCCGTCCCAGTACATGTTGTATGCGTCATAGAATGTCCTGGCGTGCAGGATCCTGTAAATCGTCTCTGATGTGTCAAAATACATTGTGACAAGACGATCGCATATCTCCTTCTTGGGAAGAATATCCGTCATGCGCTTTTGCACCGGCATCATGGAGTCGACAAACACGGTGATCGGCTTCATCGCCAGATGCAGCTCATCTTGGCGGTTCTTGTGCAGCAGACAAAAACTGCGCAGCAATTCATCAATGGCGTTCCTCTGGTACTGCCCAGTCAGAAACGCTCGGGCTTCGGGGAACTGGGAGGGAGAGGGAGCTGGTCAGTGGATTGATCTTCTCAAAATGTCATGTCTGGTGTGTCGCCCAGGGTTGCATACCACGTTCAGCATCACCCGAGGACTATGCTGGCCAAAGAAGCGCGTGATCATGCCACCCCGCTTGACGGACAGCCCTCGTACAGTGCCATCGGTCGCGTATAATATCCTGCCTCCACTCGTGTCGGTGGGAGCAGGGCTGCGGCCTTGCATGTGTCTTTCCAGCCTGTCCAGCCGCAAGGTCAACTCCTCCAGGACAGGCAAGCCTGGCGATCCGCCATTCTTGGTCGGTGTCGCCGCGGTGTCGCTATTCGGTATATTGCTTGAGTTGGACGTGCCTGGTGGGCAGCTACGTTTACTTGGTCTGTTCGTATCGACGGGTTCCGTATCGGAAGCATCTGAAAGATTTGCCGGATCATGATCGGCGGCATATTTGCATATACGACTTGACTTCTGGCATTGGGAGCATGGCAAGAGACGATCACATTTCAGTTTTCTTTTTCGGCACTCGGTGCAAGACTTGACGGGTCTTGGGCGCTTGACACTCCTCTGCTGCACCTGCAATGAGTTTTGGTGCTGCTGCTGCTGCTGCTGCTGTTGTTGTTGTTGTTGTTGTTGCTGCTGGTGCTGCTGGTGCTGCTGGTGCTGCTGGTGCTGCTGGTGCTGCTGGTGCTGCTGGTGCTGCTGGTGCTGCTGGTGCTGCTGGTGCTGTTGTTGCTGCTGCTGCTGCTGTTGTTGCTGTAGATGATGATGGTGCTGTTGTTGTAGTTGCTGCTGGTGTTGGTGCTGTTGTTGTTGCAGGTGGTGTTGCTGCTGTTGAGTCAGGACTGGCGGCTGACGGGGAATTCCAAGAGGAGAGGTATGGACGGCATGCTGCTGGGGTGGTGTTCGCATATGGGCTCCATTGTTCTCAAGGGAGCTCGAGGCCGAGCCAGTCGATGAAGATTTGTGGGTGTTGGTGGTTGCTGCTGCTGCTGCTGCTGCTACTGTCGCGGCCGCCGCAGCATCCGCAGGCAGTGGAAACCCACGCATGGCGGTCGACATGTCTCTCGTGTTCTCGCAAAAAAAAAAAATGAAAAGATATTGTGGCTTGCATACGACAGACTGATCAATGCCCCTGGGCGCAGGTTCCGAGCCGGGTGGTCATTCAGTTCAAGGATGGATGAACCAAGTCGAAGTCGGGAGACGAGTCGTCAAGGCACTGATCATGGTCACCCGGAGAAAGGCAGTTTCGCAAAGAATCGGGCGCAAAAAGCGTCGCTCGACTGGTGTGACGATGACCGGCTTTATGAGTCGGGATTCAGGATTGCCGGGCGAGGAAGTTGGAGAGACACCCGGCGGGGTGACGCCCTCGGTCGGCTGCGTTGTTATCACAAGTCGCTGCTTGTCGATGGTGTTTTGCCGCTCTTGCAGCGTCGAATACGACTATCGCATCGACGTGTGCTCTTCGCTTCTGAGCTACAGCAGATGGATCCTATGCCATGCTCGAGGGGATGCGCCGCTGCAAAGATGGGGTCCGGCTAGTGGTCGAACGAAACGAAACGAAACGAATTGACACGACACGACACGACACGACGGCGGCCAAGGTGAAGGTGAAGGTCGGAACGGGGATCGAGTATCGAATGAATGTCTGTGTAGTCTGTAGTTTGGTAGAGTGCGAGTAGGTAGGTCGGTAGGTCGGTAGGCGACTGTGTGGACTGGGCTGGGGCTGGCGCGCCGGTCGTTGGTAGCAGAGTGAAAGACGGGCGGCCCAAGGAGCAAGCAGAGGAGAGAGGGTGGGTCGGCCGACGGAGTCGTTATGTGCAGAGACAGGGAAGAGAGGCCTGGTGCTGGACAGGCCCCGATGGAATGCATGCGACGTACGGATTACATGCGGACGGGGGACAGACAGTAATTACGGAGTGCATGTACGGATCCGTACCCTACAACGTACGTACAGAAGAGCACTCGAGATTTGGGAATTGGGAATTGGGAATTGGGAATTGTCGGGCCTGCCCCGTCGGCCGAGAGATCGTGAGGACCCAGATTCGTGGAACGCACGCAACCAACATGCACGTAGTCCGTATATGTACGGATGGATTGTGATGGGTTGTGATGGATTGTGACAGACAGAAACAACGTTGGTAGTCCGTAATAGCAGCAGCCGACAAAAAGCGAGGGCAGAACCCAGGTTGCAGGGCAAGTTCTCGACGACAAACCTACATACGCATCACCACACATCACCACGCATCACCACACACGCAGCAGCGAGGAAGGTTTGGAAGGTCGTACAAGTTCACTCCAAGTCTGAATGCATGCCCGTGGCTTCCCGTCAATGGGCCATGACCAGCACGGGACGGGGCGGGGAGTTGAGTGTTTCTAGCAATCGCCTTTGCTAATGACTACTCCCGAGACAACCAAGCCATTCGGGCATTCTTTACTCCGTACGGATCACTATAAAAAGAGGGACGGGGGCTGGGCCTGTTTTTCTCCATGTTCATTTTGCCCCCAACATTCATCCAATCCACCTCTCATCACCACCCAACTAACCCTACCTGTCTCGGGCTGGCCTACATAACCATGGCTGGGCGGAGCTGCGGGTGGGGGTGGGTTGCGGTAACTCGCGGCTTGCTCAAAGACGTCGGCGGCGATGATGGTGATGACGATGAAAGCACACGATGAGCTCACAGGTAAAGTGCACATTCTCTTCCCTGCCAGACAGTGGAATCATTGGTCCAAGCCTGATTAGCTACAGTGAGAAGGTACAGTGCTTTTCCCTTTTACGGTGGGTGTGCAAGCTCACGCAAGTACTTGGTCATTTGCAGGCAGCAGGTCGTCGTCTTCCCACCCATCTTCGTCTCCCCGAGCGGCTTGTTCGGCACCAGTCTGCCGTTGCTGTTGCTGGTATTATTAGGTCGTCTCGCATTTTGTTTGTTGTGCGCTTGACCGTCGGCGACACGCCCCAGCCGATTCGGCCGAGGCGGTGGTCCACCCCCCCCCCTCTCCTCCCCTGTTGCGTGAGACCAGACGATGGAAGGATCAGACGCTTCAGCAACCGAGTGGGTTTATGTAATATGTGATCCGTACAAATAACAAATACTCATTCTGGTAGAGTCTGGTGGCTGCTGTACTCCGTACATGTAGCTACCGGTGAAACCGGCACTACCGCCGGGACTGGGAGGGAATGCGATCCTACATGTAGAAGACACGCGCACCTATTATTATTATGCACTGTACTCGATACGGAGCACTCCATAACCAGGTCGCACACACACACACCTGGTTGACATGCGATGGCCCTTGCTGCCTTGTTTGGTTACTGGTGGATGAATGACGGGTCGAACCCCGCCGCCGCACAAGCCCACCCAGCCTCGCACGCGGCGAGGGCGTCTCATCGTCATCAACTCGATGCTGGGGCCGCCAAGAACAGAACCAGGGAAGCAGCGAAGGAGGAGATGATGCATCCAGTCTTCTTCGCGCGCTTGGAACAGGAAGGGCCCATCGATCTTCAATGCTGCAAAGGGCAGTGATTAGTGACAATGCACCAGCGCCATGCACCAGCGCCATGCACGCCGCGGATCACTGATCAGCAAACAAGCTTTTCCTCCACTAGTCCGTATGTATGTATGATGCAGCTCTGCTGGGTGGGTGTGCTGCATCCGTCTCTGCCCTGTTCCCAACTTGGGAGCCAGACGTGGAACAAAAGCAATTTCTGCGGGCGCCAACAATCAACTTGGCCTGACAGAATGCCTCCGACGGCAAGATGGACAACGAAGCGCTGGCCCCCATCCTATTGGGTCATGGGTGCCTCCCATGTTACTTGATACGAAGAAGAAGTTATGCATGTTGTATTATACGGAGTACAACCACATGTTTGGGTTGGCACGTCGCTGATGATGAGAGTGCCCGAGGCCTGTCAGCCAACGACACCAGCGACACAGTTCTTGTCCTGATTGTGGCGAATGATGCCGTCGGTCACTAGTCGGGACATCCTACGACGTTTTTCATCCTTCGGGAAAGGGAGCAGCCATAATAATGCGTAATCCGTACTCATTTTGGCCATTTGGCCACGAAAGCAGGCGTGCTTCTGTATGTGGCTGGAAGGGGCAATCCCCGTCGAGCTGCCTGCGCGGAGAGAAGCCCTTGTCGTGCCACTGGCACCAGTGACCCCACTACGGACATGTGTTGGCCCAAATTCTCCTCCAACAACCGTCCGCCTTCCACACCAAGTCAACTCATATTCTGAGAATGCCCCGCTAAAGCGGTACTAAAATTAATTAGGATAAAGGTTATTGTATTCTCTAGTAATCTACCTATAGGGTTCTTTATAATAATACTACCTCTAATTACCTAAGCTATTACCTACCTTAATAAGCTAGCCTAATTTAAGATAGTATTAACTATAATACTATAATTTCTCTAAAATACTATAAGCTATTTATTCTCTTAATTATTATTCTCTATTACCTAATAATTCCTTATTCTATTCTCTAGATTCTAATTAGCTATATCCTATATATTTAACCTTAGGGGTTATAACCTTTCCTAGTATAGAATATATATCTTTAGGTTATTAATATAGATTTTCTAAACTTACTTACTACCTAAAGGTTTAATTTTATATAATACTAATAATAGCTTTTTCTTTACTATTAAAAGCTTCTCTTAGGTCTTATAAAACTTTCTCTTTAACTTATTCTCCTTATTAATTTTCTCTTATATAAGGTTTCTTACCTTAAACTAGTATAGTAGCTTTAAGGAGTTTTCTTTATTATTTATTTTTTAGGTTTAAACTAATTTTTTTCTTTTCTCCCTTAAGTTAAAATACTATAAGTTTATTTCTTAGATTAGAATAGGGTTATTTTCTAACTCTAATAAGTCTATATTATCCTAATTATTACTAACTCCTATATATTTAGAGAATAGATTAAATCCTAATATTAATATAGCTAGGGTTATCCTTATATTTAATATAAACTAATTATTTAGAATAACTATAATACTTAGGATAGCCTAGTTCTAAGAATTAAGTAATACTTTATCTCTTTTTACTACCTATTTTATTAATTATTATTTTACTAGGTAAATATTTTATTTAGTAAGTTCTATAGAAGTAAGGTAAGAGATAGGTCTAAAAGTAATTATTATACTATATTTTCTTATTATTAATTTAAAGTTTAGATTCTTAAAATAAAATCTATTATTATAGTAAATTCTTCTTAGCTAGCTAAAAATAAAGCTCTAATACTTATTCTATATCTAAGTAATAGAATCTCTAGTAGCTTTATTATAGGACTTTTTTAATATAAACCTTATTATATAGTTTACTATAATTAGTATATATAAGTCCTTATTTTAGGCCTTAGGAGTAATAAGTCTAAGATAATTTATAATAACTAATACTTATAGTTTTAATACTATTATAGTTTTTAGGGTAGATTTAGGTAACCTTATTCTTATTTATTAATAAATAAGATAAGATTAGTAGTAAGACTTAATATCTTTTATTCTATCTAGCTAAAAATATACTTCCTAAAGTTTCTATATTATAATAGTTAGTCTAAAATATCCTATAGTATTATAAGCTTATTAGAGTTTTATTAGAATCTCTTTAGAGAGTATATATTTAGATAGTAATTTATTAAGTTTTAGGTAGTAGAGTTTTTAATTTATAATCTAATATTTTAAAGCTTAATACTAAACTAGTTTATATTATTTAGTTAGTATTATTTAGTAACTATAAATAATTAAAGTTAGGACTTTTTTATACTATTTAGAGTTTAGCTATTCTTAAAGTTTAGTTCTTACTATCTCTAAAGTTTTATTATCTAGTCTTTTACCTTCTAGTATAATTATCTTATATTTTATTAAGATTAGTACTAGTTAGTCTTTTATTACTAGTGTTATATTAATACCTATTTTTCTCTTTACTTTATATAGGTTAAATCTAAGTTTCTCTAGTAGTTATAATATTCTATTAGTAATCTTTATAATCTTAGTTATATTAGGTTAGTGTATATATTTTATATTTAACTCTTATAGAATATTTACCTATTAAGTAACCTTCCTATAAACCTTAGAAAGGTTTACTATAGAATTAATAATTCCCTTATAATCTATATATACCTTTAATAGATATACGGATTTATTTACTAGCTAATATATCTCTTTTAGTCCTATAATAATAGCTAATATCTCTTTCTTAGGTATTATATATTATCTTTTAGTGTCTCCTAATTTATAGAATATCTATATAATAATTTATACTTTTAAGAAGTTTAAGTCTATTATACTAGTACTAGGTTTAATATCTTCTAGTTAGAATAGAACTTCTCTAGTACTTATATCTAAGGTATTAGTTACTAAATAAAACTATATCCCTAGCTAGGCCTTAAAAGTAGTATTTACCTAAATACTATAGTAAATTTATAGTAAAGCTTACTAAGCTTCTAGTGTTTATTTAGGGTTTACCCTTAGAACTTTTACTCTCTAGACTAATAGTTTTCCTAACTTTATAACCTTTTATATTTCTTTAAAAAAACCTTTCTTAATAGTTAATACTAGGTCTAATCTCCTAGGGATAAACTTCCTTAAAAATAGTATTAGGTATATTAATACTAAGATTTTATTCTAGGTTTTTAGAGGTTAGTATTTAAAGTATTATACTAGGTTAGTAAATCTTTTATAGTATTTTTACACTAGCCTAATCTTCCTATCTTCTAGAGAGTACCTAATATAGTTAATATTAGATATAAAAAGCGTAGTCTTATATTTACTTAATCTAATTAGTGCTTAGGTAACTCTTAGGAAGTAATATATTTATAAGAAGTTAAAATAGTTCTCCTAAGTTTCTAAACCTAAGTAATAATTATCTATATAAATAGAAAATAAAGTCTAGATATTCTCTATATACTCTAATATAAATTTGCTTTTAGTTTTATTTTTAAAGAATAAGTAGCTAAAGATTATATCTCTAAACCTAGTATATATTATAAGTAATCCTATTAAGTCTTAGGCTATATTATTATAATAATATATACTATAAGAACCTAAAAAGGCTATCTTATATTTATTAGGTAAATAAATTCTAATTACCTAGAAACTATTTAAAGTATTTACTTAGGAGAAAATTATTAATCTTCTATAATAAATTAAATCTAAATTAGCTTCTATATTATAATAGGGATATACTATCTTAATAGTCTTACTATTTATATTATAGTAGTAATAAACTATATAAAAATCCTTCCTTAGTTTTAGTGTAAAGATTATTAGGGCTACTTATTCTAATTTATCTCTATAAATAATACTAGCTTTTTCTATAGCTAGGAATACCTTCTTAAAAAACTTATAATATAGTCCTAAGTAGTAATACTATTTTCTCTTACTAGGTTATATATTAGGAATAAGGTTAATATAGTATTAAAGAAGATTAGTTATATAAATATCCTTAAGCTTCTTAATAAAATAATCTTTAAAGGTATAATATAACCTTATAATTATTATTTACTATTTAGTAGTGCTTATATAGTCTCTAAGCTTAATATAGGATTAATTAAACTAAGAAATAATAGTTTTAGCTAGTAAGTCTAATAATAGTTAGTTTATATATAAATTTTAGTATCTTAAGGGGTAGCTCTTAATTTCTAATTTTCTTATATAAATCTCTAATTTATCTAGTCTTATACTATTTTATATAGCTTCTTCTTTATTTACTTTATAAACTAGTGTAAAGCCTATATAATTTATATATAACACTAAGTCTATACTATAGTCCTTAGTATCTCTAGTTTTATTAATTAATTCTTTAATCTAGTTATTTATATAGTAATTTCTAATTTTTAAGGGAAAGGCCTTAATTTTCTTATTTCCTATATAAATTAGCTATTAGATATATCTAAGAGTATATATATAGAAATACTACCCTTTTCTTATAACTAGCTCCTATAGCTAATATTACTATTTATATAAATACTAGTTCCTATCCCTAGTTTCCTTAATTAAGTCTTAGATTTAGTTATTTATATAGAGATTTTTACTTCTTAAGGGGTAGGCCTTAATTTCTAATTTCCCTATATAAATTAGGCTAGTGCTATATCCTAGTGTATTTACCTCTAGATCTTATTCCCTTAAAATACCTAAGTCTAATATATTATATATCCTATCCTTAACTTCTTAGATTAAGTCCTAATTTCTATTATTTATATAGTAATTCTTACTTACTAAGGGGGTACCCTTAATTTTTAATTTTCCTATATAAATTAAAGCCTTATTATATCTAAAGGTATTCTTTATAAGTTTCTCCTACTATCTTATAGTATTAGGTATATCTCTTAGGACCTTAAGTAAATTAATCTTATTATTCCTATTCTAATTCTATTTCTTAGCTAAGTCTATTCTTATAAGTTTCTTATATTTTTCTTTATTATTTAGGTCTTTAGAATTATAGTTTAATACCTCTTCCTATAATAATCCTAACTCTCCTAAGTAATCTCTATTAATCTATATTAGTAATAGGTATCTTTCTATATAATTATAATTTAAGCTTATTACTAATTTTCTTTTCTATAAAGCTTTATAGTAGTTAGCCTAACTCTAAGTAATTATCTAACTTATTAGTATAGGTTTTAGTTAATTAGTACTAGAGTTATAAGAGGTAAATAATTTAATTTCTATCTTAGGCTTTAACTTAATAATTATTCTATCTATAATAATATTCTAAAGTAGTTTCTAGATAATTATAATAGTAGATATTAATTTTAGTTTATAAGTAAGAACTTATTTCTTAATTATCTTTACTAAATTATCTAGGCTAGAACTATCTAGACTATGTTTTTTAATCCTAACTTTATTTATAATATTATTATTCTTTCTATTAATACTTCCCTTAGTCTTCCTATCTTTCTAATATACTTTCTATCCTTACTTAATTCCCTAAGTATTCTCTAGTAGTATTTTTTTAAAATTTAATATTCTAATTTTATCTAGTAGTAGTAATTTAGAAATATATAAATAATTACTAGTATTATTATCTATAATACTTAGTTTTCTAACTCCTAGTTCCTAGCTTTATTAAATATTTTACTATTTATCTCTCTTAGGACTTCTTTAACTTTCTCTAGGATTTTTTAATTATCTTTTATATACTTTATAATCTTATCTAAATCTATTCTCTATAAAAGCTAAGTATAGAACTTAGCTTTCTAAAATAAGTCTAGGTATAAGTATATTAGAAGGGTTTATATTTTACCTTTTATTCTAGTAATTATAATTTTCTCTTATTTATAATATTTAATAGCATTTACCTATTATAGCCAGAGTATTGTTTGTAGTTAGTGTAGTGTGTTTTGTAGTTTTTATATTTAATTTTATAGCTAGCTTATTATTAAAGATATTATGCTATAAATTACGTAATCTTATAGAGATAAATCCTAAGAAAAATACTATATATAAAAGTGGGCCTAAAAGTGGGCCGTGCGGCCATAAATTAGAAACACTACATTTGTAGTGTATTTTAAGTCCTAAAATGTAGTGAAATATAGTTTTTCTAATTTATAGTCAAAGGACCCACTTTTAGACCCACTCTTATATATAACTACATTGTAGTTTTTTAGTTATCTATCTAAAAAAAGAAGTTTAATATCTCTATATATTTTCTAAGATTAGATATATATTATTTGTTAAAAAGAAAATACACTACAAATCCATTGTAGTGCAATACTCTGATTATAGCTAAACTTCTCCTAATAAAAGGTTCTAATCTTACTAAGCTAGTATAATATAGTATTTTACTAATACTAAAATTTCTCCTACTATAATCTAAAGGTAAGTATAATAAGTAATTAGTTAACTTATATTATTTACTATCTTAATATATTTCTTTTTATAGAGTTAGACTATAGGGAATCTATATTTCTTAATATAGTTTATATTTACTAATTTTATACTTAAACTACTATTAAAGTAAAGCTAAGTTATATTATATACCTTTAATATATATAGTAATATATCCTAAGGTAGCTAGGACTTCTCTATTTAGTTTAGTAATATTATTCTAGGTAATTATATAATTTATTAAGCCTAAATAGCTCTAAGTAGGCTTCTTAGTGCCCTTAGGATATACTACTTCTTTATATAGTTTTATAAGGTAAGAGATAATAGATTTTACTTTATTACTCTTTATCTTTTATTAATATTATATTAAATAGCTTAGTTATTAGTAAATAATTAGGGCTATCTAAAGGAGTTATAAAATACTAATAAATACTATATATATTGTTTACGCTAGCTAGCTAGATTACGTAGCTATTCCTAGTACTCTAGCTCCTAAGTTAAGAGGGAAAACCCTTAATTAGGAAGAAAAACCCCCTTATATCTATTTTTAGGCTAGCGCTAGCCCTACTATAAGCTTACGCTACACTAGGTATAGTCTATTATAGGTGTTTAGCGCTAGCTTATACTAGCCTTATCCTATAGAAAAGAAAATAAATAAGAAATATATAGTAATAAGTGTGTTTAGCTTTAATTAGTCCTAGCCTAGCCTTATACTATACCTATTTAGTGCCTTTTTACTTCCTTTTATTTTACTATAAATTCTAATTTAGAGTAGTAATTTACTTTAGGTTTACTTTCCTACTATCTCCTCTAATGCCTTACTTTTTAGCTAGTTTTAGTTTATTACTAGGCTAGATATCTTATAAAGTTAGAGCACCTAGTTTTATTTATATATAATAGGGGGTAGGTGGTTTAGAGTTAATATTAGAGTGTCTTAGTACCTAGATTATTTACGTATTATTTATCTAGTTAATTACCTAGTGCTTTATTTTTTAAATAATATCTAATTCCTCCCCCCCCCCCCTCCCTTATAAGTATAAGAAAAAGCTCTTCCTTTTATAGGGTTCTAATCTCTTTTCTCTTTCTTTATTAAACTTCCTATAGGTTCTTTTTCCCCTTCTCTTCTTCTAAGCTATTTAAGGCTTTTCTAGTCTAGTGTTAGTTTAATTACTAATTTTTTTTAGCATAGGAAATAATTAAATTTAGTATAATAGCTTTATCTTCTATAAGTAATTTTATAGTTAGTGCTATTTTAGTGCTATTCTAGTTCTAATTTACCTAGGAACTCTTAACTTTAGACTAATACCCTAGGAAGTCCCTAACTAAAAAATAATTAGAGTAAGCCTTAGAAAAGAACTTAGAAGTAAGTTATTTCTAGTTTTATTTTACACCTATTTTAAGTCTAATCTAGGGTAGTTAGGTAAGCCTTAATTAATATAATATATTTCCTATAAGTCCTATTTGCTTAATTATCTAAGGTATTAATACTATAATATTATTAGTAAGTTAGTTTAAATCTAGTCTAGGCATAGGGCTAATTATAGTATAAAGGGGTAATATCTAAAGCGTGCTTTAACTATTAGGTATAAAATAGTAAGTATAGTAAGGTAATAGTAATATTAACCTTACTCTAAACCTATTCTAATGCTAATTTACTTAAAGCTAAATATTACTAGTATATAAACTAAGCACTAGTAGTTAGTTAACACTTAGGCTAATATAGTTACTATAGGTAATATAAGTAGTTTTATACTAGTGTAGTAGTAGCTCTATTCTAGTGCTAACTTCTTTTATTTAGGTTCTAGATAATTATATAAACTAGGTTAGGAAGCTTTATACTAAGAATTATAGTAAGAAGAAATAGAGCACTATAGTAATAGGCTTAGACTAGGCTAGGTCTAGGTTTACTAAAGATTATTACTCTAAGATTCTTTATTAGTTTAAGTAGCTAAATACTTAAGCTATAGAGGTAAACTAGCTCCTAGCTACTACTTTTCTTACTAAGGGGAAGGCTAAGATTATAAAGGAGGCTATCTCTCTCCCTAAGGAAAAGTAAGGTAATAGTTAGGAAATAGTTTAGTAAAGAATTAGAGGTAGGCTAGTGTAATAAGATATCTATAGGTTTTAGTTAAAATTAATCTAATAATAGTTCTAAATATATAATATTCTCTCTTAATATAATTTTATATCTAATCTAGCCTACCTCTAAGGCTATACTATATAATCTATTAATCTTCCTAGGCTATTTTTAGTAACTTATTAGTTTACTCTAATACTCTAAAAGCAGTTTAGGTTTTCCTATAGTCTAAGTTAGCTAAATACTAAGTCTTATACTAATATATAATATTAGAGTTATCTTATACCTAGGAACTATTTAGCTATAGCCCTTACCTTTAGGGGGTTATTTAAAGCTAGCCTTACTTCCTATATATCTCTAGGCTATTATATTTAGGGGTGCTTATAGTTATACTTAGTATAGTTAACTACTATATAGTATTAGTCTTTAACTATATAGTTATAGCTATATAAGGGTAAAATTACCCTAGGTATATATTTTTAAAATAAGTACTTATTAAGGCTAATCTTTCCTATATATAATTATACTATTATAGAAGAGATATATTTATCTAGTCCTATATAGAATTTCTATATATCCTTTAGGTTATAGGTAGGTAAGTAGTCCTTAGTTAGCTCTTTTCTATATTAGTGCTATCTCTATAGTCTATTACTATACTAGTCTTTCTATTATTATTTCTATTTCTATTTCTTATATAGTTATATATTTAATTTATTATTAGCTAGGGGTAGTTTTCTTCTATATTATAATACTATCTCTACTAAGTTAGCTATAGCCTATATTTTATTTACTATTTTACTATTTACTATTCTTTCCTTAAACTTCTATTTTATCTTATTTAAGTAAAGATCTAAGGGGGGAATATAGGTTTTAATCTCTAATTATAGTATAGGGGTGTTCTTAAATACACTAGCTATAGTTTAGAGATAGGCTAATTAGTTTATTATAAAGCTTTTAACTATCTCTCTTAGGTTTTCTCCCTTTTTTATTAGGGTATAGTAAGTACTTACCCTATAGGTAAGGATAAGTTAGACTACCTATATATATAAAAGCTTAGTGTCTCTAAAGCTATAGCCCTAGGCTAATACTACTAATATAGAGAGTATAAGTTACTACTAGGTAAATTTACCCTTAAGAATATTCTTATAGGCGCTTTAGTTTAGTTTCCTATTAACCTATACTCTAAGAAATCTATATAATTCTATAAGCACTATCTTATTTACTCTAAGTTAGACCCTAGCCTAGGGGGGCTAATAGGCCTTACTAAAATATATAAGTTTAGTTTTTACTAGGTTAAACTTTATACTTACTTTCTTTACCTATTCCTTATAGATCTTCTACGCTACCTTAAGTCTTCTCTAGGTTTATACTATATTCTTTCTAAATACTATAATATTTATATTATTAGCAAATCTAATAGCTACTATACCTAAAATAGCCTAAAGGTATATATAGAGTTTTACTAAGTATAAAAGGAAAAGAATTAGTAAGAGAGGTAACCCCTAAGGGGTACTAGCCTTAATTATAAATAGTCTTAATAGTCTACTATTAAAGCTAAGCTAGCTTATTCTATCTATAAGAAAGCTTTATATTATAGCTATTAGCTAATATAGGATTTCTATTTAAATTAGTAGGGTAATTAGGTATAGGTAGCTAACCCTATTAAATACTAATAAGATATCTATTTATACTAGTAAGGCAATACTACCTCTACTCTAGGCCTCTCTTATATATTCTACTAGAACTCTAATTATAGTTTCTATTAACCTATTTATCCTATTTCCTATCTATAGTTCTAGTAGAAGTCCTTCTACCTTAGTAAAGTATATAAGCTACCTTATAATTACTACTTCTATAATCTTTCCTATAATATTTAGTAGGGAGATAGGTCTTTATATATTAGCCTTCCTTATCTCTTTTATTATTTTACCTAGTTTTCTAATTACTACTACTCTTATAGTTTAAAACTAAGCTAGGAAATATCTTACTTTAAGGACTATATTAAGGAGTTAGGTTATAGCTTCCTTAGCTAGCTTTTTATAGGCCTTAATAAGGCCCGCTAGGAGTTTATTATTGCCTAGGGATTTCTAGCTAGCTATGTTTAAGAGGATGTCTAATATTTCTCCTACTCTAAACCGTTCTTCTAATAAATACTATAGTTTTACCTAGGTATTTTCCTAAGTTAAATAGTAGAATATTATATTTCTCTATAGCTTAAATATTCTCTAAAGCTAGTCTTTAATAAGGTTATATATTTAAGGTAGTATTACTTACCCCTTTCTTTATTTAAGTTATAATAAAGGGTTCCTAGGATTTTACTATAGAATTCTCTATATATAGTTATAAAGTAAGGAGTAATCTTTAGAACTCCTTAAAGAATATCTCTTAGAGTAGTTTATATATATTTTACTTAGTATTATTCCTATTTTATTAAGTTTCTTCTAAGTTAAGAATTTCTTTAATTTATTTTTATAGTAGTTTACTTAAGGTACTTTTAGGTTTTATATTTAATTTAATAATTCTTTTAGCTAGTTATTAAGTAATTATAGGCTTATTTACCTTTTCCTTTTCCTTTAGGAATATTACTATATTAATATAACTAATATTATTCTTATTCTAAATATAAGTTAGGGATTTATAGTTTAGGAGTAATATTATAAATATTTATATTTCTAGGTTTAGGATATAGCTATAGAGTAGGATTAGTTAATTTATTTTTATACTACTAATATAGTTTAATTAGTTTAAGTTATTTAATTCTCTTTATTAATCTCTCTTTATTTATAGCCTATCCTAAGCTTACTATTCTTAGTGTCTCTTAAAGTCTTTAAATAAGTATTTATTTTTCTTTAAATAGTTATACTCTATATACCCCTATTCTTTATATAAGAAACACTAGAAAAAATCTAGATCTCTCTAGGGCTAGTCTAATTAAAGGAGTGTTCTAATATTACCTAAGGATTTTCTAGGTAATTAAGCTTTATTATTTATATTATATTTTAATTAGTTATATTAACCTATAGCTTAATTTATAGTACTAGCTACTTAAGCTTAGAATACTTTAAGTTATTTTACTAATTTCTCTATTTAGTTATATACCTTTTTCTCTCTCTTTAACTATTCTTTTATTTATTTCTAAAGAGATACTATTCTTACTATTAAGGTCTTCTTTTTAAATAGTTATAATTATCTTTTTAGAAGTAAATAAGTAGTAGTTATATAGGATTAGTTTTAGATTAGATATTATTAAGTCTATTAAAGCTATACTATTTATTTACTTACTTAATATAAATAAATAATTAGACACTCTCTCTTATAGTTAAGTATTTATTTCTTTATTTACTAAGTAGTTAATAAAATTTATAAAAAGAACTTATTAGATATTAGACTTTATCTTTATAGCTAGATATTTTATATACTAAATATAAGTATTTAATATCTTACTAGGTTCTTAAGTAAAACTAAATACCTCTTACTATATAGAAATCTTAATAAAAAAATCTAATTTCTTAAACTTCTCTAAGAACTTTTTAAATATTTTCTCCTAAGTTTAATCCTTATATTCTAAATCTTTATACTAGATAGCTACTTTTCCTTATAAGCCCTAGATAAAGGTTAAATAGGTAAAAGTATTAGTATATTCTTTTAGGGTATAGGCTATTATAGCTATTATTTTATAATATTTTATATATTTATTAGCTAGCTTATTCTTTAGTAAGCCTAAGAATATAATTTATCCTCTTATAGTTAGGTTTATAGGGTAGAAAGGATTAGTTATATTAACTAATTATCTAGATTCTCTAGACTTACTAGGTTTAGGTAATTATATTAATAAAGAAAGGAAAAGTAATATAATCTTATTTAGTAATAAAGACTACTTTAAAAGATAATTAAGGCTAGGGATAAACTCTAATAATTTTCTATTATCCTATTCTAAGTCTAAACTTAGAGATAATTTCTCTTAAGTTTTAGTATCTAACTCTATAGAAAATAGTTCTTATATAAAGTATTTAGAATAGGAGGAGTTATTCTAAGATAATAGGAGTTCTAAATTTCTTTAGAATTATATAGTATTAATAAATTAATTAAATTTAAATCTTAAAAGGGATTTAGGTAATTTATTAGGTTATATTTAATATTAAAGGAATATCTAATCTCTTAATAGAGATTAGATAGGATTATAATAGGGGGGTTTTCTTTAAACTAGGGTTTTAAGCCTTTTAAACTTTATTATAATAAAGTTTTTTAAAGCTAAAAATAGAATTAGAAAAGAAAATAGAAGTAAGTATAGAACTTAAAATCTTATTAAATTATATCTACCTAGCTAGAAGAGAGAAGAAGAAAATAAGAATATTCCCCTAACTTCTTAAGATAAACCTATTTCTTCTTTCTCTAATAACTCCTTTCTCCTTAACTTAAGTAACTTTCTATTATATATATAGTATATAAGAAGCCTTTTATATAGTACTACCTAATTAGAAAATTAGATTAGTAACTAAGTAAACCTAAAAGTAAGTTAAAAGTAAGGGGTAGTTTATATACTATATCTCTAATTATAGTAGTGTAATTATTATAAAAACCTAGGTTTTTAGAGTTAAGAGCTACCTTAGTTAGTTTACTAAAGTATAAAGTTTAGCTCTAAGTCTATATTTATTATACTTATCCCTTAGAGTATTCTATACTATAATACTATATAAGTATTACTATTTTTTTATATACTTATTATAGTAATATACTATTCCTAGTAAGTTTAGTAATAAATCCTATAGGTAATTTCTCTAGTTTATAGCTCCTTTATAAAGCCCTTTAATTCCCTAAGTCTAAGGTTTTTATTATACTATATTTATTAAGAAATAGTAGCCTTTATTAATAAAGAATAAGTTTTCTATATTACTAAGTATAGAAAATACCTAATCCTATACCTAGGTTTTAATATTTAAGTTAACTTCTATAGTCTAAAAAATTCTTAAGGTTTTACCTACTATTTAAGGCTATTTACCTATAGTTTAGTTAGAATATTATAGTACTTAAATTAATAAGTATATAAATATTATTTCCTATAGTTAGATTTCTTAGTTTAAGTAGAGTTTATAGGGTTTCTTAAATTATTAAGTCTTAATACCTTATTTTTTATTATCTAAACTTAGTTTATTTTTACTATATAAAATAACTAAGGTTATAATTTATTTATAATTAAAACTACTAGTATTATACTATACTAGTACTATAGTGTTTTTATATTAACTATACTTTATTTATTTCTTTATAGTTTTATTATTTATATATTTTACCTATTTATTTTCTATAAAGGAATTTTATACCTAATTATCTTAAGTTCTTTTTTTATTATATTTATTAATTATTATTATTATTATTATAACCTACTTTTTATTATCTTATTCTAGGTATTCTAAGACCTCTCTTAATAGTATCTTATAAGTATTATATAGCTTTATAGTTTTATACCTATTATATTAAGTTTTATAGTTCTTAGTATTCTTACTTTATTTAATAGTAATAGTTCTAACCTTAGCTAGAGAATATTCTTAAGTATAATAATAACTATAGCTATTCTTTATTAATTTACTCTCTATTTATTTTATAGCTATAGTTATACTTTAATAAACTTTATAGTTTTTCTAAATACTTAATTATAGTTTTTTATTTATTTAGTTTAACTATCTCTTAGAAGTCCTTTATTAGATATTCTTAGTTATTAAATATTTAAGTTAGATAGTAATTTAATTAGATAATAAAGTAAATAAAAGAGTTCTAGTCTTATTACTATAAAGTAGTACTAAAATTAATTAGGATAAAGGTTATTATATTCTCTAGTAATCTGCCTATAGGGTTCTCTATAATAATACTACCTCCGATTACCTAAGCCATTACCCACCTCAACACCCGCCCACTCGCGTTTACAGAAAGTTCGACTCGGCCGTAATTATTACCAAGTCCACGTTGAAAGCGCCTTCTCGAAATGCCTGTTGGTTCGAGAAGACAGACGCAACAACCAACATGCACGCGCGCATACGCACACATGAGCATACATGTGCATGAGAATGGCCATTCGAACCAGACGTCTCTCGTCTTCCATCCATGTTCCGTGCATGGCATGAGTTGCAACCAACCAGCCGTCCGTCCATGTGAGCCTGTCCGCACGCATGCCGATCCCTCATGGGGACAGAATACTCCAACCTGCTAATAACCCGTCTAATACTACGGATTACTCCGTACCTACCGAGTACAGTATGTAGATGAGTCCAACGCACCCCGGAGCTCGACACAAATTCGGCACTTCATCCACGACGCAGCCCCGCGCCTCAGACGAAGATGTGTACGCGTTCAACTGAGAAATCCACTTTTTTTTTCTCCTTCCTAAAAACTGCTCCGCAAACGAGATTACATGCACGGTATGCTTGATGATTGTTAGGTTTCATCCTCGGGTTTTCCATGTCCAGCTCCTCCATTGACCTCAATTGGACAAGGGGAAAGGGGAAATGTCGTGCGAGGTCCAGTCTGGCTTACACTCGGCGCGGCGATCGAATCCCTTCTTCGTGATATCGCACGGATCACGGAGTACACGGAGCACAAAAGACGGCAAATGCCACTCTGTAACGTCGTCTTTTTTCCCAAAAACCCTCGCGGCGTGCATCCTGCTCCGTTATTTCTATAATGTCTGACAGATATAGTCCGCCCAGACAGGGATCCCAGCCCAGCCCAGCCCAGCACCGCTGTCAAACCCAGGCTAAGCCAGTGACGAGAAGAAGAGAAAGGAAGAAGAAATCTTTTAGATTCGGACCCCATCCATGATCCCTGACGGCCACTCATGGGTCGCGGTCGCCCCTCGTTCGTCGGGTCTCGTGTCCGAATTCGACCCGTGGACCCTCGCCTGCCGTGCCCGAGTTCCCTACGGAGTAGTATTATTACCAGAACTTACATTTGTATCTCGGCTCTCGCTCGCAGCCCCCTTGTCGTCGTCGTCGTCGTCGTCGTCGTCGTCGTCGTTGTTTTTGTTGTTGTTGTGTGCTCGGCGCAATCCGTGCTGGAATCCACCAAACACAAATCAATGAAGCCGTCCGGTGGCCGATGAGCGCAAAACCGTGGATCGTGATGAACTCCCGTCCAGTCTGCAATGCCACACGCAGCCACGATAAAGTAGTTCCAGAAGAACCTGTTCATGGGGGGGGGTTTTTTTTTTCCCACGGCGCTGTGCCGTACAGTGTTGCATCGCGTGCCGGCCAACGTCGCTCTGTTTCCCCCCACCGCCAATTAGCTTTTCGCGACGTTATCGAGTGCGACGCTGCTTCGCGACACTGCGTGGCTTTGTTGTTCTTGTTCTCTTGTTGTTCGCCTTTCTGTTTTCACTCTCGTCGTGGCTGCGATGCGTCCGTCTCCTGTGGTTGTGAAAACTCTCGGGCTGTAACTCCGTGACGCACATGCCGGCTTGTATTATTGGTGAAGAAGTGGACGCCATGTACTGTACGACGGGTTGTCCGCAGCGGGGGCTTGTTGAACGAGGCTGAAATACATGGCATACTGCGTGGTTGCTTTCGTAGCCGAGTTTCTTTCGTCCAATGCATAAAGTTGACGTCTTTTTGCAAGATTTACGAGCAAATCGTCTTCTTCATGTCCATTATCTAACCTAGGCCTATGTACCTTTCTTCCATCATTGTTCCTCGGGCCATGCCCCGGGCGGCACATCGTCTTCTCCCTCATCATCTTCCTCCCCGTCATTCGTCCCTCTCCCCACACCGAGCATCTGCATCAGCGTGCCCAGGACACCAGGCTCGTTCCCCCAATTCATATGAGCCTCAATGTCCCGCCGCAGCTCTTCGTCATCGGCTGCTCTCAAAGCCCTTGTCTCGTCGTCGTCGTCGTCGTCGTCGTCGTCGTCACCTCCTCCTCCGCCAAAGTTATTCATGAATCCTACTAGTCCCGCTTGTCCCGCCTGCGCCCCGCCTGCCCACCCGGCGCGTGCATCTTCTCGAGGAGCCGGCAGGTTCTGCATGCGGGCCATCAGTTCGTCCGTCTGGCCCTGCGACTGCTGCCGCCTCTCCCGCCATGGCAGATGGGTGCCCTCGCCGGTGAAGATGTTGTCGTGCTCGGGCGGCGGCAGCGGATCGAACTCATAGTTGGGCTGGCTGTCGAGGACATGTCGTGGCGCGACGGCGAGCAGGGATGTTTGGCCTTCCAGGTACGCCAGCCGAGCGGATCCAAGATCAACGGCGGCGTCATCGGCTGGGAGGCACGACGGGTCAACTCTTCTCTCTTGGCTCCGCGTCACTTGCTGCAGCAGTGTCGTGGCTTGTGCGTTGTTCCAGAGATCCTTGGTCTGGTGCACGTACAGCTTGACCCAGAAGGATCTCGTGTCCGTGGCTGGGTGGGTTCCCCAGATTGAGGGCGGAGCGTCGAGGTTCAACTCTTGGAACAGGGCGCAGTACAGCCAGGGAACCGTCTGCACACCCGTCTTCAGCAGCTCTCGGGCACCCTCCGCATCGTTGGCCTGCAGCTTGGCCAGGACCAGGCTCTGTCTCAAGTAAATGTCACCTGGGTGGCCGCCGCCGAGCTGGTCCATCTGCTCGATCAAGTCCATCAACCACGTGGATTCGTATGCTCGCAGAGCCAACAGGTGAAGGTAGTGTCTCATGCCATAAGGGTCGCTGGTGTCAAGCGCGTACAAGAGCTTGGCCCATTCAAGCGCCGTCCGATAAGTTCCCTTCCGGATCAGGCTTCGTAGGTAGTGGTAGCCCGCGAGCCAGAACTGGCGGTTCTCTGGTCGTCGAAAGTCGAGCCGGGCGCGGCCACGTTCAATGTCCTGCCGAAATGCAGACGTTGTTACCCTTCCAAAGGTGAAGAGCGCTCGTTCGCATAGTTCTGCTGCGAGAGCCATGTTCTGGTCCTGCTTTGCGACGCTGCTCACCTGCAGCAGTGTCGAGACATGATATGCTATGGTTTACCAACATCAAGTCAATTTCTTGTACCTTGGCCAGAGTTGCCAGAGAGAGAGAGTCATTGGATTTACAGCAGAGCGGCGCATGGAGCCAAGATAAAAAACACTTACGGACACGCTTCAACAAATGTACAATGCGCATCGGATCTCCAATTTGCACACAGGCAAAGAAGAAGGCCTGCATCGCATCGTAATTCTTGTCATGCACATATGCATACTCTGTCGATAAACCATCCGAAGACTTTCCAATCTCCGACATGGTCAAGCCACCGGCCGATTGGCGCGGCCAATGCTCTCTCCCCTGAATGAAAACGTTGCGCCGAAGTGAAACTTGAGGCAGCTTCTTGGCGCGCGGGGGTTCTCGAAGAAACGTTTCCAGATCGACCTGTTGCGGCATTCTTTGGCGGCGCCTGTTTCCTTGCTCCTGTTGCTCCTCCACATTGGCCGACTCTATGACTTCTCGGCCGAACAGGTTTCGCATCTCGTTCATGGCCCGGAGATGGTACGTGTTGATCGATAGAAGCTCGTTCATTCGCATCCGTGGGCCCAAAGGATCATGCTGGCCATCTTGGCCGGGGAATTGGTCTCCGGTGGTAGAGTTCGTCCGTAGTTTGAGTTGCTTGATCGCCTTGTCAATCTCGTCCTCGTCTTCCGACTCGGCGTTGCCAGATTTTGCCTTTATATTTTTCTGTTTCTTCTTCTTCTTCTTCTTCTTCTTGCTCTTTTTGGCGCCCGGGGTGGGCTCATCGATCGGTGGCTCCCTGGATTCAGTTAGCGGCGCCCCGGCATCTTCGTCATCGTCCTCCTCGCCCTCGTCGTCGGCGCTGCCTCCTAGAGCTGCAAATAAGTTTGGTCGAGGCCTTCCGGTTGACTGCACAGGCTCTTCAACATCTTCGCTCTCGTTTGATTCATGTTGGTCGGCTTGTTGAGCCCTCTCGAGCTCCTTTTGTTGCTGCAGTTTGCGGAGCTGTCTGCTTGACATGACTGTATGGTGTCTTGGGAGGTGATGTACTGTGAATGAGAAAATGGCTTTGGGCTCCCATAGGGGCTCAAATGTCAATGTCCTCTCTCCTTTTTGTTTGATGGCTTTTCCAAGATGACAAAGGATAGACAAGCATGGTGTCCGAAAGCTTTGAGAGTGGTCCGAGGTCGTCCAGGTCCAGCGTGGCGTCGCGGGGCAGTTTTTGTGTCACGCCGGGGGTTGGCCGGGTCTGACTACGTATACGGTATACAACAGCTCTCATCTCACGTGGGGCAAATCGGCAGAGCTCTTCTGGTGCTCAAACGGGCGGGCAATCACTTCCATGAGATAATATCCATTCAACGGGAATTGGGCTTGATGGGTATATTGTCTAGATCGTAATTCAAGCTGTTCCGTGACAGGTAGAGGACCAGCCCGAGGTAAGCACCGAGCCCAACTTCTCCATAACATCCATTTCTTCACACACATCCCCCCTTTTCGTTTCCAGCATGTGGAAGCGCCCAGACGGTCAATTCGCTTCTGCGACAAACGATTCAAAACCAAAGCTCGCATCCGTTCCGGCCATGCTCATATGTCATATTTCACGTAACCTGTCTGTATCCTCTGCGTAAATCCAAACTCCGGTCCTTGTTTGAACTCGATAGTCGAAAGAAAAACCCGTTGTTCCCATTTCCCCTCTAGCCATGATGAAGGAGGCAATATCGATCAACCCTGCAACTTGTCGCTTGAACCACAGAGCGCCAAAGATCCCAAATATGTTGTTGTTACATAATCAAAGTTCAAAGATAACAAGAGAATAAGAGAATAAGACAATGGCATGGGACCGAAGACAAAAGCTCCTTGTTCCATGCCATGTCGTCAATCAAGTAATGACACGTCCCCTTTCGGTTGAAGTTCATACTTTTTGTGTGTCGCTGATAAAAAGACAACAGCCTGTGAAGAGCCGTGTAACGCCGGTGATGCATCAATGCATGGGTGCTAGACTTGTTCTCAAATCTACTGGTCGGCGGCGGTAGCTTGGTATGGGTGACGACTGCCTCCTCGTCCACCCCGGTTGAATCCTGCTCTGCCGCGGCCACGGCCTCGACCGCGGTAGTTGCGATATCCACCGTCGACGCTGCCCTGCCCAAAGGTCTCCATATTCCTACGCTGTTCCTCTCCTCTCCATTCACGACCTCCGGGCTTCTGGCCATTGTTTTCGGCCCTGTCTTTGGACTCACTGGAGATGTTGTCGAAGAAGGACCTTGACTTATTATAAAGGTTGCTGCCAGTCGTTTCGGCCTCCGGCTCCTTGTGAACAGGCTCGCCTGGAGACTCAATGATGTCACCACCGGCAATAGCCTCCTTGGCAATGTCGTCCTTGTTGAACTTTGCATTAGACTGTGCAAAGTCAAAGTCGGAGTCCGGAACTTCAACCTTGGCTGCGCCGCCTGGGCGTCCGCCACGGCCGCGGCCGCGGCCGCTCGACGTTCCCCTGTTCGCGTTGACTCGCATCTCATTGACCTTACTTGTCAAATTGTCCATGGCAGTGCTTCCACTGTTGCCTAGTTGTGCCATCGCAACAGCAACAGCAGCTCTGGCAGCACTGGTAGCATCCTCTACGCTGGCAGGTGGGGCAGCCGACGAAGTCTTTGGGCCCGCGGGAGCTGCTTTGCCAGCATTAGGGAGTTGGAAGGGTTTGGCAACTGATCCCGCAAGGGGTAGAGCTGGGGCAGGGCGATTGTTTCTGTTGTTCTTAGGAGCCGCAGGGCCGGAGCCGTTGTTCAAATTGGAAGCAACAGCCTTGACTTCCTCTGCTGACGGCTTGGATTCAATAGGTGGGTTAGGCGCATTGCGAGTTTGACGTGCACCTTGAGCAAGAGATTTGGGCTCTGTGGGCACGGATACGGGAGACTTGGCTTGCTCTGCACCCGAAGCTGCCTTGGCATCAGGGCCAGCGCCACTAGGACCTCCGCGTTGAGGTACAGCAGGTACAGCAGGTACAGCAGGTCCCCCAGGGCCGGGAGGGAACTGAGGGTTGCTCCATTGTCCAGGGGCTCCGGGACCGGGAGGGAATCCTTGACCGGGAGGAAACCAACCTGGTGGAGGAGGATAGGGAACTCCTGCAAACCCTGGGCCAGGCATTGGGCCAGGGCCGCCACCACGACCCCAAGGGCCGGGAGGTGGGGGTCCGCCATAAAGGTTGTTTTGAGGGGGGTAGAGAGGTTGAAATCCAGCTGGGCCTTGAGGTCCGTTCTGGTTCCGTGTCTGTGGAGGTGGAGGTGCATCTCGGGTTCGGGCCTTGATATCAATTATCAGTTTACTCGTGCTTCATGCTGAAGATTAAACGCTCGCCAAACAGTTTAAACAGTTATTCCATGATCAGAAGGAAGGCAACGGAAATCTCGACATTATTTTTGCGCTTTCCGCCGTGACAATAGATTTACATCCGCAATAGTTCATCATTATGGAATAGGGGAAAACAAAAGTCAAACGGTGAAAAAAAAATACAAGACTTACTCCAACGATGGCAGGGTCATCGGGCATGGCGGGGGCTTTCGTCTCCTTAATGCCAGGGTGCTCTTCGATTCGCAGATCCTTCACGTCGCTTCCACGGAACACGATGTACTCGTAGACCTGGTCGGAAGGGGATATCTCTTCTTCTATTCTGCCCCTTCGTCCCTCTGTACCGAAAGGACGGACATTTTCCAAGGATACCGTTGACTCGTCAGAATTGATTTCATGAAGAGTTCCAACGTAGCTGAAATGTAAATTAGCCGACGCGATTGAGATATCCTGTGGCTAAGGCGCATACCGAATATCGCTCTTGGAGATGAGAGAGATGCGAGAGCTGTTGGGACATGGTTAGACCAAATGGA
This sequence comes from Epichloe bromicola, assembly GCA_023658445.1. NCBI lineage: Eukaryota > Fungi > Ascomycota > Sordariomycetes > Hypocreales > Clavicipitaceae > Epichloe > Epichloe bromicola. Next base: position 5,238,150 of record CP098268.1, read on the forward strand.
TCGGAGGGTATGGGAGCGAGTGTTTTTGACATACCCAAGAAATTCAGACATGGCTGCGGAAAGGCCACGTTGAGCACGCAGCAAAACTGGTTGACAAAGAAGATGATGGCAAGCAGTACCAAGAAATAGGAGCAAGAACAGGAAGAAAGCCGACGCCCAGCGAGATAGGCGTGCGACGAGGTGGCGCAGGGAGGGGGAGGTTGGGGGATGGGGAGAAGATGAGAGTTTGTACGGAGTACGGAGTACAGAGAAAGATTTGCGTGTGGTCAATGTGTGTCTGAAGAGGCTGGAGCTCCTCCGCACCGGCTTTGCAACGAGGTTTTCTCGGCTGTGGTGGGGCGGGGAGGCTGAGCCTCATCGATGGAGCAACCGAAGCTTCGTCGTCCTGGTCACCACCACCCTGTACCTCTCGACATCACCGAGTTCACAGCGTGTACCTTTTTCTTCTTTTACACTATTCGGCGTACTCGAATAAGTGAAGCTAGGGGCTCGCGTCCGCTTGCTATCGTGTTCTCCAATGCTTATGTCTTACTATTACTCATGTGCATGTTTGGTCTGGTACGACAAAGAGGCGAATCCTACCCATCGGGACATGATGTTATTCGTGTAAAGTCGCAAACGTGGATCGTTCTTTCGTCTGGCAGACACCAAGGCCAGCAGTGATCCACTCTTCAAGTGAAACTATGTTCTTGGATTATCGCAAGGCACATTGTCCGTGATCGTGTACCAAAATTTTGATTAATCAGGACCTGTCATCTGTTCCTTGCTTTACAGTTCACACAAGAAACATACATGATGACATCGCATTTCAAAAGGGTAGTTGCTGCACTTGAGCGTGACTGTTGTTGTGTTATGAATAATAGTGCTGTCTGTTTCTACACATGGAAAGGGAAGGGGAAAATAGCCGGATCAAACTTCGCCAGATGCAAGACCAGAACTCCGAGATACTTATACGCGTCATCAACTGAACTTGCTGAAGATGACTGCAATGATCAAAAGAACCAAAACCGTGATGATAGAGATGGTGATTACTCGATTCGTAGCCATCCTGAAACGAGAGCAGTTAGCATGCCGTCGCCCAGGATCATATCTCTCATATTCAGCGACGGAATGGCTCCTTACCTGCGAGCCATGCCCCTCAATGTCTTGACGCTCCTGTCGACGTAACCTTCGCTATTCAACAAGGCATCTTGAGTGTGTTGAATTCTGTTGCGCTGGATCTCTAGATCGGCCAGAGTGCTTGCTCCAATCGCCTCGGTCTCATGTGCCAGAGCCTGGCTTGCTTTTAATCGCTGTGTGCTTCTATCGAGACGATCGGTGCCAGAAAGCAATTGCTGCCGTTGCTCAAGGTGGACGTCGGATGATCCAGCTGGCTCATCGGTATATCTGGCCCCGAAAAGGGCTGCGCGGTCGGAGGCAAGACTAGCCAGCTTTCGACGCTGGGCGTCGACGTCGGCCTCATAGTTGCGGAATCGCTGGTTCACCTTGGCGCGTGACGAAGTCGGAATGTTCTGCTTCTCCAGGCGCATAGAGTCCAACTACGGAGGAAATAATTTATTAGCTCGGGCTGATCCGTAGTGTCGCCAGGGAAGACACACCAGCTCATCTGCTTCCTCTAGGGCTCTCTCGGCCTGTGCGACGGCACTCTTACGGGATTCCCCCGTCAACTCAGGGATCTGGTCCAGCTTTTGGAGCAGATCGGCTTGTACGAGCTTGAGCTCGGCCTCGTATGAGCTGAATAGCTCGGAACCAGCTTCGGCATCGAGAAGATTTGACATATTGGCGGATTGTATTTGACTAGAAGGTATGGTGCAAGTGAACGAGATAGCGGCAAAGCTCTAGACGAGTGAAAAGAGCAGACGCTGCTCGGGGATAAGTATTGGGCGAATGTACGATGACGAGCGAAGTTGATGGCACGTAGATGTCGTTGGCCGCATTCGTCGTCGTCAGCGAGCACGATTCGCCTGGCGATGTCAGAGGCAGCTGCTTGGGTGGGGGGCACTAGCCACAGCAAGTGTTCACGTGAAGAGATCTCTGACCTAAAGCGGTACCAAAATTAATTAGGATAAAGGTTATTATATTCTATAGTAATCTATCTATAGGGTTCTCTATAATAATACTACCTCTAATTACCTAAGCTATTACCTACCTTAATAAGCTAGCCTAATTTAAGATAGTGTTAACTATAATACTATAATTTCTCTAAAATACTATAAGCTATTTATTCTCTTAATTATTATTCTCTATTACCTAATAATTCCTTATTCTATTCTTTAGATTCTAATTAGCTATATCTTATATATTTAACCTTAGGGGTTATAACCTTTCCTAGCGTAAGATATATATCTTTAGGTTATTAATATAGATTTTCTAAACTTACTTACTACCTATAGGTTTAATTTTATATAATACTAATAATAGCTTTTTCTTTACTATTAAAAGCTTTCCCTAGGTTTTATAAAACTTTCTTTTTAACTTATTCTTTTTATTAATTTTCTTTTATATAAGGTTTCTTACTTTAAACTAATATAATAGCTTTAAGGAGTTTTCTTTATTATTTATTTTTTAGGTTTAAACTAATTCTTTTTTTTTCTTTTTTAAGTTAGAATACTATAAGTTTATTTCTTAGATTAGAATAGGGTTATTTTCTAACTCTAATAAGTCTATATTATCCTAATTATTACTAACTCCTATATATTTAAAAAATAGATTAAATCCTAATATTAATATAGCTAGGGTTATTTCTATACTTAATATAAACTAATTATTTAGAATAACTATAATACTTAGGATAGCCTAGTTCTAAGAATTAAATAATACTTTATCTCTTTTTACTACTTATTTTATTAATTATTATTTTACTAGGTAAATATTTTATTTAGTAAGTTCTATAGAAGTAAGGTAAGAGATAGGTCTAAAAGTAATTATTATACTATATTTTCTTACTATTAATTTAAAGTTTAGATTCTTAAAATAAAATCTATTATTATAGTAAATTCTTCTTAGCTAGCTAAAAATAAAGCTCTAATACTTATCCTATATCTAAGTAATAGAATCTCTAGTAGCTTTATTATAGGACTTTTTTAGTATAAACCTTATTATATAGTTTACTATAATTAGTATATATAAGTCCCTATTTTAGGCCTTAGGAGTAATAAGTCTAAGGTAATTTATAGTAACTAATACCTATAGTTCTAATACTATAATTGTTACGATATAAAATGTAATATAAAAGAGTGTGTTCAGGTTTTTTTTTTTTTTTTTCAACTAGCTAGAGGGCAGAGCTATCGTCAAATATAGGGGTTCTAGGTCACGTGCTAGCCACATCCTTGGCAACGAGGCCACATCCAAGGTCTTGTGGTATTAGCAAACCACTTATTAATTCTAGCACGTAATAAATGCGGGTACCACAGATAAAAGAGATAGCTATCCTAGCTATCTAAGATCTAATAAATTTATAATAAGCTAGGAAGCGGGCTCTTATAAAGGAATTTAGTTAGATAGATTATTAGGTCTAGCGGTTATTAAATCGGTTATTAGGTTAGTTATTAAATTAATTATCAAATTGGTTATTAAATCGGTCGTTGAATTAGTTATTAAATTAGTTATTAAATTAATAATTAGCCCTATAGGATCTATAACTATAGCGGTCGGATTAATTGTTAGATTGACGGTTAGGTTGACGGTCAGGTTGACGGTCAGGTCGATAGTCCGAATCGCTGTCAGATTAGTAGTCGTACAGATAGTCGTATTAATTAGGCTAATAGATCTGATAATTAATAGCTTAGCTAGTTAACGAGCGTTACAGAGGGTTAGACAATAAGCTTTATAAAGGTCTAGGCAATAAGCTTTGCAGAGGTCTAGGCAACGAGCTTTGCAAAGGTCTAGGCAACAAGCTTTGCAAAGGTCTAGGCGACAAGCTTTGCAAAGGGCTAGGTAACAAGCGTTACAGAGGGTTAGGCAACGAGCTTTGCAGAGGTCTTCGGTTAGGCTGTTAAATTAGCTGACGAATTTGCTAACAGGCTAGCTGCCTTTAAAGGTTATTGCGTTCTTTAAAAGCTTCTATAATAAGGTCTTTAAGCTATTAGAAGTTATCCTCTTCTATAGCTAGCTACTATTAAAGATCCTGTATTTACTGCTACTGCTATTAAATTTACTACTATAATTACTGCTACTACTATTAATAACAGGTCCTTAGGTCCTAAAGATCCTATTAATGCTAGTTTTGTTGCCACTGGAATTACTAAACTAGCTGCTGTTAAATCTGTTAATATTACTAACTAGCTAGGCATAAATCCTTAAGATATTAGAAGACTAGATTCCTTAAAGGGAAGGTCTTCCTATAAATGCCATAGGTTTAGCGCTAATAATCCTGCTTATAAAGCTACTATAATTACTATTGCTTACACTGATCTAGCTGGTGTAAGGGAAGCATTATATCTAGCAAGCTTTATTGGATTAGGATTAACGAATTTGTTAGATTTAACGGTTAGGTTAAAGGTTAACGAATTAATTAAATTAAATCAAAGGTTAAAGAAATTAAAGGTTAAAGAAATTAAAGGTCAAAGAATTAAAGGTTAAAGAAATCAAAGGTTGAAGAATTAAAGGTCAAAGGTCTTCGGACTAACAGATTAAAGGTCTTTAAATTAATCAGATTGAAGGTCTTTAAATCAACGGATCGAAGGTCGGCACGAAGGTCAACGAATCAATCGAATTCGCACGATCAAAAGGTCTTCAAATCAATCGGATCAAAGGTCTTCAAATCAACGGATCGAAGGTCTTCAAATCAATCGGATCGAAGGTCTTCAAATCAATCGGATCGAAGGTCTTCAAGTCAACGGATCAAAGGTCGGCACGAAGGTCAACAAATCTAACGATAGGCGTGATGCCTAGGGACTATTAAGCCTAGTAAAAGGGATAGCTTTGATAGGCTTAGTGTATTAGTTAATGAATTATTAGTTTAGTAGCTTTTATTAAGTAGTAAAAGCGCTAGAGGTGTGTAACGATTAAAGAGCAATTACTACTACTTATTATAATATAAAATGTAATATAAAAGAGTGTATTTAGGTTATTGTTTTTTTTTAACTAGCTAGAGGGCAGAGCTATTATTAAATATAGGGGTTCTAGGTCACGTGCTAGCCACATCCTTGGCAACGAGGCCACATCCGAGGTCTTGTGGTATTAGCAGACCACTTGTCAATTCTAGCACGTAACAATAATAGTTTTTAGGGTAGATTTAGGTAACCTTATTCTTATTTATTAATAAATAAGATAAGATTAGTAGTAAGACTTAATATTTTTTATCCTATCTAGCTAAAAATATACTTCCTAAAGTTTCTATATTATAATAGTTAGTCTAAAATATCCTATAGTATTATAAGCTTATTAGAGTTTTATTAGAACCTCTTTAGAGAGTATATATTTAGATAGTAATTTATTAAGTTCTAGGTAGTAGAGTTTTTAATTTATAATCTAATATTTTAAAGCTTAATACTAAACTAGTTTATATTATTTAGTTAGTATTATTTAGTAACTATAAATAATTAAAGTTAAGACTTCTTTATATTATTTAGAGTTTAGCTATTCTTAAAGTTTAGTTCTTATTACCTCTAAAGTTTTATTATCTAGTCTTTTACCTTCTAGTATAATTATCTTATATTTTATTAAGATTAGTACTAGTTAGTCTTTTATTACTAGTATTATATTAATACCTATTTTTCTCTTTACTTTATATAGATTAAATCTAAGTTCCTCTAGTAGTTATAATATGCTATTAGTAATCTTTATAATCTTAGTTATATTAGGTTAGTGTATATATTTTATATTTAACTCTTATAGAATATCTATCTATTAAGTAACCTTCCTATAAACCTTAGAAAGGTTTACTATAGAATTAATAATTCCCTTATAATCTATATATACCTTTAATAAATATATAAATCTATTTACTAGCTAATATATCTTTTTTAGTTTTATAATAATAGCTAATATCTCTTTCTTAGGTATTATATATTATCTTTTAGTGTTTTCTAATTTATAAGATATTTATATAATAATTTATACTTTTAAGAAGTTTAAGTCTATTATACTAGTACTAGGTTTAATATCTTCTAGTTAGAATAAAACTTCTCTAGTACCTATATCTAAGGTATTAGTTACTAAATAAAACTATATCCCTAGCTAGGCCCTAAAAGTAGTATTTACCTAAATACTATAGTAAATCTATAGTAAAGCTTACTAAGCTTCTAGTGTTTATTTAGGATTTATCCTTAGAACTTTTACTCTTTAGACTAATAGTTTTTCTAACTTTATAACCTTTTATATTTCTTTAAAGAAAACCTTCTTAATAGTTAACACTAAGTCTAATCTCCTAGGGATAAACTTCCTTAAAAATAATATTAAGTATATTAATACTAAGATTTTATTCTAGGTTTTTAGAGGTTATTATTTAAAGTATTTTACTAGATTAGTAAATCTTTTATAGTATTTCTACACTAGCCTAATCTTCCTATTTTCTAAAGAGTACCTAATATAGTTAATATTAGATATAAAAAGTATAGTCTTATATTTACTTAATCTAATTAGTGCCTAGGTAACTCTTAGAAAGTAATATATTTATAAGAAGTTAAAATAGTTCTTCTAAGTTTCTAAACCTAAGTAATAATTATCTATATAAATAGAAAATAAGGTCTAGATATTCTTTATATACCCTAATATATATTTGCTTTTAGTTTTATTTTTAAAAAATAAGTAGCTAAAGGTTATATCTCTAAACCTAGTATATATTATAGGTAATTCTATTAAGCCTTAGGCTATATTATTATAATAATATATACTATAAGGACCTAAAAAGGCTATCTTATATTTATTAGGTAAATAAATTCTAATTACCTAGAAACTATTTAAAGTATTTACTTAGTGTTACGTGCTAGAATTGACAAGTGGTCTGCTAATACCACAAGACCTCGGATGTGGCCTCGTTGCCAAGGATGTGGCTAGCACGTGACCTAGAACCCCTATATTTAACAATAGCTCTGCCCTCTAGCTAGTGGAATCAACAACAACCTTAAAACACTCTTTTATTATACATTTTATATTATAATAAGTGGTAGTAATTGCTCTTTAATTATTACGCACCTCTAGCGCTTTTACTACTTAATAAAAGCTACTAAACTAATAATTTGTTAACTAATACACTAAGCCTATTAAAGCTATCCCTTTTACTAGGCCTAATAGCGCCCCTAGGCATCGCGCCTATTGTCAGATTCGTTGACCTTCATGCCGACCTTTGATCCGTTAAATTAAAGACCTTCGATCCGTTGATTTGAAGACCTTCAATCCGTTAGTCTAAAGACCTTCGACCTTTAATCCGTTAATCCAAAGACCTTTTGATTATACGAATTTAATTAGTCTAAAGACCTTTAACCTTTAATTCTTTAACCTTCGATTTCTTTAACCTTTAATTTAATTTAATTAATTCGTCAACCTTCAACCTAACTATCAAATCTAACAAATACGTTAATTCTAATCCAATAAAGCTAGCTATAATGCTTCCCTTACACTAGCTAGATTAGTGTGAGCAACAGCGATTATAGCAGCTTTATAAGCAGGATTATTAGCGCCGAACCTGTGGTATCTATAGGAAGACCTTCCCTTTAAGAAATCTAGTCTTTTAATATCTTAAGGATTTATGCCTAGCTAGTTACTAATATTAATAGATTTAATAGCAGCTAGATTAATAACTACAGCAGCAATTCTAGTGGCAATAAGACTAGCATTAACGGGATCTTCAGGATCTAAGGACCTGTTATCTATGGCAGCAGCAGCAATTATAGTAGTAAATTTAATAGCAATAGCAGTAAATACAGGATCTTTAACAGCAGCTAGCTATAGAAAAGGATAACTTCTAATAGCTTAAAGACCTTGTAATAGAAGCTTTTAAAGAACGCGATAACCTTTGAAGGCAGCTAGCCTATTAGCAAATTCGTTAGCCAATTCAACAGCCTAACCGAAGACCTCTGTAAAGCTTGTTGCCTAACCCTCTATAACGCTTGTTGCCTGGCCCTTTGCAAAGCTTGTTGCCTAGACCTTTGCAAAGCTTATTGCCTAGACCTCTGCAAAGCTCGTTACCTAGACCTTTACAAAGCTCGTTGCCTAACCCTCTGCAACGCTTATTAACTAGCTAAGCTATCAATCATTAGATCTATTAGCCTGATTAATACAACTATCTGTACGACTACTAATCTAATAGCGATTTAGACTATTGACCTGACCGTTAACCTGACCGTTAACCTGACCGTTAACCTGACCGTCAACCTGACTGTCAACCTGACCGTTAATCTAACAATTAATCCGACCGCTATAGTTACAGATCCTATAGGGCTAATTATTAATTTAATAACTAATTTAATAACTAATTCAATAACTAATTTAACGACCGATATAATAACTAATTCGATAATTGATTCGATAACTAACCTAATAACTGATTTAATAACCGCTAGACCTAACGATCTATCTAACTAAATTCCTTTATAAGAGCCCGCTTCCTAGCTTATTGTAAATTCGTTAGATCTTAGATAGCTAGGATAGCTATCTCTTTTATCCGTGGTGCCCGCATTTATTACGTGCTAAAATTAATAAGTGGTCTGCTAATACCACAAGACCTCGGATGTGGCCTCGTTGCCAAGGATGTGGCTAGCACGTGACCTAGAACCCCTATATTTGACGATAGCTCTGCCCTCTAGCTAGTGGAATTAACAACAACCTTAACACACTCTTTTATATTACATTATATATCGTAACACTTAGGAGAAAATTATTAATCTTCTATAATGAATTAAATCTAAATCCGCTTCTATATTATAATAGGGATAACCTATTTTAATAGTCTTACTATTTATATTATAGTAGTTATAAACTATATAGAAATCTTTCCCTAGCTTTTATCACGACTTAAGGGTCAAAAGATAATAGAACAGAGTGATAGCTTAGATTCATAGTTATAGCTAGAAAGGTGCTACCTAGGGGCAGGTGCGTAAAGGTTTTAAGCTCTAACCTTCTATAAGAATATAGGTAGTCCTTGCTAAATACCTTACCCTACACTTACGTAACTATCTAGCTACTAGCTAACCCCTCCCTAACCTAGTAAGTCTAAGGTCTTACTAATACTTTATTATATAATAATCCTATCTCTATCCCTTATGCTTCTAATAGAATACCCTCTCTTTATATAATTATTCTTAATTATATAATAAGCTACTTACTTAGGGCGTTTACACTATGTAGTCCTAGGGGCTATAGTTAATAGAGGGTTTAGGTTAGGTATAATATATTATAGTATAATATATTATTAAAAATAATAACACTAATAATACTAGGGTGTGAATATTATTATCCCCCTATTTATTAATTCTAAATAGTAACCTATTTACTACTTTAATATAGTAAAGTAAATACTCTTTACCTTATACTAATAGTTCTAAAAGAGTAAATACCTTATATTAAATTTTATAATTAGGTTAAATAGATAGGGTATTAGACACTATATATATAAATAAACTTATTTATAGGTCTTAGTAATATAGTAGTGTAGTTACTATATATTTATAGCTACTAGTATATTTATAAATAGTAATAATAATAGTAAATATTATAATCCTTATATTAGCTATATATAGTGTGTAGATTACTTAAGGGGTTTATAGTTAATATAAAAGAGACTAGATCTTCCTCCCTTATATATATACTTCCTTTCCCTTATATACTATCTAACTATTATAAGTTTCTTTATCTTTACTTATCTTCCCTTTACTACTTCCTTACTACTAACCTATAGTTAGCTTATAATATCTAAAATCTATTTATTAACTCTTATTTTACTACTAGGTTTACCTCTATAGAATAAACCCTTAGGGAAGTTACTAAAGAAGTTACCTTAAAAGAGAATAGTATTTAAAATTTCTATATAAGTTTATTACTTTCTTACTAGGTTATTACTACTAACTTATAGCTAGTAATACTAAAATTCTATATATATAGTATAGTTAGTAGGTTACTATATAAAATATATAGCCTAAGAATAGTACTTATATTATTCCTTAGTATCTTAAGGAGAATAAACCTTTTCCTATAGAGTATAATAACTCTTATAGTATAATCTTATTACTTCTTTACTTCTTATAGTTACTAACCTATAGTAGTAAACTTAGCTAAATATACCTATTATACCTAAAATAATAAGATATATATTAGAATATAACTACTTATTCTAAGTCTTTAGTTTTAAGATACTAACTTACTACTAGTGCTTTACTTAAATTATATAGCTTTATAAAAAGCTATTTAATATTATTAAAGCTATACCTAAGGGAGATTACTACTACCTTAATAAAGTAAGTATATCCCTAGTTCTCTTAACTTAATTACTACTAATATACTAATAGTCTCTTATTTATACTAAGTAAAAACTATATAATACTTTCCTAAAGACTAAAAATACTAATAAGTATAGGTATATTTATTATACTTAGGTAGTTACTAAAGTAGCCTAGGAAGCTAAGTATAATAAGTATACTACTATAGTATAGCTAGCTAATACTACTAACCTTAAGGTCTAAATTAATATTATAAACTACCTTTACTATATATATAAGAATATCCTAATAGTAAGTCTTTTAAATATTTATAAGCACTTTTTTACTAACTTACTAGTAGTTTACTCCTTATACCTCTAGGCTTCTTACTTATATTAGTCTTTCTAAGTTACCTAGAGAGCTCTATATCTTTATATATAGAGAAGGTAACTCTTCTAATAATAAAGCCCCTATACCTCTAAAGGCTTCTATACTTATTATTACTATAATCTCTAGGGAAAATAAAGGTAAGGGTAGGGATAAGGAAATGCTTTTTAAGTAATTATTACTAGGTAGTTATATTATAATTATAAGAGTAATATAATTATATCTTTTTAGAATATTACCCTATATTATTTACTATATTTATAGGGTATTACCTTATATTATTTACTAAGGGTAGTTTTACTACTATAACCTAGCTACCTAGTTACTACTTATAGTTATAGATAATATCCCTTATAATAAAATCCCTCTTTAATACCTATAAATTCTCTAAGCTATTATAGCCCTTTTATTTAACTAGGTACTTATAATACTTACTATTATAATAATATAAGATAATTCTTTTTATCTTAAACTCTTACTTATTATCCTTAATATTATCTTATAGTAAAAAAGTATTTACTATATTACTTAGGTTCCCTTTAAAGGGTTTAAGGCTTATAATATTAAATATATTATATAACTATATTCTAGTAGGTAATTCTAGCTAGTAAGCTAGTCTATAACTCCTAACTACCCTTATAATCTTATAAGGGCCTAGGTACTTTATAGTTAACTTCTTACTTAGCTATCTTAGGTTAATATTCTTTATAAATAGTAGAATATAATTACTAACTTTAAATCTCTTTAGGGTTCTTTTTTAGTTATAGTATTTCTTATACTAAGCTTATAAGTTAGTTAGAAGCTATTTAATTACTATATATTTCTCTCTTAGTAATAATACTTTACTCTTTACCTAATTATTTATAAGTAAAATATTAGGTACTACTTACTATAGGCCCCTAGGGTTATACCCTTATAATACCTCTACTAGTATATAACTATAAGTTATATAGTTACTAGTATTATATATAAATTATACTATTAATAAGTTATTAGCCTAGTTAGTTTATTTAGTATAGGAGAAAGCCCTTAAATAATATTCTAGGACCTAGTTTAATTATTTTATTTACTTATTTATTTATAAGTAAAAAGCAGTGCTTAGTAGCTACTTAGTTATAATAAGATAGTAAAAGGTTATCTAAAATCCGCTTATAAATATAAAACCTTAGTCTATTATAATACCTTCTAGGGCTTTATAATCTCTAAAGATATATTCTAGGAATATAGTTACTAACCTATTACTTATTAGTTATATTAAAATAGAGATATAGATACTATACTTTATAAAATAGTTTATAATTACTAAGATTATATTATAGGTTTAGTTAGTATCTCTAACTAGTAATAATCTAGTAATAAAATCTATTAATAGTTCTTAAAAAAGGTAATCTAGCTCTAGTAAAGTAGCTAACTTACTATATAGCTTATAGTGCCTTAGCTTTAAAACTTAATAGCTTATATAAGTACTAATATATACCTTTATATCTTTCTTTATTAATAGCTAGTAGTACTAACTTATAATTTAATAAAGTAACTTACTAACTCCTTAATACCTAGTAATAGGGTTATTATATATTAGTAGTAAAATCTCTTTTCTTATCCCTTAGGGAATATAAACTTAACTCTTAAATATTAATAGCTTAGAGAGTCTAATTAACTATATTTATAATACTTCTAAGTTACTACTCTTAAGTAGCTTTCTCTAATATATAGTAAACTTATTATTTTACTATATACCTAATAATAATACTTAAATTAGAATATCTAATTCTAAGCTATTATCCTAAGTATTAGAGTTAAACTTAGAAGAGGTTCTTTAAATAGCTTAGATTCTTACTATAATATCTTTATAAGTAGCTAGCTTATAAGTTACTTCTAGTCTTATAAGTATACTATAGTTAAGTAGTATTTCTAAGGGGCGCTCTTACTACTTACTAGTAACTATACTAGCTAGAACACCCCTTTTAATAATATCTAGTCTTATAGCTTCCTTAAAAATATAGCTAAGTTATATTTTCTTAAAACCCTAAATATTCCTATTACTATTATAAGGTCTTTATAACTAACTATTTACTATATTAAATAATAATATAATAGAACTTATAGTATTTTTATTATTACTATAGAGTTCCTATTAATTAGTATTTATAAACTTAGATAAGAAGTTTAGTAGCTATAAGGTTATTACCTTTACTTTCCTATTTTTACTTATATAATCTACTTTTCTTAATAATATATTAGTAGGGTTTAACTTACTAGCCCTATATTTAATTCTAAAGTTAAATAGGTATAGCTTATTAAGCACTATTACTTACTTACTAGTTAGCTATAGCTTTATAGCTAGGTACTTATAGTTTAAGTAATCTATTACTACTATAATTAGGTAAGTTAAGTATACTAGGTAATACCTCTATACCCTAAAAGCCTCTTAGATTACTAATAATTTAGTATCTAGTATAAGGTAATATAACTTAGTATTAGTTAACTTCCTTAATATATATATAACTAGGTACTAGTAATCTAGCACTAATATTATAAGTATTACTCTAATAGTAAAACCTAATATATTTATCTTTACTTTTAATAAAGTAAGTAGGTTAAAGTACACTAAAATTAGTGCTTTTTAGAATAACTTTTAGAGTTCTCTAAATATAGCTAGCTTATAGGGTTCTAGCTTAAAGGTTACTAGTTATTCCCTCTTAAGTTAGTTTATTAATAGAATAACTACTTTACTATACTACTTAATAAAATATTAATAAAATCTAGTAAACCTAAGGAATAATTAGATATCTAGGACGCTATAAGGTATTAGCTATATTATAATTACTTCTACCCTTAATAGTTCTATTATAATACCTTTCTTAAATATAATAAATCCTAAGAATTTAACCTCTATAACTAAAAATTAATACTTCTTTAGGTTAATAAAAAGCTTTATATTATAGAGTTTACTTAGGACTTATTTAATATAGCCTATATAAGTAGCTATATTACTACTATAGATTAGGATATTATCTAGGTAGATAATATAAATATTATTTATAATATCCTTAAGAACTTTATTAATATACTCCTAGAAAGTTACTAGTGTATTAACTAATCTAAATAGTATTATAAAATACTTAAAGTGCCTATATTTATAATAAAATACTATCTTTTACTTATTACCTAAGTAAATATATAGCTAGTAGTATATATCTATTAAGTTAAGTTTTATTTAGATAACTATACTCTTTAAGTAATTAAGGATTTTAGTAATTAGTAGTAAGGGGGACTTATTCTTAATAGTAATCTTATTTAGGCCCCTATAATCTATATAAAGCCTTAATTTCCCTCCTTTCTTTAGGATAAATAAAATTAAGGCCTTAGCTAGGCTAACTAATCTTCTAATCTATCCCTTTTACTATATATCTATAAGATACTCCCTAAGTACCTCTAGCTCTTTCTTAGCTAAGTTATATATTAGTCCCTAAGGTAGTGTTTTCCTTTTTTCTAATTTAATTATATAAGTATAGCCCCCTAGTTTAGAAAGTATTCTTACTAAATCCTTATTAAATATATTTTTAAATTCTAAGTATTTCTCTAGAAGCTCTAGTTTATCTATATTATTACTTAGCCCTTACTTAGTTATAGGTTACTTATTACTTAGATTATCTAAAGATCTTAGGTTAGCTATAATATATTACTTATATAACTTATAAGTATACTCTAAGACTATTATTACTTCTTTATTACTTATTTCCTAAATTAGCTTTAGTAAGTTTACTAGTAAGTTCTTTTTTAGTTTTTTTCCTTTCTTATTCTTTAGGCTATTTAAAATAACTTTTACTAAACCTAATACTAAAGTAATTACTAACTTTTTAATACTTTATATACTCTTTACTTACCCTAAGTATATAAGAGACACTCTTTTATTACTAAGTATCTCTAAAACTTCTCTTTCTAATATATTACTATAGATTTATATTCTCTAATCTAGTCTATACCTAGTAATAGCCTTTCTTTAGTATTTATAATAAAGTAGCTAACTTAATAAACCTTTATAAACCCTATACTATTCTTTATTAATACTAATCTCCTTAGAATTCCTTAATATAAAACTATATTTTTACTTATACTTTTAAGGTTTTAATCTATTTTTTTAACTCTTTTCTAATTTTTCTTAGATAATAACTTTAGGTATATAGTTAAGGATTATATACCTAAATCTATTAGTACCTTTACTACTACCTACTAGTAATCTTATTATAGAGATATATAGACTCTAACTCTTAGGTTTACTAATTTATTTATAATAAGCCCCCTATCCTAGGTTTATATAAATAAAAGTAGTATCTTATTAGGATTAGATACTTTATTACTACTATTATTATACTTCTTTATAGTATATTTATTACTCTTATAAATAGAGTAGTCTAATAAATAATAAGCTATTAAGATATATCTAGGCTTCCTATATTTATAGTATATAATAGGTAATCTTCTTACTTACCTTTTATTCTATTACTATAAGTTATCTATAGGTAAAGTTAATTACTATTACTTCTTTTTATAGTCTTAACTCTTTTTATAACTCTATTTTAGTTTTATTACTACCTTTAATTTCTTACCCTAGCCCTATAACTAGCTTTAAGTAGTTAGAAACTCCTAGCTAAGTATTTACTTCCTTATAGTATTATTAAGGCTATTAATAAATATATAGATTCTTAGTTATATTAGGATTAGTTTAGGTAGGTTAGATTTAACCTTAGTCTAATTCCTAATAAAGGCTTAAAATAATTAGCTATTACTTTACTAAAGATTTAGTAGTAACCTAGTTACTTCTAAGTATCTAGCGTCCTTATCTATTATTCTAGTCTTTAGCTATATAATAAAGCTTACCTAATTATAGTCCTTATATTCTATATAACTATCTATAGCTATATAATATATCTATTATTACTTTATATTATTAGTAAGGTATTTACTAGTATAGGCTACTTTTATTATATTATTATAAAAGGTATATTAGTTTAATTTAAATAATATATTTAAGTCTACTAGGAAATTCTAGAGGTTTTTATAAGTATCCCCCTTATATAATAGTATCTATAGCTATATCTTAATAATACTATATTAGTATATATTTACTACTTACTTAATATCTATTAGTAAAGTAAGTATAGGAGTAATTAGTCTAACCTAAGCAGAGTATTACACTACAATGTGTAGTGTAGTGTAGTTTTTGTAGTGTAGTGTAGTTTACTACACTACACTACAAATAATACTCTAATTAAAATAATAATAATAGAAAATAGATTTATTATCCCTAGGCCCCTAAAGCTAGAATTATAAAGTATACTATATTTAGCCCTTATAGAAAGTGTTACGTGGCAGAACACGTGCAGTACATAGAGGCTGCCATACAAAAGCTAGATTTAACATCTTAGTTTAGGAATTCAACTTACTTTATACATATTACATCACCCCTAATAGTAGCTTTCACAAGTGAACTTAGTATGACTTATGACCTGTTGAATCCGTTGGCCCCTCTGACGGAATCGACCTTCTATCGTGCAAAGCCAGCACGTAACAGAAAGGAATAGATAAAACTTTATTATAAAGTAAATTAGCTTCTTAGGCTGGTATATTTAAATTTATAAAAAAAGTATATTATTACCTATTATTTTATAGTATAGTGTAGTTTTCATAGTGTAGTGTAGTGTACTACACTACACTACACTATAAGGGAAAAAAAACTACACTACAAATATAAGAATTTCCTAAAAACTACACTAACTACACTACAAACAATACTCTAAACCTAAGAAGGTAGATTTATAAGTCCTTACTAGGTTTTAACTAATAGTATGTTTACCTAAAGCTCCCTAATTTTTACTTTTATCTATAAAATTTCCTATATTTTCTATATATATTATAGCTTAGCTTATATAATATTATAACGCTATTATACTACCTTCTTAATGCTATTATTCTTAATTCTAGTATTATTATCTAGATTAGTCTTAGGTAGTGTCTAATATACTTAATTATTAGTATTTATTATTTAAGTATTTACTACGCTACTACTACCTTACTTATCTATAGTATTACTACTAGGGGGTGTAAGTATATTTTATATAAATATTCTCTAGTATACTAATATTATAATCTAGCTAATAGTCTATTACCCTAAAGGGATTAAGAGCTTAATTTATTATAACTTAAGGGTTAAAAGATAATAAAATAGAGTAATAGCTTAGATTTATAGTTATAGCTAGAAAGGTACTACCTAGGGGTAGGTATATTAAGGTTTCAAGCTCTAATCTTCTATAAGAATATAGGCAGTCCTTACTAAATACCTTACCCTACGCTTATATAACTATCTAGCTACTAGCTAACCCCTCCCTAACCTAGTAAGTCTAAGGTCTTGCTAATGCTCTATTATGTGATAATCCTGTCTCTGTCCCTTACGCTCCTAACAGCTTTAGTGTAAAAATAGTTAGGGCTACCTATTCTAATTTATCTCTATAAATAATACTAGCTTTTTCTATAGCTAGGAATACTTTCTTTAAAAACTTATAATATAATCCTAAGTAATAATACTACTTTCTCTTTCTAGGTTATATATTAGATATAAGGTTAATATAGTATTAAAGAAAATTAGTTATATAAATATCCTTAAGTTTCTTAATAAAATAATCTTTAAAAGTATAGCATAATCTTATAATTATTATTTATTATTTAGTAGTACTTATATAGTCTTTAAGCTTAATATAGGATTAATTAAACTAAGAAATAATAGTTTTAGCTAGTAAGTCTAATAATAGTTAGTTTATATATAAATTTTAGTATCTTAAGGGGTAGCCCTTAATTTCTAATTTCCCTATATAAATCTCTAATTTATCTAGTCTTATACTATTCTATATAGCTTCTCTTCTATTTACTTTATAAACTAGTATAGAGCCTATATAATTTATATATAACACTAAGTCTATACTATAGTCTTTACTATCTCTAGTTTTATTAATTAATTCTTTAATCTAGTTATTTATATAGTAATTTCTAATTTTTAAGGGAGAGGCCTTAATTTTCTTATTTCCTATATAAATTAGCTATTAGATATATCTAAGAGTATATATATAAGAATACTGCCCTTTTCTTATAACTAGCTCCTATAGCTAATATTACTATTTATATAAATACTAGTTCCTATCCCTAGTTTCCTTAATTAAGTCTTAGATTTAGTTATTTATATAGAGATTCTTACTTCTTAAGAGGTAAGCCTTAATTTCTAATTTCCCTATATAAATTAGGCTAGTATTATATCCTAGTGCGTTTACCTCTAGATCTAATTCCCTTAAAATGCCTAAGTCTAATATATTATATATCCTATCCTTAACTTCTTAGATTAAGTCCTAATTTCTATTATTTATATAGTAATTTTTACTTACTAAGAGAATACCCTTAATTTTTAATTTTCCTATATAAATTAAAGCCTTATTATATCTAAAGGTATTCTTTATAAGTTCCTCCTACTATCTTATAGTATTAGGTATATCTCTTAGGACCTTAAGTAAATTAATCTTATTATTTCTATTCTAATCCTATTTCTTAGCTAGGTTTATTCTTATAAGTTCCTTATATTCTTCTTTATTATCTAGGTCTTTAGAATTATAGTTTAATACCTCTTCCTATAATTATCCTAACTTTTCTAAGTAATCTCTATTAATCTACATTAGTAGTAAGTGTCTTTCTATATAATTATAATTTAAGCTTATTACTAATTTCCTTTCTTATAAAGCTTTATAGTAGTTAGTCTAACTTTAAGTAATTATTAAACTTATTAGTGTAGGTTTTAGTTAATTAGTACTAGAGTTATAAGAGGTAAATAATTTAATTTCTATCTTAGGCTTTAACTTAATAATTATTCTATCTATAATAATATTCTAAAGTAGTTTCTAGATAATTTTAGTAGTAGATATTAATTCTAGTTTATAGGTAAAAACTTATTCCTTAATTATCTTTACTAAATTATCTAGGCTAGAACTATCTAGACTATATTTTTTAATTCTAACTTTATTTATAATATTATTATTCTTTTTATTAATACTTCCCTTAGTTATTCTATTTTCCTAATATACTTTCTATCCTTACTTAATTCCCTAAGTATTCTCTAGTAGTATTTCCTTAAAATTTAATATTCTAATTTTATCTAGTAGTAGTAATTTAGGAATATATAAATAATTACTAGTATTATTATCTATAATACTTAGTTTTCTAACTTCTAGTTCCTAGCTTTATTAAATATCTTACTATTTATCTCTCTTAGGACTTCTTTTACCTTCTTTAGGATTTTTTAATTATTTTCTATATACTTTATAATCTTATCTAGATTTATTCTTTATAGGAGCTAAGTATAAAACTTAGCCTTTTAAAATAAGTCTAGGTATAAGTATATTAAAAAGGTTTATATTTTATATTTTATTCTAGTAATTATAATTTTCTTTTATTTATAATATTTAATAGTATTTACTTATTATAGCTAAACTTTTTCTAATAAAAGGTCCTAATCTTACTAGGCTAGTATAATATAGTATTTTACTAATACTAAAATTCCTCCTACTATAATCTAAAGGTAGGTATAATAGGTAATTAGTTAACTTATATTATTTACTATTTTAATATATTTCTTTTTATAAAGTTAAACTATAAGGAATTTATATTCCTTAATATAGTTTATATTTACTAATTCTATACTTAAACTACTATTAAGTAAAGCTAAGTTATATTATATACCTTTAATATATATAGTAATATATCCTAAGGTAATTAGAACTTCTCTATTTAGTTTAGTAATATTATTCTAGATAACTATATAATTTATTAAGCCTAAATAGCTCTAAGTAAGCTCCTTAGTGCCCTTAGAATCAGAGTATTGCACTACAATGGATTTGTAGTGTATTTTCTTTTTAACAAATAATATATATCTAATCTTAGAAAATATATAGAGATATAAAACTTCTTTTTTTAGATAGATAACTAAAAAACTACAATGTAGTTATATATAAAAGTGGGTCTAAAAGTGGGTCCTTCGGCTATAAATTAGAAAAACTACATTTCACTACATTTTAGGACTTAAAATACACTACAAATGTAGTGTTTCTAATTTGCGGCAGCAGGGCCCACTTTTATATATAGTATTTTCTTAGGATTTATCTCTATAAGATTACGTAATTTATAGTATAATATCTTTAATAATAAGCTAGCTATAAAATTAAATATAAAAACTACAAAACACACTACACTAACTACAAACAATACTCTGCTTAGAATACACTACTTTTTTATATAGTTCTATAAGGTAAGAGATAATAGATTTTACTTTATTACTCTTTATCTTTTATTAATATTATATTAAGTAGCTTAGTTATTAGTAAATAATTAAGGCTATTTAAAGGAGTTATAAAATACTAATAAATACTATAGTTTTATCTAGGTATTTTCCTAAGTTAAATAGTAGAATATTATATTTCTCTATAGCTTAAATATTCTCTAAAGCTAGTCTTTCATAAGGTTATAGGTTTAAGGTAGTATTACTTACTCTTTTCTTTATTTAAGTTATAATAAAGGGTTTCTAGGATTTTACTATAGAATTCTCTATATATAGTTATAAAGTAAGGAGTAATCTTTAGAACTCCTTAAAGAATATCTCTTAGAATAATTTATATATATTTTACTTAGTATTATTTCTAGTGTCTTTTAAAGTCTTTAGATAAGTATTTATCTTTCTTTAAATAGTTATACCTTATATACCCCTATTCTCTATATAAAAAATACTAAAAGAAATCTAGATTTCTTTAGGGCTAGTCTAATTAAGAGAGTGTCCTAATATTACCTAAGGATTTTCTAGGTAATTAGGCTTTATTATTTATATTATATTTTAATTAGTTATATTAACCTATAGCTTAATTTATAGTACTAGCTACTTAAGCTTAGAATACTTTAAGTTATTTTACTAATTTCTCTATCTAGTTATATACCTTTTTCTCTCTTTTTAACTATTTTTCTATTTATTTCTAGAGAGATACTATCCTTACTATTAAGGTCTTCTCTTTAGATAGTTATATTATCTTTTTAGAAGTAAATAAGTAGTAGTTATATAGAATTAGTTTTAGATTAGATATTATTAAGTCTATTAAAGCTATACTATTTATTTACTTACTTAATATAAATAAATAATTAAATACTCTCTTTTATAGTTAAGTATTTATTTCTCTATTTACTAAGTAGTTAATAAAATTTATAAAAAGAACTTATTAGATATTAGATTTTATCTTTATAGCTAGATATTTTACACACTAAATATAAGTATTTAATATCTTACTAGGTTCTTAAGTAAACTAAATATCTCTTATTATATAAAAATCTTAATAAAGGGATTTAGTTTCTTAAACTTCTTTAAGAACTTTTTAGATATTTTTGTTATGGACTGGCCCCTAGGCGACTGTGATAGGGCGTTAATATAGTATTAAGAAACTTAGGGGAAGAAGAAGAAAACTACATAGCTAATCCCCCCTACTCCCCTTATATCCTCTAGGTATCTTATATTAGCCCCCTTTTTATCCCCTACTACCCCCCTACCTATATACACTATACTATTACTTAGGTAAAGCCTAAGCCCTTTATATATGCCCTTACTAACCTATTACCCTTAGCCCTCTACCTACCTATTATTATACTAATACTAACCTACTATAACTAGGTTATATAGTATAGCTATTTCTAATATCGCCCCTTATAGGTAGAACGTAACACGCGCTTACTATTATTATTATCTATTAAGAGTAGGGGTATATATTACGTCCTACGCCACCCCTTATTATTATTATCTAATTATAAGTAAGGTGCGCGTTATATCTTACCTAACCCCTTATTATTATTATAATAATACTAGCCCCACCCCTACCTACTTATAACTTATCTAATATAGGCATAATTACCTATATAAATATCCTACTTCTTTTTATAATATAACCTCACTTTCCTTATATAATAACCTTCTAAAAATACTATAACTTTATTATACCTTCTTATCCTATTATATTCTATTTTACGCTATTACCCTATTATTCCTATATTAAAAATACCCTACCCCTAAGATATAACCACTATACTATAAACTAAATAAGTAGCCACTACCCCTATACCTATAATGCCCCTAGCCTAAGCTATTAGTAAGTTCCTTATAAAAGGAGACTTAGATAATAAGTAATATACTATACCCTCCTTACTTTAGCGCCCTTATAGGCTATATATTAAATAATCCCTTACTACTAGTATTATAGATTATTACCTTACTAAGAGTAGGGAGTCCTATCCCTTATATTATTAAAACTATATTACCTATATCTAGCTAACTAGGTACTTATTTATAGACTTATAACTCTAATATACTCTTAAGGACCTTAAAGCTAAAATTATTAAGGGAGAGTATATTATTACCCCTAGTATTAATAAGATAGAGATAACTAAGAAGAAGATACCTATACTATCTTAGAAGTTCTATTCCCTTATAAGTAAGTAAACTATATTACTAAATTAAGTATAGTTTAATCTAGCCCTAGTCTAGTCTACCCTTAGTCCTTTCCCTTTAACTAATATACCTACTATAAATATAACTAGACTTAAAGTTATTCCCTTTATTAGTAGTAGTCCTTTAGCTAGATATAGTATAGGAAACTCTATATAGTAAGTTACTAGTATCCTATTCTAATAAGGATAATAAGTTATTTAGAGCGTAAATACTATATATAAAGAACTCTATAAGTAAAATATAGCCCTCCTTAAAGCGCTTTCCCCTTACTACTATAGTAGTAACTAATATAGCTAATATATTAAAGTAGGTAATAAATTACCTTCTTACTACTATTAATAGCATTCCTACCTCTTATCTAGGTTAAACCCTATTAATCCTTATATTAGACTTACTTATCCCCTAGCTAGAGCTAGTAATTACTTAACTTATCTTTTTACTAATAAGTCTAAGAGTAATACCTCTTCTTTATATATTTACTTTAATCTCCCTAATTATTATTCTACTTATACTATCTAGAACCTAGGTATAACCTAAGGTTAGTAGCTATAATTAGTAGGTAGAATAACCTATAGCCTCTATATAAGTAGCTTAGGGTTAAACTATATTACCTTATAGTATACTACTATTAATATAAGTTTATTTAGTAGTAAGTCTAACCTTTATAATATAGTAGTGTAAATAGTTTAGATAAAAGTAGGTAGTAGTAAGGGTATGCCTATATTACTAGAGCTTTTAATAGGTAGATAAGTTTTCTAAAATTAATTTAGTCTATTATAGAATTACACGTTCCCCTACTCTACCTTAAATTTATTAAGGGCTTATATCTTTATTATACTCTCTAGTAGCTTCTATATTAGTTATAAGTACCCTATCTATTTAACTAAAATATTACGCCTTTTACTATGCCTTAGTGTGTTTTAAGCCACTAGTATTTATTTTACCTAGTATTTCTCTATAAGTTTATTATTATTTTCTACTAGTACTTATTATAGACCTAGATAGGAATCCTATAGTATTTAACTTAGAAGAGGGTTCTCTACTACTTATTTAATAAGGTTAATATAAAAGACTAGGTATATACCCCTTAGCATATCTAGGCAGACTATAAGCGGTAATAGCACCTCTACTACTATATATTTTATAGCTACCTAATCTAATTTCTATAAGGGTTAGTTTATCTTAATATTTCTAAGTAAAAGCTATACCTTATCCCTAACTTAAAAGCATTCCACTAGATATCTTAATACTAATATAGTATCCTACTATTATTACTATATATAAGTAATATAGCCTAAGCTAGAAGGGTTCCCTCCTAGAGATAATTTAGGAAATAGATAGCCCTCCCCTTTAGAGTTATAGTGGAAATAGATAAGTTAGGTTATAATTAAATAGGTTTAAGGTTATAGCTATTAAGTAGTTAGTTTAGGCTTACCCTAGTAACTAAAGATAGCCTATTATTTATTATAAGTTAGTAAGTAGTAAGGTACTTAGGCTAATTATACTATAAAAAGGAGATAGCTACCTATAATATTACCTATACCTCCTAGTTTACCTATTCTATACTGCTATTAGTCTATAGGTAATAGGATATAGAGAGTAACTAATCTATTCCTACTAAGGAGTATAGAGTTATCTAGAACTTTCCTAACTAGTCTAATCCTTAATCTATAATAATAGACTATAGAAACCCCTAAAATCTCTACTAGACTACCTTAAATTATTTTACACACTCCTTAGCTTTAATTAAAGTTATAGCCTCTAACTAGATAAACTGAGAAAGCCTATCTATAATTACTATAAGGTACTAGGGTCTCTCTTAAGATAATACTAGTAAGTTTATTATAAAATTAATAGAGATCTATAACTAGAACTAGTCTAGGATAGGTAAGGGCCTAAGTAATCCCTAGTGTTATAGATAGCTCTTATAGCTACTAAAATAGTAATAATTCTAGATAAACCTTATAATATCCTATGTTATTCTATCCTAGTAGAATTATTATTATAGAATCTAAAATATAGTATTATAGCCTAGGTATTTTATAGTAAGTGAATTATAGTATTATTAGATAAGTATTATTATTAAAGGCTTTTACTTAGGAACCTAGGTACGCCCCTAGAACTAAAGCGCCCTATAAGCGCTTATAGAATAATCTACTACCTATTCCCTTATTTATACTTTAGAGGGGAACTTCTATGCCCCCTCCTAAATAGCTCCTAACTAGATACTATAGGTAGGGTCTAAGGTAATAGCCTAGTCCTAAAGTAACTATAAGTACTTAGAGGTAAAGAGAACCTCTCCTACTAGTAGTACTACCTCTTACTACCCTTCTAGCGCTAGTAAAAGTCTAGTAATAGTAAGGGGCTATAAGATATATTCTATCCTTAAGGCCTCTCCTTTCTAGTCCTATTCCTACTAAGAAAGGGTATCTAGGTATTAAGCCTATGTACTAGGTCTATAATAAAGATAGAAGTTAAATAATATAAGTGTATTTGCTTAATAGGCTTACTATTTTATTATTAAATAAGGGGTTATAAAGTATTTAAGATTCTTATAATCTATATAAATTAAGAATAGCTAGGAAACACCCTATAGCTTTGCTAACTATACCTTAAGGTATAATATAATAGCTAGTAACTCCTTATTATAAATTATATAGTTCCTCTATATAGGCATAAGGCTAGTAAAATAGTAAGTAACTAGGTATAAAACACTATCTAGTCCTTACTATAAGAGGTAATTACCTAGGGTAGCACCTAAGTAGTTAGCCTCTACTATAGTAAGGTAGTTAAGGTCCTATTATACTAAGACTAGGTAAGAGATAAAGGCATTCTTAAGTCTCTTAAAAGCCTTATTCTCCTTAGGTCCTTATTAAAAGGGGATATTCCTCTTAGTTAATTAGATTAGTAGTACTACTAGTTCTAAAAAATCCCCTATAAAGTTATAGTAGAAGTTTATAAAGCCTAGGAAGCTATATACTCCCTATAACTTTATAGGGGTAGCCTATTCCCTTATAGCTATAACCTTTATAGGATTAGGATAAATAGATTATCCTACTATAATAATATACCCTAGGTACTAGACCTCCTTTATAGTGAACACTAACTTATTAAGGTCTAGGTATAACCCTATAGCCCTTAAGTAGCCTAAGATAAGGTAAACCTTAGCTATATAGTCCTTTCTTAAGCCCCCTAAGTAAACTAAAATATTATCTAAATAAGCTATAATAAAATCTCCTAGTGTGTCTCCTAAGGACTTATTAATATAATACTAAAAGGTTATAGGTGCGCTAGCTAAACTAAAGGAATAGACTAACTACTTAAATAGTCTAAACCTTATCTAAAACACTATTAGGTGCTTATTACCCTTAGTAATTTATAATTTATAAAATATAGTATAAATATTAACCTTTATAAACTAATATACCTAGGATAAGAAGTAAAGTATTTCCTTAATTAAGGGGAAAGGGTAATAGTCCTATATAGTAATTTTATTAAGAGCCTAATAGTTAATATAAAAACACTAACCCCTATTTAACTTCTTAATAAGTAGAACTAAGGCTATAGCTAAGGAGGAGCTAGTATAGATCTATCCCTTATCTATTAAGTCTATAATCTAATACTATACCTTAAGAAGTTAATCTCTTAGTATATTATATAGTAGGCCCTATAGAAGCTTTAGCTTAGACCTATCTAGGGCCCTATATAGATAAATATAGTAGTTAAGAGAACCCCTATAGGGGGGAAGACTATTAGCCTTTACTTTATTAAAAAGGTCTGTAAAGTCCGCTAGCTCCCTAGGTAGTATAGATATATCTAGTGTTTCTAGCCTCTCCTTAGGGGCTATAAGCTATAATACTATTATTATCTCCCTAAGACTAGTAGTAATAAACCTTATTATAGTGTCCTTAGTCTAGTATACTCTATATGCTTCTATAGTATAAAGGGAATTAATAATCCCCTACACTAGAGTCTCCTTACTACACTTAGAGGCCTTATATACCTATAAACCCCTTACTAATCTAATAACTAGTAGCTAGTCTACTATATAGACTATAACCTTATAGTGTTCTAGCTATAGTAGGCTAAATATAATATCCTAAGTAAGGCCTAGGATAATATATAAATACACTAATAACTCCTAGCTACTAATATTAATTCTAGTGTAGACTATATATATAATTAAAGAGGTATCCTCCCTTTATTACTAGCCCTTTTTCTTTATTTCTACTATAGTGTAGACTTACCTTTATTTAGGTAACTATATAAGCTTTAGGCCTAGCTATCTTACTACTAATTTGCTTATAGCACTATAATAATTATAGCTATAGTTAATTTAAACACTAATATAAGAGTATATATTAAAGAGAATAAGGACTAAGAATAGTAGCTAATCTATATAATAAGTAATATCCCTTTCCTCCTTTATACACTATTTATATATATCTATTATTATAGTAGCTAGCTAGCCCCCTTACCCCTATATAAGACTTTACTTAGGGGCTACTTTTTTTCTAGAGAGTAAGTATTAATTTCCTTATTAGCGCTCTCCTTATCTACCCTATAGGTATTAATATTAACTTATAATTAGTAAGGTAGGAGGAAGGAGCACTCCTAAATATAGTAGTCCTTAGAGCTATAATATAAATAGTACCCCTCCTAGTGGTATTTAGCTAACTTAGCCTCTAATACCTATTTTACCCTCTATAGTGTACTAGTTAACTTCTAGCCCTTATCCTTATTATCCTACTTCTTAGACTAGCCTAAGCATATCCTAGCTATATAAACCCCTAATATTAGGGTATCCCCCTTATAGTTAGTCTAGGGCATAGGGTAGGGCTACTATAGACTATATTAGGTCTAATACTTATCCTCTAAGGTAAGTATTTTAATATTAACTATAATACTATAATACTAAGTAACTATAGTATTATAGTTATCCTAGCTTATACTATAGCTAATACTAACCTCCCTTAAGCGCTTATTAAGTGTATATTAGAGTTTAGCTAGTTTTATATTATAAGTCTAATAGGTCCCTCCTACTATAGCTAGCTTCTCCTTAAAGTAAATAAAAAATATAGTAAAAGACTTCCCTAGGCCTTACTCTATCTAGTTAAGTTCTATAAGGGCTATTTCCTACCTATAGGGGTTAGTAAATAGGGACTTAAGGTAGCTTAAAAAGATAACTAGATTAAAAGTATAAAGATTACCCTACTTAAAAAAGGTAGTAACCTAAGCCTAGACCTAGGAGGATAAATTCTAGTAAATAAGTATTTACCTATTCTTATCTATACTAATAAAGTCCTTATTTACCTAAAGCTTATATTCTATAAGAAGCTTCTAAGTAGTAAATAAGGCCTTATTACTATTATATAGGTTACCTAAGGGAATTAGCTTTTACTTTACCTAAGGGACTAAAGGGACTAGATTAGGGGTAGTAGGCTATATAGGTTATACTATAGGAGCCCCTAGTTAGTATATAGTCTATAGTTAGGTTATATATATAGTATTATATACTATAACCTACTCCTAGAGGCACTTAAGCTCTATGCCTTATTTAGTTATTAGATATTAGAGTATATTAAACTAGGTAAGGTAGGTTATAGGTAGCACTATAGTGTCTAAGAGAGGTGTTACTATACCTAGATTATATTAGTCCTATAGGTAAAGTATGTCTAATATATCTATTAGGTTATTTATTATATTTTTTAGTAGCTATCTTTAAGGACTAAAGGAAGTTTTTTAATTATTATAGACTAGCCCCTAGGTAACTATAATAAGGTATTAATATAGTATTAAGAAACTTAAGGGAAGAAGAAAAAGACTATATAGCTAATCCCCCCTACTCCCCTTATATCCTCTAGGTGTCTTATATTAGCCCCCTTTTTATCCCCTACTACCCCCCTGCCTACATGCACTATACTATTGCTTAGGCAAAGCCTAAGCCCTTCACAATTTTCTCCTAAGTTTAATCCTTATTAGAGTATTGCACTATAATGTGTAGTGTAGTGTAGTTTTTATAGTGTAGTGTAGTTTACTACACTATACTACACTATAAACTACACTACACTACACTATAAGGGAAAAAAACTACACTATAAATACAAGAATTTCCTAAAAACTACACTAACTACACTACAAACAATACTCTAGCTATAAGTCACGTAGTTACTAGTGTTATATATAAATTATACTATTAATAGGTTATTAGCCTAGTTAGTTTATTTAGCGTAGGAGAAAGCCTTTAAATAATATTTTAAGACCTAGTCTAATTATTCTATCTACCTATCTATCTATAGGTAAAAAGCGGTGCTTAGTAGCTACTTAGTTATAATAAGATAGTAAAAGGTTATCTAAAATCCGCTTATAAATATAAAACCTTAGTCTATTATAATACCTTCTAGGGCTTTATAATCTCTAAAGATATACTCTAGGAATATAGTAGCTAACCTATTACTTATTAGTTATATTAAAATAGGGATATAGATACTTTACTTTATAAAATAGTTTATAATTACTAAGATTATATTATAAGTCTAGTTAGTATCTTTAACTAGTAATAATCTAGTAATAAAATCTATTAATAGTTCTTAAAAAAGGTAATTTAGCTCTAGTAAAGTAGCTAACTTACTATATAGCTTATAATACCTTAGCTTTAAAACTTAATAGTTTATATAAGTACTAATATATACCTTTATATCTTTTTTTATTAATAGCTAGTAGTACTAACTTATAATTTAATAAAGTATTTTACTAACTCCCTAATACCTAGTAGTAGGGTTATTATATATTAGTAGTAAAATCTCTTTTCTTATCCCCTAGGGAATATAAACTTAACTCTTAAATATTAATAGCTTAGAGGGTCTAATTAACTATATTTATAATATTTCTAAGTTACTACTCTTAAGTAGCTTTCTCTAATATATAGTAAACTTATTATTTTACTATATACCTAATAATAATACTTAAATTAGAATATCTAATTCTAAGCTATTATCCTAAGTATTAGAGTTAAACTTAGAAGAGATTCTCTAAATAGCTTAGATTCTTACTATAATATCTCTATAAGTAGCTAGCTTATAAGTTATTTCTAGTCTTATAGGTATACTATAGTTAAGCGGTGTTTCTAAGGGACACTCTTACTACTTACTAGTAACTATACTAACTAGAACACCCCTTTTAATAATATCTAGTCTTATAACTTCCTTAAAAATATAGCTAAGTTATATTTTCTTAAAACCCTAGATATTTCTATTACTATTATAGGGTCTTTATAACTAACTATCTACTATATTAAATAATAATATAATAAAAGTTATAGTATTCCTATTATTACTATAGAGTTCCTATTAATTAGTATTTATAAACTTAGATAAGAAGTTTAGTAGCTATAAGGTTACTACCTTTACTTTCTTATCCTTACTTATATAATCTACCCTTCTTAATAATATATTAGTAAGGTTTAACTTACTAGCCTTATATTTAATCCTAAAGTTAAATAAGTATAGCTTATTAAGTACTATTACCTACCTACTAGTTAGCTATAGCTTTATAGCTAGGTACTTATAGTTTAAGTAATCTATTACTACTATAATTAGGTAAGTTAAGTACACTAGGTAATACCTCTATACCCTAAAAGCCTCTTAGATTACTAATAATTTAGTATTTAGTATAGAGTAGTATAACTTAGTATTAGTTAACTTCCTTAATATATATATAACTAGGTGCTAGTAACCTAGCACTAATATTATAAGTATTACTCTAATAGTAAAACCTAATATATCTATCTTTACTCTTAATAAAGTAAGTAAGTTAAAGTACACTAAAATTAGTGCTTTTTAGAATAATTTCTAGAGTTCTCTAAATATAGCTAGCTTATAAGGTTCTAGCTTAAAGATTACTAGTTATCCCCCTTAAGTTAGTTTATTAATAAAATAACTACTTTACTATACTACTTAATAAAATATTAATAAAATCTAGTAAACCTAAGGAATAATTAGATATCTAGGATACTATAAGGTATTAGCTATATTATAATTACTTCTACCCTTAATAGTTCTATTATAATACCTTTCTTAGATATAATAAATCCTAAGAATTTAACCTCTATAACTAAAAATTAATACTTCTTTAGGTTAATAAAAAGCTTTATATTATAGAGTTTACTTAGGACTTATTTAATATAGCCTATATAAGTAGCTATATTACTACTATAGATTAGGATATTATCTAGGTAGATAATATAAATATTATCTATAATATCCTTAAGGACTTTATTAATATACTCCTAGAAGGTTACTAGTATATTAACTAATCTAAATAGTATTATAAGATACTTAAAGTATCTATATTTATAATAGAATACTATCTTTTACTTATTACCTAAGTAAATATATAGCTAGTAATATATATCTATTAAGTTAAGTTTTATCTAGATAACTATACCTTTTAAGTAATTAAGGATTTTAGTAATTAGTAATAAGGGGGACTTATTCTTAATAGTAATCTTATTTAGGCCCCTATAATCTATATAAAGCCTTAATTTCCTTTCTTTCTTTAGGATAAATAAAATTAGGGCCCTAGCTAGGCTAACTAATCTTCTAATCTATCCCTTTTACTATATATTTATAAGATACTCCCTAAGTACCTCTAGCTCTTTCTTAGCTAAGTTATATATTAGTCCCTAAGGTAGTGTTTTCCTTTCTTCTAATTTAATTATATAAGTATAGCCTCCTAGTTTAGAAAGTATTCTTACTAAATCCTTATTAAATATATTTTTAAATTCTAAGTATTTCTCTAGAAGCTCTAGTTTATCTATATTATTACTTAGCCCTTACTTAGTTATAGATTACTTATTACTTAGACTATCTAAAGATCTTAGGTTAGCTATAATATATTACTTATATAACTTATAGGTATACTCTAAGACTATTATTACTTTTTTATTACTTATTTCCTAAATTAGCTTTAATAAGTCTACTAGTAAGTTCTTTTCTAGTTTTTTTCCTTTCTTATTCTTTAGGCTATTTAAGATAACTTTTACTAAACCTAATACTAGAGTAATTACTAACTATTTTAATACTTTATATACTCTTTACTTACTCTAAGTATATAAGAGGCACTCCCTTATTACTAAGTATCTCTAAAACTTCTCTTTCTAATATATTACTATAGGTTTATATTCTCTAATCTAGTCTATACCTAGTAATAGCCTTTCTTTAGTATTTATAATAAAGTAGCTAACTTAATAAACCTTTATAAACCCTATATTATTCTTTATTAATACTAATCTCCTTAAAATTCCTTAATATAAAACTATATTCTTACTTATACTTTTAAGGTTTTAATCTATTTTTTAACTCTTTTCTAATCCTCCTTAGATAATAACTTTAGGTATATAGTTAAGGATTATATACCTAAATCTATTAGTGCCTTTACTACTACCTACTAGTAATCTTATTATAGAGATATATAAACTCTAACTCTTAGGTTTACTAATTTATCTATAATAAGCTGTAAGAACAAAGGATAGCTAGGCAAGAGGTATAGGGGCACTTATGTATTTACTAAAGCTTACTAGGTCTAAGTGTGTTATATATGCGAGTCACTAGCTTATAGCTAGTGGCTCGCTAGCGTCACGTAGACCTAGCCCTAGGGCATAGCTTATCTACAGGGTGCGCTAGTATAGTGCACCTATATTATAAGTAAGGCCTTATAATTGCCCCCCCTTTTCTAGCTAGGCTTCTAAATAGCTTTAGATCCCTACCTAAGATATAGCTATTCGCTAGTTAGTAATAATAATAAGATTACTACATTAGGTTATTATAATAATAATAAATAGGGGTCTATCCTATAGTAATATAGATATCTATTTAGTATAAATTCGCTATTAAATTCCTATTATATTATATATTTTTTCCTCCTATAAATATATTATTTTAACCTAAGGTAAATTTTAATCTTATAGTATACCCTCTCTTAATTTATTAATTACTACTCTCTTATTACTAATATATTAATAATTCCCTTAAAATAGTGTAGTTATATACACTACCTCTATACTATATATATAGAGTTTAAAAAGAATTCGCCTATAGAGCCTATACTACTATAGATTAGTTATCTTTTCCCCTACCTTTTAGTAATAAATCTATCTAAAGAGAAGTAGTCTAAGTAATATATTTAGTGTATTAAGCGTAGTAACCTTTATAATATAGTAGTCCCCTCTTTTTCTATGCTTTTTTAGTTCCCTTTTACTAACTTTTACTAGCTAATAGCTATAATAATAGGTAATTTTAATAATCTCCTATCCCTCTTAGACTAGGTCTAAACTTTACTAGATACCTATAGAGATAGTAATGCTATAGATAATAATAATAATAATTTTATCTTAATAGAGGAGACTTACTAGTATCTTACTAAGCTTTTAGCTAAGTTAATGCTTAGTTTTAATTATACTAATATAGCACACTATATTATATTTAGTCTAACTAGCACTATAAAGTATTACTAGGTTTATTATTATTTCCTTACCTATTTACTAGTATTTTACTAATCCTTTTATATAGGATACCTTTATTTTATACTAGTAGTATATAGTTTTATAGTAATAATTACTTATTACTATATTTCTAGGCCCTACCCTAGGGATTATAAGTATCCCTATAATGTATTTAGTAGTTCTTTACTTATATTTCTATAGGTAAACTACTACTAGCTCCTAACTACCTAGGAGGTAAAAATAGTCTTATATCTCTATTCCTATAACCTAGGGTATATAGCCTAGCTTATATTAAAGCACTAGTTTTTTTACGCTATTTCCCTAGTAATTAAGGAGGATAAGAATACTAGGGAGTATCTTATTTATAGGACTTAGGTATTAACATATAGTAGTGCTACTATAGAGGGATTTCCTCTTATTTTAGCTGCCCTTTAGGCATATTTTCCTTTATTATTTTATAGGTAGTCTAAGGATTTTTTTTTTTTCTAGTTTAGAGTATTATAGTAGCTAATAAGGCTAGGCTTTTTTTTATAAGGACTTTATACCTCTTTACCTATAACTTACCTATATGTCGCTACCTTTCTTATATAATCTATTTTAGTAAAACACTTAAATTATATATTAAGCGCTTTCTATATCTTTTACTAGAACCTATTAGTTATATTTACTTAGCTAACCCTTTTATTTTACTAGGTATTTATTACCTTTATAGGTTTTCTTATAGTCCTTAACTTCCTTAATTTTATACTTATTTTCTTTATCCTTAAGGTCTAGTATTAGTATATCCTTATCCCTAGTGTCTTTATAGTGATTCTATAGCTCTAATAGGCTTATATAAAATATATTATATAGCTATCTATACTTCTTAGGTAATACTAGTCTATATACTTATTTCCCTATAGTATTAAGTACTTAAAAAGGCCTAATAAATCTAGGGGTTAGCTTCTATTTTATATTCTTAAGCCTAATATTCTTTACTAATAGTAGTACTAGGTTACCTTAATATAGTATTAATAGCTAGTAATACTAGTTATAGTACTTTACCTAGGTTTTAGTAGCTTTAGCCTAGTTTTCCTTTAGATACTCTCTAACTTTATATAGCTTTATAATATATATATATACTTCTAGTACCTCCCTTTCCTAGCTCTTATCTCTAAGAGCTAGATAAAACTTAGGTAAATAGCCTATAAGTAAATAGTTTAGGGAGTAGCTAGTGCTTCTATTTACTATATTATTATAGGTAAATTAAGCTATTAGAAGTAGCTTAGGCTATATTTATTAGTTTTTTATAATAAAATATTTAAAGTAGTGCTTAAGTACTTAGTTTATTCTTTTTATTTACCTATTAGTTTAGGGGTAAAATACTATAGAAAGCCTTTACTTTACCTAAGATAGGTAGTATAGGTCTAACTAGAATTAGCTTATAAAGACTAAACCTCTATTAGATATAATGCCCTCTAGGGCTCTAAATTATAGCTTAATCTCTTTATAGAAAAGTTCTGCTAATTTAGCTATATTAATAGTAGTAGTTATAGGTAGGAAGATAGAATACTTAGTAAATTAGTCTATAATTACTAGGATTATATTAGTCTCTTACTTACTTACTTATATAATAGGTAACCCTATAATAAAGTTTATTAAGATCTCTATCTATAGTTACCTTAGTATTAGTAGTGATTTAAGGCTTCTATATAGGTAATACCTTCTAGCTACTACCTATTAGTAAACCCTATAGCTTATAATATAGTCTAAAATAGACTTACTTATAGCTAGCTACTAAAAGTAATACTTTAGTAGCTTTAGAGTATACTTAGTCCTAAAGTAACTTACTAGTGGATTATTATAATATAGCTATAGAAGCTCCTATTATAAGATAAGCTCCTAGGGAATAACTACCTAGTCTTAGTATAATAGAAAACCCCTTATACTATATAACTATAGACTAGCCTTTCCCTTCCCTTTTATTAGGGAGTTATTAATCTTACTATTTTATCTCTATAGATCTAAGTCTTAATCCTATGCTTTTTATAGTAGTTATGCTAATAGTTTATTTAGCCTAGATTAGTAGGGATTTAATAATATAATAGTCCCCTATATCTTTTATACTATACTAATATCTTAGACACACACTACCTTTTTCTTAAAATCCCCTTTAGTTAGCTAACCTTTTACTAGATTTATAGTAGCTAACTAGCTTCTTAACTAGGCTACTCTAGCTATTCTCTTTATAGGGGCTAGGGTATTTTCCTCCTCTAAAGATATCTTATTAAGCCTTTTTATACCTAA
This sequence comes from Epichloe bromicola, assembly GCA_023658445.1. NCBI lineage: Eukaryota > Fungi > Ascomycota > Sordariomycetes > Hypocreales > Clavicipitaceae > Epichloe > Epichloe bromicola. Next base: position 5,273,254 of record CP098268.1, read on the forward strand.
GATTAGGGTATTTTCCTCCCCTAAAGGTATTTTACTATATTTTCTTTAATATATTAGTTTCTCTTCTTTTACTATTTTAGTAAGTACTATCTTCCTTTAAAGTTCTAGTAATAATACCTTATTTATTAGGGGTTTACCCTTATAATTAGACCTTCTTAATAGTGTATTTACTAGGTTACTTTTCCTAGGTCTATACCTAATTATAAAGTAAAAGGGGTAAAGGAATATATACTATCTTACCTACTTTCTATTTAACTTCTACTACCTTATAAAGGTTTATAAATTATAGTAGTCTAATAGGACTTTAACTAAGCTTACTATACCCTTAATATAGTATTACTAGTATTTAAATAACTTTACTATAGTAAGTAGCTCTTAATTAGCTATACTATAATTACACTTAGTATTTATAAATTTCCTTAACTAAAATACTACTAAATACTAATAGCCCTTATTATCCTATTAAAATAGGATTCCTACTATTATAAAGATTAAAGTATTTATCTTAATATACACTAGTTAACTTAGGTTATAATAATAGAGAAGAGGCGCTTACTAGAAGGCCTCTTTTAGCTAGTTAAATACTAGCTATTCCTTTACTCTAAATATAAACTTCCTAGTCTAAATACTATTTTAACTACCTTTTATTAATATATAAAGAGATACTATAATCCTAGAGTATCTATAGATAAACTATTAGTAAAAGTTATAGAACCTAAGAAAAGACTATATACCCTTAGAGTGTGAGGCCCCGCCCACAACACAGCGTGCACACCCCACAGGCATACTAGGCCTAGGGCTAGGTCCACGTGACACTAGCGAGCCGCTAGATAAAAGCCAGCGACTCGCGCGTATAACACTTAGACCTAGTAAGCTTTAGTAAATACATAAGTGCCCCTTATACCTCTTACCTAGCTATTCTTTATTCTTATAATTCTAAAGCTTCTCCTACTAGCTACCTAAGAGTAATATAGAGAGGAGAACTACCTAATCTATAAGAGTAATATTAGATAATAACTAAGGGCTACTAGATAAGGGTAATACTATAGCTAAGAATATGCCCTATTCTATAGGTACTATAACTAAAGATACACCCCTTACTATCCGCGCCTAAGCTATAGTAATAGTAAAGTAAATTACCTAGCTTAAGGAACTCTAGAAACTATAGGAAAGAGAGTAAGAGCTCTAAGATCTATTATAGTATAATACTAGAGAAGAATAATTAAAAAGGTAGTAAAAAGCTAGTACTTCCTTAAGCTATAGTAGCTAAGAGGTTAAAGTTTAGAATATTACTAACCTCTAATACCCTATAAACCTATAAAGATATAAGATATAGATTAATAACCTAAACTATGCCTTTAATAGGGTAAAGAAGAAGTTCTAATATAACTACTAGAAGATCCTTTTTACACTTAACTATATATATATTAATTATAGGGTAAGATAGGATAGATACCTTAAAGAATAGTAGGCTAATAGCTAGGATAACCTTAAAGATAACTAGGATAAATTTTAGACCTAGATACTTACACTACTTTAGGACTTTGCTAATTATAACATATAAATAGTAATATAATTAGAGAATATAAAGTAATATAAGGGTTAAAGCCCTATTAAGTTTAGTATCTTCTTAGACTTACTAGAGAAATACCTAGAAAGAGCCCTAGAAAAGACTTATACCCTTATATTCTTTATAAAGTTACTCCCTAACCTATAGGATTATATTAACCTATATGCCTTTATTACTAATAAGACTTAAGAAGAGGTTATATAACTTACCTAGTAATTCTAGGAGGCTATACTAAAGAATAAGCAAAAATCTAAGTAATTAGGAAATAAAGGCCTATATAAAAACCCTTAGCACTATAGGAATAACTCCCTATAAGGTTATAAACCTTATAAAGATTAAAGGAATAAAGACTAGGAGAAGGGCCTAGCTACCTACCTAAACACTACTAAACCTAGGGATAAGATATAGTGTTATAACTATAATAGTATAGGATACCTTATATATTACTATAAGAAACCTAAGAAAAAGCCTTAAAAAAGCCTAGAAAACTCCCTAAGGTAGAAGTAAATACCCTTACCTCTACCTTTAACACTAAGGTGCTAATAGGGTATTAGTTTTATATACTAGTTACTATCTATAGGTATAAAGATATTAAAATAGCGGCTAATCTAGATAGTTACACTAAGATTAATATAATTAGCATTAAGTTTATAAGAACCTATAAACTTAACCTAGCTAAGGCTATAGCACCTATTATTAAGGTAGTAGGAGCCCTTATAGTCCCTTAATATAGTGTCTATAAGGTACCTATTATAATTAAGAACTTAAGAGGAGAAGAAAGGGACCTTAAGCTACTATATATAGCTATAGATAGAGACCTAAGAGTAGGGGGAAGCCCTATATTAATTAGAATATATACCCTTATAGAAGAACATATATACCTTTACCTATATTTATAGGAATAGTAGTTTAAGAAAGGAAAAGTAGCCTTTTTACTATTAACTCCCTATAAATTCACAAAAGTAATATATAATAAGACTATTATATATACTATTATAGGGGTTATAGAAAATAAGTTTATTACCCTTAAAGATAATAAGGAGATAAAAGTATATAGAACTATTAAAGATATTCCCCTAGAATTATATAAGTTTAAAGATATATTTATATTAGATAAGGCAGGAAGCTTACTATTAAGAAAAGAGACTAACTATATAATTAACCTAGTACCTAGGGCTACACCCCTATATAGACTAATCTACCCTCTCTCCTAAAGTAAGCTAAAAGAACTCTATAAATATATTAATAAAAACCTATAGAAAGGCTAGATAAGACCCTCTAAAAGCCCTATAGGCATACCTATTTTATTTATACTAAAGAAAGATAGGACACTCTAGTTATATATAGATTATTAGGGACTTAATAGAGTAATATAGAAGAATTACTACGCTCTCTCCCTAATTTTAGAGATCCTAGACTAGTACTAAGGAGCTTACTACTTCTTAAAAATTAATATTAAGAATATATACTATTAAATTTATATTAAAGGAGGTAATAAGTAAAAGACTATATTTTATACCTATTATAGATACTATAAATACCTTATAATGCCCTTTAGGTTAACTAATACCCTAGCTACTTTTTAAAGTTATATTTATAAAGTGCTCTATAGGCTAGTTAATATTATTTATATAGTATATCTAGATAATATTCTTATTTTTTTAAAGATATAGGAGGAATACACTATATATATTAAGAAAGTTTTAGAATATATAAGATTAGTAGAGTTATATATAAAACCCTTAAAGTGTTTATTCTACTAGGAGTTAGTGAAGTTCCTAGGGTTTATCCTATTAGTTAATAGGATCTTAATAGATACTTACTAGGTTAATATAATCTAAGAATAGAAAAAGCCTATAAGCTTTAAGGATATATAGTCCTTCCTTAGGTTCTATAACTTCTACTAATAGTTTATCTATAGATACTCTAGGATTATAGTACCTCTTTATATATTAATAAAAGGCAGTTAAAATAGTATCTAGACTAGGAAGTTTATATTTAGAGTAAAGAAATAGCTAGCATTTAACTAGCTAAAAAAGGCCTTCTAGCAAGCGCCTCTCCTCTATTATTATAACCTAAGTTAACCAGTGTGTATTAAGATAGATACTTTAATCTTTATAATAGTAGGAATCCTATCTTAATAGGATAATAAGGGCTATTAGCATTTAGTGGTATTTTAGTTAAGGAAATTCATAGATACTAAGCGTAATTATAGTATAGCTAATTAAGAGCTACTTACTATAGTAAAGTTATTTAAATACTAGTAATACTATATTAAGGGCGTGGTAAGCCTAGTTAAAGTCCTATTAGGCTACTATAACCTATAGACCTTTATAAGGTAGTAGAAGTTAAATAGAAGGTAGGTAAGGTAGTGTATATTCCTTTACCCCTTTTACTTTATAATTAGGTATAGACCTAGGAAAAGTAACCTAGTAGATATACTATTAAGAAGGTCTAATTATAAGGGCAAACCCCTAATAAATAGGGCACTATTACTAGAACTTTAAAGGAAGATAGTACCTACTAAAATAGTAAAAGAAGAGAAACTAATATATTAAAGAAAATATAGTAAGATACCTTTAGGGGAGGAAAATACCCTAGTCTTAGGTATAAAGAGGCTTAATAAGATATCTTTAGGGAAGGAAAATGCCCTAGCCCCTATAAAGAGAATAGCTAGAGTAGCCTAGTTAAGAAGCTAGTTAGCCACTATAGATCTAGTAAAAGGTTAGCTAACTAAAGGGGATTTTAAGGAGAAGGTAGTATATATCTAAGATATTAGCGTAGTATAAGAGATATAGGGGACTATTATATTACTAGATCCCTACTAATCTAGGCTAAATAAACTATTAGCGTAACTACTATAGAAGGTATAGGATTAAGACCTAGATCTATAGAGATAGAATAGTAAGATTAATAACTCCTTAGTAAAAGGGAAGGGAAAGGCTAGTCTATAGTTATATAGTATAGGGGGTTTCCTATTATACTAAGACTAGGTAGTTATTCCCTAGGAGCCTATTTTATAATAGGAGCTTCTATAGCTACACTATAATAATCCACTAGCAGGTTACTTTAGGACTAAGCACACTCTAGAGCTACTAAAGTATTACTTTTAGTAGCTAGCTATAAGTAAGTCTATTTTAGACTATATTATAAGCTATAGGGTTTACTAATAGGTAGTAGCTAGAAGGCATTACCTATATAGAAGCCTTAAATTACTACTAATACTAAGGTAACTATAGATAGAAATCTTAATAGACTTTATTATAGGGTTACCTATTATATAAGTAGGCAAGTAAGAGACTAATATAATCCTAGTAATTATAGACTAATTTACTAAGTATTCTATCTTCCTACCTATAACTACTACTATTAATATAGCTAAATTAGCAGAACTTTTCTATAAAGAGATTAAGCTATAATTTAGAGCCCTAGAGGGCATTATATCTAATAGAGGTTTAGTCTTTATAAGCTAATTCTAGTTAGACCTATACTACCTATCTTAGGTAAAGCAGAGGCTTTCTATAGTATTTTACCCCTAAACTAATAGGTAGATAGAAAGAATAAACTAAGTACTTAAGCACTACCTTTAATATTTTATTATAGAGAACTAATAGATATAGCCTAAGCTACTTCTAATAGCTTAATTTACCTATAATAATATAGTAAATAAGAGCACTAGCTACTCCCTAAACTATTTACTTATAGGCTATTTACCTAAGTTTTATCTAGCTCTTAGGGGTAAGAGCTAGGAAGGAGGTACTAGAAGTATATATATATATTATAAAGCTATATAAAGTTAGAGAGTATCTAAAGGAGAACTAGGCTAAAGCTACTAAAACCTAGGTAAAGTACTATAACTAGTGTTACTAGCTATTAATACTATATTAAGGTAACCTAGTACTACTATTAGTAAAGAATATTAGGCTTAAGGATATAAAATAGAAGCTAATCCCTAGATTTATTAGGCCTTTTTAAGTACTTAATACTATAGGGAAATAATTATATAGACTAGTATTACCTAAGAAGTATAGATAGCTATATAATATATTTTATATAAGCCTATTAGAGCTATAGAATCACTATAAAGACACTAGGGATAAGGATATACTAATACTAGACCTTAAAGATAAAGAAGATAAGTATAAAGTTAAGGAAGTTAAGAACTATAAGAAAACCTATAAAGGTAATAAATACCTAGTAAAATAAAAGGGTTAGCTAAGTAAATATAACTAATAGGTTCTAGTAGAAGATATAGAAGGCGCTTAATATGTAATTTAAGCGTTTTACTAAAGTAGATTATATAAGAAAGGTAGTAATATATAGGTAAGTTATAGGCAAAGAGACATAGAGTTATAATAAAAAAGGCCTAGCCTTATTAGCTACTATTACACTCCTATATAAACTACCTTAGACTACCTACTAAATAATAAAAGAAAATACGCCTAAAGCATAGGGAGGGTTAAGGGGAACCCCTTTATTATTACCCCCTTATAGAAAAAAGCCTAACCCCTATAAATAAGATACTTAGCGCTATTCTTATCCTTAGCAATTACCTAGCATATTACTAGCGTAAAATAATATTTTACTATCCCCTAGGGAATATACCCTAGGTCTAAGTATTATAGGTATAAAGTTATTTTTATATTCTATATAATCTTAAGTTTATAGTAGTTTAGCTATAGAAGAATTAGTAAATATATAGTAAGATAGGGTAGAATAACTATAATACTTATATACCCTAGAATTAGGCTAGGGAATATTATAATAAGTAGCTACTATTATAATACTATATACTATTAGTATATAATAGAGGTATGCTACTACTAAATATAAGTAAGAGACTAGTAAATATATAGTAAAGAGATAAACCTAATAGACCTTTATAGCCCTAGTTAAGCTAAAAGTAATATAGTATAATATATTTATATAGTTAAACCCTATTATTAGATAGAGGTAATACTTAGTAATATAGAAGTAAGAGGCCTTTAAAAATAGGTAGTCCTTAGGGTCTTTCTCTACTATATTACTATAGATATCTATAAGTATTTAGGCCTAGTCTAAAACTATAAGGAGGTTAATAAAATCACCCCTTATTATAGCTATAGCCTATAGGAATTTATTAGTAAAATAAGACTAAAAGATATAGAAAGAGTAGTATACTTATAGTTTTATAAGAATTACTATAGTTATAGTATTAGGTATAGCACTTAGAATATTTTATCTTTTAAGGATCTATAAATAGATTATAGGGAAATTAATAGTTAATCTATAGTAATATAGGCTTAGCTAGGGGATATTTCTTAAACTTAGTATATCTAGTGTGTAAATAATATATATAGCTATATTCTTTTAAAGGAATATGCTTATCTTCTATAATAAATATATAGTAATTAAGGACTAGGAAGGGATAGAAACTAAAGGTATAAGAAATAATTAAAAAAATTACTATAGTTATAGAAGGGAAGAGTGTGTAATATAATAAAGAATTATAGGTAAATTTATAGTTAAACCCTATCTATTATTTATTATTATTTTAGAGACTATTACTAGTTAGCAAATAGCTATGAAGTAGCTAGCAAAAGCCGTTCAGGAGCCTAGCTATAAGTAAGGAGGTAATTATAAGGCCCCGCCTATAATATAGCGTGCACACCCTATAGGCATGCTAGGCCTAGGGCTAGGTCTACGTAACACTAGCGAGCCACTAGATAAAAGCCAGCGACTCGCGCGCACAACACTTAGACCTAGCAAGCTTCAGTAAATACACAAGTGCCCCCCATACCTCTTGCCTAGCTATCCTTTGTTCTCACATAGAGCTTATAGGCTCTTTCTATTCTTAGATTATATTAACCTAGTAAGTATTTATTAAGATCCTATTAACTAATAAAATAAACCCTAGGAACTTTACTAACTTCTAGTAGAATAAATACTTTAAGGGTTTTATATATAACTTTACTAATCTTATATATTCTAAAACTTCCTTAATATATATAGTATATTTCTTTTATATCTTTAAAAAAATAAGAATATTATCTAGATATACTATATAAATAGTATTAACTAGCCTATAGAGTACTTTATAAATATAACTTTAAAAAGTAGCTAGGGTATTAGTTAACCTAAAGGGTATTATAAGGTATTTATAATATTTATAATAGGTATAAAATATAGTTTTTTACTTATTACCTTCTTTAATATAAATTTAATAGTATATATTCTTAATATTAATTTTTAAGAAGTAGTAAGCTTCTTAGTACTAGTTTAGGATCTCTAAAATTAAGGGGAGAGTGTAGTAATTTTTCTATATTACTCTATTAAGTCCCTAATAATCTATATATAATTAGAGTATTCTATTCTTCTTTAGTATAAATAGAATAGGTATACCTATAGGGCTCTTAGAGGGTCTTATCTAGCCTTTCTATAGGTTTTTATTAATATATTTATAGAGCTTCTTTAGCTTACTTTAGGAGAGAGGGTAGATTAGTCTATATAGGGGTATAGCCCTAGGTACTAGGTTAATTATATAGTTAGTCTCTTTTCTTAATAGTAAGCTTCCTACCTTATCTAATATAAATATATCTTTAAACTTATATAGTTTTAGGGGAATATCTTTAATAGTTCTATATGCTTTTACCTCTTTATTATCTTTAAGGGTAATAGACTTATTTTCTATAACCCCTATAATAGTATATATAATAGTCTTATTATATATTACTTTTATAAATTTATAGGGAGTTAATAGTAAAAAGGCTATTTTTCCTTTCTTAAATTACTATTCTTATAAATATAGGTAAAGATATATATATTCTTTTATAAGGGTATATATTCTAATTAATATAGGGCTTCCCCCTACTCTTAGGTCTTTATCTATAGCTATATATAGTAGCTTAAGATCCTTTTTTTCTTCTCTTAAGTCCTTAATTATAATAGGTACCTTATAGATACTATATTAAGGGATTATAAGAGCTCTTACTACCTTAATAATAAGTACTATAGCCTTAGCCTAGTTAAGTTTATAGGTTCTTATAAACTTAATACTAATTATATTAATCTTAGTATAACTATCTTAGTATAACTATCTAGATTAGCTACTATTTTAATATCTTTATACCTATAGATAGTAACTAGTATATAAAACTAACACTCTATTAGCACCTTAGTATTAGAGGTAGAGGTAAGGGTATTTACTTTTACCTTAGGGAGTTTTCTAGGCCTTCTTAGGACTCTTTCTTAGGTTTCTTATAATAATATATAAGGTATCCTATACTATTATAGTTATAATACTATATCTTATCCCTAGGTTTAGTAGTATTTAGGTAAGTAGCTAGGCCTTTCTCTTAGTTTTTATTTCTTTAATCTTTATAAAGTCTATAACCTTATAAGGAGTTATTTCTATAGTGCTAAGGGTTCTTATATAGGCCTTTATCTCCTAATTACTTAGATTTTTACTTATTCTTTAGTATAGCCTCCTAGAATTACTAGGTAAGTTATATAATCTTTTCTTAAGTCTTATTAGTAATAAAGATATATAGGTTAATATAATCCTATAGGTTAGGGAGTAACTTTATAAAGAATATAAGGGTATAAGTCTTTTCTAGGGCTCTTTCTAGGTATTTCTCTAGTAAATCTAAGAAGATACTAAACTTAATAAGGCTTTAACCCTTATATTACTTTATATTCTCTAATTATATTACTATTTATATATTATAATTAGTAGAGTCCTAAAGTAGTATAAGTATCTAGGTCTAAAATTTATCCTAGTTATCTTTAAGGTTATCCTAATTATTAGCCTACTATTCCTTAAGGTATCTATTTTATCTTACCCTATAATTAATATATATATAGTTAAGTATAAAAAGGATTTTCTAGTAGTTATATTAGAACTTCTTCTTTACCCTATTAAAGGCATAGTTTAGGTTATTAATCTATATCTTATACCTCTATAGGTTTATAAGGTATTAGAGATTAGTAATATTCTAAACTTTAACCTCTTAGCTACTATAGCTTAAGAAAGTACTAGCTCTTTACTACCTTTTTAATTATTTTTCTTTAGTATTATACTATAATAAATCTTAAAGCTTTTACTCTTTTTTCTATAGTTTTTAGAGTTCCTTAAGCTAGGTAATTTACTTTACTATTACTATAGCTTAGGTATAGATAGTAAGGGGTATATCTTTAATTATAGTACCTATAGAATATAGTGTATTCTTAGCTATAGTATTACCCTTATTTAGTAGCCCTTAGTTATTATCTAATATTACTCTTATAGATTATATAGTTCTCCCCCCTATATTACTCTTAGGTAGCTAGTAGGAGAAGCTTTAGAATTATAAGAATAAAGGATAGCTAGGCAAGAGGTATAGGGGCACTTATGTATTTACTAAAGCTTACTAGGTCTAAGTGTGTTATATATATAAGTCACTAGCTTATAGCTAGTAGCTTGCTAGCGTTATATAGACCTAGCTCTAGGGCGTGGCTTATCTGCGGGGTGCGCTAGTGTGGTGCACCTGTGTTGTGAGTGGGGCCTCACATAAGCCCCCTATCCTAGGTTTATATAAATAAAAGTAGTATCTTATTAGGATTAGATACTTTATTACTACTATTATTATACTTCTTTATAGTGTGTTTATTACTCTTATAAATAAAGTAGTCTAATAAATAGTAAGCTATTAAGATATATCTAGGCTTCCTATATTTATAATATATAATAGGTAATCTTCCTACTTACCCTTTATTCTATTACTATAAGTTATCTATAGGTAAAGTTAATTACTATTACTTTTTCTTATAGTCTTAGCTTTTCTTATAACTTTATATTAGTTTTATTACTACCTTTACTTTCTTACCTTAGCCCTATAACTAGCTCTAAGTAGTTAGAAACTCCTAGCTAAGTATTTACTTCCTTATAGTATTATTAAGGCTATTAATAAATATATAGATTCTTAGTTATATTAGGATTAGTTTAGGTAAGTTAGATTTAACCTTAGTCTAATTCCTAATAAAAGCTTAAAATAATTAGTTATTACCTTACTAAAGATTTAGTAGTAACCTAGTTACTTCTAAGTATTTAGTATCCTTATTTATTATTCTAGTCTTTAGCTATATAATAAAGCTTACCTACTTATAGTCCTTATATTTTATATAACTATCTATAGCTATATAATATATCTATTATTACTTTATATTATTAGTAAGGTATTTACTAGTATAGGCTACCTTTATTATATTATTATAAAAGGTATATTAGTTTAATTTAAATAATATATTTAAGTCTACTAGGAAATTCTAGAGGTTTTTATAAGTATTCCCCTTATATAATAGTATTTATAGTTATATCTTAATAATACTATATTAGTATATATTTACTACTTACTTAGCGCCTATTAGTAAAGTAAGTATAGGAGTAGTTAGTTTAATATAAGAAGGTAGATTTATAAGTCCTTACTAGGTTTTAACTAATAATAGGTTTACCTAAAGCTCCCTAATTTTTACTTCTATTTATAGAATTTCCTATATTTTCTATATATATTATAGCTTAGCTTATATAATATTATAATACTATTATACTACCTCCTTAATACTATTATTCTTAATTCTAGTATTATTATTTAGATTAGTCTTAGGTAGTATCTAATATACTTAATTATTAGTATCTATTATTTAAGTATTTACTATACTACTACTACCTTACTTATCTATAGTATTACTACTAGGGAGTATAAGCGTGTTTTATATAGATATTCTCTAGTGTGCTAATATTATTATCTAGCTAATAGTCTATTACCCTAAAGGGATTAAGAGCTTAATTTATTATAACTTAAGGGTTAAAAGATAATAAAATAGAGTAATAGCTTAGATTTATAGTTATAGCTAGAAAGGTACTACCTAGGGGTAAGTATATAAAGGTTTTAAGCTTTAACCTTCTATAAGAATATAGGCAGTCCTTACTAAATACCTTGCCCTACGCTTACATAACTATCTAGCTACTAGCTAACCCCTCCTTAACCTAGTGGCAGAGTATTGTTTGTAGTTAGTGTAGTGTGTTTTGTAGTTTTTATATTAATTTTATAGCTAGCTTATTATTAAAGATATTATACTATAAATTACGTAATCTTATAGAGATAAATCCTAAGAAAAATACTATATATAAAAGTGGGCCTAAAAGTGGGCCCTGCTGCCGCAAATTCGAAACACTACATTTGTAGTGTATTTTAAGTCCTAAAATGTAGTGAAATGTAGTTTTTCTAATTTATAGCCAAAGGACCCACTTTTAGACCCACTTTTATATATAACTACATTGTAGTTTTTTAGTTATCTATCTAAAAAAAGAAGTTTTATATCTCTATATATTTTCTAAGATTAGATATATATTATTTGTTAAAAAGAAAATACACTACAAATCCATTGTAGTGCAATACTCTGCCTAGTGGGTCCGAGGTCCTGCCAATGCTCTATTATGTGATAATCCTATCTCTGTCCCTTACGCTCCTGACACTAAGAATATAATTCCTCCTCCTATAGTTAGGTTTATAGGGTAGAAAAGACTAGTTATATTAACTAACTATCTAGATTCTCTAGACTTAATAGGTTTAGGTAATTATATTAATAAAGAAGGGAAAAGTAATATAATCTTATTTAGTAATAAAAACTACTTTAAAGGATAATTATAGCTAGGAATAAACTCTAATAATTTTCTATTATTCTATTCTAAGTCTAAACTTAGAGATAATTTCTCTTAAGTTCTAGTGTCTAACTCTATAGAAAATAGTTCTTATATAAAGTATTTAGAATAGGGGGAGTTATTCTAAGATAATAGGAGTTCTAAATTTCTTTAGGATTAGATAGTGTTAATCAGAGTATTGTTTGTAGTTAGTGTAGTGTGTTTTGTAGTTTTTATATTTAATTTTATAGCTAGCTTATTATTAAAGATATTATGCTATAAATTACGTAATCTTATAGAGATAAATCCTAAGAAAAATACTATATATAAAAGTGGACCTAAAAGTGGGCCGTGCGGCCGTAAATTAGAAACACTACATTTGTAGTGTATTTTAAGTCCTAAAATGTAGTGAAATGTAGTTTTTCTAATTTATAGCCAAAGGACCCACTTTTAGACCCACTTTTATATATAACTACATTGTAGTTTTTTAGTTATATATCTAAAAAAAAGGTTTCATATCTCTATATATTTTCTAAGATTAGATATATATTATTTGTTAAAAAGAAAATACACTACAAATCCATTGTAGTGCAATACTCTGGTGTTAATAGATTAATTAAGTTTAAATCTAAAAAGGGATTTAGATAATTTATTAGGTTATATTTAATATTAAAGGAATATCTAACCTCTTAATAAAGATTAAATAGGATTATAATAGGGGGGTTTTCTTTAAACTAGGGTTTTAAGCCTTTTAAACTTTATTATAATAAAGTTTTTTTAAAGCTAAAGATAGAATTAGAAAAGAAAAAATAGGAGTAAGTATAGAACTTAAAATCTTATTAAATTATATCTACCTAGCTCTAAGAGGGAGAAAAAGAAAATAAGAATATTCCCCTAACTTCTTAAGATAAACCTATTTCTCCCTTCTCTAATAACTCCTTCCTCCTTAACTTAAGTAACTTTCTATTATATATATAGTATATAAGAAGCCTTTTATATAATATTACCTAATTAGAAAATTAGATTAGTAACTAAGTAAACCTAAAAGTAAGTTAAAAGTAAGGAAATAGTTTATATACTATATCTTTAATTATAGTAGTATAATTATTATAAAAACCTAGGTTTTTAGAGTTAAGAGCTACCTTAGTTAGTTTACTAAAGTATATAGTTTAGCTCTAAGTCTATATTTATTATACTTATTCCTTAGGGTATCCTATACTATAGCACTATATAAGTATTACTATTTCTTTATATACTTATTATAGTAATATACTATTCTTAGTAAGTCTAGTAGTAAATCCTATAAGTAATTTCTCTAGTTTATAGCTTCTTTATAAAGCCCTTTACTTCCCTAAGTTTAAGGTCTTTATTATACTATATTTATTAAGAAATAGTAGCCTTTATTAATAAAGAATAAGTTCCTTATATTACTAAGTATAGAAAATATCTAATTCTATACCTAGGTTTTAATATTTAAGTTAATTTCTATAGTCTAAAAAATTCTTAAGGTTTTACTTACTATTTAAGGCTATTTACCTATAGTTTAGTTAGAATATTATAGCACTTAAATTAATAAGTATATAAATATTATTTCTTATAGTTAGATTCCCTAATTTAAGTAAAGTTTATAGGGTTTCTTAAATTATTAAGTCTTAACTTCCTATTCTTTATTATTTAAACTTAGTTTATTTTTACTATATAAAATAACTAAGGTTATAATTTATCTATAATTAGAACTACTAGTATTATACTACACTAGTACTATAGTGTTTTTATATTAACTATACTTTATTTAATTCTTTATAGTCTTATTATTTATATATTTTACCTACCTATTTTCTATAAAGAAATTCTATACCTAATTATCTTAAGTTCTTTTCTTATTATATTTATTATTATTATTATTATTATAACTTACTCTTTATTATCTTATTCTAAGTATTCTAAGACCTCTCTTAATAGTATCTTATAAGTATTATATAGCTTTATAGTTTTATATCTATTATATTAAGTCCTATAGTCCTTAGTATTTTTACTTTATCTAATAGTAGTAGTTTTAACCTTAGCTAGAGAATATTCTTAAGTATAATAATAACTATAGCTATTCTCTATTAATTTACTCTCTATCTATTTTATAGCTATAGTTATACTCTAATAAACTTTATAGTTTTCCTAAATACTTAATTATAGTTCTTTATTTATTTAGTTTAACTATCTCTTAGAAGTCCTTTATTAGATATTCTTAGTTATTAGATATTTAAGTTAGATAGTAATTTAATTAGATAATAAAGTAAATAAGAGAGTCCTAGTCTTATTACTATAAAGTAATACTAAAATTAATTAGGATAAAGGTTATTATATTCTATAATAATCTATCTATAGGGTTCTCTATAATAATACTACCTCCGATTACCTAAGCCATTACCCACCTCAACAGACCCAGGCCAGCTGGTCTGTGCGTCCCAACCACACCCATAACTGCGCTTCGCCGTTCCGCAAGGCCAAATTTTTTCCTTTTCCTCCTTATAGAAAGTTGAATCACCCCGGGGATGAAGAAAATAGGCTGAGCGTCGTGAATCTTTCACAATGGTGTCCAGTTGTATTGACCGGGCAGATGGATCCAGGGCAATTTCTTTGAAATTCCCTGTGCGGCGCTTTTAAGAATTGGCGACTCGTACTTACGTTGACCGATCCCGTTGAGTGCTCGACATGCCCACGCAGAGGTTGTAAGAATTTTTTTTGCTCTGTCGGAACTTGGTGTGTGTGGAGGAATGTTTTAATGCGGTGGCACCTCCTATCCTTGATTCAGATTGCAGTGCCACGATTGATTTACATCCATCCGTTGGACAGGTCGCAGAAACACGGAGTCAACACTGGCTGCTGTCGCGCCGTGTCAAATGTCAAACTTTGTTGAAACCCAGTCTTGTTGAGGAGGCGACGGGTTGGGGAACGCAAGTCGGAAGTTTTGATGTCGGACCAGAGGGGGGACATGGAGGCTGCGGCCAGGCAGCCTACATGGATCCTGGCGTAAAAGTCCGGTAATAGGCGGGCCAACTTGTTGACAAGCCCATCCTGAATAATCTCCAATGCCCTGACCGGACGATCAAATAAATGATAAATGGACGAGCGTCAAGACTCACTCCAACGTCATTGCCGGCATACAAGGTAGGATGCCATGTCCGGAGTCCCAGCCTAGCATCCCAGCCCAGCAGTCTTCGCTTATCCGAGGCTGAAGTTCGACGCTATTTATGTATTCTAAAAGTTAAGCGCGACAAGGCTGCGAAAAAGGTCATGCGGACAGGACAGCATCTCGGTTTCCCATTCCGTCAATGCGTTCTTCGCTTTTTCTGTCTTTCTTGACCATTTCTTGACCAAGCACCCACCCATTGCGTTCTGTCGAGCGAGCATTCTTGCCAATCCCGCGTGCAACGCGGTTGATTTCGGTGACCATGTCGAGGCCGCAACACACGTAAGTTCCGTCTCTCCCAACGTCATCCATCTATCGAATCAGGCTAGGCGTGCTATCTTGCAATGCTGCAACAACGGCGCCACATGTTTCCCCCATCCGCCTCCTGCCTTGCATTGCTTGCCCAGCCAGCCAGCCAGCCAGACAGCCAGACAGCCAAACCTCATTTATTGCAAGGGGCATTCAGCTGAGCCCTGAGTCAATTTTCCTCGTTTTTCGTAGTCTTTGCGACTTGTTGCTGGTTGGCTGAGCGAGCAGAGTGATGAGCGGAGCATGTGAATGCCCCCGCCCCCCTCATCATCATCATTGCCTTTTGCCGGCAAATATGCATTGCAGTCTTGGAATTCAATCATTTTATCCAAACCTTGTCTTTAGCTCCCCATTGAGATAGACCAGCTTCAATGAGTCGCCAGGTTAATCTCCCGAACAGGAAAAAGGTGGCCATTGTTGGCAGTGGCTGCGCCGGCATAGCTGCTTTATGGGCGTTGAACAGGACCTACCACGATGTGTACCTTTACGAAGCTGCAGACCGGCTCGGTGGCCACACCAACACTGTGCAATGGAAAGTAGGCAAGTATTCGACCGCCGTCGATACTGGCTTCATTGTCCTTAACACAGCAACTTATCGTAAGAGCTCGCAATCTCGCTGCGTTACAGCAGGTACACTGCTCACCACCGTTGAATGCAGCAAACTTTCTCAATTTCCTCAACAAGATCAACGTAGTAGCCGAACGAACAGAAATGACCTTTGGGGTCTCCAGAGACCAAGGTTTGTTCGAGTGGGCCGGCACAAATTTAGCCTCGATATTCTGCCAGAAGAGAAATATCCTGTCACTGCGAATGTGGAGGATGATTTTTGATATCCTTCGATTTAACCAGTTTGCCCTCGACCTTCTCACGAAACAAGAGGACGAGCAGCCAGTGAAGGAAACCGACAGTCTTTCGCAGTCTATTGGCAAGACAGAGACAATCGGCGAGTACCTCGCGCGCGAAGGCTACTCTGATGCTTTCCGCGATGACTACTTGGTACCCATGACGGCTGCCGTATGGAGCACAAGCCCCGACAAATGCAGTCTCGAGTTTCCGGTCTTAACGCTGGTCCGGTTCTTGTGAGTCCCTTGGTCAACAATGGAGATAGAAGTTCCCTCCTTTAAACTAACAATATTCGTTAGGTGGAATCATCATCTCTTGTCCACGGTTGCCGCTCGACCCGACTGGCTGACCTTGAAGGATGGGTCACAGTCCTATATTGATGCCGTGATGAAGGGATTTCCGCCTAACCACCTGTTTCTGAAGACTCCCGTGAGGAGTCTGTCAAACGACGAGCATGGTCGTGTCGTATTACAATTCGAGAATGGGAAGACGGATACTTTCGACCATGTGATTCTGGCCACCCACGGTGATCAGGCATTGTCCATACTCGGAGCTTCGGCAACCAAACAGGAACGCGACATTCTGTCCTGTTTCCAAACCTCGCAAAATGAGGCTGTACTGCACTCAGACCTCACTCTCATGCCACAGAATCGCAAGGCTTGGTCCAGCTGGAACTATCTCACTTTATCCTCCCCGTCCAAGGCAAACATCGACCAAGTGTCCCTCACGTACAACATGAACATTCTTCAGCACATTCCACGGGACCCATTTGGCGACGTCCTTGTAACTCTGAACCCCCTACATCGACCCAAAGCTGCATTGACCAAAGCAAGGTTTTTCTACTCGCATCCCTTGTACACACCAGCGGCTATTCGTGCTCAACAATTTCTACGCCACATTCAAAACAAGCGCGGCATCAGCTTTGCCGGAGCCTGGACCAAGTACGGATTTCATGAAGATGGTTTCAGCAGCGGATTGCACGTCGCTCAGGAGCACTTGGGCGCCAAGCTTCCGTTCGAGTTCAAAGACTCAACATATAGCCGTGGCAAGAAGCCAAGATTGGGTCTGCTGGACCACTTGACACGGTTATTCATTCTCCTCATCCAGGTTTTCGTCATTCAGATCCTGGAACGCCTTTCTGGCCATAACACAAGACCATCGGTGAAGCCTGTACTCAACGGTGTCAAATCCAGGCGATTGCAGGATTGACAGGTGTGAATTACGGAGGTATCGTCTATTGTACATGTCAGCATCATTGGGAGGGTAGGATGAGATAAGTCTTGGAGCCGGCGCAAATTTTGATGAAATGATTTCTTCCCTGAGTTTCATCACAGGGCTCTGTTTTGCACCTTTTCTTTCAATTTCATGGCCGAATATTAGATGCACAATGTTTGTCTTGGGTCTTCAGCTCCAGTGGCGCAGGCATGCAAATTGTAGTTAGTATAAGTGCCAAATGTTAAGCATATAATATGCTTATTTATCGCAGCTACTATTAGGGGTGCGGGCTCCGTTTTTGGCTGTTTGGCCTAGCTGCTTAATACCAAATATGACCTGTATTGTGTGAGGAGTGTCCTAGATGTAAATTGAGTGATAATGGAGGTATTGTGATTCAAGCTGCCAGTTCGGAGCACCGAGACAGACCATGACCTCGCAGGTTCGAAATCATGTCTACTCATCAAGTCCATTACTTGAGAAGTATTAGTCAATGCCAAGAAAATTGCCCCGAGACGGAAAGTGGGCCCACCCCAAGTCCATCATGTCACAAACTTCGGGCTCCCAACGTTGGGAATATATCTCCCACCAATCCCACCTCAGCTCCTCTTCAAATACAATGAATTCCGCACCAAGGTACGCACGCAGCTCAGCGCGCGCAGCCTCATCACCATGGTCCTGTCTATTCTGTCGAGCGGCTCGGCCGCCGCCGCCGTCGGAGGCCCAGCGCCTGAATGCTTTTCGCCGAAATGCGTCGACATCGATGCCACGACGAGCACAGCACCAGCAGCAACAGCCGTCTATGGAGCAAATCCGGGCTCATTACAATAAGAAGAACAAGACCGTCGCGTGCGCCATTTCAAACTTTTTCCATTGTGCTTTATGCAACTGCGCGTGTGCTCACAAGTACATGCTCTAGCTATTACACCCTCAGCGTCATCTTGGGAACCGTCGCCGTGTCGTATGGATCCGTGCCGCTGTACAAGATGGTATGTTTCGACGACGGCCAACGCTGCATCTTTGCCGACAAAAGCCCCTCATTAATTGGTTGCGCAGATCTGCCAAACCACAGGCTGGGGTGGCCAACCTGTCCGCGCCCATGGAGGCACCTCCGACGGCAGCGATCTCTCCAGCCGTCTCGTACCCGTCACGTCCGCCAACCGAATAAAAGTCACCTTTAATGCTTCTGTTTCCGACGAGCTCCCCTGGAAATTCACTCCCCAACAACGCGAAGTCCGAGTTCTGCCCGGCGAGACGGCCCTGGCGTTCTACAAGGCCACAAACCGAGGTGACAAGGACATCATTGGCGTGGCTACGTATAGTGTCACGCCGGCACAATGCGCACCGTATTTCAGCAAGATCCAGTGTTTCTGCTTCGAAGAGCAGAGGCTGAATGCTGGTGAGGAGGTGGACATGCCGGTCTTCTTCTACCTCGACCCGGACCTGCTGAACGATTTGAATATGAAGGGTGTGGAGACAGTAACGCTCAACTACACCTTTTTCAGTAAGTTTCATGGCCCCTCAACACAAGTTCTCGGCAATGACAACACATATACATACTAGCACGAGTGCTTACACAAAATCACTAGAGGCGCGATACGATAACAACGGCAGATTCAAGACCCCTGGCATGCTGTAGAGTCTGTGGCCACCACAAAGAAGATAGAGCACGCCTGTATGTACTGGACTCTCAACGACCTTTGTGGACAATGGTGAGAGCGAAAAAGAAATGCAAAATTGGGTTGCATGGCATGTACTTGTATAGAGGAATAAAAAGTGTGCTTTGCTCTACAAACGAAGCATGCAGGAGTGACTCAACACTCCATATTGCATTGAATCATTACTCACTTGACTAACCATGCCAGTTGACTCAATACCGTTACCATTCTGTTTAGCTCTCTCTAACGTATCGCCCGGTGACGCATGCAGCGCATGTTGATTTACTTCGAACGATGGGTTGCAGACAATTTGGGTCGTCAACCGTCAAGATCAGACAGGACAATAAAGGTGCTATGATCAGTTAAGCTTTAGATATAATCTTTTAAAGCTCATAAGGCATAGAATTAGAGCTCATGCCACTAAACACTCACAAGCCAAATAGGCACGTTAAAAGAGCAAATAAGACGATCACATCACGGTTGAATATAATGCTTACGGGCGCGGGGCTGCCACTAAACCTATAGCTAGAAAACACGCAAGCAGCAGCGTACCTAATAATATTAGTCCTATGCAATAATCAAAGTGGAAAATGCTCGTAGAAACCCTTAAAAGCTGGTTCCGTGACAATCAGGGAGCCTACGGCTGACCTGAGGCCAGGTTAGAGCGGGCAAGAGAAAGGACCATTGGTACTCGGATCGCCAATAACGTTAACCCTAATGCCTATACTACGGTAATTGATAGGGCAAGGCGGATATATCTTTATCACCCACTTGGTCGCTTCGCCCTTGAAATTGCGATACCCTACTGCTGGAATCGGGATAGCAGGGAAAGTGCCTTGAAGCTCTACGATCGTACGAACCTATGTAGCAACGCTCGCCGCACAGGTTCGTTCGATCGTAGAGCTTTCCTGGAGGTCACCGCGCACGCATATGCGCGATTTGCAGCCGATCGAGATATTGAAAGCTCTCTACGGATTGAGGGATTCGCCACAACTTTGGTTCGAAAACACTGAGCTAAACACGTAAGAAGCTTGAGCTCGAATCGAGCAACAAAGGACCAAAGAAGTGCCCTTACTACACAGGCAAGGTACATAAGATTCCAGCACTCCTGGCCTCTCCGAGTGTCGCATGCTGTATGTACAAGGTGTGGTCAAAACCCACCGCTGGCTGACTCAGCCCATCCGAACCTGCCCATTTGCCAAGTAGCGTAAAATTGCGTCACGTGGACTCCCCACCCCTCGCCTAATTTTCAACCCACAACGCAACGACTGTTCAGAATTTCTCGCGGTTCCTGGCCTTTTTTCCCTTCCTGTGTCCGCCTCTTCATCGACCCAACGCCGAATTTCTTCGTTGCTCCTAGTCACCCAACTTATCTTCACAATGGTCAAGGTCAGCAAAAGTACGTACATTCTTCGCCCATCCGAAAAAAAAAAATTACCCCCAACCAAAGGATACGCAGAATCAATCGACGAACAGACTCTAACAGACGGATCCAGATGTTTCGGCTTCTCGCCGCAAGAGCCGCGCCGCTCACTTCAAGGCTCCCTCCAGCCAGCGCCGCGTCATCATGAGCGCCCCCCTCAGCAAGGAGTTGCGCGAGAAGTACAATGTACGTTTCTTCCCCTCATCCCGAGTCCTTCACAATTGTCCCGCTGACCAGCACCCTTCATTCAGGTCCGCAGCATTCCCATCCGCAAGGACGACGAGGTCATGATTGTCCGAGGCTCCACCAAAGGCCGCGAGGGCAAGGTCACCTCCGTCTACCGTCTCAAATATGTCATCCACATCGAGCGTGTCACCCGCGACAAGGCCTCCGGCCAATCCTCCCCCCTGGGAATCCACCCCTCCAACGTCGTCATCACCAAGCTCAAGCTTGACAAGGACCGTGAGGACATCCTGGCCCGCTCCAAGGTCGGTCGTGAGCTCCGTGCCAACAACAAGGTTTCCGCGTGAATCGCGATGAATCATTTGGACGGAATAAATCCCATCAAAGAGAAGAACCTTTTTTTTTTCTTTTGAAAAAAAAAATGGAAAGAAGAGAAACGACACTTCGCAATGAGACATTGGCAAAAAGGGAAATCAACTTGAGTGAAAAGAAATGGGCATGATACTCAAGGCGTTTTTGCATACCTGCAAATTTTCCATTTGCTATGCAGGTCGGGTCTACGGCAGGGTAGATGAATTTGAGAATTTCATTCTCAATGGCCATTTCACCGATTTGTGAAATGCTCCATGGGAGGCGTTTCCCGAAGTCAATTCTGTCCACTGTCGCATCGTGACGTGATGTCTTGGGAGGAAGAACAATCTCGAGTCGACAATGTTATCGATTCGGGCCTCCTCTCATGTCGCCTGCTTACCAACATATTGGGGACGGGCATATTGTAGACTCTTCGCTTTCGACGGAAACCACCGTAGAGACCCTTCCCGCTAGGATATCTCCGCGTTAACCACCAAGTCAATGGTTCTCGAGGTATACGACTAGCGAAGAAAAACCCAAGTAGGAGCCGTTTGTACTATCACCAGTCTTCTACTCTTGCCCGAAGATTTTCACATAGGGTTCTGCTCCGTGAAGATGGAAATTTGATGGTGAGGCACATACTAAGCAAAACATTCATATTTCAAAGTTCCTCCCTGTACACAGCTGGCTGCACATCACCAATCAGGTGCCTCTGTATCCCGACTATCGTATGCATGGTCTGTTCTCGTCAGAACTGTTAGAAATACGGCTCGTGGTCTATTGTCTATCGGTTCTTCACCCTACGAGGGCAAATAGCTAGTTCTACTCTACAGTCTAATTTTCACTGAAGCTCATAAAATACATTCGAGTACCTGCAGTTATTCCTTTTAACTGGGCTGGTGCCAATTGGCGGATCTGTGCTCCATACCTGGCTCAAGCAATGAAAAAAAAACCTCCGTACTGCGAAAGATGAGAAAGAAAAAAGAAACAAGCAAACGTCGCGTGTTCCGCCTCCCCTCCCTTGCCTCATTAAAACCCTCCGATAAATGTAATTCCATGTGGTGATGGCCCACGCGCAGTGGCAGTTTTTTAAAACGTAGCAAATATTCTTCGCGGGGTCGTAAAAAATACGCATTTTCGTTCGGGAGCCAAGTTCGACAAGCTCATCAAGTGTAGCAAAGTTTGAAGATGTAAGTTATACAACAGCCAACTAATGAGCTGGCGAGCTACTCATATAGTAAGTAAGTATGAAAACAATAAAGTATGCTCCACCTAGAGCTTCTTTTTCCAGATTGCAACCTGTCACAGCAGGTTAAGTCCCACGCGGTATAGGTCAAGTGTCGGCAACTTTCAACTTGTTCTCTTTGATTCGAGGCATGGCCGGGAGCCGGTCTTCTATCTTGTCAGTCCCACGGCTCGTCGTGCTGAGATTGTCGCTGATAGAGAGTTTGGATGAGGACCCCTTTGGAGAAATTGATGCATTGGCAATGGCAGGCGTGAGAGAGGCGGTAGCATGGCCGGCATAGTTGGGCAATACACCCCGAGCTGTCATGGACGATACTGTTCCAGGCACAGCTGTGGCGCTTGTCTTGTTTCGCTTCCACACTCGCTGCCACACATCATGTCGACTTTTGCTTTCATGCCGGTTAGTAAATGCTCTCCTTAACTGCTGATTTGTAAGTCTTGGCTACTTACCCGCCGGCAGTCATAAACTTTCTGCCGCGAAACAAGATATTTGAGCCGTCCTCGCCATCGTCCGAAGACTTGTCTTTGCAGACGTCTGTTGACGAAACGGCATTCTGGCTCAAAGCCTTCCGAAACTCACTGTACCCACGGTCAACTGGTGGGCTGGGGCCTATAGCTAAGCTCTGTTGAGTGTGCACCGACGACTCTATGGGCAAATTTCCACCAGCGATGTGCTCAGAATGGCTAGTGATCCCGAGGGAACTTCGAGAAGGGCGTTGAATAGACTTTCCAAGTGATCGGAAAGGGTCAAGATCTGTCTTTGGGGCTGCCAATGCATAATCCGGCCCGGTATTGCCGGTGGGAATCAAGGCTATGGATGGTGCCGCGGCCGTCGGACTCGAAGCAAGTGGCTGAGATTTCACTGGAGATGGAGGGTAGAAGTCTTTGCCATCAAACTTGGGCAGACCTTTCTGAAGATGGTGCGGTGCCTTGCCCCAATACATATGACGAGCACGCAACTCATCCTCGGTAAGGTCACGGCCATACGTGTAAGCAGGATTTGCGTTACCCGCTTCCATGCGCCTGCCACTTGAGAGATGCCCAACCAAGTATGGCTTTTCAGCAAATTCTTCCCGCTCAACCGAGTCTGTGATATGCTCAGCCGCTGGTGGCGGTGCGGACTCATTCTCCTCTGTATAGGAGTTTGACGACATGCTGAAAGTAGCTGGGACAGGGACTGACACGGTACTATTCGCTCGTGGGCGGAACGGTGGTGCTAGTGCAGCACCGGCTGGCAGCGTCGAGGACCGCTTTATTGGTTCACTGTCCTCTGACGATTCTGGTGTGATTTTGGTAGAAACAGGGGCAGACGCCGACTTGACTTGTTTCAAAGCCAAGGAGCGCCGAGTGATGAATGATTCCTGGTCTTTGTGAGTCTTTCCCGATTGTCCATGAACTGGTACACTTTGTGACATCGAGGACTGACTCGAATCCCGTTCTGACTTTAAGTCATTAGCCGTAGTGGAAGTCGAATTCTTCCCTTTCTCACGGGGAGTCGATCCGCTAGCATCTGTTTGGTGCTCGAAAGTTGAATAATGGGGTTGTTCACTCTCAAGCTGGGCGTGCAAGTTCTTCTCGAACTGCTGAATGTGCTGCCGAACCATTCTCGCCTGCGTCTCCATGCCCTTTTCGTCAATCTGATGCTTGTTGTACTGCAGCTGGTCCTCAAAGTATCTCAGAGAAGATCTTAGTACCTCGATCTGTTTCTTAGTGATATCGCTGGGTCGAATAGAAGAGACTGGCATGGGTGAGCGCCCGGCGTTGCTAGGGGTACTTGAAGAAGACGCCGCGTGAGGGTGTGTTTTCTGATCAAGTTTCACTGGGGCCGGATGCATCATGGCAGGCATTGCAAAGCGAGTAGGCATAACAGTTGGGCCACCGATCCCTGAAAGCGGGAAGCTTGGAAGAGATGCCATGCTGTAAGGGTAGAAGGAGCCGGCCGGAGGCATCACCCATTGCCCATTGAAGAAAAATGGACGGTTGTGGTCGAAGTGCTCCGGCGGTGAGACGCGAACAGGATTTGGACCCTCAGAATTGCCAGTGTCGCCTTGCTGTTCACTTGTTCCACATTCTGTCGATGTTTTCGTACTTGAATTGGCTTGACGATGCACCTGCGATAGGCTGGAATGAAGCATGCCCATTGTATTGCTCATCCCCATCCCCATCTGCCAAGGCATCATGGCAAATGGTGGGTGACCGCCCGCTGCAACTGAAGGATGCACGTTTGGGAACATTCCAGGGACAAGAGGAGAGAAAGGCCCATATGCAGGATGTGGTATCGAGGTCGTCAGGGGAATACCAGACGTGTCTCCGTAAGTACCATGGCTAGCCGAGCGCGACATATAAGGAACTTCGCCTCCTGGTTTTTCTCTCGACCACTTAGCAGTAGGAGAGGATGAGCCACGCGTATTGGGAACGATGCGTCCACCGGCAGTCACTCTGACATGAGTTGGGGAGACGACTGCCTTGTAGAATCGCTGAAAGCCTTCGTCTTTCTGAGCGGAGAGGCCAGGCGGAGCTCCGATGGGCTGGTGTTCTCCGTGCTCTGACTCGGTCCGTCCCCGATACTTCCACTCAGCATCTGTGCCGTCGAGCTGACGAACAGAAGACTCTTGCAAGGTGTTCTTGGCTTCTGCATTGTGTGCTAGCGTCTCTTCCTCAATAAGAGGAAGGGCTCGTTCAGGTGGCATGCGGAAAATCTCTCCTGCTCAAGAATGAGCCACAGCGCATGTCAAGAATGAGAGGGGAAGCGTCTCATATGATTGCAGACATACCTAGATCGTGGTCTTTGTGCAGTTTGTCGAAGAGTTTGTTGTACAATTCTTGGCTTGCAGAGGCTTGTCTCATCCGTATCAGTTCACGGGTGGTGTAGGTCTTAGAGACCATCTTGACGTCCACGAAAGCAAAGAAAAAGAAAGAGCGATGATTCTCTTTGGAATGCCAGATGAACAAAGTAGGGAAATTGTGCGATTTGCCAGGCGTCCGTGTATTGGCTTGAATGAAAGTCAGAATCGGTGCTACCTGTGACCAAAGCCTGCTGTCGTCAGTGATCCGTTGTGCTTCTAGCTGAGACCGAAGAAACCGAGACAATCCATGGAAGGAGAGTTTTGAATCAACCTGATACAATTGCTTTCCCAGGTCCACGGTAACTTGGATACAACGATGATAGTTGTGTAGCAAATTATACCGAATAAGAGGGGTGGCCGATGGACTCAGCTGGTGATCATATTGCTGGGCCGCGTACAGGCAACGAAGGATTCTTTTTGTCCTCCTTGATTTTGTCAAGACCATATTGAATTCTCGCCATGTATGTCTCCAGGTAAGTCAAAACAAATGCAATGGAAATTAGGACGGCTGACTTGTGTAGACGCCAATGCAGGAGCGTTTGACGAGGTTTTGAATCCAGGTCAGTTGTGCCCAGCTCGTCCAGGAACGCCAGGAATATGACAAAAATGTTCAGAGGAGCTTGTCACCTGGGAGCTCCTTAAAGACATGGATACTGGCCAGCATGACCCCAGAGTCGATATGACAAACAGTCGTGTAGCCAAAGAGCGGGACGCTGGGTGAGTGATTGTGGTTATGGAGGAAGAGGTAGAATGGAGGGGCAAGATGCTAGGAGGAGGAAGGGGATTTCATAGCTGCAAAACAAAGAAAGAAGAACTCACGCGACAGCTTGTAAAGAGAGCAACCAGTGACGACTATGCAT
Source organism: Epichloe bromicola (assembly GCA_023658445.1). Lineage (NCBI taxonomy): Eukaryota > Fungi > Ascomycota > Sordariomycetes > Hypocreales > Clavicipitaceae > Epichloe > Epichloe bromicola. The sequence goes on from CP098268.1 coordinate 5,299,598, forward strand.
ACAAGACCTTGATCGGCATGTCCCTCAATCTAGTCCGATGGATTCAAAGAACACAGCGTGGGCAAAGCTGGGTAGAGTAGAGGTCAGGTTTTCGGAAATGATGATGGCCTTGTGGCTGATCTGGAAACAGGTGAGAAAAGACTTTGGAATTCGAAAAAGAGAATGTCAGCAAGGCGTTTGCAAACTACCAGATTGCATGAACAGCTTTTGTGTGTTGGCTACATACCCGAGTTTTGGGAGAAGAGTAGGTGCCCCCTTGCGATGGACCATGAACGAAGGATGCCCAAGACAACACCAGATGGGTAGAAGAGCAAGAGCGTCGGAAATTGAGGAGACACAGACGTGTCAAGCGTTCGGGACTCTGAGGCGCGTTTAGGAGGAACTGTCTTTCCAATGGTGGCGAAACAGGGAGTCGACAAGTGGGAACAGCTATTGAAGAGGAAGGAGCGAACGACGCCGGAAGAAATGCACCTCTCGTCAAGTCTGAGGATCTTGACAGAAGTCAAGTCCATGAGAAGTCTCCTCACACTCTCCTAGCTTCACAGAGATAGGAAGACATCACCTCAAGTGTGTAACCGTTATCGGCCGAATTGCACCATCGTGCCCATTCGTTGGCCTCCACGTACCAACCAATCCCTCCCGAGTTCTGCAACGTGGTTTCCATGAAAGGCGATGGACGAAATAGATGACAGCTCCGCCAAGCTTTCGGGAGCGATTTACTGCCAATAGAGATTCAGAGAAATCGATACTACCAGGTGCAAACAGCCACAGCAAAGGTGTTGGGGTCCGTTACAATCCCGTTAATGGCGGCCGAGATAGGAGATTCGTCTGCTCCGAAGCAAGAACTAGAACAGGGTTGCTTTGGATTCTATCGCATCGGCAGAGTCGATCGATCTTTTATTGTGTGCGCGCCCCAATCCACAATGTACACATGAGTTTCAAGTTTAGCGGAAGCGCAGGCTGGCTGCAGGGCAATGTGTTGAACCAACATGTAGGCAGAGGGGAGCGAAGGCCATGAAAAGAAAGTTGAATTGCGCGAACATATTGTCCGAAATTGATACATTTCAACGACAGTCGTCCGAAAAACAATAAGATGTGATATAGTCGGGTGAAGCGGCGGCCACCTATTTGCACAGTCCGAGCGTTGACGAGAACAATACGACAGTTGTCGATGAATAATGGCAATCTCACTCTTCTGCCGCACAGCTGGTATGGATAAGCTGAGACCAGCCAGCCTGGCTCTTGTTGTAGGGATAGATGTGTACCTACCTAGAGACGCCTTTTTGCGGTATGTCGTTCGCTTTGGTCCTCGTAACTTCACCTTTTCGCTCGAGCACACTCACCCAGTACTACTGACCCCGCCATGAATCGCAGAATAAACGATATGCAATGAAGGGAAAGAAAGATAGACCTCGCTTCCTGCGAAATAAAATGCTTTGACAAATTACGTTCCTCGCATATCCTAGCCCGTCGGGCTCCGGGATTGGCGTGTTTGGTTTAGGTCGTGGTGGGAGATCTGCTCCGTTCTGGGAACGAGAAATGGAAGAAAGCAAAGGCAAAGGCAAAAAAAAAAGGGAAGAAAATATGAATGAAGAACCAGAACCAAGCCAAACTCTCTAAGCGAGTTGTGCGGGCTCAGCTCGAGTTGAAGCTCACAAGAGAGGCGGATAATGCTGGGTCATTTTATCGACATCGCAATCCGTCGATGTCCCACAACGAGGAGTCCCGGCCCAGAGACATAGATACGGATGCGAAAGCGAGAGTCTAAGCAAGGTCGGTTTTCACTTTCTTTCTTACCAATATGAGGGTACCTAAGACGCATCAAAAACAAGCCCTGGACCGCCAACCGGGATTGCCTGGCAGACTAATCGAAACTGAGAAGTCTACGGTGAGACTTACCTGTGAGAACCAAGCAAGGTATATGAAATGTGCGTTAGGTCCAACGAAGGAAAACCAAATCGAATGTCTGCCCTTGAGACAGCTTGGGGCTCTAGCCCAGTGGCTGACCCGGGTAAACGGATGCGGCCGAACATGTGCGCAAGTCTCAGAGATGTCCATCTACTAAAGGAAGTCATCGATTGTTGGAGCAAAGTTCAATATGACTGGCGTAGCGACGGGTCCGGGGAGAAGGTGGGATGAGCACGGATCTTGGCCTGGGCAATGCAGGACATAATGTCTGCAGCAGCCCCCATGCCACCATCATGCCAGGAAATCTGCTCCCAAACCCCGCATCCCACCATTTGTTGCGCAACAAGGAAAGATACGCATCTGCTGGCCATCAGGGGCGCATGTCTAACCTCTCACCGATTGTTGACTGCGAAATGAATGGTTTGCAATCTGCAGACATGCCATGGCCCAATTAAGTCTGTCTAATTGTATTGGACCGGGGCAGACGGCGGGCCCTCTGGCCAGGATCGGCGGCGTGCTTTGTCGACAAACACCTCGGCAATCGCGTCTGACTGAGGAAGGAAGGGCGAACAGGATCACAAGAGAGAATACACAGTTTATATTCCTCTCATTAGGTACGTGGGGTGTAACAAATAGAGTTTCCGCCACATCCAATTACCTTGGAATCCGCACATCGACACGCAAGCAGCATCACCATCATCCAAATCATTAAGCCTGTCTTCAAAGCAGCAATACGCAGAGCTCGTTTTCGAAACACACGGCAACTCAAAAGCTAACCAACACTCAGGACACAAGATCGCTTCGCAAACCAACTCGCCTCTTCCCCCGCCATGACACCTCTCACCCCCCACTGGCAGCAGCCCTCTCACCCGGCCATCCAAGAGGTGGTCATCAACAACGAGGAGTTCACCTCCAAGAGCTTATCGAAAGTGGCCTTCCCGCCATTCGCCGTCTATGCCAAGCTGGCTTTCCCTCCCTGCACTGTGGCCGAGGAACCGACCTATGCGACGGTGCAGATGGGCAAGAACAGCCACTTAAGCCTCAACAGTGACCTGCTGTACATCAATCACTCGTGTGAACCATCTCTTGTTAGTGTCTGGCCTCTTTTCTGAGGACAACCCCCCTTCTCCCAGTCCAGAACGAAGAGAAGAGTGAGCGAACGCACTTGAATTTCGCACCCTCGTACCTAGAAGAAGTGGTTGTTTTGTCATGACAGGTGCAGTAGACGCCGAGTAGTACATCCCCGTAGCTCAGCCTCCAATGTTGACGGTTCGTGACCACAGATATTCGACATGGGAAGCATGAATATCCTCGTTGGTCCAAAAGGTCTCCAGCCCGGAGACGAACTCACAGTACGCCATCTCCCTCCTAGAATCATCCCCCAAAGACTCCAACTCACCAACTCACCAACTCAATCAGTTCTTCTACCCTTCTACAGAATGGAGCATGGCCCAACCATTCACCTGCCTCTGCGGCAAGTCTTCCTGCCGCGGCGCCATATCCGGCGCAAAGGACATGCTCCCCCAGCAGCTCGAAGGCGCCTGGCTCAACAGCCACATCCGCGACCTCCTCGAAGAGCAGCGCGCAAACACATCTTCTGCCGTCGAAGATGCCACCACGAAAGCGCTGCGAGATGCCCTCGTCCAGGCGGAAAAGGTCGTCGAGGCAGCTCGTCTCGCTGTCCGCACGTACGCTGCTTCTTCCTCGCAGAAGACGGGAGCGGCAGCCGTCAAGGGGAAGACGAATGGATTCGCGGCCAAGCACGATGTTACGTCTGCAGAGGGTCTGAACAGGCGGGGCCCGACTTCGAGGGAACTTAGCGGTGAGATGGGCGGGGATACCGCGAATGTGTGAGGAGGTTTCGCCGTTTTGCGGTGGGAAACGGAAGGGGTGGCTTGTGATTTGTGTGGATTTCGTCTGGATTTGTGCTCTGCTCAAGCGACGAGATTCAACCTTTGTTCGTTGAGGCATGCTTGAGTGTTCGAGTTGCTTTTATTTCGTAAGCTTGTGGCATTCAACATGCCTGTTTGATCTCGTTGGAAATTGAACGCATAATTGTATTTGTTGGCAGCCTTTGATGTTTCCTTGTACCACATTGCTTTCACCACGTCTTTTACGTGATACTTGCGGCCCCGTTGGTCCAAGCGTGTTCGACTTCATATCGTACATTGGGTGTCAAGAATGCAATGCTGATCTGAGCAAGATTACTACAACAACAAGGTCGTCGAGCATCATCATCATCGGCAGCATCATCATCCAGCGCTAAAATGTCTTGTTCTTCTACACAGTGCTTCCCCGTCCATGGCATCTGCTTCTCCTTCTTGTCATCTTCCTTGGCCTTGTTTCAATGAGCCCTCTTTGGCTTTGCCATCTTGCCATCGGTTCCAGGCACTTCTGCCCTTCTCCGTCCCCGAGCCACTACTGTACTTGGCTTCCGTCTTCTCCCACTGCTCGCGCTCCTTGTGCCTCCTTGATTGGAATGCGCGTACAAATTTCCAGATCTCCGTGTCGGCCATGTTCCAGGCTTCTAGGGACGCCCGCAGCTTCGTCTCTTCGGTGGACTTGGTCAGGGCAATGACTCTCTTGGCTTGCTCAATGAGAGGCTGCTCTGCGGCTTTCTCCTCGGGCGTTACCACCGGGCCGGTTTCAGGACGAGGCTGCTTGTGCTGCTTGTCGGGCTGACGGTCTGCAGGCACGGGTGCTGTGGCTTGACCATCTGCTAGCCCTTTCCTGGGAATCGCAAATCCAAAATACCAGCTCATGTCAGTGGGCATGTCCTTTTCTGCCGCCATCCACAGGGAATGTGCGGTAGCGTAGTCTCCGGCAACCGCTTGTTTCAAGCTCATGAGCCTCGTGGTGCTGGATACGCCCGTGCCGAGCAGATCTTGCGACACAGCCATGGTCCAGGCATCTCGGGGAGATTCTTGTCGAATCCAAGAAACGTTGAAGGATTGGCGCAGGTCCGTGAGCACGGCAAATGTCCAAGGGTGAGGGACAGTTCCGATGGTGAACACTTTGCTGGAGTTGTGGAAGCGGGCCGGTGTTGTGACGGGCATGGGCGACATGGCCACGCATGGAGTGCATTTCAACATGTTGGGTGGGCAAGTCCCCGGCATTGGGCTGTCAGAGCAAGATGCCAGCTCCCTAGCCAGCTGTAGTGCGTTGCCCACGAGGGTGCTCATATGGTCAGGATGTGGCTTGAGGACCTCAATGCCATCGGAGAATCGATTTTGCCAAGCGACGTGCAAGTGAGTGGTGATCAGTTTGTTTAGACTACGGAGACCGTCGGCCTTGCCCTTCTCAAAGGATTCCGCAACTCTCGGATACTTTTTAGAGATCGTGGCGGGTGTGTAAGCTGCTAGAGGCATCTGAGCTCTGTCAACCAAGAAAACTTCATCAGGGACGACTTCTGTCATGTTCTTGGCCTCCTGAAGCTTGGCTGGTTCCACGCTGATGATGGCCTTGATCGCCGATCTGACTTGATCCTTTTGGCCGGTGAAGAGGGCGTCATGGAGATCTGTCCAGCGAGTCAAGTGAGGATACTCGCCACGCCGTAGATAGGCAAGTAACGAGTCCTCTTTGGGAACTGTAGGAAGCAGCGTATAGTGGCTTAGTATGCCTCCTTCCATCGTCCCCCACGCAAGCCATCGCATCAGCTCCTCCCTTAGTCCGGCGTCGACTTTGAGTCTCTGCAAGATATCATATGAAGGGTTATTCATGGCTTCAGCGGCGCTGAGAATGATCGGTCTGAATCCCTGGGCCCACCACGCCCTCCTCCACGTCAAGAGTAACTCGCTTTCGGCATCCTTCTCTTGTGGGGTCTTTTTAGCCGTCGCATCGTAGTAGCAGTAAATCGGCTGACGAGGTTTTAGCGGAGGCAGCAAGGCTCTGTCCTCATCTACCGTGATGGTGCTTGAGAAAGGAACCTTGAGCCATGAGAAATCAGCTAGCCACGATGACCCAGCATGCTCGTCTTTTTCGTTGTATGGCGGTCGATGTGATTTCTGTTGGAAGGGGTTGAGAAAACTTTTGGAGAATGAATCGCCAACTTGCGGTAGATGGGCAACATGAGATGCAATTTTGGTGTCGTAGACGGACAGACTGGGAGACGATGGAATTCCAGAAGTAAGGGTCAGTACCAGCGTGACGGCAAACACTGACAAGCCCAGGACAACAAGTGTGAGACGTCGAGCCGCGAAGCGGGGAACCAGTTGTCCAAAAAGGACATATTGTTTAGGCATGGTGCAAAGGAAATTGTGTGGTGATTACGATGTCAAAGTCGTCGGTGTCGAGGAGGATCGTGTCTGCGGCGGGTTGTTGGCAAAGGCGAGGCGCGAGACGTCAAAGTCGGCTCAGCACAATTTGCGGTTGCGTGCGGTCGCGTGTGGTTGCGCAGGGGGCGTGGTCCATTACTATAGTATTGAAGAGGATCAGAGAGCGTATGGAAAGCTGAAGCTTTCACCAGTACAGATGTGTCTCCTCCCTTTGATACGAAGTTGCGGATGTGCCAGCCGGCGATTTTCTGATCTCAGATCGCGGCCCTAGACCGGACCAAGACGCATCTGGCACGCGAGGGGCAGGGGCCGGAGCCAACCAGTCACCCACCTATTACTGTATGTACACCCAACCCACGGGGGCTTTGCTAGGGGGCCTTGCAAGGGAGCTTTTTTTAGATTGAAGCATCGCACGATACAAGCTCAAGGTTCGGTATCATCCAGGTTTGCATTGTAAATAGACAGTATCTCGTTCAAACTTCAGCATTCTTCGAAATCTCAGAACAGTCGCGTCTCGTCTGTCTTTTAACCGAAGTCGAATCGATGAGAGCTCGTTTGGCAGTAGCGTATACACTTCTTCAGGGATGGCACGCATTGGCCAGCCGCTGCTGCCTGCCACTTGCCAACCAGGTGCAGGCAGTTGACTATTTTGCTGCCTCACGCTTGCACCAAGACTTGTCAACTGGCCGCCTCTCATATACTAGGACTAGACAAAACAAGAAATGGCGGCTGACATCAAACTTGTTCAAACTTGTCCTCAGATGGCAGAATATGAATTTGAAGCGCCAACAGTCCGTGTATCATTATTCAGTCAAGGAGTGCTTCGGTGAAAATATTGCCCACCGTCTGATATCCTCCCCCCTTTGAACTCGTAATCCAGCATCTCAGCGACGAGAAAACCATGAGTGCCAGTGCGAAGAGGTTCTATGCCGACCTGGATCGTGTCAAGAGATCACAATTTGACCACGTCTCGGAAATCAAACGAGGCGACTCGGATGGTGAGGTTACATTCAAGTGCTCCGATTCGAATCTCGAAGAGCCTTTAAGGATCCAGGTCCTCGCTACTGGTATGTTCTCTACGCCCACCTCGCTAGCCCAAATCTTCCTTCTCTGACGTACTAACGTGTTGATAGATTTGTCTTCGTACCCGGATGGGACGTCATACATGATATTTACCTCCTCGGACATATGCAGCGCCAATATTGCGAAGCGGCTAGAACAAGCATCAGCCTCTGTCCAGGGCTGCTCTCTGCAGGACGTGATCGAAGCTGTTTCGAACAGACTTGCGTCGAAACGGGAAGAAAACCGCTCCCATTCCGAATTTGAGACGGGATGACTTGACGACCCAGGGGATGACGATGAGCATACGGATCTTGAAGACTTTGAACCAATCGATGTCATTGATGACGAATACTTTGGGTTTCAAAGAGTATCAGCGCCAACGATTGATGCTACAACAACCATTTCGCAAGACATCGACGGATTGAAGAGAATGCAGAGGGACTTGACAGCGTCAAAGCTGGCTGGTTTCACCGTGGGAATCTTTTCCCACCTAACAAACAACTTGTCAGAAATAGTGTCCTTGTCAATACAAGCATCCAAGCTGGACCTTCCATCGGCAGCCATTAGCGCATGGGGTCTCGAGACAACAGACTATCTAGTGCTCCTGGTCAAATGTCCAAGTCCATACCCGGACCTGGCCACTCTGCTATCTTGTGATCCACGTTGCGAATCAGTCATGTTCCGATTTGGGAAATGCAAAAAATCAAAACCATCGACACGGTGCGCAAGACTCGCGTTTGAGTCAGTACTTGATACGAATCAAGAGCCTTGTGATAGAGACCATAACGTGCAACCGTCGAAAGAGCATGACGAAGTCACCTTTTGCTCCATCTACATGTCCAACACGATCAATGACTTGCTGAATCACCGTTAAGGGGCTATCGCTGTACATGGGATGTTGCTCAAGATGTGTCAAACCGGCGAGAAGGACAAGATGGGGACGACGAGCATGCCACAGCGCAGTGTATTGGAATTGACAGCTGTAGCGATCATGAGGAGGACCCTCCATCGTCTTCAAACGGTCCGTCGTGCTTGCGTTATGACCACTGTCTGGAACATGAAGAAGAACTGAGCTTCATTTTGGTGGCGATGCAATTTGCTCTGCGCCGCCTCCGCAAATGTACAAAGTACTGTATGGTGTGTCATCAACTGCGCGGAAACAGCATTGAAACCATCAAGCCATACGTCTGCTCCAAGTCACTTTGTCTGTACCAATATTTGTCCTTGGCTTTTGGGACAAGTCTCGAGACTGAGGTCATCAACAGTCCTCATGTTGTTGACTTACTGGTTAGTCTGTTCTATGCGGCTTTGGCAAGTGATCGCCTTCGGGAGCTTCCCCGTGGATTGGCCCTCAAGGTACCTCATATCTTCGCATCCACCAACTTGGACATCAAAATCTGTCTGGCGTCACATGTCTTTCGAGTCGCGCCAGACAAGCAGTCAGCAAGCTTGGAATCGATCATTCGGGAGGGTGATTGGGCTTTACTAATGGTCAGGACTTTCAGAGGTAATTCCATGCAGTCTCCTTTTTCTCGTACCGTCTTGTACCCTTGGGTTATCTGGATTCATGTCCCTCTCTATCGCTGGACCGCTAAAGTTTCGATAGGATTCGAGAAACATATATGCCGCGTGACTCAACAGATAGGAGAAGATCTCTATTCGTTCCAGGAAATGTATTGCGTCGTAAACCCCATCGAATTCCCTGACAACGAAGAAGGAACAGTTTTTCCAGCAGAATCCGACGGCCTCGAACGAGACTGGTTATCGGCAGATTTTTTGCCCTTTAGCTGTGATCCCGATGATCTGCTCCAACAGCACCAGACATTGGGCCTGAGACAGCTACTGGACGCAATGCCTTCCGTATTGGCGATGAGAAGATTCTTATTGGAAGCGCCAGGAAGAAGCCTTGGCAAATGGGCCCGAATCAACAGATCATCACTTTCACTCGTTCGTTGGATTGTGGCCTCAAATACCTCTTATATTGTCCAGGACAGTGCTGTTCCTGTTGTGCGAAAGGCCGCGGCACCCGAACCGGGAACCACCGACTTGGGAACGATAAAAGGCCTGGTTGACTCCTGGATGCAGTTCCGGTTCGCTCAAGGATCACCAGAGAAGGAGAGCGCTTTTGTCAAGGCGGTTCAGAACATGTGCAGCACCGATGCTTCCAAGATAGACTATCCGACTCTTTTTGCGTGGCATGACAGCCCAATAGGTAATTGGCATAGTATCATTCACACCGGACTGGATTTCTCCGACACATTGCATGGTAGGAGCTATGGCCACGGCGTATACCTGAGCAGGATGATGAGTACAAGCAGAAGATACTTGGATGGAGGCTTTGTTCCTGGCGCGGTAAGCTATTACATTGCATACGCTCTGAGCGAAGCCTTGCGTGCTATCGGCATATCGTCCTTGGCCATGACTAATCCCTCCTTTCGTTTCGCCCACTAGAGAATCCGTTACCGTCCGTGGCCCAGGTCGGATTTGAAAATATCGTCCGCACTCAGCATCTGCGAGATAGTCAATCGTCCGGATAGATTCGTTTGTGCAAGTCCTCACATTGTCATTAATAAGACGCAATGGATTCAGTGTCGCTATCTTTTGCTGCAAGTTGACCCCACTGAAGATGCGATCAAGGCTCCCATAATCATACCACCCAGTGCCCCGAATACAGGTTATGTCAAACAGGACCCGAAGAATATGATCATGGGAGAGAATGACCAGCCTCTAGAAATACCCATGACCGCAACATCATGTATCAATCGGCAGAGAGACTGCTTCCCTGAGGCGGAATCGTTGAAGGATCTCGAAGTAACTTGCAACGAGGACGGCTCTGAGGATGGAGATGATCTGCAGGTGCTGACTGAGAGCATTCGAGCCATGATCAGCAAACAACGAGGACGAAAGCGCCCGCAGAGCACTTCGCCACCAGAAAAAGACGACGCGCCTATTCCATCTGTATCAGCCTCTCCTCAGCCCGAACAGCATCCCCCGACGGCCTCGACGGCCCCGAAACGGCCGCCGAGCCCGTCGACATTTCATCCAGGGACATTGGACCTGACTACTTTGCCCCGGCTTCCCGATCCAGCTTGGGCAGTTTCGTCGCGGGCGGCTCTCCTATCCCTCAGCAGGGCAATCAGAGAAATCTTCGAGACGCAATCTCAGAATGATGCAGCGTCGCTTGGGTGGTATGTTGATACCGCCAATGTGCTTGGTGCCATCGTCGTCGTCACGGTCGTGCAAGTGGCCCACGGGCCGGAATGAGACACTGTAAATTCAGGTACCGTTGCTGGAATGCAGGTCGGGCGCTTTTTCCGGGCTCCCCGGAGCAGGAATACATTGTATGTAAGCGAGATGACATTGGGCGGTGGCTTTGGTGGCTTTTGGACACGCTCACCGAGTTGTCGCACGGCAGCTGCTGTCAGGAAGGGAATATTACCATCGGGCTCGCATTGGCGGTTCGGTGTGCGAAAGTTTGACTCGAATATCCCATGAGTGCATGCATTTCAGTCTCGTTGCAGAGACGTTGTTGTCTTGTTACATCTGCGCAACCAGTGTGGTATTACGACATCGTGGGCGACGGTCTGATTTGACGCACCGTCCAGGCGTTCGGCGGCCCAGTATGTAGTGTTGACGTCTTGACCCTGACTCTTGATGCTCTTGATGCTCTCGATGCTCTCGATGCTCTCGATGCCCCGTTTCCTTCCTCTCTGACAGGCAGCGCAGGGTCCCCCTCGCTGATCAGGGTCTGGCGTCTGGCTGGTTGCAGTGTAATACTCATGCATTCACCATGGTCGCACAGATCAGATGGCGCAAAACATGCAAACCTTTTGCGCAACGCATGAGTGAGTAACCAGCAGCAAGCGAAAAGGGATGAAAGGGGTGGTCAGAAAGGCCAATGTCGAGGAAACTCAGCGGTGGAAGTCGCGTCTGAAACTAGTCGGGCCCGCCCCCAGACAATTTCTCAAACCCGCACCGAGCGCGGGTGGCCGGAAGCCGGAAGGAAGCCGGAAGCGAAGACGGCGTGGACCGCACTGAATGAAACAATTTGTCCCCGTCGTGACCCTTGTCAAACATGGTGTTCCCCGGCAGCCAGTGCTGATAGCCAGTGCTAATAGCCACAGGCCCACAGCTGAGCATCGCGAACGGACAAAGCGAGCGTTTGGTGCGTGGTCCCTGTCTTCCGGTGGCATGGCCTGGCCGGAAGTGGCGCGTGGCAGCCCCGGGCCGCCTCCGGTTGGGGGTTCTCGATGTTTCTCGACGTGTCCTCCCGCCTGGCTCTATGCTCCGTATTACGGATGACACTTGGTACAGTTCGTATTACCGAGTCATGGCACTGCATCATACCCCATACCCCGTAACTCTCTGCTTGTGGGCCGTCATAATTAGCAGAACTGGTGGTGCTCTCCCGAGCTTTGTTGGCGGCGGCAACTGCCCTCACATGTTTGTCTTTGAAGCATCGGCTGCTGACCGAGTCCGTCCATCATGGAGAAACTCGGGCTCTTCACTCGCGAGCCGTTCCAGAGTCTACGACTTGGATGCGCGCCCGAATGCTCGACATTCGTTTGACCGTCCATGATGTGTCCATGTACTCCGTACTCCGTAGAGTCCGTGTACGTGTCAGACCTGCAGGGCAGCAGGGCAGCAGGGGTCGGTCGGTCGGTCCAGATATGCGGTCAAACGATCTCGAAAGCGAAATGTTGGAGCGAGAGGCGAAGGTGAACCACCAAATTCCGTGGACCTTGGCTTCTTGGATGCAACGCCTGGCTTGCTTGCGTCCGATGAGTCAGTCAGCGTGAAATTAGAAATAGAAATGCGTCGGACTGACAAGAGCTGTGATTTGTCCGTGATGAACATGGGCACGAATGGTCAAGTATCATGTATTATTATTACGCCCTCTCGGGCGCATGCGCTGCGACTCTGACCTTACCGCACCTTTTTATGTTTGCACTTGCGCTGATGATGGAAGAGACTCTGAGAGACTCAGCGTTCCGTCCTCGTTTGTCAGCCCGGCTGCATTAAACGACTGCGCTCCAATGCAAACATGGCGTCGTCCACGACACCCTGCTTTGCTGTGCTCATCGTCCCGGTGTAGCCGGTTGAATAGGGCTGAGTCTGTCCATATGCTGGCATAATGCTGGCATAATGCTGCCGGGGCATCGCGCATCACGCATCACGCAACAACGCACGACGGAGAAACTCAATTCTCGTACCGCACAGGGTGCTGCAGCTTCCCATCTCGCCGCCTTCGGTCCTTCGGGTGAGAAAGTGTATTTCAGTATTACCGACACACTCGTCAAGTCGTCAGCAACTTTCGTCTAATCGTGCGGCTCCTCGCATACACACGCCCCTCCTCCTGCTCGTGTCGTGCAAATGGCGGTGCAGGCCAGCAGCAGCAACCACTTTGACACGACATGACAACACCAACAAATGCCCTTGCATGTCTGGTGCGTCTTCAAAGCGTGACTCATTTCCTTGTCTCCAGCGACGCGACTCCATCGGGGGCGATCGCTGATTTACATTGGCATCGACCGCCAATAACATAACAACAACATGCCCACACCACAATAGCACTGGATGGGAAGAAGCGTTGGTCACAACCCGGCCGATTGTTGGTTCCGTATTGAAGGCTTTGGCCAAAAATATCCTGCCGATGCCTGTTTTCTAGGCAGCCAAATAAGAAAAAGTCATTCACTGGTTAGTAAACATTTTGTGCCAATCCTGTACCGTGCAAAACAGGTGAATGGTCAATATTGTCTGAACAGAGGTGGCTTGGATTGTTACAATCAGTCACCGACACGGCCAAGCCATGGACCATCATATGCCACCACTCTTTTGCTCTTCGGCCGACAATGGAGCAGCGCAGCCATAATAATTTGTTGTCCAGCAAGTACCGCGGCCCAGCCATGCTTCCTCTGGCGCGGTCTGGCGCGGTCTGGCGCGGTTTGCTGGTAATATGTATGTGTCAGGGAGACCTCCTTAAGGTATTGGATGTGTGGATGCAGCCTGCGCAATGACTAGGTTAAAACCCTTAATAAGATAACAGTGGAGATAATATATTAGAAGTACCTCTATAGACTAGTTATTACTATAGCACACTATATACCTTTTAGGTATAAAAGTTAGGTACTATTTATACCTCTAATTAACTAAAATTAAACTATTTTTATTATTTATACTAATCCCTACCTTAATAGTTATAAGCCTAGGAAGCTTTAATTACCTTTATTATTAATTATTATAGATAATATAAGCTTTATTAATATTATTAATTTAATACTTACTAATATTAAGAGATAATTACCCTTTATTATATTAATTAGTTAAAGTATATAACCTATACTTCCTTTTAACTAGTATAGTTTCCCTTTATAATACCTAAAGAAACTTTAAATATAGTATTATTATTAAAGAAAGACTAGATTAAATAGTTTATATAAATTAAGAATTATATAAAATTCTATAGTATTTAGGAGTATATTAATCTAAATTAGAATAAACTACTTAAAGAACTTATAATACTTATATACTTATAAAAAGGTCTAAAACTAAAGATTATAAAGAATAACCCTAATACTATTAAAGATTAGAAGCTTACTTATAAAAATATAAAAAATAAATATAATTTCTAATATAAAGATTTATAAGTTAATCTTATAAAGTATTATAACTTATTAAAATAAATACTAAAGATTAGGAAATATATTTATAAGACTCTTTTAAAGAATATTTAAGATTTTCTTAACTTTAATACTAAAAAAAAAGAAAAGGAGTTAGTTTATTAGTATTTTTAAAGAATATTAAAGCTTCTTTAAGATTAGTATAAGCTAAATACTTAGAAAATACTAATTCTAGTAGAAATATACCTTAATAATTACTTATAAGCTAAAGGTACTTATAATTAGTATAAATAGGTAGTAATAATAAAGATACTATAAAGAAATTATTAGGATTTAAAAACCTAATAAACTAAGGAGATAATACTATATAAGTTTATAATTTCTCTTTATAGTAAATTTAAGTTATTCTAAAAAAAATAGAATAATTTACTTAATAAAAGTATAAACTAAAGCTTCCTTAAAGCTATTATAAAGTTTAAAAGAGATTATAAACCTTTATAAAGTATACTAAAGTTAGCTAATATACTTACTACTAATAGATTAAGTAGTTAAAGTAAATTAGAAAAAAAGAAATACCCTAAATATATAAACTATAATATTTATAATACCTTAAAGTAGTAGGAATCCTATAATTTATTTAAGGCTATATATAAGCTAAAGGCTATACTAAAGGATTAGGAAGTTAGGAAAAACTTTAAAAAAAAATATTAAAAAGTATCTTAAAGAAAATCTATAAGAAAAGTCTAAGGTAATAAGTTAGAAACTAAAGAAAAAGAGTAATAAGATATTTATATCTTTATAAAATCTAACTAATAACTTAGTTATAGTTACCCCTAGTAAGAAAACTATAAATATATTATTATTTATATACTCTAAATAAGGTTAATAAGTAAAGGAAAGTATAAATTTAATAACTAATACTATAGATAGCTTAGAATTAAGGTAGAATATAGTTCTTTATAACTCTAAAGCTAATATTTATATATTTAATAATATTTACTAGTTTAATTAATCTAAATTTAATAGAAATATTATAATAAAGGTTAAAGCTAGAGGTATAATATATATAGCTTTAGGATAAGGCCCTATATATATCTCTATTATAGATCCTATATTATAAAATATAAGGATATTAGTATTAGAGACTACACTATTTATTTTAGAATTCTATATTAATCTAGTATTAGTAATAATTCTTATAAGAGTAGGTATTTTCTAGAATTAGAAGAAGTTATTTCTATATTAAAGAATAATACCTATAGCTAAAGTCTATAATATTAATAAGCTTTATATATTATTAAGACTATTAGAGAATCTAAAGGAAGCCTATACTATATCTAGTAAAGCACTAAGACTACTTATAAAAGGAGATATAGACCTTTAGTATTAATAATATAGTTATCCTAGTATTAAGGTATTTATAAAGCTTATAAATATAGCTTTAGGTATTAAATTATTAGGTCCTAAGCTTATATAGTATAAGATATATACTATAGGTAAAGCTAAGTAATAGAGATTATAGGTTATACCTAAAGGACTTTCTTAAGAACTAGGTTATAGTCTTTTAGTTAATCTAGATTATTATAACTTTTCTTATTAGAATAGTAATAGGTATTAGTATATTTTTACTTACCTTATAACCTTAATATAGTTTTTCTATTTATTTAAGATAAAGAATAGGATTTATAATAGCTTTTATATAATAATAGTATTTCTAAGCACTTAATTTAAGGTTTAACTATACTTTTTATATAGTAATATTAAGAAAGCCCTCTTTATAAAGAATATAAGAGATAAGATAGCCTTTACTAGTATTATAGTTTATAATTTAGCTCCCTTAATACCTAGTTAGAATAGAAAGGTAAAGAGATCTAAGGGAGTAGTTAAGTAAAAAGCTTATACTTTAAGTCTTAAAGCTAACCTTCTATCTAATCTTAATAATAAGGTCTTTAATACTATAGTTTATTTATTAAATTATATACCTTTTAAATATTATAGGAAGTAAACTATACTATATAAACTTTAGTAAAATTAGGCTATAAAAATAGTTCTTATATACTTAAATATAGTAAAGGTCTAGAAACCTTTAATTATATATCTATAAGCCTATAAATATAAAGTATTTCCTATAATAATAAAGGCTCTAGAGCATATTAAATTATATAATATAATACTATAGTTAGAGTAAAAAGCTTATATTAGATACCTTATTAGTTATAGAGGTAAGTCCTAGTATATTATATAGGTGCCTTTACTTTATAATTATAAGGTTATTATATTAGTATATATTTAATTTAATAAGAACTCCTTCTTTAAACTAGAAGAAAAGCTAGAATTAGCCTAAAAGAAGAAGATATTAATAATTACACTACTATGAAGACTAGTAAAATTACTAGTAAAGGTAGTAAAGCTATAAAGAATTATTATCCCTAGGATAATAGTATTAATCTAGATAATATTATTACTAGAAAACACTAAAGAAAGAAAATATATAAAGCTAGGTAAGTATAGTTTACTTTTACTTTTTCTATAGTATTATAGGGTATTTAATATAGTTTATAGATTAAAGATATACTACTAAAACCTACCTATTATTATTAAGCTATAGCTTTAGCCTATTATAACTACTAGAAGGAAGTAATTATAAAGGAGCTTTTAAAGCTTCTATCCTTAAACTACTAGGAGAATATACTAGATAAATTATTTAATCTAAAGAAGTAAAAGGAAATTATAGACCTTAGCTAGGTTTTTAAATATAAGATAAATAAGAAAGAAGTAGTTATAGAGTTTAAAGCTAGAATAGTTATTTAAGGTAACTAATAACTAAAGAATAACCTTAATAACTACACTACTATACTTACTTTATAATCTCTATATATACTACTTATAGTTTTCTATACTAATAATCTTAATACCTAATAATATAATATTTAGAATACTTTCCTATATATAAGGCTTAAAGAACCTATTTACTATAAGCCCCTAGAGAGTATAAATATAAAAGGTTATCTCTAGAAGATAATAAGAGCGTTATATAGGCTAAGGGAAGCTCCTTAATAATAGTTCTTATATCTTATATAATTCCTATTAAAGCTAGACTTTATATAAGGAAGGGAAGACTTATATATCTTTATAAAGGGTAGATTTATTCTATTCTTCTATATAGATAATATTATAGTAATATACCCTAATAGATTTAAAGTAAAATTTAAAGAGCTTTATAAATAACTAATAAATAGTTTTAATATTAAGGACTAAGGTAACCTAAAGTAGTTCCTAGGCATTAAAATTATTAGAAATTATAATACTAAAGAGATATAGTTATTATAGGAATTATATATTTAAAAGATTACTTAGAAATTTATTCCTAATATTATTAATAGTAATTTAAAAAGCTTATCCCCTACTTCTCTTCCTATAGCTATAATCCTTACTAATACTAGTAAAGCTACTAATAAAGAGATTAATTACTATAGAGTAGTTATTAGCTCTTTAGTATATCTATATATTATTAGAAAACCTAATATAGTATTTATAGTATTAAAGCTTACCTCTTTTATAATAAATCCATTAGTAAAGCATATTAAGCTTACTAAAGGAGTAATTTTATATACTTAGAATATAAAGAAGCTATATATTTACTACTAACTATATTATTAATACAAAAAAAAAACTTTTGAAATCTTTCCACACTAACCTAAAGGTCTGGATTCGCATCTAAAATATAAACCACTTTAATATTTAAAATCCTTGCCCTTACTTTACCCTCTCTAGGATATT
Organism: Epichloe bromicola; assembly: GCA_023658445.1. Taxonomy (NCBI): domain Eukaryota; kingdom Fungi; phylum Ascomycota; class Sordariomycetes; order Hypocreales; family Clavicipitaceae; genus Epichloe; species Epichloe bromicola. The sequence goes on from CP098268.1 coordinate 5,317,242, forward strand.
ATATTATAATAAAGCTAGTAGTAGGAGTGTAAATAAGACACTAATAGTAATTAATAAGGGATTAGGGGGACTAGCTTAGAGTAGCTACTACCTAAATATAGGTATAGGATAGTTTAATATCTAGAGATATAAAGATAACCTAATAGTAGATTAGAATTAGTTTAAATATCCTAATAATATAAAATATTATAATAAGATTACTAGCCTTATCCTAAGTAATAAAGTTACCTAAGTGTAGTATATTATAATAGCCATAGCCTATAAGGTAGTAAACCACGCCTAAGCTAAAGTAAAAGCTATAAATACTAATAATAGTAATATTTACACTACTAAAGAAGCCCTAAAATTAGCTCTTAAGGAAGTTATTAAAGAGAAAGCTAAGGATAGTAATACCCTAACCTAGGTAAGCATTATAGCTAGGCTAGCACTAAGATAACTAAACTCTAACCCCCCCCCCTCTAGATCCCTAGATAATAATATAGGGAAGTACTTATAAAAGAAAACACTATATAGGAATTACTCTAGTCTAGGGGTGTAGAAGATATAGTTATAGTAGTAAATATAGCTACTAGGTAAGCCTTAGTAGTAGTAGCTAGAAAACTCCTTAGTAGTAATACTATTATTATCTTTAAAGGAAATATAGTATAATATAAAGAAGACTAGAAATAGATTACTAAGGTATTTAGACTAGAAGTAACTATTTACTACTATATACTTAGTATTATTATTAAAGAATTCCCTATAAAGTATATCTCTATTAAAAACCTAGTAACTAAGATTAAAAAAGTAAATAAAGTAAATATAATTAAAGTAACTATAAGGCACCCCTAAGGTAAAGGTATTTAGTAAACTACCCTAATCCTTAGTTTAGCTAAAGTTAAAGATACTAATAAATTATACTAAGATAGAATAGTATTTAAAGTAAAGCTATTCTAATCTAAACTATATAATAAAACCCTATAACCTAGATAGTGCTATAACTACTTTTAAATAGGATATATTATAAAGTTCTATAAGGTAGCTTTAAGGTATAGTAAGTATAGCGCTAGCTAATATAAAGATAAAGAGATATCCTACTTAATAAAGACTAGGTAACTAAAGGAAAACTATATTCTTTACTCTAGGCTATACCTAGCCTAGTTAAGGGACTACCTTATACTAAAAGAGAAGTAAAATATAGTAAAAGTAAGATACTTAGAATAACTATTCTATTTTACTACTAGTACTATAAATAAGAGCCTATCCCTAGCCTAGGAAGGGCCTAGTATAGTAGTAGAACCTATTATTATAATTAGAAAGAAAAGAGGCTACCTTATAAATATAAAGAGAAATGCTAAATAACCTAAGTTTAGGAGTATTAGATAATACGCAAAATAACTTAGAGCTAAAATAAAGCTAGTATATAATAGTAAAGACTAACCACTACCCCTTTAAGTAATATAATAATATTATAAGTTCTTTTTTAAAATATAAATAAGAGAGATAGCCTAGTATATATTACGCTCTACTACTAAACTAATATAAATATAATTATAATCTAAGAATAGGAATATATAAAAAACCCCTAGCCCCTAGCACTAGCTCTTACCTAGTTCTAGCTAGTACACTATAATAGGTATAATACTATATATATAAATAAGAAGTATAGTATAGGGTTATAGTTAGCCTAGGGAGAAACTAACTAGTTACTAGTGGAAATATAAGGGGTTAATATTTACTCCCTTTACTTAGAACAATATAGTAATAACTAGAACACCCCTATATAAGATATTAATATAGAGAAGCCCTATAGCTAAAGCGTATTTATAGGTAACTTTAACCTTAAATACCCTCTCTAGAATAGATTAGATAGAATAACTAATAGAGTAGAGGAATTACTAGACTTTATAAGCTAGTAAAGGCTTAGTTTAGTAATGCCCTAAGAAGAGCTTACTAGATAGTATAAAGACAAAAGAGATAGCACTATAAACCTAGTGTAGGTAACTCCTAATATCTAAGTACACTATAATAGCGTGGAAAAACTTACTAGGTTTAACTATATCCTATAACTAATTAGTATCTTTACTAACTAATAAGATAACACCCCTAGGACTCTTAGACATACCTAAAACGTAATTAATAGACTATATATAAAGGCAGAGGTAGTAATATAATTTAGGCCTAAGAATACCCTAGAACTATATAATAAAGAAGGGATTAATATATACACTATATAGCTTATTATAAACCTTTAATAAATAGTAAATAAGGTAGCCCTATAGAAGCCCTAGGGGCTCCCTAGACTAGAAGTATAGTAATTAAGAATAGTAAAAGAGGTAGTTACTAAAGCTAAATAAGCTAAAAGGTAATAGAGGTAATAAAGAATAGAAGTAAACTAGAAGGCCTATACTAAGGTAAATAAAGACTAAGAATAAATTATTAAAATAAAAAGAAAGAATATATAAAGGGAAGCCTTATAAAAGGCTAATATATAGGAAAAGGATAGGGAAGTATAAAGACTAGAGAGATAGGCCTAGCTTTAAAGCTAGGCCTCTCTAGAGCTTCTTAGACTACTAGAACTAAAAAGAACTAATAATAACCTAAACCTAGCTACTATATATAAAGATAAAGTAAGTGTACTAGTATAAAGGTTCTTTCTTAAACCTATAGTAAACCTCTCTTATATCCTAGACCTCTCCTTCCTAGAAATAGATAATATACTATTTCTAAATAAAGAATAGTTTAGAGTAGAAGAAATATTAGATATTCTCTTAAATATAGCTAGCTAGAAATCCCTAGGTAATAATAAACTCCTAGTAAGCCTTATTAAGGCCTATAAAAAGCTAGCTAAGAAAGCTATAACCTAACTCCTTAATATAGTCCTTAAAGTAAGATATTTCCTAGCTTAGTTTTAAACTATAAGAGTAGTAGTAATTAGAAAACTAAGTAAAATAATAAAAGAGATAAGGAAGGCTAATATATAAAGACCTATCTCCTTATTAAATATTATAGAAAAGATTATAAAAGTAGTAATTATAAGATAGCTTATATACTTTACTAAGATAGAAGGACTTTTACTAGAACTATAAATAAGAAATAAAATAAATAAGTTAATAAAAACTACTATTAGAGTTCTAGTAGAATATATAAGAGAGGCCTAGAGTAGAGGTAGTATTACCTTACTAGTATAAATAGATATCTTATTAGTATTTAATAGGGTTAGCTACTTATACTTAATTACCTTACTAATCTAAATAGGAATTCTATATTAGCTAATAGCTATAATATAAAGCTTTCTTATAAATAGAATAAGCTAGCTTAGCTTTAATAGTAAACTATTAAGACTATTTATAATTAAGGCTAGTACCCCTTAGGGGTTACCTCTCTTATTAATTCTTTTTCTCTTATACTTAGTAAAACTCTATATACACCTCTAGGCTATTCTAGGTATAGTAGCTATTAGATTTACTAATAATATAAATATTATAGTATTTAGAAAGAATATAGTATAAACCTAGAGAAGACTTAATGTTACGTGGCAGAACACGTGCAGTACATAGAGGCTACCATACAAAAGCTAGATTCAACATCTTAGTTTAGGAATTTAACTTACTTTATACATATTATATTACCCCTAATAGTAGCTTTTATAAGTAAACTTAGTATAACTTATAACCTATTAAATCTATTAGCCCCTCTAATAGAATTAACCTTCTATTATATAAAGCTAGTATATAATAAGTAGTAGTAATTAGAGATTCTTTTATTACGCCCTTCTAGTAGCCTAGAAATAACCTATATATCTAAAACTAACTATTTATAATAGTAATATGCTAATCCTTAGAGTATCTTCCTACTCTCTAAAAATAAACTATATATTATTCACTAGTTTTATGCTTTTAATAGCATAAATCTAGATTTTAATTATTAAAAATAGAAACTTATTAGGATTAATAATTAAGAGGATCTAAACTAACTTATAAGATATAAATTTAATAATAAAGTAGTAGAAAAATAGGAATAGCTAATATATTAAGACCCCCCTATTTATTAGAATTTAGTAGATCTATAAGCTATATATTATACCTAGAATTAAGTTAAATCCTATATCTAAAAAGCTAAAACCAGAGGCCTACTTAATAAACCTAATAAATTAATAGGCAGTAAGGCATTAGAAAGGCTATTTTAAGACACTCTTAGTCTAGCTTATAGTACTACTACTATAGGAACTAGGAGTAGTATAGGAAAAGATAAAAATAATAAAGAAAGGGGATTATAAACTATCCTAAAACTAATACTATTACTTAGGATATTAAACCCTCTAATTAGTTAATAGAGTTAAATCTAGAAGACCTACTACTAGGACCCTTAGAATACCTAAAGAATCCTAAGGATTCTAGCACTAAGACTAGTAAATATAATATAGTAAGGATAATATAGGGGATTTAGGAATAGTAATAGGCATTATAGTAAGCTATAGAAGAGATAGTATTAGGGATAGACTAGCTAGTAATAAGATTAATAACTAAAATTAGGAGCTTATAAAGCGTAAGTGCCTTAGTAGGTTTAATGCTATTAGCACGGAATACTAACTAAGGATTACTATATCTAGCTAATAAATAGGGTTAGTATAATAGGCATTAATATACTAATAGAGAAATAACTAGACTATTAGTGTAATTATTCCTACCCTAATACTAACAAGGACTACTATAACTATAGCTAGGACTATTAGTATAGCTAGGACCGCTAGCGTAACTAATATAGCCAGAATATTAGTAAGAATACTTATAACCTTAGCTAAGTCCTTACTAGACTTAGTAATAAGGACTATACCCTTTAGACTAAGGTTAGTATACTAATTCTAGAAATTAAAGAAGAACAGACCTAGTATTACACTAAAATTAGTATAACTAGCGAATAGAAATAGCGGAATAGAATATAGATTTAACGTGGAAGATTACGGACATTAGGCATTTTAAGCCTTATAACAAACCAGAAGAGGCTAGCAATAACCTTATCACATATAATAGAAAGCAGACTATCTTCTATAACGTTAAATTATAAATCCAGGCAGTTAAAGATCACTTATATTATGCTAATCCTAGCTATTAGGATATTATTTAGAAGAAAATCTAGATATTATTCTAAGGGGATATAATAGTATAGTATAGATAATATCTTAACTTAGTAAAATAGAACACTATATTTAGTAGAATACTAACTATATTTATAGCTATATAAAAGGAATTTAGTATTTAGGTTTAGGACGTAATAGCGTGGCTTAATAAGGCAGAATATACTAAAGAGAATATTATAAAAGAGGTATCTTTCTGTGAATTTATATTAAAGATCTTCTAGTATATAAGGGCAAATAGTAAGTTAACTAACTATTAGCTTTTAGTGTGTTTATATCTTAAGCTATATCTAGGATTATAATAGATATGCCTAGTTCTAACTTAAATAGACATAAGATTAGCATATATTACTATAGTAAATAATAAGAGATATAATCTATATAACCACTTATATAGCAAAGGTTAGTCTATAAGTAAAAAAGGTAAAGGGAAGCTTAAGGTCTATTTTAATACTAAGATATCTAGTAGTGATTTAGAAGAAGATAAGGATAAAGCATAAGTAAACTAGAACTAGCTATTTAATAGATAATTCTCTTAAGGAAACTAGTATTATAGGTAGGATAAGCGGAATACCTAAAGATTTCTAGGATATTTCTAACTATAGCTATATAGGTATAATTAACCTCCTAAAGGATAAAACTAAAGACTATAGTAGAATAGGTCTTAAGAGAATAAAGGGGGAGAGTATATAGAAATTAGGTAGACTTAATAGACTAAAGCACTAAACTAATAAAATAAGTAACCCTAAGACTACAGTCCTATAAGGAAAGGAGGCTAAGTATAGTAGCCTAGATAATTTTAGTAATAGGAAAAGGGTTCTATAAGGGACTAGGAATATACTAATATTATAGTATATAATAATAATTCTAACGCATAATAACACAAAACTTATCTCTAGGAATGCGGTTATTATATAGCTAAAGAAGGGGAGGTCCTAGAGGATAATAGTAAGGATAATTAAGGATAAGACTTAAATTTTATTAAAACTTATTTTATAAAAAACACCCTAAAAGAGGCAAATAAGGCTATTACTAGGATAACCTTAAACAGGACTAGATAACTTGCCCTAGGATAAGTAGTTAAAGCTATAGTAAGACTATAAGAAGTTAAATATAATAGAAAAAGGGCTAATATATATCTAAAGATTCCTATTAAATTTAATAATAAGGGCAAAAGTCACTAAGTCTATCTTAACTTAGGAATATTATTAATTTTAGCGGATAAGGCATGGCTACAATAGCACGGATTAAATGTAAAGTAGGTAACGTAGGAACTAAAGCTAGTATCTAGGGTTTAATCTTCCTTTTTTATTACTAAAATAGCTATATTTAACTTTTATATTCTAGGGATAGCATATAGAACAGAAATCGCTAGCTATTTTACAGTTATAGCAGATATAATGCTAAATTTAGGACTAAAATTATTGCTTAGAATAAATTTTACTTATAAATACAGGGCTAAAATCGATTTTATCTAACTAAAGGTAGTTTTTAGGTTAGTTTATAGTATAATAGTACTAGTAGAAATCTTCTAACTATTAAATAGGGTCCCTTACTAAAAGGTAGTTACTACCTATATAGTATTAATTCCGCTAAAGACTTATTTATATATACCTATTAGTTAGAAGGATGCGTAGAAAAATCAGGAAATAAGTGTGTACTATATGTAATTATATTTAGAGTATTTCCCTAATATGCTGTTTAATAGATCTAGTAAGGGATAGATAATTGCCTATAATCTAACCAATAAAATCGTTACTATTAGAAAACACCAGAAGGTTATACGCCTAACCGTAGCTAGTAAGGTTAACGCTAATTACCTAGTTAATAATCCTTTTGTGTACTATGCCTATTTTAGCAAGGATATTATAGAGAAGAAGGAAGATAAAGATAAGGATAGCAACAAATCTAATAAAGAGAAGGATAATCTTAATCTAAAGAAAGTTAATACTAGAGTGCTATTATATAGGATTTTATGCCTAGAGGAAATCCTATATATAACTAATAAATTTAGCGTACAAATTACTAATATTAACTAGGAAGCGGCGAGCAAACTAGTTTAACTAACCAACAAATATAACATTTTATTATAGACTGGCCCCTAGGCAACTGTAATAGGGCATTGATATAGTATTAAGAAACTTAGGGGAAGAAGAAGAAGACTATATAGCTAATCCCCCCTACTCCCCTTATATCCTCTAGGTATCTTATATTAGCCCCCTTTTTATTCCCTACTACCCCCCTACCTATATACACTATACTATTACTTAGGCAAAGCCTAAGCCCTTTATATATGCCCTTACTAACCTATTACCCTTAGCCCTCTGCCTGCCTATTATTATACTAATGCTAACCTACTATAACTAGGTTATATAGTATAGCTATTTCTAATATCGCCCCTTATAGGTAGAATATAACACGCGCCCGCTATTATTATTATCTATTAAGAGTAAGAATACGCGTTATATCCTACGCCACCCCTTATTATTATTATCTAATTATAGGTAGGGTATATATTATATCCTACCTAACCCCTTATTATTATTATAATAATACTAGCCCCACCCCTACCTACTTATAACTTATCTAATATAGGTATAATTACCTACATAAATATCCCACTTCTTTTTATAATATAACCTTACTTTCCTTATATAATAACCTTCTAAAAATACTATAACTTTATTATACCTTCTTATCCTACTATATCCTATTTTATACTATTACCCTATTATTCCTATATTAAAGATACCCTACCCCTAAGATATAATTACTATACTATAAACTAGATAAGCAGCCACCGCCCCTATCCCTATAATGCCCCTAGCCTAAGCTATTAGTAAGTTCCTTATAGAAGGAGACTTAGATAATAAGTAATACACTATACCCTCCTTACTTTAGTGCCCTTATAGGCTATATATTAAATAATCCCTTACTACTAGTATTATAGATTATTACCCTACTAAGAGCAGGGAGTCCTATCCCCTATGTTATTAGAACTATATTACCTATATCTAGCTAACTAGGTACTTATCTATAGACCTATAACTCTAATATACTCTTAAGGACCTTAAAGCTAAAATTATTAAGGGAGAGTATATTATTACCCCTAGTGTTAATAAGATAGAGATAACTAAGAAAAAGAAACCTATACTATCTTAGAAGTTTTATTCCCTTATAAGTAGGTAAACTATATTACTAAATTAAGTGTAGTTTAATCTAGCCCTAGTCTAGTCTACCCTTAGTCCTTCCCCTTTAACTAATATACCTACTATAAATATAACTAGACTTAAAGTTATTCCCTTTATTAGTAGTAGTCCCTTAGCTAGATATAGTATAGGAAACTCTATATAGTAAGTTACTAGTATCCTATTCTAATAAGAATAATAAGTTATTTAGAGCGTAAATACTATATATAGAGAACTCTATAAGTAGAATATAGCCCTCCTTAAAGCGCTTTCCCCTTACTACTATAATAGTAACTAATATAGCTAATATATTAAAGTAGGTAATAAATTACCTTCTTACTACTATTAATAGCATTCCTACCTCTTATCTAGGTTAAACCCTATTAATCCTTATATTAGACCTACTTATCCCCTAGCTAGAGCTAGTGGTTACTTAACCTATCTTCCTACTAATAAGTCTAAGAGTAATACCCCTCCCTTATATATTTACTTTAATCTCCCTAATTATTATTTTACTTATACTATCTAGAACCTAGGTATAACCTAAGGTTAGTAGCTATAACTAGTAGGTAGAATAATCTATAGCCCCTATATAAGTAGCTTAGGATTAAACTATATTACCTTATAGTATGCTACTATTAATATAAGTTTATCTAGTAGTAAGTCTAACCTTTATAATATAGTAGTATAAATAGTTTAGATAGAAGTAGGTAGTAGTAAGGGTATGCCTATATTACTAGAGCTTTTAATAGGTAGATAAGTTTTCTAAAATTAATTTAGTCTATTATAGAATCGCATGTCCCCCTACTCTGCCTTAAATTTATTAAGGGCTTATATCTTTACTATACTCTCTAGTGGCTTCTATATTAGTTATAAGTACCCTATCTATTTAACTAAAATATTACGCCTTTTACTATGCCTTAGCGCGTTTTAAGCTACTAGTATTTATTCTACCTAGTATTTCTCTATAAGTTTATTATTATCTTCTACTAGTACCTATTATAGACCTAGATAGAAATCCTATAGTATTTAACTTAGAAGAGGGTCCTTTACTGCCTATTTAATAAGGTTAATATAGAAAACTAGGTGTATGCCCCTTAGCATATCTAGGTAAACTATAAGCAGCAATAGCACCTCTACTACTATGTATTTTATAGCTACCTAATCTAATTTCCACAAGGGTTAGTTTATCTTAATATTTCTAAGTAAAAGCTATACCTTATCCCTAACTTAAAAGCATTCTACTAGATATCTTAATACTAATATAGTATCCTACTATTATTACTATATATAAGTAATTATAGCCTAAGCTAGAAGGGTTCCCTCCTAGAGATAATTTAGGAAATAGATAGCCCTCCCCTTTAGAGTTATAGTAGAAATAGATAAGTTAGGTTATAATTAAATAGGTTTAAGGTTATAGCTATTAAGTAGTTAGTTTAGGCTTACCCTAGTAACTAAAGATAGCCTATTATTTATTATAAGTTAGTAAGTAGTAAGGTGCTTAGGCTAATTATACTATAAAAAGGAGATAGCTACCTATAATATTACCTATACCTCCTAGTTTGCCTATTCTATACTGCTATTAGTCTATAGGTAATAGGATATAAAGAGTAACTAATTTATTCCTACTAAGGAGTATAGAGTTATCTAGAACTTTCCTAACTAGTCTAATCCTTAATCTATAATAATAGACTATAGAAACCCCTAAAACCTCTACTAGACTACCTTAAATTATTCTACACACTCCTTAGCTCTAATTAAAGTTATAGCCTCTAACTAGATAAACTTAGAAAGCCTATCTATAATTACTATAAGGTACTAGGGTCTCTCTTAAGATAATACTAGTAAGTTTATTATAAAATTAATAAAGATCTATAACTAGAACTAGTCTAGGATAGGTAAGGGCCTAAGTAATCCCTAGCATTATAGATAGCTCTTATAGCTACTAAAATAGTAATAATTCTAGATAAACCTTATAATATCCTATGTTATTCTATTCTAGTAGAATTATTATTATAGAATCTAAAATATAGTGTTATAGCCTAGGTATCCTATAGTAGGCAAATTATAGTATTATTAGATAAGTATTATTATTAAAGGCTCCTACTTAGGAACCTAGGTATGCCCCTGGAACTAAAGTGCCCTATAAGCACTTATAGAATAATCTACTACCTATTCCCTTATTTATGCTTTAGGGGGGAACTTCTACGCCCCCTCCTAAATAGCTCCTAACTAGATACTATAGGTAGGGTCTAAGGTAATAGCCTAGTCCTAAAGTAACTATAAGTGCTTAGAGGTAAAGAGAACCTCTCCTACTAGTAATACTACCTCCCGCTGCCCTTCTAGCACTAGTAAAAGTCTAGTAATAGTAAGGGGCTATAAAATATATCCTATCCTTAAGGCCCCTCCTTTCTAGTCCTATTCCCACTAAGAAAGGGTATCTAGGCATTAAGCCTATATACTAGGTCTATAATAAAGATAGAAGTTAAATAATATAAGTGTATCCGCCTAATAGGCCTGCTATTCTATTATTAAATAAGGGGTTATAAAGTATTTAAGATTCTTATAATCTATGTAAATTAAGAACGGCTAGGAAACACCCTATAGCTCCGCTAACTATACCTTAAGGTATAATATAATAGCTAGTAACTCCTTATTATAAATTATATAGTTCCTCTACATAGGCTTAAGGCTAGCGGAATAGTAAGTAACTAGGTATAAAATGCTATCTAGTCCTTATTATAAGAGGCAACTACCTAGGGCAGTACCTAAGTAGTTAGCCTCTACTATAGTAAGGCGGTTAGGGTCCTATTATACTAAGACTAGGTAAGAGATAAAGGTATCCTTAAGTCTCTTAAAAGCCTTATTCTCCTTAGGTCCCTATTAAAAGGGAATATTTCTCTTAGTTAATTAGATTAGTAGCGCTACTAGTTCTAAAAAATCCCCTATAAAGTTATAGTAAAAGTTTATAAAGCCTAGGAAGCTATATACTCCCTATAACTTTATAGGGGTAGCCTATTCCCTTATAGCTATAACCTTTGTGGGATTAGGATAAATAGATTATCCTACTATAATAATATACCCTAGGTACTAGACCTCCTTTATAGCAAACACTAACTTATTAAGGTCTAGGTATAACCCTATGGCCCTTAAGCGGCCTAAGATAAGGTAAACCTTAGCTATATAGTCCTTCCTTAAGCCCCCTAAGTAAACTAAAATATTATCTAAATAAGCTATAATAAAATCTCCTAGTATATCTCCTAAGGACTTATTAATATAATGCTAAAAGGTTACAGGCATACTAGCTAAACTAAAGGGATAGACTAACCACTTAAATAGTCTAAACCTTATCTAAAATACTATTAGGTACTTATTACCCTTAGTAATTTATAATTTATAAAAAGTAGTATAAATATTAACCTTTATAAACTAATATGCCTAGGATAAGGAGTAAAGCGTTTCCTTAATTAAGGGGAGGGGGTAATAGTCCTATATAGTAATTTTATTAAGAGCCTAGTAGTTAATATAAAAACACTAACCCCTATTTAACTTCTTAATAAGTAAAACTAGGGCTATAGCTAAGGAGGAGCTAGTATAGATCTATCCCTTATCTATTAAGTCTATAATCTAATACTATACCTTAAGAAGTTAATCTCTTAGTATATTATATAGTAGGCCCTATAGAAGCTTTAGCTTAGACCTATCTAGGGCCCTATGTAGATAAATATAGTAGTTAAGAGAACCCCTATAGGGGGGAAGGCTATTAGCCTTTACTTTATTAAAAAGGTCTATAAAGTCCACTAGCTCCCTAGGTAGTGTAGATATATCTAGTGTTTCTAGCCTCTCCTTAGGGGCTATAAGCTATAACACTATTATTATCTCCCTAAGACTAGTAGTAATAAACCTTATTATAGTATCCTTAGTCTAGTGTGCTCTATATACTTCTATAGTATAAAGGGAACTAATAATCCCCTATACTAGAGTCTCCCTACTATGCTTAGAGGCCTTATATACCTATAAACCCCTTACTAATCTAATAACTAGTAGCTAGTCCGCCATATAGACCACTACCTTATAGTGTTCTAACTATAGTAGGCTAAATATAATATCCTAAGTAAGGCCTAGGATAATATATAAATACACTAATAACTCCTAGCTATTAATATTAATTCTAGTGTAGACTATATATGTAATTAAAGAGGTATTCTCTCTCTATTACTAGCCCTTCTTCTTTATTTCTACTATAGTGTAGACCTGCCTTTATTTAGGTAACTATATAAGCTCTAAGCCTAGCTATCTTACTGCTAATTTACTTATAGCACTATAATAATTATAGCTATAGTTAATCTAAACACTAATATAAGAGTATATATTAAAGAGAATAGGGACTAAGAATAGTGGCTAATCTATATAATAAGTAATATCCCTTTCCTCCTTTATATACTATTTATATATATCTATTATTATAGTAGCTAGCTAGCCCCCCTACCCCTATATAAGACTCTACTTAGGGGCTACTCTTTTTCTAGAGAGTAAGTATTAATTTCCTTATTAGCGCTCTCCTTATCTACCCTATAGGCATTAATATTAACTTATAGTTAGTAAGGTAGGAGAAAGGAGCACTTCTAAATATAGTAGTCCTTAGAGCTATAATATAAATAGCACCCCTCCTAGTGGCGTTTAGCTAACTTAGCCTCTAATACCTATTTTACCCTTTATAGCGTATTAGTTAACTTCTAGCCCTTATCCTTATTATCCTACTTCTTTAACTAGCCTAAGCATATCCTAGCTATATAAACCCCTAATATTAGGGTATCCCCCTTATAGTTAGTCTAGGGTATAGGGTAGGGCTACTATAGACTATATTAGGTCTAATACTTATCCTCTAAGGCAAGCATTTTAATATTAACTATAATACTATAATACTAAGTAACTATAGTATTATAGTTATCCTAGCTTACGCTATAGCTAATACTAACCTCCCTTAAGCGCTTATTAAGTATATATTAGAGTTTAGCTAGTTTTATATTATAAGTCTAATAAGTCCCTCCTACTATAGCTAGCTTCTCCTTAAAGTAAATAAAAAATATAGTAAAAGACTCCCCTAGGCCTTACTCTATCTAGTTAAGTTCTATAAGGGCTATTTCCTACCTATAGGGATTAGTAAATAAGGACTTAAGGTAGCTTAAAAAGGTAACTAAATTAAAAGCATAAAGATTACCCTACTTAAAAAAAGTAGTAACCTAAGCCTAGACCTAGGAGGATAAATTCTAGTAGATAAGTATCTACCTATCCTTATCTATACTAATAAAGTCCTTATCTACCTAAAGCTTATATTCTATAAGAAGCTTCTAAGTAGTAAATAAGGCCTTATTACTATTATATAAGTTACCTAAGGGGATTAGCTTCTACTTTACCTAGGGGACTAAAGGGACTAGATTAAGGGTAGTAAGCTATATAGGTTATACTATAGGAGCCCCTAGTTAGTATATAGTCTATAGTTAGGTTATATATATAGCATTATACGCTATAACCTACTCCTAGAGGCGCTTAAGCTCTACACCCTATTTAGTTATTAGATATTAGAGCGTATTAAACTAGGTAAGGCAGGTTATAGGTAGCACTATAGTATCTAAGAGAGGTATTACTATACCTAGATTATATTAGTCCTATAGGTAAAGTGTATCTAATATATCTATTAGGTTATTTATTATATTTTTTAGTAGCTATCTCTAAGAACTAAAGGAAGTTTCTTAATTATTATAAACTAGCCCCTAGGTAACTATAATAGGGTGTTAATATAGTATTAAGAAACTTAGGGGAAGAAGAAGAAAACTATATAGCTAATCCCCCCTACTCCCCTTATATCCTCTAGGTGTCTTATATTAGCCCCCTTTTTGTCCCCTACTACCCCCCTGCCTACATGTACCATACTATTGCTTAGGCAAAGCCCAAGCCCTTCACACATTTATCGTAATAGAGGTATCGTCCCTATACTAGAAGACTAGAAGATAAGAATTAATCTTATAGACAGATAGTAGTATTAAATAAGGCTAATTAGGCCTTATAGACTAGGAGGATAGGATATAACTAAACTTAATAAAGTATATAATAAACTCTACCTAAAAGGGAAAATATTATATTTAGATAAGCTAGTAGCTATAGTATACCTAGCATTTATAGTTTAGCAAGAAACTAGTTAGGAAAGAAAAGGGAGAGTTATAATTAATATAAGGCTACTTAACAATATAGTAGTGCTAGATATATACCCTCTACTAGACTAAAGTAATATTATAGATAATACATGTAGTAAGAAGGTTTTTTCTCTTTTTAATAGAACGGGATTTTTTCACTAACTACTAGTTAGAAGTAACTATTAAGCCCGCATAGTAGTTATATTAAATTAAGGTCTTAAAGCGTTAAATATAGTATTAATAGGATTTAAGAACTCCCCTATATTTACCTAAAGGTTTATAAATAGACTTTTCTAAAAGTATAAGCATTTTATATAAGTCTATATTAATAATATTATTATGTTTTTAGATAGTTTTAAAGAGTATTTAAGCTATCTTAATATTATACTTAGGATTCTTAAAGAAAACAGGATAATAATTACTACAAAGAAGTTGTTTATTAGTTATCCTACTATTTAACTACTAGGTTTTATTATTAATAGTAATAGGATTATTAATACTAATAATAGGCTTAAAGCTTTTTAGAAGATAATTTTCCTAAGTAATCTATTAAGTCTTAAAACCTTTATTAGGATAGCTAGATTTCTCTATAATAGAATTCCATAGTTTAACATATAAATCTAACTATTATAAATACGGAAAATAGCGCTATTAAGGGAATTCTATAAAAAGGATAAGAAAATTATTAGTATCTTAAAACTAGTATAGAAAAGGAAGATATAGTAAAAGATATTTTTACTAACTAAGTAGGAGAAAAAGGCTTTTAAAGACATTAAAGCGTTCCTAAGCAAGAAACAGACCCTATAGCATTATAATCCATAAAAGCTACTTTTCCTTAAAATTAATGCCTATAAGGAAGGATTTAGGTTATATACTTTCTAATTATAAGAAGAATAGAATAGTTAGAGCGTCCTTAGAAGGGACATTAAAAATAACTAAATATAGCTAATTTTATTTCTTTCTAGGGCAACATTAAGTGTTAAGAAGTGGTATAGTTTAACTAAGGCAGAAGTGGCTATAATTACGTAGAGTGTTAGAAAACTTTAGAAAATAGTCTAATCTAATAACGTAATAGTTAACATATTAACTAACTATTCCCTAGTAAAAGGAATTATTAAGTATACCTTATTATTAATAATAGATTTAGATAAGGCTAATCTAAAACTAGTAAAAGTTGCGAATTATTTATTATAATTTAACCTTAAGGTAACTTATGTGCTAGGGATACTAAATATAGTGCTAGATACGCTTTTAAGACTACTAGTAGAAGTAACCTACTAGGAGGCGGCATAGAAAAGCTAATATAATAAATTAGATATAAGTGCTTATTTTATAAGTAAGGAGTATATTATAACCGTGATTATAAATAATAGTCTTAAAGCTAGAATTATTATAGGATATTAGTATAATTAAAAGTTTAGCTAAATTATTATAGTAATATAAGCCTACTAAGAAAGGTAAGTAATAAAGAATACTAGAGTTAGACTAAAGATTCCTTTATATAGGTAGGACTTACATAAGGATAGTCTATTATACTACTATAGCGGAGATAGATTTTTCTATCTCTATATTCTAACCATAGAGGTTAAATCTATCTTATAACTAGTCTATAATAAATAGTAATATTTTAGAATTACTTAAATAGTAGTAGAGCTTTATTTAGTCTACTTTTTATATATAAGTTAGTAGATTTATAATTATATAGCCTATTATATAGTGTATTAGGAAAACATAATTAATTATTTAAAGCTACCTAAGGAGTTATAGCTATTATAGCTAAAGCTAATGCTATTTTATATAATCTTACTTAATTTTATTATAGATATGCTAGAAGTATTAGCTACTAATATAATATAGTAGATAGAAGGATACGCTATATATAATTTATTGTATCTAGTAAACTACCTATTTAGTAAGAGAACCCTTCTAATACTAGGATATATAATATATCTAGCGGAGATTTAGGTAGAATTACTCCTTTATACCTTATATATTATAGACTAGGGATTACTAAGATAAATTATTAGTAATAGGGACCTAAAGTTTATATCTAATATATAGAAAGAGATATTTAGGCATATAGGAGTTAAACTCCTTATAGGCATAGCATATTATCTATAGATAGATAGAATAGCTAAAAGAAAAAACCAGATAGTAATAATCACAATACATTATTACATAGTAATAGATCTAGATATAACATAGACTATAATACTCCTAGCACTATAGTATTAATTAAATAATACTATAGCTATAAGCATAGGGCAGGCTCCTAATAAGTTACTATATAGGTTTTATCCTCTAAGTATTATTAATCTTCTTTCCCTAAATAATATAATTAACATAGAAACTAGCGTAAATAATATAGTAGTGCTATAAAAGTTATACTAGTATAAGGCCTAACTAGTAATTATAATAGTAGCTACCCTTACTAAAATTTAGTATAATAACCGCTATAAACTAGTTAATATTAATATAGGAGATATAGTTTATCTATAATTATATAAGGGATATAAATTACCTAGGAAACCTAAGAAAAAATAGTTACTATAAAAGGTAGGACTATATAAGGTACTAGAAAAGGTAAACCTATTAGCATATTAATTAGAATTCCCCCTAAATTTATAAGTCTATCTAGTAGTTTCTATAGTATAGATATAGAAGCTAATATAAGAAAAGGACCTATTTAATAGGGAAGAACTAGCTCTACTGCTAATTATATTTAATAATCTAGAGGAAGTAGACTATTAGGAGATTAAATAAATCTATAGTTATTAGGTTAAAATCTCTAAAAGGAATAAGACTATAAAAGTAAAATTCCTTATCTAATAAAAGGGATTTACCGCTAAGGATAACTAATAGATAGCTAAAAGTAAGATATAGGTTAACATAGCTAAGATAATAGAAGAATACCTTAAAAAGAACCTAGTTAATTAGAAAAGAGAGTATATAAAGAGGGGTATAAATTTGCCTATAGAGTAATAATAGTAAAGGAATAGAGATAATTCATAAGTAGTTAGATTTAACTAGTTAGGGCGAAGCTATAAGGCCTTTTCTTATATATATATTTTATCGCGCTAACTAGGGAAAGCTTACCACACTCTTACTTTATATTATCCTCTAATACCCCACCACTTTTATATAGTTAAATTTAATATAAGCGTAGTTATTTTTATTTTAGTCTTATTTTCCTTTATATTATTTATTTCTAAGAATAATATTATATATAATATAAAAGCTTTTATATAGTTAAATTTAATATAAGTGTAGTTATTTTTATTTTAGTCTTATTTTCCTTAATATTATTTACTTCTAAGAATAATATTATATATAATATAAAAGTCTAAAAACTATTAGAACTAGAGCTAAATTAGCTATAGGAAATATAGGAGTATAGTAATTACTAAAAGTACTAAGTAAGACCTTATAATATTACACTAGAAGTTAAATATAAGTTTTATAGATAATATATAAACCTATATAATAACCCTTTAGCTACACTAGATTTTATTCTATTTAATAATAAGGTTAGTATATAGGACTAGATACTCTATAAGTAAATATAGGTAGCTTATTTATATATTTAAGTACTAGTATTAGAATAATAAAACTAGTTATTAGGATAGCTTATAGTCACTAATTTAGTATAATAGTAATCTACTATATATAGTAAAAGAGCTAAATATAACTAGTAAATTAATAAGATTTTAGTGTAGCTAGGAACTATAACCTACTATAAGAGGGTAAAGTTCTAAAACTACCTTCTAGATTAAGTAAACTAAAATAGCTAATTATACTAATTCTTACTCCTAATATAATAAGTTATGTAATTATAGCTATAATAGCATTAAGATAAATCTAGTATATAATAAAATAAGGTAAATAGACTATTACTATTAGTAAAGGAAGGTAGTAAAAGCACTAATAAAGCGGCTAGAGTTATATAGGTAATAGTTAATAGAGAGGAGTAGATAGAGGATAATAATAATATAGTAGATATTATATTAGATTTATCCGCGGAAAGGTAAATAAGGGATTAAGCTATATAGGATTTAATTAGAGAGAATTACATAAGAAAGGAAAGAAAAGAATTAGTATAAAAAGAAAATAAATCTAGAAACTTACTAACTAAGAAAGGTAAGAGAGAAGTAAGATTTAACTTAACCTAATTAAGAGCGGGATCTATTAAGCTAGAATTAGAACCTAAAAGTAATAGAGATACTAAGTTTAGGGAAATAGAGGTTAATAATAGTATAGTAGAAAGTAAATTTAATAAGAAGGTTAAAGAGATACCTATAGAGTACCTTATTAGACTATTATAAGTCTATAAATAAATAGTAAAGCTTAATTTTAAGCTATTATTTACTAGATTTAGAAAGCCTAGATTAAGAGTAGATACTTAAATGCTAATACCTAATATTAGCGTAGTAGCGTGTAAGAGAGTAATAGAAGAATTTAATATAGTATATAAAGAAAGAAGTATAAAAGGAGTTAATTTTAGTAAATTTAGATATATAATAGTAAGTTACTAGAAAAAGATATAGGATATTAGGGATATAATATAAACCTATATATATAAATTTACCCTTAAGGGCGCTAAGATAGTGTTTAATAGTTTAGAAGTAAATTTAAAGGATATATACTTTATATTATAGTAAAATATAGTTATCTAAATTTTTACTATTTTTAAAGAGTAAAGGGTTACTTTAGTAATAAAGTAAGTAGTAGTAAGATAGGTAGGAAAGCTTATATATTAGGTTACTATTAATCTAATAGAGTGTAGAGTAATAAGGAGAGTAAAGAACTAGGTAAAAATAGTAGTAGTGGCTTTCTATAATAGTATAATAGTTAAATATAGATAATAGATAGCTATATATAATAGCATATTATCTCTGCTACTATAAGCTAATATATTAGCTCTTTATTTTATAGATAAGTATAGCGTAGTAAATAGCATAATCGCAGGAGCACTAGCTAGTATTAGATATATAGATCTACTCTATATTAGTATAGAAAATAAGCTAGTACTAAAATCATCTAAATCTTAGTAAACTAAGGAGATAGATAGGTAATATAAATAGAGTAAAATTAATAACTTAATTAATAAAGTTAACGCTATTAATAAGCAAATTAATAAAATAGAAAAGGAGTTTACCCTTACTAAAGAGTAAGTAAATATAGTATTTAAAGCTATTAAAGAGTTAGTAAAGGAGGTTTATAAGCTAATAGTTATAATAGGAGAGGATTTAAAAAGCGTTAAAAGTAAGTTTAAATAAGTATTAGAAATATTAAAGAGTTATAAAGAGAAGATCTCCTAGTGTAATTTAAGTAAAATTCTAGTTAATATTAATAAATAACTTAATGCTTTAAAAAGGGATATAGCTAAGAAGACTAAAGATAAGAAGAAGATTATAGAATTAGTATCTATAGTATTAAAGATTTTAAAGGTAATATAGGATTAGGAGGTAAAAATTAAGAATCTTATAAATAAGTAGAAAACATTTAAGAAGGATATAAGGAAAACAAGATTAGCTCTAGCAAGGCTAATTCTAGCAATAGGAACCCTAGGAAGACAGATTCAGATATTACTAGCTCTAGAGACTCTAACATAGCTAATACTAGCCTTAGGTAAAATTAATAGGTAATAAGGCAAATTACGTTAGGGAACACTAAAATTAGGTAATAAGTAACCTTAGGGCAAAATAGGACCTTTACTAACACTAAGTAAGAGACCTAAACTACTAGGGAAGCCTAGTTTAAATACACAAGTAGTTTAGCTAGATACCTAATAAATAACGCCAAGAACGCCTATATTATAGGAGATAAATAAGATATTGCTAATACTATTAGGAAAATAGATAAAAAGGGCAGTAACCCCTAGGTAAATAGTGTTACTAACTATAAGGGTAATAACTACTATAGTAGTAAAACTATAAGCTAAGGAGGATAAATTTACTAGATTACTAGATTAAATAAATAATATAGAATATTAAGGCATGAATTAGGGGTATCTAGAATAATAAGGGAATAGAGGAATTTAGTAGTTACTAAAAGGAAATAATAAAATATAGTAAAGATAGATAACTAATAATAGGACAGGAAGATTTTATTATTTAATATAATAAATTTAATTATAGGATTAAGGAATATATATTATAAGGAGAGTTATATAACATTAAGTAATACTATAAAATAACAACTATAGATATAATAATTAGCGCGCTAAACGCGTTTTTCTTTAGTGTAACTTTAATAACTATATATTTTAATATTATTTATTTTAGATAGTAGCTAAATTTAGTTATAGTTTAACTATATATAACTAGGATAGTTATCTTTTTAGCGCGCCTAGCACTTATTATATGGTAGAATACGTGCAGTATATAGAGGCTGCTATATAAAAGCTAGATTTAATATCTTAGTTTAGGAATTTAACTTACTTTATACATATTACATCACCCCTAATAGTAGCTTTTATAAGTAAACTTAGTATAACTTATAACCTGTTAAATCCGTTAGCCCCTCTGATAGAATCGACCTTCTATCGTGCAAAGCCAGCACGTAACACTTAAGGTAGTATAGAAGATTTATAAGAAATAGGTAAAGAAAGTAAGTATAAAGTTTAACTTAGTAAAAACTAAACTTATATATTTTAGTAAGGCTTATTAGCCTCCTTAGGCTAGGGTCTAACTTAGAGTAAATAAGATAGTACCTATAGAATTATATAGATTTCTTAGAGTATAGGTTAATAGAGAACTAAACTAGAGCACTTATAAGAATATCCTTAAGGGTAAATTTACCTAGTAGTAACTTATACTCTTTATATTAGTAGTATTAGCCTAGGGCTATAGCTTTAGAGACACTAGGCTTTTATATATATAAGTAGTTTAACCTATCCTTACCTATAGGGTAAGTACTTACTATACCCTAATAAAAAAGGGAGAAAACCTAAGAGAGATAGTTAAAAGCTTTATAGTAAACTAATTAGCCTATCTCTAAACTATAGCTAGTGTATTTAAGAACACCCCTATACTATAATTAGAGGTTAAAACCTATATTCCCCCCTTAGATCTTTACTTAAATAAGATAAAATAGAAGTTTAAGAAAAGGATAGTAAATAGTAAAATAGTAAATAAAATATAGGCTATAGCTAACTTAGTAAAGATAGTATTATAATATAAAAGAAGACTACCCCTAGCTAATAATAAACTAAATATATAACTATATAAGAAATAAAAATAATAAAAAAAAGACTAGTATAGTAATAAACTATAGAGATAATACTAATATAGAAGAGAGCTAACTAAGGACTACTTACTTACCTATAACCTAAAGAATATATAAAAATTCTATATAGGACTAGATAAATATATCTTTTCTATAATAATATAATTACATATAGAAAAGATTAGCCTTAATAAGTTCCTATTTTAAAAATATATACCTAGGGTAATTTTACCCCTATATAGCTATAATTATATAGTTAAAGACTAATACTATATAATAGTTAACTATAGTAAGTATAACTATAAGCACCCCTAAATATAATAGCCTAGAGATATATAAGAAGTAAGGCTAGCCTTAAATAACCCCCTAAAGGTAAGGGCTATAGCTAAATAGTTCCTAGGTATAAGATAACTCTAATATTATATATTAGTATAAGACCTAGTATTTAGCTAACTTAGACTATAAGAAAACCTAAACTACTTTTAGAGTATTAGAGTAAACTAATAAGTTACTAAAAATAGCCTAGGAAGATTAATAGATTATATAGTATAGCCTTAGAGGTAAGCTAGATTAGATATAAAATTATATTAAGAGAGAATATTATATATTTAGAACTATTATTAGATTAATTTTAACTAAAACTTATAGGTATTTTATTATACTAGCCTACCCCTAATCCTTTACTAAACTATTTCCTAACTATTACCTTACTTCTCCTTAGGGAAAGAAATAGCTTTCTTTATAATCTTAGCCTTTCCCTTAGTAAGAAGGGTAGTAGCTAGAAGCTAGTTTATCTCTATAGCTTAAGTATTTAGTTACTTAAACTAATAAAGAATCTTAGAGTAATAATCTTTAGTAGACCTAGACCTAGCCTAGTTTAGGCTTATTACTATAGTACTTTATTTTTTCTTACTATAATTCTTAGTATAAAGCTTTCTAACTTAGTTTATATAATTATCTAAAACCTAAATAAAAGATATTAGCACTAGACTAAAGCTACTACTATACTAGTATAAAACTACTTATATTACTTTTAGTAACTATATTAGCCTAAGTGTTAACTAACTACTAGTACTTAGTTTATATACTAGTAATATTTAGCTTTAAATAAATTAGCATTAGAATAGGTTTAAAGTAAGGTTAATACTACTAGTACCTTACTATACTTACTATTTTATACCTAATAGTTAAAGCATACTCTAGATATTACCTCTTTATACTATAATTAGCCCTATACTTAGACTAGATTTAAACTAACTTACTAATAATATTATAGTATTAATACCCTAGATAATTAAGTAAATAGGACTTATAGGAAATATATTATATTAATTAAGGCTTACCTAACTACCCTAGATTAGACTTAAAATAGGTATAAAATAGGACTAGAAATAACTTACTTCTAAGTTCTTTTCTAAGGCTTACTTTAACTATTTTTTAGTTAGGGACTTCCTAAGGTATTAGTCTAAAGTTAAGAGTTCCTAGGTAAATTAGGACTAGAATAGCACTAGAATAGCACTAATTATAAAATTACTTATAGAAGATAAAGCTATTACACTAAATTTAATTATTTCCTATACTAAAAATTAGTAATTAAACTAACACTAGACTAGAAAAGCCTTAAATAGCTTAGAAGAAAAGAAGGGGAAAAAGAACCTATAGGAAGTTTAATAAAGGAAGAGAAAAGAGATTAGAACCTTATAGGGGAAAGAGCTCTCTCTTATACTTAAGAGAGGGGGGAGGAATTAGATATTACTTAAAAAATAAAGCACTAGGTAATTAACTAGATAAATAATATATAAATAATCTAAGCACTAAGATACTCTAATATTAACTCTAAACCACTTACTCCCTATTATATATAAATAAAACTAGGTGCTCTAACTTTATAAGATATCTAGCTTAGTAATAGATTAAAACTAGCTAAAAAGTAAGGTATTAAAGAAGATAGTAGGAAAGTAAACCTAAAGTAAATTACTACTCTAAATTAGAATTTATAGTAAAATAGAAGGAAATAGAAAGGTACTAAATAAGTATA
The DNA here is from genome assembly GCA_023658445.1 of Epichloe bromicola. Classification (NCBI taxonomy): domain Eukaryota; kingdom Fungi; phylum Ascomycota; class Sordariomycetes; order Hypocreales; family Clavicipitaceae; genus Epichloe; species Epichloe bromicola. Next base: position 5,341,005 of record CP098268.1, read on the forward strand.
GTATAAGGCTAGGCTAGAACTAATTAAAGCTAAATATACTTATTACTATATATTTCTTATTTATTTTTCTTTTTTATAGGATAAGGCTAGTATAAGCTAGCGCTAAATACCTATAATAGACTACACTTAGTGTGGCGTAGGCTTATAGTAAGGCTAGTGCTAACCTAAAAATAAATATAAGGGGGTTTTTCTTCCTAATTAAGGGTTTTCCCTCTTAACTTAGGAGCTAGAGTACTAGGAATAGCTACATAACCTAGCTAGCTAGCGTAAACAATATATATATATTTACTACTTAGGAGTAGATAGTTTTAATACACTATTCTCTAGTACTAATGCTTTACTTAGTAATAATCCTAATACTTAGAAATTAATATAAGGTTATATCTTTATTATATATAGCGCTATAATTAATTAGAAGTTAGGTAAGTAATATTATATAATAACTTTAAGTATAGAAGTAAAGCTCTTTACCCTAAATTATAGTATAAAAAAGTATATATCTCTAGGAAAACTACTTTATAATATTAAGGTTTATATACTACTACTCTTAATTATCTAGTATAATAATAAGTAAATAATCTAGATTACTAAATATATAGAAGGAAGGCTTTAGACTAGCCTTAAGCACCTTAATATAAATTAAATATAGATTTAAGAATAATATATAATAGGTAATATTAAGGTTAATTAGATAGAGACCTCTAAGATACTTATAGATAGCTTTATAAAGCTACTTTTAGGTTAGATATATAGGGACTTTTACTATAGAATTAGCTTATAAGAGATTCCTATCTAATTATAATACTAGAAATTATTTATAATCTCTTTCTATGCCTTTAATCTCTAGCTTTAATAAATATCTTAGCTAGGGGGGGTATATTAGGGAGACCTCCTTAAGGTATTAGATATATAAATATAGCCTATATAATAACTAGATTAAAACCCTTAATAAGATAATAGTAGAGATAATATATTAGAAGTACCTCTATAGACTAGTTATTTACTATAGCATACTATATACCTTTTAGGTATAAAAGTTAGGTGCTATCTACACCTCTGATTAACCGAAATCGAACCATTTTCATCATCTACACCGACCCCTACCTTGATAGTATGAGAGGAATCCGGGGCCAAGTCGATCCGCCACCCACTTCCCGCTACGCAAACGTCGGAATGTCAGTACCGGGCCGACAATGACTTGCTGTTTGCGAAAACTGCCGGCGATAGCTTTACTATTTTGATGCCCCCCCACGCGACCCAGTCGAAGTTCGTTTGAGTTCACAGCCCTGCTTTGTCTTGATCACTATTTCCGCCGCTTGATTCTGACCTCTCTGAACTGTAGAAATGTGTCATGACAATTTATCCGACAAATTTCTAGTCCGTAATCAGTAAACAAAAAGATTAGTAGCGATGTGCGTGCTACATGATTGTGCTCAGCGCCACGTCTCTTTCCGCCGTATCGTAACGCCACGAGTTGTGGTTCTATGACACCTTCATTCATCACGACCCATCACCGTCCGTTTCAATAGGGCTATTCTCAGTGCATTGCGGAGCACTTCCCTTATTACTACGGCTGTGTACTCCGTAGTTGGCCAACAAATCACGGCCCACGAACCGAGGAAACAATACCGCGACCGAGGCGTTCGGGAAAAAGGACAATCTGCAGCACTTGCCCCGATCCAGCTGTCAACAGGTGAATCTAACGACATGTGACCGGTCCAAGTTTTTGCCGGGAATTTGGTTGCTTTTTGTCGTTGCTTCTCCCCACCATGTTGTTGGCTTAATATTATAATCGCGGCCCAAACTTGCATGGCTTCTGTTACCGGCTTTTCCGTGTCTCTGATCATCCTGGTCTGGCGTTGACCGGGAGCTCGGGGGGTTGGGGGCCGCGGGCGAGCTGGCTAACGTTTTGAACTGTGGTCAACGAAATGTGATGTGAGTGAGCACGTAAACCTTGCTTAAGATGAGAAACGGTCAGGAAAAAGCAGACCGCTCGAACCGCTCTGGTAGCCAACAGCGCAGCCCAAAAAGCAAAGCACCGAATCGTGCGTGCCCCGCCAGCCCAGCATGGTCTCTGGCGCCTGTCGTGCATCTGCAATCTTATTGCCTCTTTTGTCTCAAAGGCGAATGGATTTTTGGCATGTTGACGGCCCAATACAAGTCCGTACATCGTACATGGCTCTTTTGAATTACGGGCATGTTGCAGCAGCAACCAACGTACGGATGACCGAGTGCTGCTTACTCCGTAGTCAACGCCAATATGGATAAACGCTTAGACAGAAAAGCAACTTGCAAGGGAGCCGTTATTGTCCAACGTTTGTGTTGTGTGCTTGTGTGCGGTCTTTTGGCCGCCACCCGAGCATGCGTCAAACACACAAGCAGTTGTATGAATAATCAACCGAGCACCACCAACAGATAACAAAAGATGCGTAATATCGGATCAAGCAGTGGGTGTGCGTGCTCTCGGGAGGCGGTCAGAACACAGCTAGGGCTGGTATTGCCGAAGGATGCATTCATCTTCATTCCTCCAAGGCCGCCGTTTGTTGTCTGGGAGAATTGGGTTGGCTTTTTGGGGAGACGAGACGGGCCAAACGCCGAGCGCAAGTGCGTAAGTGCCCCGGCGGCGGATTCACGCCGAATTGGGCAGAATGGGAGAAATGGGAGAAAGAGAAAATGGCTGGCTGATTGTCCTTGCTGGTCCGACCGCCCACACACCGCCCACACACCACCCACACCCCTCCCCTCCCCTCCCCTCCCCCTTCTTTCCTTGCCTCCTGCCGCACGCCTTCACCGTTCGTTCCTCCTCCCTCCGCCCTCCGGGAAAGCCAAAGCAACTTTCCTTCCTTCTCATTCCCCATTCCTTCTGCGCACCCCCGCGCACCCCCCCCCTTAGCCCCCCTAGCCCCCCCTAGCCCTCCCTATCCGGACCGCAACTCGTAGCCCCAGATGATTCACCCATGTGCCTTGCTTGATGATTCGTATATGCTATTATATATCTTGTTGACGGTAGCCCGCTCTCACGTCGCCGACTTTGCCGAGTCACGACAAATAGTACTTTTCTCTCCACCGCAGGACTTTACTTTTATCGTCGTATCCATCGTACCATCAAAGAAAGCGTCAAAACATCAAACCATCACATCACAATACAATGTACGGCTCGTACGGGTCGTATAGCTCTTTGAGCACCATGTCAGCACCGCTAGACATTTCCTTCAACAACATCCGAAACCACGATTCTTCTTGCGCATTCCCTTCCTGGCCGAGACGCTCATCATTATCAGACTCGAAGCACGAGGAGCCGAGAGCGACTTCTTACCTCTCAGACGACGACCTCTTCCCCTCGGATCCGTTTGACGACGACAAATACAGCGTCTGCAGCTCCAGCAGCTCCTCGTCTCCCGCCACAGCGCCCATGAAGTCGCCGCCTCGTATATCCGACGAAGAGTTCCTCAGAAGGGAATGTGAACGCGTCACGATGCAGAAGGAATATCTTCGACAAGTCAAGATGGAGAAGGAGCGTCGCCGCCAAGTCGCACTGAGAGTCCGAAAGAGCAGTCCGAGAAAGAGCCCCAAGAACAAGCAAGCCTCTCTCACAACCATCACCGAGTCCGACGAGTGAAGGAGATCATTCTTCGTCCATTGTCTTGTCGGCGCGCCGGTTTGGACGCCTCCTCACCCGTCCTCTCACACACACATGCGTACACACACACACACACACACCGCATGCGACTTACTACACCGGGTCTCACTCACAAGCTTTTGTTGACTCACCCACCCCACACCATCTTCTCTTTGCACCAACCTTGGCAGATTCCCCCCCCACGTGCAATTCGGCCGAGCAGCGCGCGCGATGCAGTGCAGTCCTGGTGGGCTTGATTCGTTGGTCACCGATTCACCGATGTCGCTGCCCCCAAGATGACAGCGGGCTGCACTGGCGCGGGAAAAGTCGGCGCGCCTGCACCGGAGACGGACGAATGCTTGGCTGGAGACGCGCGATATTACGCCGCTGATAGGCTCTGAACCCAGCAGACGACATCCAACCACAAGTCACCCTCTCACTGCTCTCAGACGTCGGATGCGGTCAAGCCCAAAGACCGATATATCCCGGCTTCCGATCCTTCAAGTTTCCCCCTCTCCTTAATACCTCACCCTCTATTAATCCGTATTCATTACCTGTCTCATGCCCCCACCCATCAGCTGTGCTGGTCGTCCTACTCCTTGCCTTCACGTGTCCAGGGTCCCTCAGTGGCACCGGCAACGGATCTCATTCTCGCCGACTCGATGGCCTCAACGCCTTTGCTGTCGGCTATCTAGCATGAACTTCGGAAGCTCCTTCTGCATCAACCTCATTCTTCTTCATTTCCTTACATTTTATGGAACATCTTCACACGCTGCACACATTCACTGTGGGTGTTGGTACCATCTTCCCTTCTTCTTCTACACTTCTTCTTCTACACTTGGACATTATCTTCCTGTGCCAGTTGTCAGTTCATCTTTAGCGAGCACTCATCATTTCTTGATTCCAATTACATCATGACGGGCATCATTTCTATTGTTCGGGACCATTCGGGGTCACAGAGGAGGACACAAGGGCAGCATTCGATTAGATAGCGGAAGAGCAAACACTCCCGCAGGCATTTGTTAGTACAGGATACCATTTGACGTGGCTCAGACATCGGAATGATGGCCACTTGAAGCATTTCTCTTTATGTGTCACGGAATTATACCTAGGGTAGGTCTGCTTCAGACAGACATTTTATATAGCCCTCTTCGCAGAGATACCCCCTTTTCCAATTTCAACTTTAATCCTTGCATACTTTTCGGCACTCGTGTTACTTATTTGCGGGGAACGCGCAATTGAATTGATGTACGGAGTATGCTTGAATGAAGACCGTACTGAGTGCATCTACCTAATAAGGTCGTCCAACGAGAAGCCTCCCAGTTGTCACGTCAATTCCAGGGCAAGTACTCCGTATCACAACCAGGTACGTTTATCCTGTACCAGCATCAGCATCAATACATTCTAATAAAGATGCTCAGCGCATAATGTTTCGATGGATCCCACGATGAGGTTTTCGCACTACTACGCCGGACGAGCAAGCAAGGGATCGACGCGGAAGGAAAGTGTCTCGCTCTCGCTGTCCGGGTTCACAGTGTTGCCAGGATCTCTCTGCAGTTTGGCAGAGTTGCGTGGTCATTCGGTGTCCGTCTGACTGGGATAGTCTGGGAAAAAGGGGGCTTCGTGTCCGCGGGGTGCATGCCGAAAGACGTTGGACTTGAATTGACGAGCAGAGGTGTCAACTTTTGGCGCGCCGTTGGGAGCCAAGATGGCGATCCGCCTTGCATCGACGGGAATGTAGTCTGTTGGCGTGAAACGATTCTTGTAAATCCGTAAATCCTACCGGATTTTTCTCTCTTCGCTTCACGGCATTTATTGCTGTCGAAACCCCCCGTTTTTTTCGTGTTTTTTTTTCGAACAAGTGCGACCTCGCTTGCTAATATTACCGCATATTTCCTTCTTGATGGTAGACAAGGATCGGACACCCACTTCGACTCGGCATTTCAGCTCATCATGGTACAGTGAACGGCTCCTTTGCATTTGATGAGCACCGTCCCTGCCTATATCAATCATTTCAAGGGAACCGTTATAGAGGGGAAAAAAGACTCTCGCCCACATCGACACCTCGGAGATCCTACAATCAAAGCCGCAGCCACCATGCTCCCCCTCCCAAGAATAAAATCCAGCTCAATAACACAGACAATTGACTCACACAGCACCACGTTGCGTTGGTTCAGGCAGAATCATAATCCCACCCTGGGAATAGCACTCATCAGCCCCTGTGTCACTCTTTTGTTCTCAGCTGCGAGCACAACGACCACCAAACGGTCTGCTCAGCTTGCTGTTGCAGACTATTATCTGCCGATGACACGGCCTCGCCAAGTCGGCGAAATTGGAATCACGATTTGGGGGTTTGTATCACTTTGTTGGTTGCTCGTCAAAGCAAGCATCGAATCAATATACCCTCTCGTGCGGGAAAACGTTGTCGTGCTCCAGAAATCGTCACCGCTTGACTTGATTCCTCACCGTGCGGGGGACGTGAACAACTTCTTGTTTGCTGAACCTGATGAACTTTCTTCTCAGTCTTGCATGCATTGGAAAGTTGCACAGTGGCCCCGGGTGGAAAAGATGGTGAAGTGAAAAAAGGAAAAAGCAAAAAAGGCAGGGTCGATCAGCCCGTTGGTTTTCCTTGCATGGCGCGTGAAATGGCCTGCAGTCGAATACCAATCTAGTCTGTGATGCAAAGCCACGCGCACGTATTACGGTGGGCGCTGAGTTTGTAGCATTGCAGTCTTGAGCTGTGTTCTTGATTTGGACCTGGATGGTCTGCTTGTCACCAGAACGATGTGGGATTTCGCTTAGAGATCGACTTTGCTGGGGCGGCTGGATGTTGACGGCGATTCGGCCGTCTACAGCTGTAGTTAGTGATTGGGAACCTTTGTACTGAGTACGGAGTATTATTGCTGACCGATGTCAACGATGTGAACAGTAAAGGTGCATATGAGGCTTTTCTCGAATGCTGTTGGCCACATGTCTCGGCTGGGGATGAATATCATCTTGGGTGCTGATACTAAGATATGCATCTTGACATATTGTGACTACCTACCCTTGAGGTGCGATTCTTTTCTGCCTTCGTGGTTATCGTCATCATCATCCGCCCCGTGATAAATCATCTGACGCAGCAACGACTAACATAACCAAGGTAATAATAAGGTGGCTGGGTCTATGTGGAAACGGCATCATAAATCGGCAGAGCAACGTTGCCAAGTTTCCATCGCGGCGATGCTCATCACACCGTTTTGGTGATCTATAGCAAACCCTGTCGCTGAATCTTTAAGTAAGTGATCGCTGGCCGTAGAGGCCAAGTGTTTTCTGTGGCGACAGTGAGCCCTCCTTTGTTCCGCGCGGTTTCTGAACGGAACTAGGGTTGCTACTTCCTCATTTTGCATCCATGCTGTGTCGCGCGTTTTTTTCTCCCCAATGCCTCGGGCCGCGAGAATGGGCCGCTTGTGGAGAGCCGTGGTACGAACGATGAAGACTTCCTAGGATCACGGGTTGTGAAGGGGAGAGGCTTGGACTAGTTGAGCATTTGCAATTATGGCATGAGAATCCTGTACTTTTTTTCTTGCAAATCTGAGACGGGTGCGTTGATGAATGGCAACATGCCACGGGTAATAATAGAGTAGTCACACTTCAGCTCACAGTGGACCAGCTCGTGCCTGCATGACTGACTGGATGGATGCAGGTTTCTTTTGTTGCCCTCTCATTGGAACGCAAATTTACCATCTCTGCTACCACCGAGAGACAAAATGTGGAGGCGGTCATGAATCTGTAAGTCGCTGACCTGTTGAACAAGCTGATTTCTCAGTATCAGTGACAGCGGTTGATCTGAGTTGTGGAAGTCTTGGTCTCCAATCATGCAAGCCAGTATCGCATGACGGTTCAACAGAAAAGCTACACCAGGTCACGAGGTGTAGGAAACCAGAGAAGCAAGCCCATGACGAACCGGCAAAGCTGGGATTTCAACAAATAAATGTTTGTCTTCGTTGCACGACTGCAGCCCAAATCGGAAGCCACTGCAGCCATTGTCGGATAAGCCTCATAGGCTCAACTCGCGCGACGTACTCCGTACAATGTGCTGGAAAAAAACCTTTTGTCTTCCGTACCTGGTCATTAAACCACACTACAACGCCAGCATTGTATGACAGGAATCCAATTAGTTCACCACATTTGCGCAGGCATCGTCGTGCATGAACGCCACACACGGAGTACAGCGTGCAAGGTATCTTCTTGTCTATGAATCCGTGTGATGATTGGCATGGTGACGTTGCTGCCGAGCGCTCATCTCGGGTTCTCTTGTTGGTGATATCAAGATATCTGATCTGCGTGATGATGCTCCACCAATTCGCTCCATCTCGGCACCTTGACCGGGTTCCATCCGGAGTGGCACGATCCACAGGTGGGGCCGTACTCCAAAAGCCTGGTTTTAGGAAGAGAGGAAGAGAGAGCATCGCACACCTTGCTACTGAATATTTTCCACGAAGACAAGGACAGGAACAAATCAAGGTCAGAACATGTTGCTGAAATCATGCTTCTTGCTTCGATTCTCCACAAAAAGGCAGAGCGGTTGAAGTGCGCCAAAGTGAGGGTCAACTTGACATTGATATCGCGGAGGAACGGATGCATCAGCCTAGCGCAAGACTGTTTATGTACGGATTAATAATATGTGTAGGCAGACCAAGAGGGACATGGGACGGACACCAACCACATCGGCCGAGCCTGAATCGACCACCCTGCCACCATCGTGGTGGTTGGGTGTGCTGAAGAGGGGAAAGGGGCAGTTGCTCGACATCGAGACCCTGATCAGGGACGGGCCCTCCGATACGAAGGCAAATGTTGCCGTGGTATCGAAAGTGTTGGTCGTGAGTCGGCGAGTCGAAGATGTCGATGGGGCCTTTTTCTCCCGTCCCCTGCTCGTAACCATGCCTTGCGCAACAATTGGATCATGGCCAAGGTGACAGTGACATGGGGAGAAAGGTTAGCTTCGTCTTCACCATTGATTGTAACGAGACGACCCGGGGCAGCCAGACAAGACGCGGTCGACGGATCAATTGAGCCACCGGGCTCGTCGGGGTGCGTGGGTCAAGGGCTCAGTCAACCTGTCGACCCCTTCCTTGCCAGGGCAACGATAGAGGAGCTTCTTCAGCAACGACGAATTACCTAAGCTCAACTCGTAGCGAGGCTACTTGCAACCGGCAAGCAGGGCAGGTAACCTCGTAGTAGATGGTGAATCCGGTTGCACGCGCGACAGAATTGGACTAAGTCGTGGCTGGTAAGATTGGGCCGCCGGCTCACTATGATAGCTTGTAGATGAGCACGACGAGGGGAGGAGCGTAAGTGAGTGATGAGTGGTGATGGCTGAAATGGTCGTCAACAAGTCGAGTCGATGGATGGGATTTGACTAAGTTTGGTGGTCCATGAAAATCCATTACATAGAATCCTTGCAAGTCAGACATGGCGGCCGGGAAAGAGCGATTAGAACCCTGCAGCTGCCGTGATGAGGCATGTGATTGGCCCGTTTGTTTCGCGCACCTGCAGCAAGCGCAGCCAATCGAGAGCAGCCAAAGACGTCGGCGCTTAGAACTCAGTTTCAATTCGAACGTCGGCCGGCGTGGCCCCGCTCTCGACCACAGCCCCAAACTGCGTGCTTCCAGAGCCCAGAGCCCAACCACATGTCGCATGTCGTACTCCGTACTCAAAAAAAAAAAAAAAAAAAAAAAAAAAAGGTCAACCCTCTGGCCCTGCCACGCCCTCGGCATTCTGCTCCAACGCCGCCAACGCCAACGCCAACGCTATGCTGCGTTTTCACTCGCTCTTGTATGATGAGCAAGACGTCTTGATTTATATTTGGTTGGCCACGGAACCATAGCCATTGTCTCGGGTTCGCTGTCGGCGGATGAGCACACGCACGGTTGGGCGGATGGGAAGCGGCAAGTCCAGCAGAGAGGAGAGGGGAAGAAGACTCCGGGTGTCTGTTTTTGGACGAACACGATCAGGAGACACGCTCCCTGTGAGGTACAGTGATGCATTCCGTGGCCGAACAAACCGTTCAATTGGGATTGTGCCTGGGTCCTTGGCTTATCCTCTTGTTTTCCTCTTCTTTTTTTCAGGGCCCTTGTTGACCTTGCGCATGCTTTCGACAGCCAGATGGCTGGCCAGCGATCAGTGCAACCATGCAAACCCCGCAAAAGAAGCGGGCCGATATGGCTGTACGACCGAGTTGGACGTTTGCTGCCTTTGCCAACGCGCAGAGTCGTAGCAGACGGGATCCGAGACAGGATGCAAGTGCCCCGCAGGCGCCATTGAATACCACCAGGAGCACGAACAGAAGAGGAACTGTAAAGGTAGAAAGACGGAAATTGGCGTACGGGGCTTTTTGATACCAGAGCCCAGTTCATCACGCTGGTATCAATATCAACTAACTTACTCCGTACTCCGTAGGAAGACTGGTCAAGGGGCATCTATGGCTTGGCTGGGCCGTTGGCAACTCATCGACTACTATTATCAGCGTTGCTGGGAGAAATTGCATCGCCAATGCACGCAATGTACTCGGCATGGAGCATTGAGAAGATTCATGTTTCTGCCTCGTGCCTCTTTACTTCCCAGGGGTCCATGATCCACGGCCCACTCTTCCGTCAGGACCCCAGAGTCGGGAATTGCAGGAACTGGAGCCATCTCCGTCTTCAATCAGTCCGCGCCACCCAACGTGGTCCATTCAGCGGCCCATAGTAGGCCGGCTGCCTCATCATGGCGCCGAGCCAGTCAGTATCTGAAGCAGAATGGAGGCCGAGGTTGATGTCCGTGGCGAGCATGACGGAGTATGAGGGCGCAAGCGTAGTCCACTGGTATCTGGCTGTTTGATGCCCCAAACCTCGCGGCCAGGAACGAAAAGAAAGCGAAAGCCACACAGGTTCTAATTTTATATTGGCTGCCGTGCCAGCTATCCACTCACGAGTAAAAGCCAGCAGTTGGCTGGCAGTTATTAGGCGCCGCGATGCGACTAGGCTTGGATGGGCATGGGCACCCGTCACACCACCTTCGACGCATCTCCTCTCCTCCATCCCAATGATCCCATCCATCCCATCCGTCCCATCCGTCCCATCCACCCCTCCTCCTCCTCGTCTTCCTCCTCGTCCTCCTCCTGGTGCCTGCGCTCTGGGACATCCGCCGTGCACCCGCCGTGCACCCGCTGGCACCCGCTGGCACCCGCTGGCACCCGCTGTGCCAGACCGCACCAGGTCCAGTCGGCGCAACACAGCAACACAGCAGCGCAGTTGAGCGCACACCCTGCCATAGGATAAGTTCCCAGGTACTCCAAACCGCCGTTCGGCACTATGTATACCTTGCCATGCTGGCTGGCCGTGTATTACAACCAAGACTCGTCCTGGTTCTTTTCCTCTGTAATCCGTACTCAAGTGAACCTGCTCCGTACCTGCCTCCCCCTTTTCCTGCCTCTTTCCCAATTTCCAAGCTTCGCAGCCCGCATTCTTGCCTTCCCCATTACAACCTCGACTGATTCGAGTCGACTCTGCTTTGCAGCTTGCATATCGAAAACCAGGGCGACCTTTGTTTCTGCACTGCACTGCGACGCCGCAAGAACAATCTCTACATCGCCCCCCCCTCCCTCCGAAGTCCGCTGTGCCTGGCTATTATCCCGTGTAACTAGAACCACGAGCAGGCCCGTTTGTGTCTCCCCAACAAGCTGCCAGACAAGCGCCGACCCCGGTCCACCTCCTCCTCGAGGCGGGTCTCTGCTGCCACCAAACAACGCCCCTCTCCGCACGCCGACACCTTTGTGGTGATAACCGCCAGCCTTTTATTTTTCCATCATCCACTTCCTCTGCATTTGTGGATTGCATTCCTTCGAGCCACGGAGTACTAGATTCTCTCTCGTGTTACACGTTGCGACCGAAACATACCGTTGTGGTGTGAGTGTAAATATTGGTGGTCGAGCGACACAACTACTTCTAAAACGATTCGCACCTAGAGTGGACACCGGTGCTCTGTTTCCCGAGTTGATTCGAAGAGGGCAACAGAATCAGACGAATAGGACCGTTGTTCCTGGGATCAATCATTACTTTCAACATTGCTGTTTGCGCAGAACTCTCGACTGTCCGCGCGCGCAGGATCGGGGCTTACACGTTCTTCACAAAAGACAATAATGGTCTAAGTCCTCGACTCTCCTAGCCAACCCGCCGACTTTCCCCGCCATATAATTCTCGTGCGAGGGAAAATTCAACTAGGCGCAGGCAGTCTGCCCCTTTAACGATTAGGCATTTCGGCGACAGCCGTGGTACGGTCTACATACCGTTCCACGGTGGGCTTGCCAATCTGTCGAAACTTTTGGAGGACAACGTCAGGATTCTGCAGGGTTCGTGCGAAGAACGGAACCGTCTATTCCTGCGGGCTTCCGTGAACTGTAGAGTATAGGCTGTGCTTTGCTGCGTCATCTCATCTTTTCTGGGACCGAACACCAACACATAAAAATCTCATCATGTCTGCCTCGTCGAGGAATCGCACCACAAAGAGCTCTGGCAGGTCGTCCACTGCCAGAGGGGAGCGCATTCAAGACGTGACCGCGATGCCGTCCGTCAAGGATCTCAAGCTGTTTGACTCATGCGCGGCTACAGCCTCCATGTTTCTTTATACCCAAGGTCCTTCGATTGTGTGTTGCCATCACGATACCTTGACTATTGAAAGAAGATTCTCCCGACACTCAGAAGATGTACAACTACTTGCTGTTGATAACCAAAGCGAGACCGGCGGTGGTCGCCTTGTAGTCAGTTATGATGCTGGCCAAACAGCAATTGTATGGGACTTGATGACTGGTGACGAAGTCGCTCGTTTTGCATCATATGAAACATTGACGGTGGCAGCATGGATGCGCAACGGAAACGTGGCTTTCGGTGAGTGCTCTTGTTTACCAAGAACAGGATCGAGAAAAGAAAAAAGGGGGTCCCAATTCACGTCTAATCATCATGTATAGGCAACACTCAAGGAAACATCATCCTCTTTGAGCCAACAACTTCGGAACACATCTCATCAAGAACAATTGACCAGATAGCAGTCACAGCTCTGGCCCCTTGTGCAGATTGCAGAACCTTTGCGATCGGGTGAGATGAGACGATACATGATATAAGCCATGAAACACCTGCTTACCGTGCCTAACAGATATCAAAATGGATCTCTCTTAATCGCTACCCTGCAGCCTCGCTTTACCATTTTACACAACTTGACAACTTCAAGAGCACCCTCGCCAATTGTCACACTGGCATGGCACGCATCTTCATCGCGCCAAAAGTCAGACATGTTGGCTGTACAGACTCACGACGGCGATCTTCGAGTCTGGAGCGTTGCCAAAGACTATAGTGCCGACGACCCAGCCAAGGTTGTGAGAATCCTTCGGCGTAGAGAGAATTTCGTGCCTGGTCCAAACTGGATGGGATGGTCTAAGAATGGTCGAATCATCCAATTTTCAGATTCGTACGTACAGCATGTTACCTAGGTCCCCACCCACCCGCACTTGTTCTTGTGCTTCTTCCTCTAACTCGTCTCACTCATCAGGGAAACGCTTTCATGGGATGTACGAACAAAACATGTCACATTTGATTCCATTCCGACGCTCGAACATGTCAGAGGTTTGGCCGTATATGGCCCCGGAGCTACCTTGTTCACTGTGGGACGTGCTGGCACCGTGCAACAGTTCGATCTTAACTCACCATCCATCATGGTCGCCAACGTTCAGCATCCTACCAATCTGTTGCCACCATCCCCCCCCAACTCCATCGAAGAACCGGGCAACAAGTCAGCTCACTCCGTCACCACCATACACACCTCAGAATCCGAGTCGAGCTCGGTACCTTTTGAAGTGGGAGTGTCGGAAAGCGACGAAGATCAGATGTCACCTTTTGCCCGTTTTTCACGCCGGCCTCACCTCGATTCTTCCGGCGGTGAAGCTTCCTACGACTCTGCCAGTCCCGTCTCTAGTCGAAGCGGCCTATCATCCTTGTCCAAGTCATCAGCCGGTTCTCGGACACCAGGCCAGCACCCAGGATCCATGAGGTCGAGAGGCATGACCGAGAACACTTATATATCGGCGGGATCTTCACTCAAATCGTCAACTGTCGGTCGCAAGGACCTCGACAATTACTCCATGGGCTACTCCATACCTTCAACGAGTGTACCATCAATGACCTCGTCTCGGTCTCGACATAGACCATCTCGCCTCAGGCACGAAGTACCTAGAAGCCCAGACGACAACAAAGTCCATGACTTGTTCAAGTTTACACGGACTCGTTTGAGCGACGTTCCCTACAAACATCCCATTAGTGCCGAGAATTCTCGTCTGACGAATGATGATTTGCGAAAGCAAATGCTGAGCACCATTTTTGGATGGCACCGGCCGGTCGAGGACTTGATCCGGGATGAAATGACCCGCCATCCAGCTGGCTCTGCCAGTCGAATTCTTCTCGCCAAGTGGCTTGGTGATATGGAAGCAGACATGATGGTCGGAAGCTCTGAGAATATGAGTTCTTCAGACTGGATGTTGCTCGCCCTAAGTGGCATCGGTGGACAACAATCGCAACACAAGCTGGGTCGCGCCTATGTACAGCGCCTCCTGGAAAGTGGCGATGTCCACGTCGCTGTGACCATCATGCTTGGAATGGGCGATAGCAATGACGCTATCGAGGTGTACATCTCCCACAAGCGCTACATGGAGGCTTTGATTCTCACCTGTGTTGCTTTCCCCAGCGTATGGGAACGCCAGGCTGCCATTATCCGTAAATGGGGCGAATGGGCGGTTCAGCATGGCCAACAACAACTGGCCATCAGATGCTTTGCTTGCACAGACCAAGAATCAAATGAACCGTGGTGCTCACCTTCAGCAGTGCAGCTTAATTTCCAAAGCATGACCCCCAGCATTCCTGAGATCCTGAGCCCGCCGCTGTCCCCCCCTGGGGTTCAACGGGGTCCCCAACGAAGCATTGCCAAGACGTCGGCCCTCAAGCTCATCACGTCCTTTGGGGATCAAAACCAAAAATCCAAGTTCTACTCCCAGGGTGATGGCGGCCAGACACCAATTGCAGCCGGTGTAACGCCGATCGCAGAATCGGCCATCTCTCCCGGCGTCAATGACGCAACGACTGCCTTCCTCCGCCCATCGAACAACAGCAGATTCAACACACCAACTTCTGCCCGCCCGAGCGGCTCAAGCTATGGGCGTGGTAGGCTCCCCTCCATCGGAGAGATTCCTTCCGATTTGAACCGCGAGATTCTGCAAGCAGCCGAGAAAGCAGGACAGACACAGACACCCAAAGAAAGCCGCCCCGGTCATTCGCGCATGCCATCAGCAGACCAAGATGCTCGGGCAGCGGGCATCTCGTTGCAGCGGGCAGCCACAGCGAGCCCCATGATGATGAGAGACGGGGTTCAAAAGCTTGTAAGGGGATTTGACGTTGACGCAGAGCGATCTCCATCGCCCAACCATGACATTCTGACAAAAATGCAGGAAGCTCGATCGAATCATAGGAATGGCTCTCGAGATCGCATCCCAATGGGCGTCAATCTTCAGGTCAGAACATTGGAACAACACTCCCTTGCTGATGTAGCTTCCCCTGAACAATCTGTGACGTCTTCTACCCGCTACCACTGGCCCTCGAGGCGTCGTGGGCCTGGTTCGGTTGCCAGCTCCATCACCTCATCATCTAGTGCGGGTCGGAGCCTACGGGCCAGTCAGAAGCAGCGCGACGACTACATCCATAGCTTGGAAACTGCTCAGCATTATTCAAAGAGGAACCGAAGTCGAGGCGCAAGTACCGAAAGAGCCCGCGAATCATCTCGTGGCCGCCATGGAAGCCGAGAAAGAAGGACAAGGTCAAGAGAAGCCTCGGAGGAGCGTGGCAGAACTTCTGCCCGAGGATGGGCCAACCCCAAGCGTTCACCCACTTCCCCGATTCCCATGTCTCCAGAGGATCTGGCCAACTTGAGCACGCCCAAATATTCTGACATTGGAGAGCCAACCACTGCCAGAAAATCAAGTGGACACAAAGTAAAGACTGGCAGCCGCACGTCAAGCCGTGGCAGCCAACGACGCAGCCCTGACGGACGGCCTCGCCCACTGGCCCTGGACGTTCGAGGTGGGGGCAAAGGACATGAAGAATCTCATCAGCGATCTCCTTCATCTCCAGTACCGCTGTCCGCCAACGCAGCTTTGCACTACCACGGGTCCGAAGACGAGGAAGACTTCAAGAAGGCCATGCTGGAACAGGAAAGTTTCAGAGCAAAACACAGCCGAAGTGCCACTCGTGGTATCACAGGTGCCCTCGATTCACCAAACGTCACCAAGGGGGAGAAGAGGTCAGAGAGTCGCCGAAGGGACGCTGCCGAAGCACAGGACACTTTGCCGCCAATGGCTGCCCTTCACGGACGAGCGGCATCGACGGAGCATGCTGGCGACCTGCGACAGATGAAAGATGAGCGACAAGTAAAGAAGGAACAAGCAGCTCGCGAGCTTGAAGAACGCCGCAAGTCGTTGGCCAAGAGACCACAGGCCCCTCAGATCCCGCATCCAAATGAGTTTCACAATCCCGCCATGAGGATTGGAGTTGAGATGCCGGATCCAAAGGCTAGCCAAGACTTGCCTCCTCGATGTGCCACAGAGCCGCCCAAGAGCATGTACGCCAGAAATGGATCACACATTGGCCTGCCAGCAACACCCAAGGCCATGAGGCTGATCCTCGGGGCCGAAAACAGCACGAATCTCAGCAAAGAAGAAGCGCCAGAAGTACCTCGAAATCCATCTTCGCACCGTCCAACTGAGCCTTCGGATCCGGCTCGTCCAGTCGAACAGAGCACCGAGACCTTGACTTTGCTTCCATCGACAGTCTATCAGCCACCCCAGAGGCTGGCCATTCCTCGGAGCATGTCCGCTCCAATTCCAGACGAACCTGGCCGAGCTCGATACGCCAGAAAAGCGAGCACCGGCGAAGTAAGGGGCATTGCTGAGGTGATGAGTGGACCGAGGCGCCGCTCGCAGGACGAACCACTTCCTCCACCACCCCCTCCAGCTCCCGCGGCGCCGCCAATGCTCAAGGAACTTGCACATCTGGCTGTTCCACCGCCTCCTCCGCCAGCACCGTTACCGCATGCGCAGCGATCTCATTCTGGAGGGGCTCTTTCCTCCGGCATGATTGAAATTGTGATGGACGAGGACGATGACGCTCCCATGACAGCTGCCCCCTACGACGGCATGGTCCCTGTCCTAGCACCCCCGGCCCCTCCATCCAGAGGCCACACGAGATCAGGCAGTCGGAGTCGCAAGGATTCCAGAGCCAGTATCAAGTCGCCACCCCTCGAGATGCTGTCAGATGCTGCCTATCGTCAAAGCACGCTCAGATCTCCCGTTGCAGGCGTGCCTCCACCGATGTTGTACGATCCTGACGTGATTCGGTCGCCGATGGAGCCGAGCAGAAAACACATGTCCACTGGCCTCCATCACAGCGAGATGATTTGAATGGGTTGCTGGATAAATCTGCCATTTGTCTTCTGCTGTTGAGCGACAACAACACTGCGTCATTCTTTTTTACTCTTGTCAGCCCCGTTTCATGCTCCGTCACTCCCTGCAACTGCTCTAAGCAACTTTGATTCTCTGCATTGCGAATGGCGTTGTGGATTTTGACAAGACCGAACCAATCGCCCGCCGATATGCACCATTCTGCACTCGTTTTAGTGTCTGCTGTGTTGAAGAGAGACTGGACTTTTGCCCTCTTCACTATGAAGGAGGAAGGACAGCATGGCCATGGCCGCGAATCACGAATCACTGCGGTGGACCCGATCATGGCATATCTTGCATCTTACAAATATCATTGAACATTCTCGACCGTTTCTTTAAACTTGTTGTACCAGTACCACTGGATTCATAGGCCAAGTACGTGTGATTGCAACGGGAGCGAT
Organism: Epichloe bromicola; assembly: GCA_023658445.1. Lineage (NCBI taxonomy): Eukaryota > Fungi > Ascomycota > Sordariomycetes > Hypocreales > Clavicipitaceae > Epichloe > Epichloe bromicola. The sequence continues at coordinate 5,358,577 of CP098268.1, forward strand.
TCGAGTTACGCAACGTACACGACATGGACTCATTTTCGCATACCATTTTTTCACTTCATGACTGACGACTTGTTTGGAGAAAGTGAATTCATTTTTCTGTTTCTACTGCTTTTTACCTTTTTTTTTGAATGTGTCACAAGACAGGTGGCGAGTGTTTGGGGATGCTTATACCACGCTGCCTCGCGGCAACTTGTTTAAAGGCAGGGGATAATAGTGTTAAGTTCTTGATTTAATACATTTTCAGCGATCCATTAGCACTGCTGTGTGACTGTTGTCTGTAAGTTCCCACTACTGTAATGAATGGGTTTGCAATCGTCTATCTCGTGAGTTGCGCTTGATGCAATGTCGTAAGGCAGCGGAGTCGCATCACCAGTACGGGTAAGCGCAGTCGGTGTGGGGGTTCGAGACGGGGGTGTGCACGATGGCACTGTTTCTTGTTGTTTAAAGACGGACAGTTTTACGAGCGCAGAAATCATCCCTCTAAAGAAGAAAAGCAAAAAGAAAAGAAAAAGAATCATGAAAAAAAAAAAGAATTTGGCGTTGTACATTTCCTTCTCGCTCAACCAACCCTAGCTCCCGCGGTCGTGATCCAGCCCGCCACGCGACGGGGGAGAGTTCTCTGCAGAGTGAAACCTCTCTCAAGTGTCATCTCCAAGTGCTTAAGGCCACATGACGTCGCAGGTTACCCGTGCGAGCACGCAGACCACCGCGGCGTTCGGGCTGGGCGCCAGCGTAGAGGATCTGACGGATTTGGGTCATGGCTGAGGTGCAAACATCGGGGGTTTGGCGCGAGAAATAATGAAAGACTTCGCCGTTGGACCATTACAGTCGAGAGAAGTGGTCAAAATTATGGGCTATATACCTATGGAGGAAAGGTTGGGGGGGGTGGCTGGCTTTCTTTGGCCGTGTTTGTGCCTGCTTCCTTGCCAGGGGCGGAAAGCTTTCCCGTCAATCCCGCCGTGGGCTTTTTTGTTAGAACCATTTTTTTTTTCCTTTTTTTTTTCTTCAAGATGCCTCCTCCCCCCCTCCCCGATCTCAGCCTTTTCTTTCCCCAACAAAAGTTGTTAATTCACCCGTTCCATGCGCACTTCAAACATGGTCCATCCCACCACCACCACCCTCGACGCAACATGATCACGACGGCGCCCCGTCTGCGCATCCGCAGACCATCCCCCACCACTGCCGAGTTCACCGTCACGACGCTCCCGCCGTCGACGCTCCGGCTGCGCATCCTGCGCACGAGCCTCCTCGTGCTGCGTCTCGTCCTCACCCTCGCGACGCTGCTCCTCCTCCATGGCCGCTGGGCCACGCGGCCGCTTGCCGCGCCTCCGGACGCGCCGCTCCTCTCCCTCTCCCTCTCCCTCGACACGGCGTGGCTCGCCCTCGGTCGGTACCAGCGCTCCCGGCCTGGCGCCTTGTTCGCGCGGGCCGCGTCCTCCCTTCCCGCGGGCGTCTTGGCCGCGGGGTGCCTCGCGGCGCTGTACCTCGTCGGGCTGCGGGTCCATTCCCACGAGAGCCTCCTCGTGCTGCGCGGGCTGGGCGTGCAGACGACGGAGTCGCCGGCCACGTATCTTGCCGGGGCGGCGACGCGGTTCATCCCCACGGAGAAGATCCAGGACATCTTTGTGAATGAGGCGTTTCGGGGCTTCGAGGTCAGGTATTACCTTGTTGTGGTTGTGGAGGGCGAGGAGGACCTCGTCGTGGTGTTTCCGGGGCTGCTGCCCCGGCGGAAGATTGTCGAGACGGTTTGGAGGGGGGTGAGGGAGTGTTTGTACGAGAATGGCGGGGAGTGATTTGAGTCATGGGGGCCTTTGGCCTTGGCTCTCTCTGGCTGGAAGCCGGAGTGTCGATGACTGACTGGTCATGGTCTTTTATGCTGCTACTTGTGGTCTGGTCTGGTCTGGTCTGGTCTGGGGTGCGAAGACATCCGTGTAATCAAGTTTAATTTGTCCATTCGAGGTCTGAGTCTATTCTACCGGTTCTGCCATGTGAATGACTTCCTTCATTCATCGTCGTCCCTCGAAGCATTCCTTGCCATATCTTTTTTTTGCCCGCATGTCCGCGGCATCAGCATACCCCTTGCGCCTGGCATATACATCATTCTGCTCCCCTGGCGGCTGCAGCAATTCCTTCTTCATAACAGGGACGTACCGACCGCCGAGACGACCGCCGTTCCCGCCCTCGAATATCCTTGCGCTGACATCCGCCTTCCTCACGCCCGGTGCGTTGGTGGCCCCGTTCTGCAGATGCAGAGGGCGGCGGCTCTTGGCGGAATGTGCGCCGCCCTGCTGAGAAATCATCTGTAGTAGTTGCGCCGAGAGGAGCTCGTCCATTTTACGGCTCCTCCACAACTTCCACGTGCTTTCCATGACGCCGAACTGGCCGAACTTGTTGGGCGCGTGCTCCTCGCCCACGTAGATCCAGTCCATGCAGTCTGTTCGCCGGTCCGGCGCATCGGCGGCCGCGTGGTCCACCTCGGACAGGTCCGGGAAGATGCAGTCCCATAGCACGAGGGGCACTTCGTCGGCCATGACGTAGCTCGGCCGGCTGGGGCTCTTGTCCGTGTCGAGCAGCTCTGATACAAGAGAGGGGCGCTCGAGGCCCTGCCCCACGAGGAACAAGATGGCTACCATGTGGCGGATCTGGTGCCATAGGAAGGCGGAGCCCCTGACGTGGAAGTAGTATACTTTTGGGTACGGGCCGGCCGGGTCGAGGGCCGTGGACGGACGATAGCCTTGGCTTTGGAGGTATGGGAGCACGGAGCCGGCGTCTTGGACTTGCACAATGTCTGATTCAAAGATTCGGCGGCGGAAGTTGGTGATTTGCTTGGCCGGGTCGATTTTGCAAAAGTTGCGGAAGTCATTGTCGCCCTCGTAGCGCTTGGCGGCGTCGCGCATGGCCTCAATGTCCAGCCAGCCTCGCTTGGGGATCCCGGGAGACTCTGGGTCGGTGGGGTCCGGCGCGAAGGCCGGCTGGGTGAAGAAGTAGCGATATTGGCGCTCGCGACAGGAGAAGCGGGCGGAGAAGTCTGGTGGTGGCGAGGGGCACCAGGCGAGGATGCGAATGTCGTCGGGGAGAAGCCTGTTGAGGATCCGCGGGTAGCAGAGCTCATCCCGGATATCGTCGAATGGCACTTCGTCCTCCTCCGCCTGAGCTCTCTTCTTGGGCAGCGGCCTGTTGCTCCGGACCCTCAGCCCAATGACTTGCCCGAAAGCGCTGACGCCACGATCTGTCCTCCCGCACTTGGAGTACTCGCAGCAGTCGAACTGGACGACTCTCTCGTCCTCGGGGAAGATGAGGCACGCCTTGACGAGGGCATTCCACAACTCCTCTTCGATGGATGGCTGGTTTCCCATGGCCTGGAACTCGAATCCTCCGTAGTTCTTCCCCAAGTAGGCCAGTTTCAGAGCAATGAACCGAGATGAGTATCTTGAGGGGTCCATCTTGCGTTTGCCCTTGGTCCCCTTGACCTTTTTGTTTTCACCGCCAGGGCCGATTGGGGCTTCATTTTCAGCAGAGGCAGAGATGACCGGCTTGGGAGCCTCGGGCCGTCTCCTCAACTCCCCCTCGAGTTCTCTCAATCGTTGAACGAGACCCGCCTTGGTCCAGCTGTTGTAGTTTGTCTCTCCAGACATTATGAGGTGAGTGTCAAGCCTACGCCGCAGCGGGTGCTGCTCAGGCTTTGAGAGTGAGGATTTATTCCGGCAACTTTGCTGGGGGAAAATGGGCCGGCGGGCTCTAGAGACGGCCCTGACAGAAACACTGCGACCGGATGAACCGTACAACGGCCGCATGTAATTCTCTGTCCGTCATCAGTGTCATGAATGACTGTCCGTGGATATGTGTAAGGAAAAGCGGGTATTGAATTTTTGATCGTGGGGACGGCGTGGCTGGTGAGAGACTGTGGCTTGGCCACCTCCGCCCGCGCCACCCACCCACCTACCCATTCCCTCATTCAAGTTGACGAAACGACAGAAGGACTCGTTTGCCGTCTGCGTTTCCTCGGTCTACATCAACTGAAAAGGGCACAGCGGCCCAACACAAAGCAGCATGGACCCTGAAGTTGTCAAGCTACTACTACTGGGAGATGAGAAGTGTGGCAAGACGACCTTTTTATCGTATGCACGCGCGCAGTAGAGCAGAACCCCACGCCGTCCTGTGTGCTGATAATGTCTTTGACTAGGAGACTGAGTGCTGGAGAGCACACAAACCCCATACCGTTGCTTCGGGATATTGATCAACCATTTGTATTCAACGTCAACCTCGGGGATAAAAGGTACCGTCTCGCATTCTCTGATACTTCGAGTCCAGATAACTGGAGGCTGCTGGACCCCGACGTCATCGTTATATGCTACGACATCAGCCAGCGACTCAGCCTCATCAATACGAAGAGATACGTGAGTTTTACTCCCCAGATGCCCCCAAAACCTGGCTCTCTGGCCTTGTGCAATAAGTCTGATAGTTCATCCCAGTGGGTCGATCAAGTCAAAAAGTCCTTCAAACGATCCGACACTTTGCCCATCGTCATCCTCGGTCTCAAACGAGACCTGCGTTCAGAACAAGACCCCAACGGCATCATCTACCCGCAGGAAGCATATCAGGTGGCCCAAAGCATGAGGGCAGATCGATATGTCGAGTGCTCGGCGACAACTGGTGAGCTTCTGCGGCCTGCCTTTGAGGATATCTGCAAGACAGCCACCAAAACTGCTACCCCACCTGGCGGCCAAACCGAGGGTGGTTGTGTCGTTTTGTGAGGCGGGCCCACGCGCGGCTTCGACTCTTTGCCAGATACAAGCCTGCGGCGCGTTTGGATGAATCACGAGTCGCAGTAGACTCCAAGTCTCAACCATTCAGGAAGCATTGGCGTCGTTCATGTCCACGTCGCCCTCCTCGGCGGCTTCTCCATTTTCCGCTGCCTCCGCCGCCTCGAACTGACCGAGAATCTCAGCAACACTGTTGACCATGTCTTCCTGCTGCTCATCCGAGAAGCGCTCCGGCATATCTTCGATGATTGTGTTGAGGGCAGCCACTGACGCAGGACGCAGGTTCAATATCATGACGACTTCCCCCTTGGACAGCTCATACGGCCGTAGCCTTTCCAGAAGCTGGGTAATGCAGCCGGGATTATAAGTGAGAGGCTTCTGACTCAACGGACTTGGTTCAGTACGCAGGTACTGCAGAATCTGTAGATGGTCAGTCAGCATACTCTGTAGCAATTAGATGCAAGGACTCGTTGGTCATACCTCTCGAACAACTGTCTCCAAATTAGGTGGACCACGGCGCTTGTTTTGCTTGTAGCGATCCCGTTGATCGGAGAGATGCTCGTAGACCTCATAGTTGGACAGGACTGCCGATTGGGACTCGAGGATCTTCATGGCAGGTGCAGGGACAGCCGAGAGAGAGCCTCGAGCCGAGAGCCTCGTTGTTCAGAGCCAGGAAGAGATGGAAGAGATGTGGTGTGAGATATCTAGACGGGATAAAGAGACGCAGATATCTGCAAATTGCACACAACGAAGGCTAATAAGCTACCGCAAGCCTGGCAGTGCAAGCCGATTTTTTCCATGCGTGTGGTCCGGTGAGGCGGCGGCGGCCAATCAGGACGCACGGACTAGAGGAAGGTGAAACTGGGTTCTTGCGCCAGACGGGCCAATGTCCAATGTCGGTACTTAGGCTGTGATCCACGAGAACTCTACTAAGTTAGCAGGGATGACCCGCAGTATAACTTATATATAGATTACTATAGGGCAGCTACTTTATATAGTCTAAGCTTATATATTATAGCTTTTTTTTACTACCCTTATATCTAAAGCCCCTTATAACTAATATTCCCTTTATTAATAGTTAAAAAATTTAATCTATATTATTATTTATTAGTAAATACCTTATAACTTAAATATTAATTAATATTATATTCTAATTTACCTAGTTATAGGTATTTACTATAGATTAGCTTTATTAGTTTAATAAAGAGATACTTTTCTTACTTAATCTACTACTTAAAGCTTAGTATAAGTAGTAGCTTAATAATAAGAAGCCTAGTATTATAAAAGACCTTTTTAAGGGCTTTTTTCCTACCCTTACCCTTAAATTCCTAAATTATTAATAAGAGATAAGGCTTATTAAGAATTACTATATATAGCTTAAGAAGGTATAGTAAGTATTCTAAGCTATAGAGTTATAATCTAGTATAACTTATAATAAAGAGACTAGAAAGCTTTATATAAGTAAGTAAAATATTAAATTTATTAAGGAGGTTTATAAGAGATTTAGAAAGGCTATTATAAGGAAGCCTCTAATTATTAATAAAAACTTTATAGCTATAAAGTAGGTAGAGGTCTTTATACTAGACCTTCTAGCTAGTAATAGAATTCTTAAGGCTTAGGATAATAAAGGATTTACTATAGTAAAGGAGAAAATAGGAAGAGATAGCTACTCTCTAGAACTAGATAATAATAAAGGGGATATTAGAGGCCTATAATAAAGCACTAATAATAATAATCCTTATTCTATTAAAGAAATTTATAATAATAATAATCTCTTTAAAGTTAATAATAATTCTTTACTTTAACTAAATATATCTAAAATTATAGAAAATAGCTACTTCCCTAGTTATAGTTCTTAGAGGCTAGCTTATAGCTACTTATTAAACCCTTTTACTAGGTCTATACCTATTAGATTATAGCTAAATAAATTACTAAAGAGCTTATAAAAGTAAAAGGCTATAGTATAGGTAATAGAGCTTTTAGAGGTAATATTAAATATTCTTAGGCTATATACTATAGGCCCTAGGTAGTATATCTTTTCCCTAAGGTCTATAAATATAGAAAATATTATATAGGTACTTAAAAACTACTAATTATATAGTAAAGAGCTTAGGATAGCTATAGTAATTTAAATTATTTTATAGTTAAAAAAGGATTATATAAATACTCTTATTTAGAATATATTATTCTTAAGGGAGGTAAAGAAAGTATAGGTTAAATTAAACTTTAGTATTAGGCCTAGCTAGGTTATAGAAGTATAAGGGTATTAATACTTTCTATAGGTATATATATTATTACTTTTTATCTATAGTATTATTAGTATAAAAGCTAGGAATTTATTAATAATACTACTAATTTTATTTAATATATATATTCTTAATCTATTCTATACTCTAATATTATTCCTAAAGCTACTTAGTAACTTATTTATAAATCTATAACCCTATTAAGCCTTAATTTACCTTATTAGCTTACCTAGTAGCTACTTAAAGAGCTTTATACTTATCTAAAGGTAATTACTCTATCTTATATACTTTAAAGTTATAGGGTTTCTTTTTATATATTTTAATAAAGTTAAATAAACTAGTAATAGTATAGATTATCTTAATTTACACTAGAAACTTATATTTAGCTATACTATAATAAATAATCTTTTACTTTTACTTATACTACCTAAAGACTTACTTAATAACTATTCTTAATTATAAGTACTAATAATTAAAAAGCTTTTCTTAGTTTATAGGCTATTAACTAGTAAGTGCCTAGTCTTAGATAATACTAAACTCTTAAAAATAGTATAATTAGCCCTTAATATATACTAAATTCTATATCTCTAAGATAAAAGTAATATTAAAGTATTAAAAATAACTTTAATAAGGCTATCTATATTAAAATTATATTATTAATAAAACCTTTTATACTAGGTAGTATATATTAGAATAATCCCTTAAAGCTAGTAGCTATAAGTATATTTTATAAGATATTATTCTTTCTTAACTAAAACCTTTTTTACTATAAAAGTAAAATATATATAGAAATATATATACTATTAATAGCGCTAATTATCCTATTAAATTAAAGAAATCTATAATTTAATTCTATAAAAGGTAATATAAACTTTAGGTTTAGCTAATAAATAAATCTTATATATAATTTTCTTATTAAATTAAGTAACTTATAAAAGATCTATAATACTAATAATTAGCTTAGATAAAATTAATAGCCTATATTTCTTTAAGGCTTATTATAGGTATAAATCTATAAGAATATTATTACTTTTTACTTAACTAATTAGTATTATAAATCCCTAATTAAAGTATTATTCTAAAGCTAGCTATAGAGCTAAAGAAAGGTTTTCTTTAGTATTTAAAAGAGATATATAAAGTTAATACTAGGCTTCTAAAGAATATAATAATAAAAGTCCTATAATATAGTTAGTAACTATTAAGTACCTTCTTTAAGAGCTATAAATTTAGTATTATTATAATAGTAATAGTAAATATACTCTTAAAGTTAATAAGGCTAATAAAGTACTCTCTATATTCTTACTATAGCCTTATAATATATAAGAATTAATACTATAATATAAAGATTATTACTATTATTATTTTCTTTAATAATAAGGTGCTTAAATAAGAGATTATAATCCCTAAGAAAGGTTATTATAATACTTTACTAACTTTATTATAATACTCTTTATAAAGTTTATAAAGTAATTTATACTCTATAAAAATAAGAGCTAAAAAATAGTAAAATTCCCTTTATTCTTAGTATCTAATCCTATTATAAGTATTTACACACCCCCTACTAGCGTAATATATTATAAATAAAGGTAAATATAAAGTAGACTTAATTCTATAACTTTCTATGTAAATTTACTACTAAAAATAGCTAGTGTGTCTATTATATATGCTTATACACTCTGCTAACTTAGTAGAGTTTTCGTGGATCACGGCCTCAGTCTTATCCATGGACTGGGTTGTGTCAATTTGCAGACGGCGTCTGCAGCCCTGCAAGCCGCTCGCTCTGCATCCTCAATTGTTCCAACACGTGGGAGCCAATCGTCGGCTCTTTCGCCTCGACTCGTTGTTGAAAGGCTCACCTGTGGCTGTCCAGGGTGCTCTGCAAGCGATGAGGGCCGGCTCTTACGGATCGTATTACCTGTCAACGGGTCAATGGCAATGGGTCAATGGCAATGGGTCAATGGTGTGTACATACACGCACCACTGTAGAGGTCACACCACTGGAGGTGTCTGCAGGTGTCTGTCTAAAAAGATGAATTAAGGTTCCCCCTCCCGTCGAGTTGATCAGGGCTCCCTGACTCAGCGCCGCTTCCAGCCTCTGTCACGCCCTCGCGCTCTTTTTTCCCTCTCGACAAACCTTCGGGACAAACCTTCGGGACAAACCTTCGGTTCTTGCCTTCCCCCCCCCAGACTTATTCTGAAGCTTCTTCGACTTGGGTCAAGACATGCTCGTCAACATGCTGCTCTAACACCATTCTGTGACTCCGCGACATTTTCCCCGACATTTTTGTCGTCGCTGGCGTGGTCTCTTGCAATTTGCTGGCGTGGTCTCCGTCGCCGGAATCGGCCCAGTGGGAAGTCAAAAGCCCTCGGCCAGAGCCTCTGACGTCGCGTCGGCTGCAGGTCTGCAGGTGCAGGTGCAGGTGCTGCTCTCCACTCCTACTCCAGCCGGGCCGTGGCGGGGAAATTGAACAAAAAAAAAAAAAAAAAAAAGTCGCGTCCATTCTTCGTCTAGGACCGACCGGCTTTGTTGCGGCCTCGCTCACGGGACCATCACAACTTCACCACTTTTCGCTTTCGGGGGAGTCATTGTTTGCTCCAACGACTTCTCTGCGCCATTTTGGCCTTGGCTCACACTGAGCTCTTGTCGGTTCTCGGTCGATTGACGGCTGACCTGACATTCACGTTCGCGCAACGGCGCTTCCGACACGACACGTCTACCACTACCATGGTCCGCAACATTGTTCTGCTGGGCGGCAACTCACACCCTCAGCTAACGGCAAATGTCTGCAACTTCCTCGGAATTCCCCCCTGCGACCGCATCTTGACCAAGTTCTCGGGCGGAGAAAGCCGCTGCGAAATCAAAGATTCCGTACGTGGCAAGGATGTCTTCATCATCCAGTCTGGCTCGGGCCATGTCAACGACAACCTCATCGACCTTTGCATCATGATCTCTGCCTGCAAGACCGGCTCGGCCAAACGAGTTACCGCCGTCGTTCCTCTTTTCCCCTACTCGAGACAGCCCGACTGGCCCTATAACAAAGCCGGTGCGCCCTTGTCCAAGTACTCGGAAACCCCTCGGAAGGACTACACCTTTGAGAGCGTGCCGGCCACGCCTCGTCCGGGTGGTCCTCGCAGCAATGGCCTGAGCAATGGCGCCTACAACCTCGCCGAGAAGCTCCAGAAGGCCACTATTTCGGAATCCAATGGCACAGATCATCCCCCTAAGAGGTCGGATACCATGTCCAGCGTCGGCTCCAGTGACCGCGGCCATGTTGCCGAGGGCTCCGCCTCCTCTCACCGAAGCTTCACAACGCACGACTACGAGAACCCCAATTCTGTTGCCGCCACCTTCCGGGCCAAGCCCGGCTACAAGCAGTGGGTCGCCCAGGCCGGTACGCTCGTTGCTGATCTTCTCACCTGCGCCGGTGCCGACCACATCATCACCATGGACCTGCACGATCCCCAATACCAGGGCTTCTTCGATATCCCCGTCGACAACCTCTATGGCAAGCCGCTCATCCAAACTTATATCCAGACGCACATCCCGGGCTTCAGGGAAGCCGTCATCGTCTCCCCCGACGCCGGCGGCGCCAAGCGAGCCACGGCCATTGCTGACAGTCTCAAAATGGACTTTGCTCTCATTCACAAGGTAAACACAACCCAACGGGTGATCCCAACCTCGCAGCCCGTTCTCGACTCACCTTAGCCGCAGGAGCGTCGCCCCATCAAGTTTACCGAACAGCGAAACGCCAGCATGATGCTCGTCGGCAATATTGCTAACCGCGTCTGTATCCTCGTCGACGACTTGGGTGACACTGCCAATACCATTACGCGCGCAGCCAAGCTCCTCAAGAAGGAGGGTGCCACCAAGGTATACGCACTGCTCACCCATGGCGTTTTCAGCGGCGATGCCATCCCACGACTCAATGCCTCGGCCATTGACAGGATCATCGTCACCAACTCGGTCCCACAAGAAGAGCATCGTCGTCTATGTCCCAAGCTGGATGTCCTCGACGTTTCACCCGTCTTTGCCGAAGCCATCCGCCGTGTCCACCACGGCGAGTCCATCAGCAGGCTCTTCCAGTATGACTGACCTAGTCGCCGGCTACTTTTTACTTGATCTTTGCAGTTCCTTGGACACTCTGCCGGAGGCATTGGCAGACAGGATGATTGGGTCGCTTCTGAGACAGCCTGTAGACTATTGGGTCCAATTCGAACCACCTGGAGTTATGGCGGTTTCTTCTGATGCTGTTTCCAACATCGCACTTTCTTTTCGAGCCCTTGATCGTGGACCGTAGCCCGTATCCCAGAAGAGGGCATGAAGTTGACGTGAGGAAGACGAAACGCGGCAAGCTAATTTTTTTTTTTTAAAAAAAAAAAAAAAACCCCTGGCGGCCAACTCTGCGTTGATCTCTATGTGGAAATGCTATCCTAAAAAAAAAAGTAAACACAAACCCCTGTCTTGACTCAAAACATGAGACTGAATTCCAGGATCGTGGCTTTCTTCTTCTCCTTCTTTCTTATTCATATGTCAGCTTATCTTAGAAGTGGATGGACCCGTAGATGGATATCTAGATAGATGAGCTCCCGCGTCGGCCAGTATTGCGGAAAGACGTGTAGATCTGGCTGCCTTGATGCGAGTGTTGGGCGGTCATGCATCAAGAATAGATGTAATTGACGTGAATGTGAGTGTACGTGTTTGTTTCAGTGATGAGTCGATCTAGGTCCGCTCTTTTCTTTTTTATTTTGTCTCGGGGTATTTTGTCGTCCCGGGGTATGAAACCCGAGAGAACCGCGAGAGTAGCTGAAGTCGCACGTCTTCTACGTGTCACATGAGCGCTACTCGTTGCACACCACACACCACCGCGCATTAGTGTGAGTCGTCACATGACGTTGCCACGGACATTCCTCCGCTTGCTGAATCCAGTCATATGTGATGACTTGCGCCGTTTGCGGCACCTGGCAACAGCCAGACGGCCCGGCCCTCGTCGACCCTTGGCACGGCGCGGCGAACGCATCCGTGTCCCCGCATCTTTGGCCGTGCGGGGCCCAATCGTCAATCCATGCCCACCCTCCAGATTTCGATTCGACAGATGCCTGAGCCCCTCTGTGTATCCAGCTTTATTGATGGCAATATTGATGGCAAGAGGGGATTCGGAACGTTTCTGTTCTCGGAGACAGCCCGGTGGCCCGAGATGTGAGGACCATTTCCTTCTCAAAAGGGGACACTCCCTCTCGTCTCTTGTCTTGCAGAACCCTTTCAGCAGAACCCTTTCAGCAGAACACTTTCAGCAGAACACTTTCAACTTGGAAACAACCTAAGCATGCCGAGTCTTGATTTTCTTTCCATGCATGGCTGGCAGGCCACGTCCTTCAGGTGGAACGCCGGCCAACTCTTCGCCTTGGCTTTCGTAGGTTCCATCGTCTCTTGGCTCTGCCTCGTCTTCCATCGTCTCTTTCTGCACCCGCTCAGGAACGTGCCGGGCCCTAAGCTGGCGGCGGCAACCAGCTGGTATGAGTTCTACCAGGACGTCATCCTCGACGGCCACTACCTCAAAGACTATCCTAGACTGCACGCGCAGTACGGTCCCATTGTCCGGATGAGCCCCAACAGAGTCCACGTCGACGACGTGGCCTTCTACCACAAGTGAGTGAAGTTGGTTGGATGGGGAAAAAAATCACCGCCATCCAGGGTCTCTCTCTGCAAAAGGTAACCTGAAACCGCCCACGCTGGCTGACACACTCTCGTCCAAAAAGGGTTTACTCTACCAGAACTCGGTATCTCAAGGAGCCCGCCATGTTCAAATTCGCAGGCGAGCTCGACGCACTAGCGTTCGTCCTGGATCCCGCGGAGCACAAGATACGGCGCGGCGTCGTGAACCCCCTGTTCACCCCCCGTGCGGTGCTGGACTTCTCGCCAACCGCTCTTCAAATCATCAAGGCTGCGCTGGAGAAGGTGGAGGAAGCACGCGAATCCGGACTTCCCGTCAGCCTGAAGAAGTTGGAGTCGAGTCTTGTGGTACAGTCATGACGACGTCCTATACCCGGCGTGCCGCGGAACAATACCTGGGAACAAGAAGCTGACGGGGCCTTTTACAGATTGACGTCGTTGTGAAACTATGTTTTGGCAAGGACATGAACTGCGTCCGAGAAGCAGAACGATGCAACGGCCTCGTCGAGTCCATGACAGCGTTGTCCCGCCGCTTCAGTCTAGTCAAGCATTTCCCCTTCCTCGGCAATGCCGTGAAATCGTTTCCCAACCGTTTCATGGCGCACATTCTCCCGGGCTTCGTCGAATTCCGCAATGTGAGTTGCAATGAAAGTGTCTCGAAATATCTCCAAAACCCATGCCCCATGAGAACAATCGCCCGGCTGATGCTCCGTCCGTTCTACAGCAATGCGCCGAGTTGGTCACCGAGGTCCGCGAGAGACATCAAAAGGGCATATTCGCCGATGAAACCGGCCGCCAGACCGTCTTCGACGCCATGATCGCTGCCGAGCCCCAGCGCCCAACCGACGGGTTCGTGGACGAGGCATTTGCCCTCGTTTTCGGCGGCACCGATACCACGGTGACGACCATGACTGTCGCAATATGGTGCATCTTGAAGAACCCCGACATCGAGAAAAAGCTGCTGGATGAGCTCAACACGGTGGAGATGAACAGCGATGGGCTGATGGAATATCCCGGCCTGATCAATCTACCGTACCTGGTTCGTTTTGAAAACCCCACAAGGGCGCCAGCCCGAGATGTTCAAGTAGCCTGTCTAACCCGTCTCAACCTGTGACCATGTACACAGACTGCCATAGTGAACGAGACTCTCCGTTTCGCGTCCCCGGCCCCCGGCATTCTCTCGCGCCTCGTGCCAGCCGGGGGGGCCACATACGGCAAACACTTCCTGCCGGCAGACGTGCGTACCTGATACATGATGATTTGTCCCCGTCCTGTTCACTGGCATGGCTGCTAACACGCGGGTTGTGTCTCAATTCAGACAACCGTCTCGACGGCACAACGCATGATACACCACAACCCCGAGCTCTTCCCCGAGCCCGACGTCTTCGCACCCGAAAGATGGCTGGGGGACGGCGCAAGCGCAAACAAGGCAAACCTGGTCCCTTTCAGCAGGGGGCCTCGGATGTGTCTGGGCATGAACCTGTCATACATGGAAGTCTACACCTTCCTCGGGAACCTCTTTCGCCGCTACAGCATGAGCTTGGAGAAACCGGACCAAGCCGCCCTCGGTTGGAGTGACCAAATCTCCCTCGTCTTGAAGGATGATGTCAGGATCAAGGTCAACGGCCTCAGGTGAGATGGCGGATGGATGGCTGGCTGGCTGGGCTTGGCGCGCAAGATGAATAAGCTGCTCGACGGGGGATTGATCAAGACCTTTTGCTTAGATAGATTGCTGTCCAGCTGCGTGTGCCGAACTGAATGAGATGACGACTGTTCTTCTCTTCTTCGTGCCAGTGGAAAGCCAAGTTTGGCGCGTGGCAGACGTTTTGCGATTGGCTGTCGGCGGCGAAAAGGTCAACCGCCTGCACTACACATGTGTGCATGGTTCGTTCCGAAGCTAGCTTTTGCATCGCGTCATGCAGCGCCATACATCATCGTCCTTTGCTACCCGCCACGGGACCTTGTCCGAACATGGACCCCCTGATTCACCCTAGACCGCAAAGATGCAAGGTTTCGTCTGTACGGAGTGTACTCGGCAGCTTGATGCAAGACATTGTCGGCGGAAAAAGAGAAACAGTCTTGCCGTGTCCGACACCTGGAAGCAGCGAGGTGTGTTCCTCTCCAGCCATGCCATCCCGTCCATCTCGACCCTCTTCCCAAATTGCTCGTTTGCGCCCATTGTCCCCTTCCACAGATGAAGCCACCGCAAAGGGACGACGCTGTGAGTCCTCGGACTTTAGGCAGGTAGATTGAACGGATAGACTGCGTACTGTCGTGCGAAATCTTTGTGTTCTTCAGATTCACTTTCAAGGGCGGCAATCTTCGTCGTGACAAAAATCTACTAGCATGAGGGACACGGAGAAAAAAAAAAAAAGAAGAAAAAACCACAGCTATGTGTGAACATTCCATGATTCATTCCTATGCTGAGCTGAAACAAGACCTATGCCCAACGACGCCCAAACACCAATGCGTGCATGATCAATCGAACCAACCGGAAATTCATTCCACACACCTCGACCTCGACCAGTGCCCTTCTAACTCCGCAGCGCATCCAGCCGATTCCTCATCTGGTCCATCATGGCCTCCGCATCCTCCTCCTCCTCCTCCTCCTCGGCAGCGACAGGCTTCCCCGGCTCTGGCACCGGCGCCACCGGCAGGGCAGGGTCCTTCTTGGTCTTGAGTACCTCGCCCAGCACCCTTTCCACCTCCCCCTCAGCCTCGTCGTCCTCCATGACCATGTCTCCATCCTCGGGCAGCACCTCGTCCACCATCTCCTCAATGATGCCCGCCTTCATCAGCTCGGTGCTCAGTTCCCTCATCGTCATGGCATACTCGGGCAGGCGGATGAGCGAGTTCAGGTCCTTCATGATCCCCGCACTGGCGCGGATCGACCCCTCGATCTTGCGCACGGCAAAGGCCTCGTTGACTTGCATCTGGACCGAGCTCATCTGGGCCTTGGAGGTGATGAGGCGGGCCGAGGCGCGGCGGTGGCGGACGAGCTCGCGGGCGAAGTCGCGGACGTCCTTTTGGGCTTGCTTGGATCGGGACGGGTCTTTTTGGGCGCGCTTGTCGGCTTGGATGATGTATTGCTTGATTTTGATCTCGGATTGCTTGTTCGCGGTGATGTCGCGGTCTAGTTTGCGGATGTTTTGGCGGATGACGGCGTTGCATTTTCGCATCTGTGGGGGGAGGGGGGGTTGTTTGTTAGCTGTTGGGGGGAGTGGAAAGGGAAAGGGAAAGGGAAAGGGAAAGCGAAAGCGAAAAGGCGCCGTGGTGAAGACGAACCTGGGCCTGGGGATCGGGTTTCGCGAAGATGGCTCTGAGGGACTCCATGGTGGATTGCGAGCTGGAGGACGTAAGATGCGCTGCTGGTGAGCAGGGAGGTGGGAGGTAGCTAGATGGCGCGCAGACAATGGCGGCGGATGGGTTGGCTCCCGGCCTGAGGGACGATTTGAGGTTGAGGATGTCGAGATGGCGGCGCGGCGCGGGCGCGGCGGTGATGTTTGATGATGTTTGATGGGCTGGTTGGTGTTGGTTGGTGTGGACCGCTGGACCACTGGGCCGCTGGGCCGCTGGGCCGCTGGACCCCACAGCTTGTGGCATCAGAGATCAAAAGGAAAGGCACCGCGGGGTCGAGCAAGCTTCATTCACCAGCCCGTGTGTGACTGCCCCAAGTTCATGAGTTGATTGATTGATCAATGGGATGAAACAGTCTGCCCGATGTTAGTGCAGTACTCCTCACTAGGGGCCACAGGGCCCGGCCCACAGGTTCCCCGCTATCATCTTTGATGCCCCTCACCTTCAGCAGCAACCTTTCGGTATCCTTCTGACGCTTTCCACGCAGCCATCAGTGCTTTTCGCGAGCCGCAGCCCGCCCACCAATCCCGGCTCCCTCGCTTTGTTATGTTTTTTTTTTTCTGGTCTGGTGTTTGATGGAAGCTTCCATCTTCAAAGAAGCCATCTTTCCCCCCCACTTGCACTTGCACTCGACCTCGACCTGCTGGCAACTCCTCTCCAACGCCCTCTTGCTTCTTTGCCATTGTCTCATCTTGTAGCTCGAATTCCTCCCCCCTCAAACTCGTCAACTCTTGCACCCCGCTTTCTTCTTCCCTTTCCGATCCCTCCTCATTTCAGACAACCATGGCCGAAGTAGCTTTCCCCGAAGGTTTGTGCAACCATCATCACCCACCTGCTTGCTGGCCGGCAAATCTTGGTCGCTTGCTCGATTGAGCAACTGCTTCCAGATGTCGATTCGACCGAGGCAAGACGTGGACCTGGTCGGCAGCATGATCATTGCTTCTGCAGAAATCACTGACTGACATCTCTTCGCCCCCAAACAGTTCTCTGGGCTCAGCGCTCATCCTCCAGCGATGCCGCCAAGAACTTCATTTACCTGACCATCAACGTCCCTGATGTTCCCAAGGATGGTCTCCAGCTCGACCTCAAGCCCACGGGGCTGACCTTCACTGGTACCTCTGGCACCCTGAAACGCAAGTACCACGTTGAGCTCGAATTCTTTGCCGAGATCGATCCCGCGGAGACCAAGATCAACCACTCCGCCAAGAACGTTGAGATGAAGATCCAGAAGAAGGAGTTGAAGGACGAGTACTGGCCGCGTCTGCTCAAGGACGACAAGAAGCTTCACTTCCTCAAGACCGATTTTGACAAGTGGGTCGATGAGGATGAGCAGAATGATGCTCCCGAGGAAGACTTTTCGCAATTTGGCGGCATGGGTAAGTTTGCCTTCTCCCCATCACCTCGCATGCAGCTATTACATGACGGTATGAATCAGTTACTGATCTTCATGGTACAGGTGGTATGCCAGGCATGGGCGGTACGTCATCGCAATCCCTCGAGTGATTGAGTTTTCTTCTTCTTCTTCGTTTGAAGCACTTTGTGCGAAATAATTGAGAAGACTTTGCATGGCAACAGTGAGAGCTAACTTGACATGTACGCAGGTGACTTTGGCGGCATCGACTTCTCCAAGCTGGGCGGCGGTGCTGGCATGCCTGATCTTGGCGCCATGGGTGGTGACGGCGATGAGGAGGACAGCGGTGATGATGACGACGAGGACATGCCTGCGTTGGAAGGCGAGGAGGCTGAGAAGGAGGCTGAGAAGAAGGCGTAAAGAGGCGGGCAGTTGTGTTTGGTTCTTTGCTTCTTAACAAAAAAAGAACGGATTGACTTCTCTACACGGATGGCCCGGGCAACTTGTGGTAGCGACAGAGAGGTGACCAAGACGAAACAAGATACAGTACAGATCAAGACAGACACAAAGCACGTTCTTCTCCAAAACCACCCACCCCACTGCTCTCTTCGTATTATTCGTGCCATTCCCTGTGTGATTTTCCTGTCCATGATACAGAACTAGTGGCTTTCCTGCGAGGCGCCCCATATGCAAGATCGGATATGCAAGTTGAACGAGAGATCGAATCCCACCCCGAACCTCATACACCACCCACCGACGTCGACAGAAACTCCTTCCATCCATCCATCCAATCTGAATTCAGCTCAACAAACAGAAGCCAAGTTTGCTCGCCATGCCAATCCACCTGTCCCCCCCAAAACGCCATCCCGTAACCCGCGTCACACAAACCACCACCCCCAAACCACTCACGTCTCCTCGACCCGAGTCTGTACAACTTCCTCTTCCTTCGGCGCCATCACAAAGGAAATGTCTCGTATAACCGGTAATTGGCCTCCTCCATCCGCGACGCGAGGAGAAACAAAGAAAAAAGCCCATTACCCCCCCGCCACTTTTTTTCTTCAACGGTAGACCAAAAAATTAAATTAAATCATTATTATTATTATTAATTTTTTTTTTTTTTTCATAGTTTGCCCCTCCCAAAATGTAGTGCGCGTCGTACAGCGTTCGGGGTTGACCTGGTTGGAAATTCGAGTCAGACATTGGAAGAGATGCCATTTGGCTCTGTCTTGACACGCAATGGGGAAGATGATGGGCCGGACCAACACCTTTTTTCCCGCCTGGGGGGGCCAGAGGGAAACCAACGCAGTTGGTGGCTTTTTTCACGATTTCTTCTTTCATCCCCCCACCCTGGTGAAAAAATCCGAGTATATGAGTCTCGCATCTTTCTCTTCCTTGCTTCTCGGTCGTCTGGTCTTAATAATGTGTATTCCCCTTTCTCTTGTTCTCGTTGTGATATCAAAACCGTCGTCTTGTTGAAAACTCGAAAGCCGACTCCAGCCGACGCCGACGGCACCCCAAAACAAAAAAAAAAACGAGAAAATGCCTCGCAAGACACAGTCTTCCACCATGTATTCTTCTCTCGAGGCAGCTCGTGCTTCTCGCAGAGGCGCCTTCATCACCGCGTGGCCTGCCGATGAACCCTACTTTGCGCCACCGTCCATCGATCAATTGAAGCGCGAGTTGGCGCATCCCTCGAGATCACGCGCGGGAGCCTCGAGAAACTTCTCTACCGAGAGCTTATCGCAGCTCTCCACCACCTCTTCGCTGCCGGGCGAATAGACCTTGTCATGCTACTCGCTACTCAAACTCACCATCTCACACAATCAATCAATCGCCTGCGCAACATGACACCATGTCTCATACATCGCACCTTCTTCCATAACCACATTCATAGCTTTGACACTGCATCAATAAAACATGCACAGACGACGAATGAAAACGGAGACACATTTTTCCTTTTCACACATTGGTTGGCAGCTCTTTTTTCTTCTCTCCCTTTTGTGTACATATGTGAAAAAGTCAAAATGCATATTCCTTCTCGCTTGGTTCAACTTCCCCGAAATGCCCATCTTGTGGCAAAGGGAAAAATAGCTAAGCCTATTTATGACCAACTGGCCCGCTGAATATAGTCTCCTCCTTCTGACTCGAGGCATACGTGATACATGACAACTCGTCACTTCGAATGGCTGGCTGCGTGCGTGTTTTTTTTAAGAATTTATTGGGTATTATTAGATGAGTAAACTGAGTGTCAAATTCGAAACTTGGTGCCCACTGCTGCAGCAGATACAATTACTTTGTCAAAGTTAGTACATTGTCGCCATAACAGGAGGGCGCCTTCTACTCACCATAATCTCATCCTCCATGGGAGCATCATTAGTGGCCGCGGCTGGGGCAGGGGCGTCAGCAGCAGCATTGCCGGGTCCATCGGCACCTCCAGAAAAGTAGTTTGCCATATCCGTGTCGAGCTCATCGGCGGTCTTCTTGGAAGGGCGGGCGCTGCGGCCGCGACGCTTCTTGTTGGCGGCGGCACCCTTGGCGCCATTGCCGGCTTTGCCTACGGCGCCAGTAGCACCTTTTCCGGAAGCAGCCGACTTGGGTTGCGGCTTGGGTTGACTGGAGTTTAGGTTGTTAGACTTCAGAGTGTTCATTTTGAACGAAAAGTTTCTGCTTACGCCGTTCTCTCAGCCAACGTCTTGACAGCGGGCATGACCTTATCGGCCTGAGCCGCACCGACAACAATCTC
Source organism: Epichloe bromicola (assembly GCA_023658445.1). Classification (NCBI taxonomy): domain Eukaryota; kingdom Fungi; phylum Ascomycota; class Sordariomycetes; order Hypocreales; family Clavicipitaceae; genus Epichloe; species Epichloe bromicola. The sequence goes on from CP098268.1 coordinate 5,378,708, forward strand.
AATCTATGATTTCGTCAACGTGCTGCTTCTGATAGTCGCTTGGTGGTATTTACTACTAACCTTGATAGGTCGGTTGTCCACGAGAAGGCCATTCAGCTTCTGGAAAGCCTTGCTGGCGCCGTCAGGCTTGTGGAAAGTGACATTGGCAATGCCGCGGCTGACAGAGTTGGGTCCATAAACGAGGTCGACTCGCTTGATGGGTCCGACAGCTTGGACAAAGTATTCCTAGTGGTGCAGTGTGTCAGTTCATCGATAGTCGAATTCCGTATTCTATAGTCCAAATCCAGTCCTCATCTTCGTCCAGTGTAAAAGCGGCCGCAGTCGCGTTCGGGTGCCTTGAGAACAAGTTTTGCGAATTGATAAGCGAGCAAAGCAAGGAGCCACAGTGCCAGCGCCACACCCGGTCCATTTTCAGGAACCAGATTTGAATCCCCGAAGACGATTCTCACGTCAGGTAATCACACCAGCAGGAACCAGAACGATCGTCCCGTCATCTGTAAGAATCGTCGACCGTATTCGAAATTTGAATGCAACTCAGCTGCCGGTCTCTCGATTTTGTATCGCATGACCCAACCCCAATTTTGTCGAACAGCATTTAGGACCATGTTTGCGCCCCCTTTTCTCATACTTTCAACTCCTCGAGATGGCTCATTTGGCTATATTGGCACGGGCGCATCACTTTGCTCGCTTCATCCAACTAGGGCTTCAATCATCGCATCGCAAAGATCGGTAAGGCGAACCATCGCATAGTCAACGTGCCCATTAGACTCCCTGCCGCAGATTGATCAAGCCATCGCTAAGCTCTTCGAACAATGCTGACCAGGCATGCAATGAGCACATTGCAAGGCGAAACTGCTCTCAACTTCATGTGCAATCCACCATTTTCCAGGTGTCTCACTCAAGCAGTATAGAAGGAGACTCGGGCATTCGAGGGTTTGTCTTGCGAGCAAAAGGGCACTGCGCTCGAAAAGAAGGCGCGGACGTCGGAAAGTGAAAGGATGGACGCGGCGACGAAAAAAACGTCCAACATATCCCGGAAGGAACGAAACCTTCAACGGAAACATACCTTGATCTGCTGCTCCGAGACATCCTTGGGCTACCGAAACGTTAGTCACAATAGAAAAGTGATTTTTTGGATGAACACATACCAGATTGCTGACAATAACCTTGCTCTCTCCAGTGCCAGTCGCTTTGGCGGGAGTAGGCTTGGCCGCAGCACCGCGAGCCGGCCTGGAATTCTTTTGAATGCCGCCAACAGGGGCAGCAGTCTTGGGGCCAGTAGAGCGCCGCTGAGATGGGCGTCGGTTACGAGCAGACTGGCGCTTGGCCGAGACGATATCGTCAAGAGGCTTGTCGAGCTTGCTAGACATTGTGGGGGATGGTGCGCTTCACAAGTCGATGGTGCAAAAGGAGGGAAAGAAATATGATCTTTCGGTATCGGCGGTCAAGAAATGAAGGGACGTTCACCGGAGTTGAGGCTCTCGAGGCGCGAAGTCAAATGAAGAAAAGGCACAAACGACTTGGGCGCTGCGCAATGGTCTGAAAGGAACAGTCTGGTCGAGGTGACCGAAGATGGATGGGCCAAGAAGGGAAAAGAGAACGTGCCGCAAGCAAATGGGGCGCAGTCTCAAAAAGAGGAGAAAAGGGGGCGGATGATAGACTTTGCAGTTGCGACAAAGGCGTTTGATGAGTCTGAACAAAGCTGAGGATGCTGAAGAGAAGGGCAAGATGAAGAGTTGTGTGTGTAGGGGACAATGGGGACACGAGAGGTGACTAGGCAGATGCAGCAAAACAAGGGAACCAGGGCGGGTCAGAGTGGGAGGGAAGGCGCCAGTCTGCCCAAAGTGGCTGACGCGACAAGCAGCCTGTGGAGCAGTTCTGATCCTTGCTCCAGTGCCATGCTGCGTCCAGCAAATCAGCGTTGGATATTTTCGATGCCCAACCTCATCGGTCACATCCATTCGCATCACGTGTCCGGGGCAGAGTGCTGTCCAGTGCAGACTAGCAAAGACTGGACCGTGACATCGCGGTTACAAAGACTTGAGCAGGACAAAGCAGGACAGGTGGATGTTCCTGTTTATTCATGCCACAAAAGTCATGGTCATGACCCGTGTCCGAAATTCATGAAGGGTGGCTTCCGAAGCTCTTTGTTTACCGATGTCATTGTCATCGCACTTGGCCAGTTCAGCCCAGTTTTGGGTGACCAATTCTACATAAGGAATAAATCCCATGGAAGTGAAGGAATGTATCAGAGTCACCTCCAATGTTAGAGCTGAGCAGAGTGGCCATATGTCAGAGCTGAGCAGAGTAGCCATATTCTGATGATATGAAGAGATTCGGGTTGAGGATCGCAGCCAAGCCATATTGATGGCCCAGCGAACCGTACAACAAGAAAATTGCGTGAATTGGTCAATGACAATTTGAATTCGCCTAAAGTAGCATGGCATTACGATGTGAATTGATCGCCAAAGGAATGCATCTTTGTACCTGAACGATGCAAACGGAAATGCGTCGACGCATATTCCTGTCGCCCCATTTGAACACCATCCTCAAGACCTCTTGATTTGAGATGTTTCAAGATTCATCTTTGCCTGAATGGCTCATGTTGGGTAATCTGTTCTTTTGGAATCGCCGTAACGTTTGTCGGCCTGATGAACCACGCTGCCCCTTCTCTTTTACTGTCCAATCCAGTCTCAATCACGACGTCTTTGCGTGCTCAACCTTGTTGGCATCGGCCGCATTCGGTATCGCATTGGCTTCCAGGAAGTTATAGGCAACGATGAGCAACATGGAAGCAGCGCCGAAGAAGATGGCCAGCGTGAAAAGATCGCGATCCGAGATCATTGTGAAGGCAGGGCAATGTGTGAAGACAGGGTAACCTGACAGAGCTTTTTGGCGGACGGCGGCTTCTAGACGATAAGCTGTTAGCAAAACCACTCCCGAAAATCTGCGAACTCTCCATAACAGCGTAACTTACGACGAATGGCGACGGGGAAGCAGCCAAGAAGTCCCAGATGTCGATACTGATGTGCTGGTCAAGGAGGACAGCTGAAACTTTTATGGAGCCTCTACATTAAGCAAGTCGCTGCATGCATGTATGCATGTATGGGGTACGTACCTCTCCTGGTGAGCTCACTAGCCTGGAGTGGGTTCAGCACGTGACCATAGTGACTACCATTCGCCAACCGTGGCAGCCCACCAAAACTGACAGAACGACAGAACGACAGAACGTATTATTACTCTCCTCATGACAATTCAGTCCAGAACCGCCCAACTCTGCGACCTAGCCCGATAGGAAACCAATACGGGCGGGAAGGCATCCGAAAAAAAAAAGTCTCCAGTTTCTTGCTCCAAATTATCTATACATCTAGATATTTGTTCGCCGTTTCGAAAGTTTGCCTAATTGATTGACCCCGCCACCGCCCACCATGCCTCCCAAGAAAGCTGACAAGGTTGGTGGCACCAAGAAGCCATCAGCCGCCAAAGTGGTCGAAGATAAAACGTTTGGTATGAAGAATAAAAAGGGAGCGTCAGCCCAGAAAACGATTGCGCAGATGACCAGCAATCTCAAGAACGGTGTCAGCCCCGAAGAGAAGAAGAAACAGGCCGAGAAAGCCCAGCGAGAGAAGGAGAAAAAGGCGGCAGAAGATGCCAAGAAAGAGGCTGCGTTGCTTCTGAACAGACCTGCGCAGATTCAAAAAGTACCATTTGGTGTCGACCCCAAGACGGTAGTGTGCATTTTCTACAAAAAGGGAGATTGTGAAAAGGGCAAAAAGTGCAAGTTCTCACACGACCTGTCCATTGAACGGAAGACCGAGAAGAGGAACCTGTACGCAGACACCAGAGGGGCCGAGGAGGAAGAAAAGAAGAAGGAGACTTCTGCCGATTGGGATGAAGAACAACTGCGCAAGGTCGTCTTGTCCAAAAAGGGTAACCAAAAGACAAGTACCGACAAGGTGTGCAAGTTCTTCATCTCAGCCATCGAGGATGGAAAATACGGTTGGTTTTGGGTCTGTCCGAATGGCGGTGATAAGTGCATGTACAGGCATGCTTTACCTCCGGGGTATGTATTGCCGTTCTTTACTGGGCTTGTGCTAGAAGATCTCACTAATACGTTCTCATGCAGTTTCGTCCTGAAGACAAAAGAGCAGCGAGCTGCGGAGAAGGCTCTCATGGACAAATCGCCACTCAAGACGCTTACTTTGGAAGACTTCCTGGAGTCGGAGCGCCACAAGCTTACCGGGACTCTCACGCCAGTCACGCCAGAGAGCTTTGCCAAGTGGAAGAAGGAGCGCCTCGACAAGAAGGCGGCCGAAGAGCAACTTCGCAAGGCGAAGGAGAACACAGGTCGTGCTCTGTTTGAAAGTGGCAAATGGCGTGATGAGGACGACTCCGAAGACGAAGATGACGATGCTTGGAATCTGGAGAAGTTGCGTCAAGAGACTGAGGCGATTCGGTTAAGGAAAGAAGAGCAAAGATTGGCTGCTACGCATCAAGATGCGACTCCGTCTTTCGCGGAGACGGCCGAGTCTGAGAAGTCAAAAGAGCAAACTGCTGAGACATCAGAAGCAGGAGCTGCCGGCGCTTGAGCTTGAGCTAAAGCAATCCGTGGGTTTTAGTTTTGAGAAGAAGAACTTTCCCGAGTCCATTCGGCATGGGTGAGGGTTGGGCAGAGGCAATTCCGAGCACTGCTAGGGCTTGCTTCATGTGTTATCAAGTACAGCACCTACTGGACGACTCCCATTTGGGGATGTCAGTCAATGCGAGTCTGGCAACGTGATACGCATTATCCAGATTCGTCAGTATTATGCAGCGCATCCGGTCTGACCGAAGATAACAACAAGCGCTTTTTGGCGGCCCGATGAGACAACCTGGGCTGTCTGAATGCAATACATCAGTCGAGGATATGCTCAAGGATATGTGCGGTTTGATAATGTATGAAGTTGCGGCGCTTCAATCCGGGCGTAGACCTGGGGTCTGGTTTGTAGTGTATTCCCACATTGAATTGATGCCTCTCGAGGCAAGCGCTTTACATCCAAATCATCAGTCGTGCCAAATGGGTCACGACGTCATAGTCAAACGACTTGGGCGTGCCTTGTTGCGTCGCATACTCAGCCGATGCCCCTCTCCACTGGCCAGTGACAACTGAGAGTGGCCGCACTGCTCTCTCCGATAATGAAGACACGGGAGAAGGAACTTAAAAGCGAGACTGCCGCTGTTGGTGTGAGGTAAATGGTTCCCTACATGTATGAGCGCATCAATGGCACTTGAGAGGGGCGAAGGCCGGGAGATGGGTGGCAGCACTCCATTGGACGGACGGACGGTGGCCGGGAGGATTGAACTGCAGTCCAAGTCACGCCTCTCGCCTGCCATCAGCCTGCCGTCCACTGCCACTTGCCACTTGCCACTGCCACTGCCACTTTTATTATTACTGACACTGCCAGAAACTCGTTAGTTGTTGAAGCTCTGCCCCCCAACCCCCCAACCCCCCCTGTGGGCTTAACAACAAGTCTTGATCAAGTATTTCCTACTTGCTGCTAATACTGCCACGGCCAAACTTCGACAACCCCTCACTGCTCAGTGCTCGACCATTGAACAGCAACATCTCGAAATCGCCGCCGCCATCGCCATTGCCATCGCCAGGCTTTCGAATTCCTCCGGCCTTTGTAGTCGCCGCCTTCAACAACCCTCCCGCTCTTCGGTGTCGATTATCCACCCTTCTCCCCGATCGTGTTCGAACCACTCATCCAAAAAGGACGACATCGGCCAATTGATGGCACCTTGACTGCCGCACATCTAGGTCGTGCTGCCGCCCGCGCACACCACAGACTCGCTGCTGGTCTCGCCATTGTGTCGAGATCGCCGGGTCTGAACCGCGCGCGCGTGTGTGCTGTGGCCGTAAACCCTCAACCCCCCTCTGCTGCACAATCTCTCCGGACGGATCCGCGTTCCGAATCTATCTCATTCTTACTGTCTGGCTAGCATCTGGCTCCGTCATCCGGGCTTCCTCTTATAGTGCCCTCGTCAACGGGGCACGAAGACGATTGCTCCCGGATTCCCCTCCCAAAAGCATGACTGCGGATGCAAGGCGTGATCAGCAGCAAGATGTTCAAGGCCGTCTTACCACCTCAGCAGCAGCCATGCCTTCAGCCACCCGCGGGCGAGACCATGCCAGCTCGTTTGTCAAGCGGTATCGAACCGAGATAGCCGCCAGCTCGTCTAGCGTCTTCTCTACCCTGGCCGCCTTTCCTCTCGACAGCGTCAAGACCCGCATGCAGACATATCAGTATAATGGCTTCGTTGACTGCGTGAAGCACACCTATAGAACTGAGAATTTGGCCGGCTTCTTTCGAGGTAACTTCTTTCAAGCGGGAAATGAATTGCGGGTTCAATTTCAATTCAAAGACTGGACTGACTCGCCGCGTGCTCTGTAGGTGTCATGGCCCCAATGGCCAGCATCACCCTCGCCCGAACCGTGTCATTTTCCATTTATCAACGGGCAAAGCATGCATACGCCGGATGGGTCAAGAGAAACATGGGTTACGACATCCTCCGTCATGTGAACAAGCCCGGCACCTACCCGAACTTATACTCTGTGGCTTGTTTTGGCGCTGCCGGTGCCACAGCCGGATCCATCATCACCTTCATTGCCTGCCCCTTTGAATTGACCAAGCTTAGCGCACAGGTTTCTGTATTACTGGCAGACAGAGCCGGAAACTGTGAAAAGAGCAAAGCTGTAGCAGCAAGTTATCAGAACAAGGGCACGTTGAAAACCATGGCCAACATCATCAAACACAGAGGAGGTTTCGGGCTCTACACAGGATTTCGGTTACATTTGTGTAAGTGAACGAAGCAAGAAAAAGAAAGGAAAAAAGGAAAAAAAAAAAACCCCCTTCAGGCACCCAGGGGTCAGAGGGCCCCCCAGCAGCAGACGTAAAAGGGCGTAGCACCCGAACTGACATCGTACGGCAACAACCAGTGCGTGATACCCTAGGTACCGGCATATACTTCATGGTATACGAGAGCGGGAAACAAATCGGAACAACAATAGCAGGAGACAATCCAAACAGTAATAAGCTGGCGGTGGTGACAGCCGGTGGCATGTGTGGGCTTGTATCCTGGTCAATAATATGTTCGTCTTGTCCCCAAAACGAGCTCTCCGAAGCACAAACGCCCTCGAATTGCAAAAAGCTGACTATCGTCTCACCCCCAGATCCCATTGATTCCGCCAAAAGCATATATCAACGAAACTCTCTCCTTTACTCCCGCGGAGAGAAAGTAAAGTCAGCGCCCAGGATTGAATTCTTCAAGCGTCACATGTATCGCGGCCTCGGCGTCTCCATGAGCCGTTCCTGTCTCGTCAACGCCATCTTCTTCTCGTCGTTCGAGTTTGTCAAGAAACGCATCAAGACGCTAGACGACGAAGCGATTAGCCCCAACAAGCCACGGGCTTTGTAACAACAGCAGATACTTTTCCAAAAAATTCAACCGAGCCATTCAAGCCTTTTACATATCGGACATGGCCAATGTCCCACCCTCTTTTCCTTTTCACTTTAGCTGAGCTGGCAGGGAAGGATTATTACCCCCATTAGCCACATGCATATCATGAAATTGGCGTTTTTCTGCGATTTCCCCTCTTTTTCATCCTTTTTCGTCCCATGTCTTACCGGCCGCCATGTCAAACGTTTGTAGGACGAACACTGTACCGTGAAGCTGCAGATGGGACATGACAGATGAGAACTTGTCAAGTTGCTGCACATGATGGATTTGCTGGGGGATGTCTCGCATTATATCATATACCATTTACATACACCATCAATCAATGTGGTCGTTACAAGGCCTGGGACGAATATGCCTTCGTACGGATGGACTTGATGACGTCTTGCGTGACTAGGCAAGATGGGAACGATGATCCATCCGTGTTGATTGCATAAATTGATGGGGTCGGCACGGAAAACAGAGCACAAGTGAAGGTGCATCCAACATGCAACAATCTATTCAAGCTTCTCGTCCTAGCGTCATGGCGTACGACGCACAAATATACCATCTAGCCTCCCTAATTTCCCAAACCAATGTAAAGATGTCCGTCGGCATGAATCAAGAAGAATGACACAAACCGAAAAATGCAATGCTCTTGTGTATGCTAGGTGAAGTCCCATATCTACCTACGCCTGGGACAATTCTTGCTCAACTTGTGCCTTGACTAGCTCACGAACCTTGTCCACGTTGTTTTCCACCTCGGTCACGCGCTTCTCCTTCCTGTCGAGACCAACAAATTCCGTGGGAAGGACCTTGTTCTCAAAGTCGAAGCCGTCTTCGCCGCTGAGGGCCTTTTCCACGGCGCTCGAGAACTTGGCAGGGTGTGCGGTGGACAGGGAGATGTGGTGCATGTCGGGGCCGGCGTTGGCCATGGATCGTGCAGTGGCGGCGGCGCCGACGGCAGTGTGCGGGTCGAGAATGTACCCGACCTTGCGGTAGGTGGCCTTGATGGTTTCGAGCGTCTGGGAGTCGTCGACGCGCTCGGTGTCAAAGTCGCGCTTGGCGCTCGTCAGGACGTCTTGGTAGACGGGGCCAAAGGACCCCGTTGTCTTCAGCTCCTTGAGCCACTTGGATACTTCTTGGCCTGCCTGTCTCTTGTTCCAGACGTCGTCCATGCCGGCGCTGGAAGCGAACTCGTAGGCGAGGAACCATAGGAGACGCTCAAAGTTACTGGAGACGAGAATGTCCATGGCAGGGCTGAGGGTTTCCCTGACGCCTTGAACGGCAGGGGCTTGGCCCTCCTCGGGTTCCGGCTTCTTTTCGTACTTGCCCGTCTTCCAGAAGCGGTCCAGAATGTCGTTCTCGTTGGTGGCGATGACGAGCTTGTCCACGGGCAGCCCCATTCGCATGGCGAAGTATCCGGCGAGGATGTCGCCAAAGTTGCCAGTCGGGACAACAAACCGCACCTTGTCGCCAATATTAAAGTTGGGCGAAGTCTTGACCAGCGAGAAGTAGGAGTGGAAGTAGTAGGTGATCTGGGCCAAGATACGAGCCCAGTTGATGGAATTGACGGCGCCGACGTTGATGGGCTTGTTGGCTTCGGGATCGGACAGTAATGACTTCAAGATGTCCTGGCAGTCATCGAAGTATCCCTCGATGGAGAGATTGTGGACATTCTTGTCAAGAACCGTGGTCATCTGCAGCTCCTGGATGGGGCTTACACGACCCTTGGGAAACATGATGAAGACCGAAACGTCCTTCTTGCCTCGCAGACCGTAAATGGCAGCAGATCCCGTATCGCCACTGGTGGCGCCAACGACAGTGAGATGGTGTCGGTCTGTCAAGACACGTCAGCTGGCTAATTTTCCCCACATGTACGAAGAACGATGGCGATGACGCAAATGCAGACAGGTTGAGGGCCAAGGGGGAGCTTACCACGTCCAGTCTTTCCCTCGTTCTTCCTGACCAGAAAGTATTCAAACAGGTTACCCACGAATTGCAACGCGACATCCTTGAAGGCGAATGTGGGACCGTGGAAAAGCTCGAGCAGATAGTGGTTGCCTTGGAGGTGGACGAGCGGCGTGACCTCGTCGTTACGAAACGTCGAGTAACTTCGGTTGATGATTTCTTTGAGATCGACCGAGGGAATCTCAGACGAGGAAATATACAGCGACAGGATCTCGTACGCCAAGTCCGAGAAGCTCAAGTCTTTCCAGCTTTCCCACGACGTGGCATGGGGGATCTGCTCAGGAATGTACAGGCCGCCATCGGTGGCCAAGCCTCGCAAGACGACTTCCTCGAACGAGCACTGAATGGAACAAACGTTCAAGTTATCAAGTTATTAGCTTCTCAGATACAGAGTGGGGATACTTCTAGCTGGCAGTGACGCAAGTGAAAAGATTTGTCGCATCTTACATCGGTATCCTCGCCACGAGTACTCAAGTACCGCTGAGACAGGTTATGGGAGCTGGTGGTCCCATTGGGAACATCATTCTGTGCCATTGTGACTTTTCCGCCCCGGTGATGTGGACAGTAGTTCTTTTGAATATCGACTTGCACGGGCGGGCTGCTGGAGTCAGAGATCTGAAGTCGGAGATCGGAATGTTGAGAAGAGCGGGCCGAGAATCGGTGGCGATTGGAGATGCCGCCACGTCCTGCACTCACGACAGGGAGGGGCAATGCAACAAGGAACCAGGCGCAGGCAGGGTCCAAAGTATTCCACAGGGGGGAAAGGAAAGGAAATAGCAGATGATGTGTGAGCAGCAGATGATACTGGCGTGGTGCGAATACAAATGCAGCACTCGACTCAGGCCAGCCAAGGGACCAAGCAAAAAATTGAATCTACTTGAATCGCGCGCACGCAAGAAGTCCTGGGACGCAGCTTGTCGTCGGTCAACGCTCGGAGAGCCCCGCTTCCCAAACGGAACTAGTGCGGGGTGCAGCTGGAGAGAAGCATTCACACGCATTATCATATATTGTACAGCTCCTTGGGTGAATATAGCATGGGCTTTTCGGCAAGGAAAAAAAAAAAAAAGGAATATATATGTAAACATGTAGGGCTCGTAGTAATTCATGAATTAGCCTGTAAACTTCTTGATGCAAACGACCTAATGATCCGATAAATGATCGGCCTCTTCGGCACTACAGCTTTAGAATATCAGACAATCCTTCCATGTTTTCGGGGCTCGGACATGGATTGGAGATTTTTTAGTTATATTTCTTCTCATTTCTTCTCATTCCCTGCTGATCTTGTCGTCTCATCATATCCATCCATGACTCATTATAGCCGCTACCATAATTCGACAGCAACTCCAAATGCAGCACGAAGCCTCATTTTCGAATCATCTTTAGTAGGGGAGCAATCTTCGTCTTTTTACTCAGACCCACCCGATGCAATTGTCGACTGGAGCTGTTTTGTGCGAGGCTGTCTTTCTTGTTGGGTGTGGCCTTGTTGACAGAGCTATCAGCATTTTCGGCCTGTCTCGTTGGTGTCTCCGGTAGCTGCAATATATCCTGTTTGTTTGTCCCAGTAGCTTTAGAGGCCTGGGGTATTGCCAAAGTTGCGCTGTCCTGATTCGCTTGTTGTTGCGTGCCCGCTCCTTCGGGCACTGAATTTGTGTGCGTGGATGCTGGGTCTTCATATTCTGGCTTGTTGTCGTCATCCATGAACACTTTGTCGGACTTTTTTGGCCTTCCTCGCTTCTTCTTGACCTGGACCGCCGCCAAATTCTCATCCTTTGTTGATGATGCATCAACCACTTTTTTGGGACGCCCTCTTGGCTTCTTTGTGCTCGTGGGCTTTGCTTCTGGTTTCTCCTGATATGATCCATCATCCTCCTCTTCTTTTTCAGGCGCATAGTCATCGTCTGGTCTGATGGTCATGCTTGTGCTCCCGGGTGGAAACACCCCTCCCTGGGTTTCGTCGGGCTTTTCAGGGGTAGAACTTTTTGGTCTCTCAGGGGATAAAGGTTTGGCTGAAGGAGGATAACCTTCACGTGGGGTGTTGATGTTTGTTGCGCTCCCGCTTGACTTGACATTGATGCCACACTGTTGAAGAGGTTGAGTTGAGTATTGCCTCCTCTGGCTTGAAGCAAGCGCCGGCGGTGCGACGAGAAAGCATTCGTCTCTCTCAATTGAAAGAGTGGACACCGAAGCATTAGTCACGTCCATCTCGGATCGAATGCACCTTTTCTTGTTGAGATTCTGCGCCGTGGTGGGCTCATCGTCTGGACTTATATATCCTATATCATCCAGCTGTCGTCGCAAACCACGTGTGATCTTTGTGCTGGTGTTGTTTTCGGTATTCTTCTTTGTAGAGCGCTTGGGCTTTGCGGATTCTGGGCTACTCGGTACGTCCCATGGACTTTTTTCAACATGAGCCGCTGTATTCCCTACGCGCTCGAATCCTTGATCAAAAGATGCATAGTCCACAGCGTCACTTTCCCCTGTCAAATCTATAGCCCCGTGGTTCCCTGATTGTTGCCTGGCGGCATCTTGCTGTTCGGTGAAGACGCTGTTGAAAAGGCTTGGATCCGTGGACGCAGACTGGTGGTGGTCGACATCATGGGAAGACGCGCGGGTCTGCTCAGCATCATGGCGTGACACATGAGAGGCAGACTCAGCTTCGGATTCGTCCCCATCGGAGTCTGCGATGACTCTTGCCGTCATATCACCGTGGAAGTTCGTCCAAGATGAACATTATACTTGTACCGTTGTTTCCCTTGGTGGTAACGTTGAAGGCCTTGCACACGGATATCGGGACAACGCGCCTAGTGCCACGCTGGTGCACGTGACACCGTAGACAACTCCCGAGCTTTTCGGTAGTGAGCCAGAAAAACAAGAACAGATGGTGTTAATAGCGGCGTCTGTTAATTGACCCGCTGATCATGCGACTCATGGGTATCACCACGAAATCAAGTTCACATAGAGAAGGAGGATCGTGTGTTGTTGCCCAGGTTGAATCGGGTATATTAATCAATCTACATCTACTTGCTCCTAGGTATAACAGAGGGGCGACACGCTGGGCGAAGCCGTCGCCAACAACAAACCACAGAAACGCCATCGTGTTGAAGAATCTCGTCATTTGGGATCAGTATTTCCTTTCTTTGTGGTTTGCGTCTTGATTTGTTACGATGGGAAAATATCCGAAAGTATTTTCATCCCCAATCGGGAATGCGTGCTTAACGCATCTAATGTTGAATGCTCGCCAAAATCGCCTGCCCAATCCAGACCCTTGCCCTCAGTTTTTTTATAAACTTTTCGGGATGCAGTTAAAACACATCTTTTGTCATCACCCCATCCTGTAAACGCCGATGTTGAGATCGTCTCCGGCTCATTTAAAAACAAAGGAAATTTTTGTGACGAGAACAAAACATCGTCAAAAAATCAAAGAAAATTGTCGTGATTATTGCAAGCAGTAGTTTTCCTCCACAGGCCCGGCCACACCCTCGCGCGGTATCAGTCAAACCACTGGGATGAAAATTTCATTTGGCATATTTAGTGCGGTAGTGCTTGGCGGCGTTAACCATGTTGACGAGGGCCTCCTTGGTCTCCTTCCACTGACGCGTCTTAAGGCCGCAGTCAGGGTCGATCCAGAGCTGCTCAGGCTTGAGGAACTGAAGCATCTCCTCGATACGGTCACGGATCTCCTGCTCACTGGGAACACGAGGGGAGTGGATGTCGTAAACACCAGGTCCAATGTGTCGGGGATAAGCGGAGTCAACGAAGACGCGGAGCAGCTTGGCATCAGATTTGCTGTTCTCAATGGACAAGACGTCGGCATCGAGAGCGGCAATGGCGTGGAAGAAGTCCTGGAACTCGGAGTAGCAGAAGTGCGAGTGGATTTGAGTGGCATTCTCAACGCCAGCGGTGGACAGCTTGAAGGCGTTGACAGCCCACTCGAGGTAAGCGTCACGCTCCTTGCCAGAGCGGAGAGGAAGACCCTCACGAAGAGCAGGCTCGTCGACCTGGATAACGTCGACACCAGCCTTCTCGAGGTCAACGACCTCATCCCGAAGGGCAAGGGCAAGCTGCTGAGCCTGAACAGACTGGTGAACGTCGTCACGAGGGAATGACCAACGCAAGCAAGTGACGGGGCCGGTAAGCATACCCTTCATGGGCTTGCTGGAGACGGAGACGGCGTACTTGGATTCCTTGACAGTCATGGGGGCAGGTCGGGAGATGTCACCAACAATGATGGGGGGACGGACGCAGCGCGAACCATAAGACTGGACCCAGGCGTGGGTGGTGAAGGTGTAGCCGTTCAGGCGCTCACCAAAGTACTGAACCATGTCATTACGCTCAGGCTCACCGTGGACGAAGACGTCGAGGCCAAGCTCTTCCTGAATCTTGACGTTCTGCTTGATCTCCTCCTCAATGAACTTGTCGTACTGCTCCTGGGAGATCTCACCCTTGGTGAACTTGTTTCGCTGAACACGGATCTCGCAGGTCTGGGGGAACGACCCAATGGTGGTAGTGGGGAAGAGAGGAAGGTTGAGCTTCTTCTGCTGAGCAGCAATACGAGTAGTGAACTCGGACTGGCGCTGGTGGTCCTTCTCAGTGACCTTGGACTGGCGGTCCTTGACCTTGGGGTCGTTGGTGCGGGAAGAGGTGGCACGAGCCTGCATAGACTTGGCGTTGGCCTCGAGCTTCTCGCGGACGGAGGCAGGGCCGTCAGTCACGGCCTTGGCAATGATGGCAATCTCAACGGCCTTCTCAGAGGCGAAAGAGAACCAGTCGGCGACCTCAGGGTCGAGCTTCTTCTCGCTGGCAAGGGTGTGAGGGGTGTGGAGGAGAGAGCTGGAGGTGGCAACGATGACACGCTCCTTGCCGAGCTTCTGGACAGCGGACTCAACAGTCTCAATGGCACGCTTGAAGTTGGTCTTCCAGATGTTACGGCCATCGACGACACCAGCGGACAGAATGGTCTTGGAGCCAATGGCACCAGCAACGGTCTCGAGCTGCTCAGGGTTGCGAACGAGATCAATGTGAACGGCATAAATGTCCTTGGGGAGGAGATCCAAGTTGTGGACAATGTCACCAAAGTAGGTGGTGAAGACGAGCTTGGGGATCTTATCACCTAGGCCGATGAACTTCTCATAAGCGGGCTTGAAGGCAGCCTTGGTCTTGGCGGGGAGGTCGAAGACGAGAGTTGGCTCATCAATTTGGACAGTCTCGGCACCAGCCTCCTTGAGCTTGACAAGGAGCTGCTCGTAGACAGGCAGAAGCTTGTCGAGCAAGTCAATGGGGTCGACAGACTGGCCACGGTCGGCCTTGCCGAGGTGGAGGAAGCTCACAGGACCAACGAGGACGGGTCGGGTGGTGATGCCAGCCTCCTTAGCCTCGGTGAACTCGGCAACAGCCTTGGGGCTGTCTACCAGCTTGAAGGTTTGGTTGTCCTGGAGAGTGGGCTTGACGTAGTGGTAGTTGGAGTCAAACCACTTGACCATTTCCAGACTGGGGACGTCAATGGCCCCCTTCTGGTGGCCACGGCCCATGGCGAAATACTGATCGACAGTGTCGAGGCCATCCTTGGTGTATCGCTCAGGAACAGCCTGCACATCGAGTTAAACCATGATCGTGCGTGCAGCATCAGTTTGAGGAGAAATGCCAAACTTACACCGAAGTCCTGAATCTGGTGGAGAACATGGTCATACAGGGCGAAGTCGTTGCTGGGAATGATATCGACGCCAGCATCCTTCTGAATTTTCCAGTGAGCAAGACGCAGGCGCTTGGCCTCAGCGAGGAGGTCAGCTTGAGAGATCTTGCCACCCCAGTCTGACGTGGGAAGAGTTGTTAGAAGACCATGAGACTGTGACACGAATTGTTTTTTTTTTTTCAATCTCAAGATTGTAAGGGGGGTATGTGGCTTTACTTACAAGCCTCGGTGGCCTTCTTCAGGTCACGCAACACTCCCATGCGTGGGAACCCGAGAACCGCGGACTGAACCATTTTGGCGATTGGCTCCTAGACTCTCAGATGTGTGATTGGAAAAAGTCAAAGGTTCTATCTAGGGCACGAGACATGGCAAATGTTAGCTAAATAACGGCAAAGCATGGTGTCTGCACCAGCAGCGTGTTCGCAGATGGCACAGAGTGGGAGGAGGATAGGTATATGCTCACCAGTGAATACTGAGACTCGTGTATCACAGTGAATCGACTAGATTGAGACGACTCTCTGTGAAAGGGTATAAAGATGAGGTGGAATGAAGAGCCTAGAGGAGGGGTAAGGAAGAGGTAAACAGAACTGGCAGGGGAGGGGAAGAATTGGAAAGAAACGCAGCGCAGGACGGAATCCAACAGGTTGCGTGCTTGGCCGGCCCGACCGACAAGCGACAAAGCGTGAGGCCACTTTGAGCCAGAGAAAAAAAATGGCGCCGAAAGCGGGGGAAGGGGGGGAGGGTTGATTCGTTTCGGCGGCGGAGAGAACCCTTGGCCGTGTTTGGAGGGGCAACTGCTGCATGTGCACATCGCAAGGGGTTGATGGAGGGGCAGGACAGCACACAAATCATCATTAGAGCAATCAACGCAGCATGTCACCGGAGAGGGTGATGACAATGCTGCTCCTCCTGCCCGTCAGTTCCTCTGCTCCCGCTTTAGAATCAGCTACCTACCTGCAGATAAGTTCTATGCTGACAATGTCTTCACTGAGTCTGTGCGCTGCAGAGGCAGAAATGAGACCTAATAGAGAAGGAGCACCAAGACAGAATTTCTGAGTTGAGAAGGAAAAGGAAGGAAGGAATGAACTGCATCATGAAGACTTCCCGAAATCGACTGTTCCCGACAACCACCCAACCACACCGTGCTCTCTGTGAATATGCCCCCAGACTCTGTTTTCCCTCGGGCATGCTCCTGGCCATCATCTTTGGACAACGACACAAGAAAGCCGTCTCCGTTAACCAGAAGGTTTTCCGTGTCCAGCACCTCTTTCCTGAACTACGATACACGTCTGGGATAATTCGGAGTGCATTTTTTTCCCTTTCGCTTTGTTAAGCAAGAAGCCAATCATACCATTTGGAAGATACAGACTATGGGAAACATTCGGTCGCTTCATGCTTGAAAGACATGTTGTCTCTGTGGTGCTGCGGTTCACGTCAAGGACGACTGAAAAAATCGAGTTTCACGTCCATATTCAAAACGCCTCGAAAGAACCCCGTGGTAAATACCAGCGAATCTCAGATCGCAAAGGCACAATTGAAGAGTGAACAGGTCTCGCCGTTTGAGGGGCCCATTGAGTTATGCCATATATCCGGTAGTCATGCTGAAACGGAAGACGCCAGATTTTCTGCCGAATTGGCACGAGCAAACGCCTTTGAGGGTATCAAGGCAAGAATGATCAAGCATTTGTCGCAGGATGGTAGCTCAAGGCGACAGTCCAGAGTATCCATTGGGCACAGTGATGAGGAACTGGCAAGACGTGCCGAGGTTCGGCGCTTGAGACAGAAACGCATACAGGACGAGCTTGAGAGAGACAATGAGAACCAAGTACCGAGCATCGGATCAAATCACAGCACTCAACAGCTTGCCACGTTCATAGACCTGGGAAGCCCTCGCAGTGGCCCCAGGGACACTATTGAATTCAATTTCGATGACTGTGCTGTGGCATCCAGTCCAGACTCAGTCTTCTCTTCCTCTCCATGCTCGCAGACCTGTACAGCAACTTGCCCACCGAACGCGCAAACTGGCGACACTTGTTATAGCGCAGGGTGCAGTTTGCCACTGGAAACACAATCTGACACGGATGATATTCCATCTCGCACAAGTCCGCATCGAGATCCACTACCTAGGATAAAGCGCCACTCAATGGTGTCAATGCCAATATCACGCCGACCTTCAAGCTGTGAGCCTGGCTCGTCTCGGATGGAGAGAATTCTGGGATTTGAAAGCGATTTCAATATTCGACATGGATCGCACGCCTGGGACGATCAATCTGCATTGGGCGTGTGGCTCATCGCGCAAGGCATGAAGTCGAATGACTGTTCAGTTCCTCCAGCCGAGCAAAGTATACGCGCAGAATCTCCCCCAGCGCACCACCCCTCTTCGACGGCTAATGATATCGGTGGCGTAGATAGCATCATGGAGTCTTCGTTTTCTGTACCAGATGGAGCTAACAATGCAAAACCTCTACTCTCAGCCAACGTAGAACTTGAGAACACAGAACCTGGTTGTGCTAGTACCGAGGAGAATGGCCAGAATCAACCACGTTGCCCAGAATCAAATGCATTCACATCTGGAAAAGTCAAGGAAAAAGGATCATCGAGTTATCCCTCTGCAATGCCTAGTGTTGATTCAAGTCCCTCCCTCTCTGAAGCGCGTAGCTACGTTCTCAGCCAACAAGACATAGAGAACCTTGAGCTTTCCCCTATTCGTTGTACGTCAATGACTCTGTATAAGAAAGGCAGCTCACTGATAAGACAGTATAGGGTACGGAAGGCTGCCGACTTGGAAGGATTTAGGTCACTCCGAGGGGAAGAGTTCTTACGCAACAGCTGAGGAACAATTCCTTTCGAACATGGCCGATGATGGTGATATGCCAGAGCTTGTAGGCGCTTATATCTGTCAATCAGACAGCCCGGCACAGAGTTCAAGAAAACCTCGGCCGGCTGAGCAACAGGCCACAGCACCCGACCTCAATAAACCTTTGCCCACGCCGGGCCTTCGAGGAAGTCTTGAAGGTGAACCCAACATCCCCCCTAGTCAGTCTCGCGGTGTACGCGACGACGTATCTCAAGGGACACCGAAACGTGCATCACTCAAAGAAAGGCTACAAAAGTCATTATCTGGCCTTTCAAAACTAGGAGACAACAACATTGCAGAGTCAACAATACCCGAAGTCTCGTCAAATCGTCCATCACAAAAGCCCACGGTGCTTTCGTAGAAGCAGATCAAAGAGTCGGTATCAAAGAATGCCAAAAACAAAAAGGGTAACAGAAAACCACACGGCCAAATACACTTTGGGCGATTTGTCATGACGTCGTGCAGGAACAATACGCAGGTTCAACAGAGATCCAATGGTTTTGAAACTGGGTGATCTGGCCAAGCCGTTTGCTTCCATGATGGACTTTCCAAATATAAATACCCGGGCATTTCTAAGGAAACATGACTAATCGCTTGGTTTCCATTGAGCTGTCACACAGGCGCACAAGCCGTCCCTCGTCAAGGCTGGGGATTCGAACATGAACTACCGAAAGACTCACTTTTGCTTACGAGAACACAGTCACCCTTATACGACTAGCTAGCCTTGTGTGTATTAGTGAGAAGGATGAGTTCATTGCGAATATATTCTCTTAGCAAATAATGAGATTACTATCAGTTAATCTGGCTCTGTTTTATCTGTGACATACTGTTGAATGCCAGCGCCCACCGTTGCCTGCAGGAACCGTTGATGACTTGTCGTCAAATGCTTCTCATCATATGCACGATTCGTTTCGTCTACTATCAGAGCATCTAGCTTCTGTTCCATCCTCCAATACTCTCAAGCAGGACGGCCGTTGTCCCCAATCTCCGACGTCCCCAGCTGCTCCTTTTCAGTCTTCTCCCTGGCCTCCTCATCCTTCATCTTTCGCAACGCAATGCAGGACTGGGACCGATCCCGAATCGCCTGTCCCTTCCAAAGGAAAATAAAAGGGATGACGCTCATGGCGGCGCTGAGGCCTCCCAGAACCGCACACGCACCCGAGATGCCCAACTTGTCAAACATGGTCTTTGTCGCCAACGGTAGCACGACGGCTAGCACGGAGCGAGACGTCGAAGCAGCTGCATTAGCGGAGGCTGCGTATATTTCATACGCATCAGTAAGATAGTTAAGCAGCGTCATAAAGATAAGCTGGAACCCCATTCCGAACGGCAGACCCGCCAGCATAGGCACCGTGAAGGGGACAGAGGCATAGGCTGTGAAGCCTGGCCAGAAAAGAGATATCACGAAGAGGGGACCGCCGATGGTGGCGAGCGGGACACGTCGATATTCATCGCTCTGCGTCCACTTTGCGTTGCGGGAGGCCGCTTTTGCGACGTAATTGTCCCAAGACCAGAACGAGGCCATGGTCAGACAGGCGCCTGCCGCGATCGGCAAGTAGCAGAGGCCTGTCATGCCGGGGGAGAGGCCGTAGTGATAGAGGAAGATGATAGGGAAGGCCTGGAAGGATACGTAAAAGAGGGCGTAGACGAAGGCGAGGTAGGCGCATGTGGCGGCGACGATGGGTTCAAAAAAGAGCATTCGGAGGGGGCGAGTCAGAACCTTGGTTACGAGTTGGGTGAGGTCGATGGCTTTGTGGAGGTCTCGTGGGGCGACGATGTTGGGGGAGTGGCCTTGCTGGCGGAGGAGACGGGCTCGTTGGGCCAGGAGAATGGGGTGGTAGGTTTCTGGGAGGAAGAGGAGCATGATGAACGTGGCGGAGGCGCAGATGAGGGCGATCCAGAAGGCCCAGCGCCAGCCGATGGTTGGTGAGGCGAAGCCTGAGACGATTGGGCCAAAGAGGGGTCCGAAGACGGTGGTCTGGAGTTTGTTAGCTTTCATATACAAACTTATATATATGTGTGTGTGTGTGTGTAGATAAAAGATGTGTGATTGTGCTGATGAGGAATCAGAGATGGGGAGAGCACAAAAGACGGCTTGGGGGAGGTATCGAGGGCCGACAACATACCACCAGATAAGCAGAATAGGCTTTCCCTCTTGTGCGAGCATCGCCATATACATCAGCCAATATACCGACCGCGACAGCGATCGGCGCGCTTGCAAACACCCCACAGCAAAGTCGAAAGCCCAGCAGCGACGACCACGTCGGAGAAAGGGCACACGCCATGGTGAAGATGGAGAATGCGGCGAAAGTGACGGTTGTGAGGAGTTTTCGGCCAAACTCCTCACTCAGTGGCGCCCATATCACGGGGCCGAAGACATAGCCCAGGAGGAAGATGGAGATAGGGAGGACTTTTTGCTCTTGAGACACGAGCCCGAATTCATCTGTCATTTGGGGAATAGCCATGCATGGCAGGGCGGAGCCCATTGTTGAGTTGATGACGAGCATGCATATAACGGCGAGGGTGTACGACTTCTTGAACTGTTTGAGGGGGTGTTAGAGGTGTTTTATGGATGTTCTGAGAGCAGGAGAAAACTCGAGGATGACTGACAAAGGACCAGTTGTGTGGGTTCTCAGGGTCATTGACTTCCCAGCTTACGACGATGTAGCTGTCATTGTTTCGAGATGCTGGCTGAATGGCATTCAGGGGACTTGTAGTCGAGGGCTTGTTGGCAGGATGGCTTCTTGTGTGGGAGGGTTGGCCGCCATGAGAAGCGGTGGCACTACTTGCTCGGGCGCTATCTGGGATCTTTATTCCTGTGTTCCAGTTGGAAGTCGTCTTCTTGGCTTGGAAAGCAGCGATGGTTGTGGCATTGAAGCAAGTTTGAGGAAGTTTTGAGGCAGCCGTACCATGTGGAGGATGCTTAGAGACCAGACACGTTTCATTGGACTGATTTCCAGCCATGATGATGAGGCCTTAATGAATTGGGCACAAAATAAGATACTTTTTGCCTTTGTTTCAACTGGCGATTCATCAAAAGCATTGCCACAAATGTGCTTTGAGAGTTCAGAACCTTGGTAGATCGGGTTCGTCAAGTTGATAAAAAGATCACAGTATGTATCATCAGTAGGTGTTGACTGAAAGGATGGATTTCGAATGACAGCATTGGCGCGATGGAAGAGGCGCAACCAAGTTAGAACCAGTGAATGCTCGACCCGACTTGTGTCAGAAGATGGCTGGCAGCTTGGTACAACGATGTCAGTAAAATTAACTAATTTGGGGACCTTGCTGTATAATATCGGGATCGTCGCCTGAGAAAAATACCAAGTCCGACCTTGTCCCCCACACACAACATGAGCCAAATTGCCCAATGCGAGTTTGGCCTTCCATTGTACCTGGCATGCAGAGGCATCACATCATCGCAGTTGCGAAATGCAAAGGGGCGACTCGAGGTGCCCGAACCGAAGTGGTGAGACATGCTGAACGGCAGCACCATGTCCCATGTCACCACGCAACGAGCAAGATGCAATCTGCAATCTGCGGACTGCGGGCGCCAAATCTCTTGAGCTTATGGATGGGATTTTCGATTGCCGTTATGACGTGTCTCCTTTCCCCAGAAGATTTCCTGCGGAGCTCGGTAGTCTCAGATCCCTCGTGCCAGATGTCTGGTATGCAAATCGTCTTTTGCTAGGGAGACAAATGGGGAGTAGGTTGGCGGCTCATACACACAAAATGCGTCTTCAGGCGGGGACGACTGACGGCGAGAACGAAATCCGAAGAAAGAAATACTTTACTTTTGACGTGGCTATATTTTTTCCTTTATCCTTGATCTTCTTCCTCTCTATGTCTCGAGGTTGATTTGCCTTCCGAATCTTGCGTAGAGCTCGACCTTGAGCTGTTGCATCTCCTCGCGCACCGTGCTCATCTTCTCTTCCAATTCGCTCGTCTCGTCTTCTATTCTTGTCGTGGCTGTCTCCAGCATCTCTTGTGCTTGCTCTAGTGGAATGTGAAAAAATGCATCGCCGATTCTGTATCTGTCGTGACAAAAACTGATTAACGCAAGGCTCCGCGGGGCAGAATTGATCAAACTGGGATAATATACTGAATCTTCTCGTCCTCGTCTGCAAGCTCTAATTCGGTCGACAAATCGTCCAGTTCTTCCTTCTCCTTCTGCAAGAAAGTATCAGCTTTATCAGTGCCTAATCTCGTGATGCAAGGTCAGAGAGAAGCGGTTTCCTCTCCTGTCCGGATGCTTACACTCTTCCCCTTAAGCTGCTCTTCTAGGGCCAGCTCCCTTTGATGCAGACGACTGAACTTGTTGATCTTATCCTGGTCTTCTCGTCGAACTTCCACTTCATCGCCGGCTGCCTGCTCATCCTCTTTGGATAGCTGCGCAAATGTGTCAGCAGGTGCTGGTAAAAGGCTCGGCCCACGATGTAGTTCAGGGGCAAGAGACACAAAGCCGGGTGCGTATTCGATCTTACCATGCGACGCTGCATTAATGATGCCATTGCGAAGGAGGGAAGACTTGATTTGCAAAATATTTCGACAGTAAAGGAAAATCATTTTCGCACCCAGTGACCCCTCTATATGTATTACTGCTACTTGTCACGCCCACAAGAAGAGCTTCGAGTTTCTGGTGGGGCACTGTGTATCTTGACAGTCAGCAATGGACAATCACACTGTACTCTACATATGGCCGTGACAACACAGAACGCCCCAAAGACGTCGCAACTCCACGCGCTGTTCAACGACGCGTCTAACAATTGCTTCGCCTTGCACAGCGCGTTGATTCCTAGAAACGATTGCTTTCAGCCTCAGTCTATCATGGCTATTGGCAAGAAGGCCTATCCGAGGGCCACTGTCAAGAAAATTATCAAAGCGCATTCGAATATGGCTATCAAGAAGAGTGCAGATGTCACTGTGCGTGCCAACGTGTCCCGCAACGATATACGACACTGACGAAATCGATAGATTTTCTTGAATTATGTACTTTTCATGGAGACGTATGCTTCCCTCCTTGCAGCCCATATATATACATGGCATCAACATGTAATAAATACAATATTGACCGTGGAACAGTCTTGTGAAAGAAGCCGCCATCTACGCGAAGCAGTCTGGTGAACGAGGATTGACGGCCAGGAGTGTGAACAAAGTTACTCGAGTAAGCGCACTCAGCACACATACAATCTCCATGACAGTTCAGGAGAACTAATCAAGCCGTGTAGGATACCCTGGCCAAATTCAAGGGCTGAAGAAGCAGCGTTGATACAGGATCCGATGACTAAACAACAGAACCAGGCAAGGAACTCATCTTGATCGTGGAGGTCATATATATGCACGCAGAAAAACCTGTTCAGACGGGACAGCCGCAATTGCATGGGCCTGTGAACAAGCCGTGGCCTTGGTATCGCTACAAGCATATATTCAACAGTTACATGATGCACGCCACGTTCTTGATTGGGCGCATCGAAGTGCTGGACCTGGTACACGGGAGACGGAGGCGTGGAACAGATCGATTAACTTGGCGCCGTTTGCCCCAACCTCGAAGGCTGTTTTGAGCGGCGGTGGATTGGATGGGCACGAGACTACCAGCAGTAGCAAGCAAATAGATGGAGCTACTTGCCCTGTGTGCGCAGAGACGCAAGGTGGAAAGAGATGATGAACAGACGATAGTAACGATGGACTAGTAAACAATCGATCCAATTGAGACGCTTTTGACGCTTGTGACGCTTGTGACGCTTGTGACGCTTGTGGGCACATTGTCTTGTCCACCAAGCTGGCCCTCACTCAGAGCAGTGATTCTGCCTGTTTCTACGGAGTAGAAGTGGGCAGCTGGGGTCGCGCCGCACAGCTCATCCTCCCAGCTGGCTGTGCAGGGGGGGGGAGGGCAACCTCCCGCACCCTGTGAACCCTACCAGCTTCATGCTTCCTGTTATAACCAACACTTTCTCCGTCTCGCTCTACCTGATCCCCTCTTTGGTCCATCAACCCTCTTAATCTTTGAACTCTACCTCCAGGTCGACTGCCACCATCCGCACACTAATCAACACGACAAAACCGTGACAGCTCAATCACAGCCAGCTTCGCCTGACGAGCCCTGCCTTTCCAACAGCACCACAACTTTCCCCACTCGTTATAGTAGACAAGTATCAGAAATGGCTGCAGCTGCGACCCAATCCGCCCCCAAGGGATCCAAGAGTAAGCGTGCCAGCGCCATTGAACGCGTCAATTCACCTGCCCCTAGTGTTGGCTCTGGTGCTGCTGCCGATTCGCAAGACGAGGGCTACGATAACCCGTACATCAAGGAGCTTCAGAAGTACACAAATCCCCTAGTTCTTCCTACAGAATGAAGCTACATGTAGCTGACAGTAAATAAACAGGAATGTCCGCAACTTGAACAAGAAAATTGTAGGTCACTATTGGGTGCTCAGCGACAAGGGCCTCCCCTGAGCGGCCGCCTACAACAAGGGGGCGAGCCATGTTTGCTAACTGGGCGTTCTTATAGACCAATGCTTCGAAAACCGACTCCCTCCTTCGCCAGCATGCTGGCAAGTCCCTCGACGAATTGGTTGCTTCCAAGGTGATCAATGCCGACCAAAAGGCCCAGATCGAGAAGAAGCCTGCTTTGCAGGCTCAGTTGGCTCAGACGGAGGAGCAGTTGGCGCAATACCAGAAACTCCATGAGCAGTACCGCTCACGTGCCGCAGCAGAGAAGGCCGAGTGGGAAAAGTCTCTTGGCCAAGTGAAGGAAGATGCCGTTAGCGAAGCCAAGGCCGGCTTCCATCAGTCCATGAAGGACAATTTTCTGGCCTTGTCGCAATTCTTGAGGCTCGCAGCTTACCGTCGCGAGGAAGCTAACGATCCCGAGTCGGACGAAAGCCAAGCTATTGAGGGAGTGCTTCTTGCCATCTACGCGGGCGATGACAGTGCTGTTTCCTCTATGCTGAAGCTCGTGCAGGGGACGGATGACAAAGTATTGAGTGTCCCTGGCGAAGAGCTGCAAACGACTTGTGAGTATTTCGATTGATCTGAAACTTTCTCATCCACTCGAGAAACTTTCACTGACACGACCCCAAGATTCTGTCGTCAAAACTCTCGCTGAGAACTACAAGACCCCATTGTACAGCGGAGCCGCCCAGAAACTTGAAGGGGCGTCGCCTGAGGCCGCTGCTGCCACCGAGGTTGCTGCTGGCGATGCGTCTACAACGGGTGAACAAGCTGTTTCGGAACCTACCGGACAGGGACTTGCTCATGCCAGTGTCGCTGATGATCCTGCCAACGCTGTAGCTGAACCCCAATGGGATACCGAGAATGGTCTTTCGGCTTCGCAGGAGTGGGTGGAAGTAAAGGTGCCGCATGATCCATCGGAAACCGAGACTGGGCTTAATGACACTCCTTCTGCGGGTGATGTCACTCAGTCGCAGTCTTGGGCGGATGACCAGCCCGAGCCGGTCAAACAGGTTAGCTTGTTTTTTTATTCTTCCGAGACATCTTTTTTCTTCTTCTTTTTCCGACAACGGTTCCCAGCGTGGCCAGCGCAGCTAACTTCAGGGACTACAGGCCACCCCCGCTGGCTCCGGCGATGGGTTCCATCCGGTTCAGCGCAACAAGAGCCGTCAGGAACGCGAGGGCAATGGTACCTGGCGAGGCCGTGGACGAGGAGAGCACCGTGGCCGTGGTGGCCATCGCGGAGACGGTCGTGGGCGAGGCCGTGGGCGCGGCGGAATGCCCTCCCGACCTCGCCGAAATGAGGAGTCGTCTTAATTTCCTCGCGAACAAAATGTTTGTGCCATATTTTGAGTCTTTGGTTGCAATCATAGCAAATGGCAATCTGTACATCATGTCATGGTGGCGTTCGGCGGGTTTTTGGCCGGTTTTGGGGGAACAGGGCAGACAGTGGACATTGGGACATCGCATCGCATCGCATTTGGACTCTCTGAGCGCAATCACCCTAGCTATCAGATTGGTGTTTCACAGCAGTGGCTGCGGCGTGCTCGGAAATTTGGCATCGCCTACGGAAAGGAGATGTTTGTGTAGGTAGAATCCCTCGTGAAGGGGTCGGCTTGGGCTTGTATCAACAGAATAGAAAAAGCATATGAGAATGACACGACGGCCATGACGATATCTTAACTCGATCCTCTCTTAGCCTAGGGCTCCAAAGCTGCCATTGACTTGCCCATGCGAGTTGCTTGCTTGGTTCTAGGATTATGGGGAGCTCGGGCAGTGGTTCTGCTCGTATGCATCAATTGAGCGGTTCAGCCTCGCAGGTGATCTGACCGTTTCCACAAGAACCCTTATCGGAGCTCGATCTGTGGGCGAGACAGCTCTTATCGGGGCCGCGGACGTCAGCCTTGACTATGTAGAAATGGGCGGTGCTAAAAAGGACAGGTGGACGGAAAGTGACAAGTGGGGTTGTCATGATATTATAACAGGCCGTCGCAGAGGCCACATCAACCTTTTTGAAGTCACAGTGGCCCTAACCTTGAATCTCCGCCGACCACACGAGTTTGTGAGCAAACTAACCTTAACCTTGGCCCTATTTGGCGCTCAAACGTCTTCCCGTTTATTTTTATTCTTCCTTTCTTCATTTTGTTCTTTTGTGGACTCTCCCCTTCGGCGCATTGCACGAGCGAAAGCAGATTGACCGGCGGCTACACACCGAGTGTTGATGCGTCGCTGAATTATTTGGAGCAGTTCTCTGCAAATCACCCGCCCTACATGGCATCTTCACCGCTATCACCATTGAAGATGCTCCTCGGAGCCATCTTTCTCTTCTCCGCCAATGTTTTCGCGGCGGCGGCTGTGCTCGGCGTCGACCTGGGCACCGAGTTTATCAAAGCTGCCTTGGTGAAGCCAGGTATTCCACTCGAGATTGTCCTGACCAAAGATTCTCGACGAAAAGAAACTTCTGCCGTCGCATTTAAGCCCTCCAAGTCGGGCCCCAAGGCGGGCCAGTTCCCCGAACGATTATATGGTGCGGATGCCATGGCAATCGCCGCGCGATTCCCTGGCGAAGTCTACCCGAACCTGAAGACGCTCCTCGGTCTCCCCATTGACAATACCGCTGTAAAAGAATATGCTTCTAGACATCCGGCACTTCAATTGAAGGCTCATGCCACCCGCAACACCGCTGCTTTCAAGTCAGGTGCATTCACGCCGGAAGAGGATGCCTGGATGGTCGAGGAACTGTTGGCTATGGAGCTCCAGAGTGTGCAGAAGAACGCAGAAGCTACGGCCGGCGATGGTTCGTCGGTTCGTTCCATCGTCCTGACTGTTCCTCCTTTCTACACGGTGGAGGAAAAGAGGGCTGTCCAGTTGGCGGCCGAGTTGGCTGGCCTCAAGGTTTTGAGTCTGGTCAGTGATGGACTGGCTGTGGGCTTGAACTACGCTACCAGCCGACAGTTCCCCAACATCAACGCAGGTGAGAAGCCGGAATATCATCTTATTTTCGACATGGGTGCTGGGTCTACCAGCGCCTCCGTAATACGATTCCAGAGCCGCACCCTCAAGGATATCGGAAAGTTCAACAAGACTGTGCAAGAGGTTCATGTTCTGGGCAGCGGTTGGGACAGAACTCTGGGCGGTGTTTCACTCAACTACTTGATCATGGACGATATGGTGTCTCAATTCATCGAATCCAAGGAGGCTCAAAAGATCTCTGCCACCGCCGATGGGTTCAAGGCACATGGACGTGCCATGGCAAAGATTGGCAAGGAAGCCGAGCGAGTTCGACATGTCTTGAGCGCCAACCAGAATACGCAAGCAAGCTTTGAGGGTCTTTACGAGGATGTCGACTTCAAATACAAGGTTACACGTGCTGAGTTTGAGACCATGGCTGAGGGCCATGCCGAAAGAATAGGCGCCGTTATCAACGACGCCATCAAGATGTCTGGCCTTGATCCAAGTGAGCTGGCCTCGGTCATTCTGCATGGAGGTGCCACGCGCACACCGTTTGTGCAGAAGGCTCTAGAGAAGGCTGTTGGCTCTTCGGACAAGCTTCGATCCAACGTCAACTCGGACGAGGCTGCCGTGTTCGGAGCTGGTTTCCGTGCTGCCGAGCTCAGTCCCAGCTTCCGCGTCAAGGAGATCAGAATCTCCGAGGGCCCCATGTACGCTTCCGGCTTAAAACGAGCGAACAGCAAAAAGCCACAGCGACAGCGTCTGTGGACTGCCAGCTCACCTCTCGGCGGAGTTCCCAAGGAGATGACCTTCAACGACCAGGAAGATTTCGCTCTTATTTTCTATCAGCAGGTTGGCTCCGAGGACCGAGAGACTGCGTCCTTGGTGACCAAGAACCTAACTGCGACTGTGGCTGCCATGAAGGAGAAGTATCCTTCTTGCATAGAATCCGAGATTGTCTTCAAGCTTGGTGTCAAGCTGAGTGCGGAGAATGGCGAAGTCCGGGTGGCAAGGGCTGCAATCGAGTGCGAAGCTGAAGTGACCGTCACGGAGCGCCTTGTTGATGGCGTTAAGAACCTCTTTGGGTTTGGTGGCAAGAAAGACCAACAGCCACTCAATGGTGACAGCGAAAAGGTCGACGCAAATCAGTCTGAGGGCTCTGAGGAAGCTGTGAAGGAGGATACCAAGTCGTCCGCCACGTCTGCCGGCTCTAAACCTGCGACCTCTTCCAGCTTCTCGGAATCAGGGACGCCTACTGAAGAGACCAAGGAGGTCAAGAAGAAGCAGATTGTTTCCATCCCAGTCGAGACCGAATTGGAAAAGGCTGGCGTACCAGGACTGTCAAAGGCTGAATTGACCAAGGCTAAAGATAGACTGAAGGCTTTTGCAGCCTCTGACAAGGCCCGATTGCAGCGTGAGGAAGCTCTTAACCAGCTCGAAGGATACACGTACAAGATCCGAGATCTTCTCGAATCAGAAAGCTTCATCGCTTCGTCTACCCAGAAGGAGCGTACTGCATTAGCTGAGAAGGCCAGCGAAATTGGTGACTGGCTGAACGAGGACGGCGCCGAAGCCACCAAGGAAGCCCTCAAGGCCAAGCTCAAGATTCTCCAGGACATTGTTGTCCCTGTCCAGACCAGGATTGAGGAAGCCGAGAAGCGGCCGGCCAAGATCACTTCGCTCAGGGACGTTTTGAAGCGAACCGGCGACTACATCGACGGAATCCACAAGCAGATTGCGGAGCATGAGGAGTGGCAAGTTACAGCCTCTGCTGCAAGCGCCAGCGGATCGGCACCCACTTCGGCCTCTTCAGAGACATCAACGGGCGAGTTTGACGACCTCGAGGATGATGACGCAGCCCAGGCCACCAAGAAGGGTGGAAAGGCGGAAAAGGAGCCCGCTGGTTCCGTGCCCCCTCTGTTCTCAAAGGAAGAGCTTAAGGAATTAGAGACGCTTCGCAAGTCGACCGAAGATTGGTTAAAAGACATGGAGGAAAAGCAAGGCAAACTGGCCGAAACCGCCAACCCCATCCTCCTTGTCAAGGATCTCACAGAAAAGACGCGCAAGCTTGACAAGGTCCGTATGGACTTGGCACTCAAGGCTGTCCGCAACTTTGACAGCAAGGCCAAGAAGGCCAGCAGGAATGGAAAGGAGAAGGATAAGTCAAAGAACAGCGGTGATGCAGAGAAGCCCACTGGTGGAGAGCGCATCACCCCGGAGCAAATGGAAGAGTTGCTCAAGAAAGTCAAGGAGATGGAGGAGAAACAAAAATTTGGAAAAGAGGCGGCAGACAAGGAGGCGGATCAGAAGGGGCTGGGGAAAAGTCCAGCCATGACGAGTTGTAGACTGGGAGATGTCAAGTATCATGATGGCAATATGTATATATGTACAAGAGGCAGAGAAAGCATGAATAAACTACAAAGCTTTAGATCATCGAGATGGCAGTTTTTTTTTTTTTTTTTTTTTTTTCAGGACTACCGTGGTACAGCGCTGACCCCAAGATTATGGAGGTGAAACCGCGTTGGAAGAACGTGTTCGGAAGATCAGAGATCGTAGTGTGAAGTTACCCGGGTTTGGTATCACCTCTTCTCGATTGCTGCCGATGTGGTAGCACGCCAGGCAATTAATTACGCATTCGGGAACCATGGCCCAACCCGCCTACGCAGTACAAGCCTCTCACAAGCGTCAATAGTGCTTTATATGGAACAAGATAATCGCAGTAGTCCATGTGTGTGTGTAAGTAAGTACTGGTACTGGAGTACGTGCATCCATGGCAGCTGCCACCGGCTGTGAGTGACTCGAGTTCTTGGCCGCAACTGTTGGCCCGTCCGATAGAGTCACAGCTGTTGAGCTCAAGGTCATTGTGCTCGTGCCCATTCTTCTTACTGTTTCATCGTCAAACGCTCACTATTCCACCTTTTTGGGTCAATCGCCGAATCTTCAGCTCGCATATCCAGATCCAGTTTCCCGCAGTCATTTCTGTAGCCCGCAGGTCACACACTCATTGACTCTGTCTTTCGTTGTGATAAAGAGGAAGAAGAAGAAGAAGAAGAAGAAGAAGAAGACAAGTACGCTCCTTTTGTCCTTGAGACGCTTTTGAAAAGCAGCCCTTTCCCCCCTCAACACCATGAAGACGTTTCCCATCCTCGCCGCCACCCTCGTCGCCCACGTCTTCGGCGCCGCGGTGCCAGCACACGTCCCCTCGAAGCGCAGTTTCTCTCTGGAAGCGAGGCCCAAGAATGATCAGCGGCGAGATTTTGCCTCTGACTGGGCTGCTGCCCATGGCCGCTGGGGGAGCAGCGCTTCCAAGGCTTTTCTGGGCAACAGTGCTCTCGCTGAAGGTGGTGAGTCTCCAACTGACACATTGACCATCACGAGACGCATGGGGACTAACTTGTTTTGCTATTCTGCTGGGTGAAAAAAAAAAAAAAGAGGGCAGTGCTGGAGCCAGACCCATTGTTCATGACCAGGCTTACATCACCGAGGTCGAGTTTGGGACGCCTCCTCAGAAATTAAAGATGATCTTGGACACGGGGTCGTCCGATGTGTTAGTATATGCTTCCCAGCTGGTCACCCAATTCAATGTTGAGGATTATGAAACAGGCGTGCTGATGTTCATCCGTGCCAGCTGGGTCCAATCGTCCGATACAATCTACCGCGTCAACGACCAAGGCCCCTGGGCACCGCGATATAAGCCAGATTCGTCCAAGACAGCTAAGCGCATCGACAAGGCCGTTTGGGGTGTTGAATACCGTGAGATTTCCATGCCGTCCTCTAAATGTCGCGCATTTGAAAATGGAAAATAGCGTCTTGTTGGACAAAACTCCCGCTAACAAACGGCTACCTGCAGTTGACGGAACCACAGCCACAGGCATCGTGTACCATGACACCCTCCTCCTAGGCGGCTTCCGCGTCCCCAACGCAACGATCGAATCCGCGCAGATCATGGCTCCGCGGTTCGAAACCGATCTCGCCATCAGCGGCATCATGGGCCTCGCCAAACGCCTCCCCAATAATATCACCCCCCCTACGCCGTCCTTCCTCTCCATCCTCCGGCCGCATCTTCACAGGCCCATCTTCACGGTCGACTTGCGCAGAAACGCCCCCAGCCGCTTCGACTTTGGGTACATCAACGAGTCTATCCCCTCAGATAACATGACCTGGCTGGCGTCTCGATCCGACAGCCCCCACTGGGACATCGACCTCGACCTCACGGCCTGGAAGGACGACCACCCCATGTGGATGTACCACCGCTTCCAAGCCACCATCGACACAGGCACATCCCTCATGTTCCTGCCCGACCCCCTCGCCAGCAGATACTGGCTCTCCGTTCCCGGCGTCCAAAGCAGTGCCTCCCCCCTCTCCAAAGCATACATGTTCCCCTGTTCGCAGGCCGACTCCCTCCCCGATCTCCTCTTCAAGCTCCCCTCCACAGAGCACGTCCTCCGCATCCCAGGCACATATCTCAACTACGGACCCATCGATTCCGATCCGTCCTTGTGTTGGGGCGGCATGCAAAGTGCCCAGGACATGGACGTGACTGTTCTGGGGGACGTGATGCTCAAGGCCATCTTTGTCGCGTTTGACGTGGACAAGAACAGAATTGGCCTGGCCAATAAGAAACTCGACGATATGTGAAAAAATGAGTCATGACGTATATTTTTTTTGAGATAATTTTCTTGCCCACCTACTATTGAAGTAATCAGCTAGTTAGTCAGCATATGGTCGGATGGTTGGCTGCCTGCCTGGCGGGGAAAAAAAAACGAGTTGACTTTTTCGTTGTCCGGCTCTGTTCCTGTACATTTCATCACACCTTCTTTTCCTGTTTACGGAACTGCTGCGCCGAAATCAGAAGTGCGCGAGAGCCCCCCGGTTACTAGTTAGGCATTAGCTTTGTATATACAAGTGCCCATGCCGCAGCAATTGCCATACAATTGTAAAATGCCTTGTGGCTGTATAAGCTTTGCGCCATTTCCCAAACATGTGCTAGAACAAGGGCACTCACTGACTACTGGTTCAAAGAGAAATGAACAAGACGATTAACCACAACCACAGGCGGCAAAAACAGACTGCAATGCAACGCAGAAAGCAACGAGGCCAGCATAGGGACAGACACACAAAAACTCGGGGCAGCAACGGGGAATTGAAGCACAACCATCGGTCTCGTCGTGATATATACAAGTTCAGAAAAGTCATTGGCCTTGATCGACGTGGTTTCAAAAAAACACCCCAGGAAAAAAAAAACAAGCAGCCCTTGTTGCCCGCCCTCTCCGTCCACTCAACCTGATTTCACGCCATGTATCCCATCTCATTCGTCGACCTTGCCGCTCAAGTCCTCCCTACGAAGTCCGTGCTGCAAAAAAAGGCAGCAAGAACATATTATTGTCGTCTTTCCCCCTTCCCAAATCTAGATATTAAAAAAGAGTTGTATGATTCGCAAGTTGTTCACACGGGGTTGAAACACAGCCCCACAGAGAGTTCGAGGTCCTTTAGGCGCGATGTTGTCGGGGAAACAACGACTCATGTTAAGTGAAAGGTGATCAATAGCAGTAAGAAGCCGAAATTGTGAATACTTCAGCTTTGGGTGTAGCTGGTAGTTTGCACGTGTGCAATCTGGTTCCGTTATGCCGTATGTAAGTTATAAAAAAAAACGCCAGGGATCGTTTCGTCAAAAACCGGTTGTGAGTGACGAGCGTAGTAAAAGAAAATTAATGGTCAGGGAGCAGTTGTATAGTATTTGCGCATCCGTGGTGTCCCTACCCAATGCAACGAGG
Source organism: Epichloe bromicola (assembly GCA_023658445.1). NCBI lineage: Eukaryota > Fungi > Ascomycota > Sordariomycetes > Hypocreales > Clavicipitaceae > Epichloe > Epichloe bromicola. The sequence continues at coordinate 5,411,877 of CP098268.1, forward strand.
GGGAAAAATAAAGCGAGGACAAATTTCAAGTACCGCGAAGTGACATTGTCGCCCGATAGAATTGATGCTGCCGGGTGCGGGGTCAGGGACTGAAGCTCCGCAAGCCACGCAACATTGCATTCAAGCTTGCCACCAACAAGGCACAGTGCAGTGTGATTCGGGTAAACATGACGAGAGCCCGAAGAGTCATCGACAGCCTCTGCGGCAAGGTAGCTGGCGAGACGCCAGAGGCACAAGGGGCGTGTAATTATTGTGTCTACTGTTCGGCGTCACCATCTAATTTTCGTAGACAAAGCGACACAACAAGTCAGCGGGAGGAGTCGTCGAGGTCAGCGTGGGTCACGAGATGATAGTCACCTTCGCTGGCCCCAGGCGTTGGGGGCATGTTGGCAGAGCTGGGTGCTTGTCGAGGCGCGCGAGCGGTGCCTGGTCGCGACTTGTTGGACTCGTCTTTGGGTGGAGGTGGGGGAGGACCGCCGGGTGCTTGGGGTCTCGTAGCGGGCTGCTTTACCCCTTTGTTGCGATGAAGACGTTCCTCCATGTCACGGATGCGAGCTTCGAGTTCGGCAAGCTCTTGGGTGGTCTTGCCGACATTTTCGCGTCTGCAGCAGAAAGCGGGGGTCAGTCTGACTGACTTTGATACGTTGGGCTGTGACGGAAGGGAGGGGGGCTCAGTAGCTAGGTACGCGAGGAGCACCAACCTCTCTTTTACTTGCTGGTCAAGATCGGAAACTGAGTTGTCGATGCGGAAGATGTCCACCAGCTCTTGGGAGAAGGAGCGGGCAACAGTTCTTGAAAAGAGAAGCCAAAGGTTAGCTGGCTAGGTGGCCCCAAGAGTAAGCGCGAGAGCTTCATCTCTCCTGTATGAACAGACTGATGCCGTCCCATGCCAGGTCGGACCGCATGGCCAAAGGACAATCGGCACGCACGGCAAGTGGGCAGGATTGTACGTACGACAAGGGTCGGCGTCCGCTGGGGACCCAGTCACGATCAAGCTCAGCGTCAGTCATTTTGATGATGAGATTGTTGTTGTCGAGTAGACGATTTGATGGGCGATGGCGGTGTGGGCAGCAGTAAGTGATGTAGTAGTAGTGGGCGGTGGTGGCAAGCAACGCAACGCAACGCGACGCGACGCAACACAATCCAACGGCGGCAATGCTGGAGAGATATAAGACGGTGGAAGTCTGGGGGATGGAGATGCAAGCGTCGAGACCCGGGGGGGTAACGAGAGGCGAAAGAGATATAACGAACTGGCGAGATGCAGAAGCGAGGATGGAAAAGGGAGGGAGGAAGAAAGAGAAGGGACTGGGAGCGGGACTGGCACTGGCACGGGGTAGATACATGGAATGCTCCCGAAGTGAGGGTGAGTACAGTGAGCACCGAGCACCACCAGACCAGGAAGCACCAGACTTGGTTCGGAGTGAGTGACAAGACAGCGGCTTGTTGGCCTTGCTTGCCCTGGGCTTGGCTTGCCATTTTTGCCGCGAATGAGAGAAATGGTGGGTCCCCCCATTCGAAAGATGCACGCGTGCGGCAGTCAGGCAGTCGCAAGCACTTTACAGTTGCCGTTCCTGTCCCGGTGCCCCTGGCGTCTGTCTCCCTTTAGCGGATTCCTGAGGACCCAAGGGGTGGTGGGTGGTGGGGTGGTCCTAGGCAAGTGCCAGACAATACGATGATTGGTTTAAAATAAAAAAAAATAAAAAATAAAAAGGGGGGTTCGCACCGTCAAGTTCATGGCCAGGACAGCAGTATCAGACATCAGACGAGCGAAGCGGACAGACGTACATGTTCTGATGCATTTCTTGATGCATATTCTGGTGCATATTCTGATGAGATGGTATTGTCATGTTCTCACAGCGATGCACCCTTTTCATTTCATGTGGCCCAGATATTAGTACAGACGTGATTTCACAAACCAAGAATCCGGCAACTCCACCCCCCCTCGGTCCTCTCTGGACGGCGCGGCGCTTTTTGCCAGACGGGCCGCAATTTCAGGTACATGATGGAAACGGGTCGTGAATGAGATTTGTTCATTTCGATTTGACTGGTTAAAGCAAGGGATTAGGACACGATTTGCGGAGCACCATCATCGAGACCGGACGGATCAGATGGGGGACGTGGACGTGGTGCGAGCTAGTGCTATGTACATATGGAGTGCATTTGTATCTGGGGCATTGGTTGGATGAGATGGGGATGGGATTGTGACCTCTACTTCGCAGACTGGAGGTGGATGACCACCAGCCAGCGAATAAAACGCTCTCCAGATTATTAGGGAAATGACCGTCATGTCAAGCCGCCGGCCAAAAAGGTAAACAGGTAACATCCAATATACGGATCAGGCGCCGCAAGCAAGGGTGTTTCATGCCTGACACACCCTGGGAACTCCATCCGTCCTTGGACACATGACATCAGGTGTACGGAGTACGGAGTATGTAATTTCCAATTTGACTGTTTTTGGGCGCATCTGTCTAATGCATCTAGTCCGTACATGTACATATGCATGTAGCGTAATCTGAGGGTCGGAGCTAGTACCAGGTTTGCCTAGTGCCGACTTGCCTCAGGGGTCAAGTCTGGGTTTGATGTCAGTCGAGCCTGCTTGCGGTCCTTGCGTCTCGGTCTGTTCGGTCGGCGTCGGCAACAGGTCTAGGGTACGAAAACAACCCATTTTCTGTTTGAATGCTTTCACCACGTTTTCATGCTTTTTGAGTGATGCTCCCGCAGATGAATAGAAGTCAAACAAACCTCTCTCTGGTTGAGGTCCTACGACGATGTGGACTCTAAACTTGTCTACCTTCATACCCGTTCCTCTCGCCAAGTGTTTCCATCCCTGACGCTCATCGCGGGCGCCTACCTCGATCAGGTAGCCGCGGTAGCTGTCGACGCCGCTGGCCGGGCCCGAGATGCGGAACACCAGGCCTGGATTCCCGCCGCGGGCGCCGGCAGGGAAGGTTATGTCTGTCAGCCTCGTAATACGTGAAGTCGGCAAAAGTCTTCGCCCTCAATGACGAACATGAACCCTGCGAGGTTTCTTTGTACTATTAATACATGAAAGGGCCCGGCCTACCCCCCCCACTTGGAAATATTTTATGCCTATTGCAGGCATTTGGCCTGCCGCTAGCTACATGGGGTGAATAAAAGTAGTCAGCACGTCTTTTATGCATTGTTGTGCTCCGTGCATGCAAGTAGCCTTATCGTCGACTTCACAACATTCGTGTTCAATTTTCATCCTTCTTCCTCCGTCACGTCGCACCCCAGAAAGACAACAAAACTCTCCATGAGCAACCGCTTCTTTGTCAGGTACGGGCCACCGGAGCTCATTCTTCACATTCTTGAGCAATGCGAGCCAACGATGCCGGGGCCCGATTAGTGTGGCGCTTTTGGCTTCGGGACCTATACCGTGTGCCGACGAAGCATTGATTGCTGTGAGTGGCCAGCCCTGTCTGTGCCCACGCGAAATCAAGACTTGCTAACCCGAGCGTCAGGTCCGAGCAGCGCAGCTTGTCCTGGATGCCGAGGGGCGCGATGAGCTGCCTCCCAAGGCCATGGAGCTCGACGAGCTGAGTGGTATAAAGTCCATGCCCAGCCCGTCAGAGCTCAATGCCATTTGGGACCTTCAGCGCATCGCACGCTCAATGGAGTGTCAATGGAGTGTCTTTTACTTTGCGATGACTTGACACTGCCCAGAGACATGCAGGGAAGGTATCCAGATGGGGCCCCGGAGGATCCTTACCGCATGCCGGAATGGAGGAAAGGTCTATGGATGGCCATTTACCGAAGCCTGATAGCTGGTGCGGCACTGGCTGGTATCTACCAGGAGCCGCTGCGTGCGGCCAAGAATAGCAAAAGATGCAGAGCGAGCTACAGTCTCTCATCGATGCCTTTTACTTCTCTCAACATCAGCGGAGCTTCATTCAGAAGTTCGCAGTCTTCCGGACTGTCACAACGCCGGAGCCAGAAACACCCATCTTTGGTTTCTTGGGCCAGTGGTTGCTGAAGAACATCCTCTCCGATACAGAGGCTAGGAAACGCCATGGCGCAACGATTTGAAAAGCGTCATGGCAGGGTCATGACCTGTGCTGGCCCCAGTACTGGCCATAGGGGTTGCCCCCTTCGTCTAGAGGACGGTGGGAGCCACTCCGATGCCCACCTCGTTGTCTGGGAGTTGACCAAGATGTATTGGATGCAGGAACAGCTTTTTGACTCTATTGATGCGCAATATGTTGACCTGACGGAAGATGAGGTCACGCCACCGAATGGAAAGGCTCCCATCGTCCTTGATCAAGCAAGATCAGGCTCAGGCTGTGCCTTCTGGATGTTGTTGCTATTGCCAACGTGGTAGAGTTAATGTCAGCAGCAACCGAGCGTCTCCGAGACCATTTATACCCACCACGCCCCCCATCCCTGCCCTGGTTGGCTACCCCTTCTGCTGCAGGAAAAATGAAGGTTCGTCTCAGACGTACCCGGTGGTCAAGGTCGGGCGGGAACAAAGGCGACGTCGGCAGCGTCAAGATTCCGGACCTTCTCTTCACAGTCGAGGGAGCGGCGGCCGGCGCCATCATCCTCCAGTGGAACATTCATGAATCGAGCCGTGGCTCGGCGGCCATGTGGGACCACGCACATCCGGGTCGGCGGCGCCATCGGCTCCGAGCTTCAGTCGGCGCACTGTCCCAACTTCCATGGAACTGCCAGGAACGCCTTCTCTACATTACACTGAGGACAGCAGCTCCACATCCAGCTGGCCGACCGCTGCCTCGCCATGTTCTCGTCCCTATCGACACCATATCCCCCGTTCCGTCCATCATCCCCGCGGACTTGCCTTTCCGGGAAAGAAGCCAGTTGGTGCTCAAGCTACCCCGTCATCGGTGTCGAGATCTGCCCGCCTGCTATTTCTCTTCCCCCTTTTCCCTCGCCAGTTCCTGAGGTGACAATCCCACCCGTACACTCCGACCAACCGTTACGAGACAAACATGACCGTCTGCGAGTCGTCCACCGTGGCCCATCACTACGACAAAGTCCGTCTTCCAGACTAGACTTGTTACAATATGAGACGAATAACGGTTGTGAGGCCAGACAATATTCATTTTCCCTTCTGCCTCCTCTTTTTCCCGCCAAGATTTGTTTCTACACAAAATAAACGCTAGCTATACCTAGCTGGGACAAACATTCACCTCTACGTCTCGTCACGCAATACAAGTTCACCCCGGAAACACAGTCGAGGGGGCCAGAGAATGCTATAACATAATTCAAGTTTCGCTTTGGCAGTGACGAATCCCGACCGCAATGACGCGCGAAACACAGTTCGCCATTGCAGTCCACGGTACGGTGGGCTTTAGTGTACTATATATTATTACATTACCCTCGAGTTGTTCCCGCCTGGCTGCCAACTATCTTTCATATTTCTCACGTCCATCAACAAAGGCCCACGCCATGTTCCCTACTAGTTCTGCTCCGTATCGTTTTTGCCTCCATCTGCCACGCGGGCTGACGCGATGCCGTCGTCCCACAGCCACATGGCACCATTCTCATTCCCAGCAATCTTTTTTTCGCAAATCTGTCAACACCATCAGTGTCTAGCACCATTGAACTCGTGCAAATTCTCTCGCATTTTGGTCTCCCATTGAATCCACTCTTATAGGACACATACTATTACTGATACAGAACCGTTCCAAGAAAGCCTCTATAATTGTGCACAATAAGCGCTACTAGTGGTTTCATCGCATAGGATCAACATGTCCCTTGCATGCCTCCTCGTGCCGTGGCAACGGGTTTATACATCTTTTTTTTCCCTGATCCCAATATCTATTTATATTCCACCTTGTCATTGCTGTCCAAAAAAAGAAAGTCCCCGTCATATACTCGAGAGGAAAGCCCGCGTCTGTCCTTCAAGCATGGAGTCGAGCATTTTCAGTTCCACCTTGACTTGAGTCAATGAGGTCAGGTTTCGTTATTTATCCAAAGTCTTCATTTTTGAATCGTACTTTTCAAAATGTCTCCAAGCCAAAGGTGATTTCCCTCATGTCGAAATGCCGTTTATCCAAAGCCGATTTATTGGTGTTCAGCGCGTATCGCTGGCTTGACGAGTGAGGCGTCGAAATCCAAGGCGAAGGGCCCGCCATCGCCCCTTCACTGGATTCGCTCGACTCTCGAGATTGTGTTGCTGAAAAGCAACGGAACCAAGATGAGGCGGCAGAAATGCTTCAAATTCAAGTATCTTTGACGGTCCACTTGAACTTCTTCCCACAGTCCCCTTGTTTCTTGGTCCATTCGTTGATCTTCTTGGTGTTCCATCCGCTCATATATCGCTTGGAGTCGTCATCATCCTTCTGGGCGGGCCTGCCGTGTCTGATCTTGTAAGACAACGAGCAAATATGGTTTTGGAAGCGAAACTGGAAGCAGTTGTCAAGGCTCAGGCAGGCATTCCTGCAATCGTCGAAACTCTTGTAGGCCACGGCTTCTTTGTCGGACAAGCCGTCCTTCTTGGCCCGATTCACCAAGTGTTCGTCATATTGTGCTATTGAGGTATTCAGGTAGAGCACGTCGTCGCTCAGGTTGTCCCAGTCCGGTCGGGTCTCTACCAGATGTGGGGCCATGAATTTGTGATACAATTCCTTGATGCGCAAAGGCTGGGCAAAATTGCGCTCTTTATCGAAAGCGTATAAATCGGAGATCTCCTCGGCCACAACGTGGTGCAAGGTGACGATGGGCTGACACCACTCGTCCTCGGCGTACGGGATGGTATGGGGTTTTTCGCCGTTAATCACAGGCCACTGTCGTCTGTTAGCAAGTGTTGTTTCTGCCCTTGTCAAACACACCAGTTTTCTTTCAGAATCCGAATGACACTCACTGCATTGACCACTCCGACACCAATCTCATCTTTGACCGCCTTTGCCCACATAGCATCACCACAGCAAGTATGCTGAACTTGTTCGTCATACTTGTTCGCGATACCCTCCTTTTCGTGGAACATGGCATGCATAGTGGCTTTGGAGACGAGGTAACCGCTTCCTCCATGTCCAAAGGGCATATCGGCCAGATATGCGACACTTCCGATGTAGTGCAATTTTCTGGGGTCCAGGTGTTTCAACCATTCAATCAAGGTGGGATACACGATGTAGGTATCGGCGTCCACGAACAAGTACCAATCGTAGTCAGGTCGCATCTTGTACACCTTCTCGGCCATGTGGATATTTTTAAACTTGTCCAAATTCCATCCTTGGCTGGCAGTATCGTGGAACTTGTTGCATTCTCCTTGGTCGACGGGGCATTTCTTCTGTCGGTGATACAGCTCAAAGTCCTTGTTTTTTTGCTTGACCTCGTCCAGAACCGTGTCAAGACTGTCGTGAATCGTATAGCCCGCAATTTTCTGCTTCATGTCACCGAAGAAGATGAAGTCGGGCAGGCACTTGAACGTCGTCATCAGCTGCGTAGGAATCCTGGTGTAGGCCTCGGAGGCACCGGTCTTCATTATAGTCAAAACACTGGATGTATTGGGAAAGTTGACGCATTCGTCGGGTGTGACTGCTTCGGGGCCAGATGCAACATTCGGTCTGGCAGTGTGAGTCTTGTCACTGGCGGTCAAGTTTTCAGTAGCTTGGGTTCCATAATTGGGCAACTTTTTGCCTAACCGGGAAATATCGCAATAGCTCCCGTCTTCACAGAACTGTCCCGTGTTGCTCATGGTGAGTAGAAAAAGAGCCGTAAATAAAAGTAGACAGAGGGAGAGAAGCGGCCTCCTCGAGAGAATTCGTGGTGATGACATTCTGCCAAGCATCGGTGGTGAGGCCCAAGGCTCTTTGTCCAGAAAGCGGACCATGATGCGCAGGCCGAGTGGGATGGGGATGCTCGACAATGGTAGCTTCGTGAGGTGAGAAGACGCAGGAGCAATGAGGGTCGATGTCGGCTCTTGGCAATTATGCTCCTTTGTCGCGTGCGACAAATCCTCAACTGGAGCAGAGCCGGGGGCAGACTCAAATCATGTAAAACGCCCCAATGAAACAGACAAGATAAAATAGCGAGGATCGAGGATCAAAGATCGCAGCTGCTCCCGACGGCTCCCGACGGGTGGTGCTGCTGTATTATCTGTAGCGTGGCCTAGTAGAGAGCTAAAGAGTGGCAAGCACGTGGGCCGGATGCGGAGCTCGCAGTGGCCAAACGCGCGTACATACGGAGTACGTGGTAGGGAAAGAGGGAAAGAGGGAAAGAAGGAAAGAGGGATAAGGGAAAGAGGACGAGCCCGGGGTTGGCGAAGTAGTCGACGCTCGCATGCGTCAGCAACGCGCAAATGACCAGGCCGATTGACAGAAGGAGTGAGCAAAGAGGAAGCGGAAGCGGCAAGGAAGCAAAGGAAGGGCATTGCATGACAGAAGTGTCCATCAAGTGCTCAGGCCTCAGGACATGGAGATTTGCCGTCCAATTGTCACAGGCCAGGCTGTGCACATTGATTGCATGGCACCCACCACATGGCACCATTACGAACCATGGTGATCCATCAGACTGGCACCTTATACATAATATGATATACGACTCCTCCCATGTCATCCCCCTTCGTGCGTGTTCGTGGTTGGTCCGGTTCGCCGGGGACCAAGACGATGCAGACTACCCGAGCCTTTCGGCAGTCCCAAGCACCCTTGGGTCAATGCCATGAAGAACCACATTTCCACGAGTTGTATACATAATTAATGGGACTCGCGCGCTGTCAACCAATGGCGCGCCCCCCTCGGAAACTAGTGACCTTGTTGCCTTGTTGCCTTGGGTGGCTTGGGTGCTAGCGAACTGTGGACCCAAAACATCTCCCGAGCTGGATGATTCCATCTGAACTTGGTTCAAGGGCGTGAGGGGATTCTTCGCACTATCCGAGGCTGAATGTAATGTAGAGTTTCTGTTCCCAATTTATGTATGTATGAACAATGCATTCTCTGTGGAGCAGGGCATTCGTCATTCGTCATCCGTCGGCCATGTTTCAGAGTTTGACGGTTTCCGGAAGCTCCTTCTCATTCCAGTTGTCAGCAAGCGGGCCCCACCTGCCACCTGCCATCTGCCATCTGCCCCTTTTTCGGATGGGTCGGTTGCAACATTGCACGCCTTCAACTTGTTTGACTTGTTTCTGATCCTGAATGACTCTTTATTGACAAAGTGCTGGACTGGACTGGACTTGCTGTGCTAGTTGTGTCTCGGCTGAAAGACGCAGTCATTTTAACATTTTAATCTAGTTTCGACCCGCTGCGTGCAATATCCAATTCACTGTTGTGCATAGCATACATAACGGTGGCATGGCACATGGTTCGACTCGAAACAATCATGCTTACATGTGATGATGTGAACGACGCGGTCCTTGGTAATGACCCCCTGACCTCGGTTACTATTATTATATGTATAGACAAAACTGCCCCCGAGTGGTTCCACTGGGCGTAGGCAAGCCGTGCCAAGGGGCAGAAGGGGCAAGTGTACGGAGTAGTCCGTAATATGTACGGAGACGGAGTAACAGAGCTGGAACACGAACTAAACTACCCCGTACGGAGTACTCCGTAATAACATCGCGCCTTCCCGCCCATGTCCGAAACTGTTGATAAATATGATCTGCATACGTTGAGTGCTACTGTAACCAAAAAAGAAAGAAAGGGACAGAGACCCCGTCACAGAATCGTCATTTCTATGACCGCAGTTCCAAAGCAGCGACTTGAAATATTCCACGAAAAGGCCACGCTAAGTAACAAGTCCCAAGTAGGCCAAGCGAGGGCTAATGGGCCTTTTCTGGCTTTCGTTCAGCAAACACCTTCGGTCTTTGGGCCGTCGTCATGCTTCGTGGCTTGGAAACGGCTGGGCCAAAGACGACCACGGTCAAAGCCATTCAATTCAGGTGGACTTGCGCCTCAAAAAAGGCGACAAGGCGACCAGGCTGAGATCGAGGCATGTAAATAATATGTACAGATTATGTACGGAGTACGGAGTACGGATAGAATTGGTGGGGACGAAAAAAACAGCAGACAGGGGACTCACCGCGTATGTATCTCACCGGCCTCGTCGGATTCCAGGCCCATGGCATGCGGCATATCTGGGTACTCATTCGTATCTACTGCGGCGAACTTCAAGTAATAGTCCGCAAACGTCTTGGCGAGCGCATTCATGGCCTTGACGTAATATGAGGTGTAGTCGGGCTCTTCGTTGGCGAAGTAATGCACCAGGAGTTCCCCATCTTAAACACGTGAGAACCTCCCTTTGTTAGTCAATCGTGCGGAGTGCTCAAAATATGTAGTACCAAGCAGGTGCGTTGTTGCAACCAATGCATGACATGCGATGGTAAACTACCTGTGAATACTTCATCTCTGACTTCCGAGTGAGTGGCGAAATCATGAGTTCAGTATAAGCCTCGACAGAATGGCCCAATACATCCGCTCGATTCAGGTTCCTCTCGAGAAGCTGCAAACTATCGATGTTGTAGCATCGTAGATTGCTTGATTCGTCACTTTCTACAGCATAAATGTATATCGGCCCCGAAACAATTCCGCAGTGGCGGCGAACCGGCTTGGAAGGCCATCATCATTCCGTTCCATCTTCGGAACGAATACAAAGTCATCGCTAGTGGAGACCTCAGAGATATCCTCCTCGCTCAACCGAGTCATCGCTGGGCTATGCAGTCTTCGGAGGAAGGAGGTGATGCTACAAAAGGAAAAAGCATCTACACGTCGTAAAAGGGCAACAACTGTCACGTACGATGAGGCCTTTCGAGGTCCTCGGAACCGAAACATGTTCTTCTCTCCGTGGTATAAACGGATGGCGGGCACGGAAACAACGTTGAGCTCCGCGCACGTATCCTTTGCGCTGCCACAGTCAATGGATATGGCGGAGACATCGTCTTGGACGGCATTCCATTGGGAGAGCAGTGCGTGATTGTCTTCACTGCTAACAGTCAGTTGGAGACTCCCCAGCCAAGGGACGGACTCGGCTCACTGTTTGGACTGCTCCGTTTCGCTTGGATTGTTTGCCAGCAAAGATCATGCTTCTGATCACCTCAGCCCTCGTCACGAATTTGACCTCACCTCTTCTTCACGAGATCAATTCACTTTCTTCTCTGCAACCGCCGTCGTGCCCTCGTGGATAAGTCGACACTGCGCCTTGGCAATCCTCGCACTTGCGCTATTTGCGCACGCGCAAGAGCAATCGCCTCTTTCCGGTGAACACAAATGTACACACCTGCCATACAAGGACTATATCGTTAGCAAGTCGCCGTTGGTGATGTATCTTAAACCTCACCCAGGCAAGGCCACTTCGCACACTCTGCTGTCCTCGACTCGTCCGGCTCGTCAGCCATACACTCCGCCCGCACCTCGCAGTCCACGTCCGTAGAAAAGTCCCCCGTCGTTCACGGTATTGAACGGCGAGCGCTGGACCTCCAAGGCTTCGATGTCTCCGAGTCGCATGTTGAACCGATACAGTTGGTCAAATACCCCGTTTCGCGCAGAGACATCACATCCACACGGACTGGTTCATGGATGATTCCTACGCCACTGCGTCCATGGGCGGGAACCGCGCGACCTCAATATTCGGGTACGTCAAGGCTGAAACCCTCACCGGCGAAGTGACGAATTTCTCGCATCTGGAACCACCCACGGAGGAGAAGTTGTGCAGGTTCATTGGTCGCGATGAGGACTATGGACGAGGTGTTACGTCCGGCTTGTGGAGGGCAATGCGGTGTATTGGGAGAATATGGTGGATGGGAGGGGATAAAAGGGTTTTGCATGCAGGTTTGCCGATGGTGGTGGGGGGGAAAGGTTGGTGTGAATATTTGGACGTTGAGACAGGAAGGCACTGCCGGACGATGTGAGAGGTGTATAACTATAGGTATGGGCATGATGAACATGGTGGACACGGGGTTGGCGTTTTTCACGTTGAAGACGGCATTGTCAACCGATGGTAGATTGGCATAGATTGGGTGGCGAGGGCGTTTCTGCAGATAATTACACACTTCCAATCATTGAATACATCTCGAAAACCCGCTCCCACCCTATAGCAGGAATTTCCATATAAAAAGTCATCACGTGACACCGCGTCTGTACCTCGCGAACACGGTCCAACCCGGCCAAACAAGCAAGTTTGGCCAACAAAACGCCGACACCACCAGAAAGACACACATTGCGTGTGGAATCCCCGTACAGTCGACAATGCCCGCAGTGTCGTCGAAGTTGGTAGCGTTCTTGACTACACATCCCTTTCACCTTACTCGGCCCAACCCCGCGTGTTGATGGCCCAGCGCGGTGTGAGTGGGCTGCTAGGTTTTAATCCATGCCAATGCCGAAGTCAAAATTCTTTTTCAAAAATTTCTCGATAATATAATATACGTCAGGCGCACTGGAAGGTATCTCGTTGAGGATTTTCTTTTGGGAAGAAGGGACAAAAAAAAAGAGGTGAGAGAGAGGCAAGGCAGCCATGGATGATGATATTGCGCGTGGTTCGCGCCGAGCCCGCCATGTCGCAGCCTCTGAAGTGGAAGGAGCGCCGGAGAGAAGAAGATCGCGGCGTCAACAGCAGCAGCAGCAGCATCGAGGCCAGAACCAGACGTACGGTCACAGCCTCGACCAGGAACAGGTGACGCCGAATTATTCGCATCCAACGCCCGACCATCCTTTTGCTCAGAACGCTTCGCCGCCGGGGTTGGCGGCGGCGGGTGTAGCTCCGCATCCGTTTCGTTTGCACAGAAGTGAGTTGGGGTTTTTTTTTTCTTTTTCGGTTTGATTCTGATTTTTCATGTGACGACCATTCAGTGTGTGTGTGTGTGTGTGTGTTTAAGAGGTGGGATGCCTTTACAGCCACGGTTCTGGCTGGGCAAGCCGCTGTGAAGCAGGAGACCATCACGAATTGTGCTTGATGTTGATTCACGCCGACATGGCGCCGTATCGCTAACGTTTTTGGTTCCCAAGCCGCCCGATACACGGGCACGCGGCTCAGCATGCCCTACGACTCGGACGAGTCTGGTTCCGAGCCGGACTTGAGCGTCCTCGCCATGACGAGAGCGCGTCACACCGGCATGGATCAGCAGATGCGCACCATGAACACCAGGACTTATGATGAGGAATTATTGCCGTCACAGGAGCAACATGACGCCGAAAATGCGAGTGTCGAGGAGCACGTTGAAGTGGAGGATGAGGATGAGGATGAGGAGGAGGAGGAGGAGGAGGAGGAGGAGGAGGAGGAGGAGGAGGAGGAGGATGAGGAAGAAGAGCACGACAAAGTTGTGAATTTGATTGACCCCGCCGATATTGGACTCAAGGAGATTTCGAATTTGGGCAGATTCACCGTCAGCAGCCACAAGCCCGGAAACGGCGTGGAGGAACTACGGAGCGATGATCTTAAGTTGTACTGGCAGTGCGTAATCCGTATCACTTTCCTCGAAAACACAGCAAGAAACAAGAGGCAAAAAAAAAAAAAAGAAGAAGAAGAAGAAGAAAAGGACGGACTCACTAACTAGCATGACCAAAACCTAGATCTGATGGCCCTCAACCACACAAACTCACAGTCTACTTCGTCAAGCGCGTCGGAATCCGTGACATCCGCTTCTTCGTCGACTACAACGAGGACGAATCCTATACGCCCACCAAGATCGTCTTCAAATCTGGCACGAGCGAGAACAACCTCATCGAGTTTGCCACCATGTCCATGGACAGCCCCGCGGGCTGGCAGCAGGTGCCTATCGCGGGCGCAGGCGGCGAGCCAGACGGCAACACGCTAGTATCATATGTGTTGCAGATGCAGATCCTGGAGAACCACCAGAACGGCAAGGATACGCACCTGAGAGGGATCAAAATCTACGCCTTTGACTCGGACACTGCTCAGGCGGGGACCGCAAGCGCCGCAGAGGACATGGCTGACACCAGCACAAGTAAGGATGCTGGCGGTGCGTGGAACGCGAGCGATAAACTGGGGGACATTGCGAGGAGTTTGGCCGCGGCGAGACTGGAGGGCGGAGAGACGGGCTTCACGATTCCGGATTTCATGAGGGAGCCGGAGATTCGGTAATGCATGTTATGGGCATCATGAGGAAGTGAGACGAAATAGAACAACATGGAAGGGATTCTAAAATACGCCAGTCCGCCTAGAGCAGATCCAAGTCCCCATTTCATTTCATCTCAAAGGGCCATGATCCGCCGCACGATGTTCACATCCCCGTACACGGCATGAAAAGGTAGGGAAACCCGACCATCTGGAAGACCAACGACATGTCTCCCCCATCACACGATTGGAGGTTCCGCGCATGAGAGGGCTGAATGACCGGCTAGGGGGTAGGCGAATGTCGGTGCCTGCTGGGGATGGAGATCGGAAGGTTTTGGGCGAACGGGGAAACTGAGGTTGATCTCTGGGCTATCGTGTTGGCGGGCGCCTGCACAGCCTCGTGGGACTGATTCATGTAAGCTCTCATACTGGTGGTATTCCCGCTGGAAAGGGTCATCACGGGTGGCGAAATCACGGGTGGAAGGCTTCTAGAAACACCTGACTGTCGATCCAACGACATAGTATGGCTGGAGACGGACATTCTACACCGTTTTCCGTAGCTGGATGATGACCCCGCGATTTGGCACTGCCTCGCACCTCCCTCCACCTCTCTATGTTGTACAATGTGGACGTTCAGTGTCGATCGCACCTGCTAGTATTGAACGGCTGCCTGGCGCCTTCCCCACTCGACTGTGCCACCCTGGCCGCACACCAGGTGGCAGTGACGACCACAGACGACCACAGGTGCTTGCCACCTGTGGTCGTCATTGTGGGTGCCCCGAACGGGATTCGTGCTGACAATAAGCAGCCGAGAGATCTCCAGGCCGGCCACCAGACTTCTTGGTCGACGTCAGATGTTACAATTCCCGAGAATGATAAATACTGCCCTTTCTGCGCACACTGTATCTCGCGCGTTTCTGCAACCATAACGAGCCTCCTTGTTAACGCCGTCTGCGATTGTATGTATACTTGAACCTGCGACGCTGCCAGGTGAGACCCGTCGCATATCAGCTAAAACCGACCACACGTTGTAACTCTCGTAATCATTCCCTCCTTCACTTCATCCACGACACCCATCATGGCCGAGACAAACGGTGGGGGATCCTCCAGCAAGGCGCCCGCGCCCGCGTACGAGTCTGGCTTAAAGATGGAGGTTCAGCCGCCCAAGCAAGAGGATCTACAGCAGAGCTATGCCACTCTTGTTGGCAACGATCCCAATCCCAAGGGCTGGTATGGTAGCATGAGTGAGTCACCCTCTTTCAATCAATCTCGGCCGCCACCAAAAGCATGAGCGCTAACTCTGGTGATGCAAAGTCAACGCCCTCGGTGCCTGCACTGGAACTCTGGGAGCCATTCCTTTCTGCTTCTGCTGCCCGAATCCATACAAGAATGTTCATCAGGGAAATGTCGGTCTCGTCACCAAGTTTGGCCGCTTCTACAAGGCCGTTGACCCCGGCCTGGTCAAAGTCAACCCTCTCAGTGAAAGGCTCATCCAGATCGATGTCAAGATTCAGACATCAGAGGTTCCCGAGCAGATCTGCATGACAAAGGACAACGTAACCTTGCGCCTGACCTCTGTAATCTACTACCACATCGTCGCTCCTCACAAAGCCGCCTTTGGTATCTCCAATGTACGCCAAGCGCTACTGGAGCGTACCCAGACGACGCTGCGACATGTCATCGGAGCGCGTATTCTGCAAGATGTGATTGAGCGTCGCGAAGAGATCGCCGAGTCTATTCGCGAGATCATTGAGGATGTTGCCGCTGGATGGGGTGTCCAGGTCGAGAGCATGCTTATCAAGGACATCATCTTTAGCCAGGAGCTTCAGGAATCTCTCTCCATGGCCGCTCAGAGCAAGCGTATTGGTGAAAGCAAGATCATTGCTGCCAAGGCCGAGGTAAGTCGAAGCAGAAACGACCCTCTGATTCATCGAAAACATTGCAAAACATTGCACAGTTCATGCTAAATACCTCTTCCAGGTCGAATCTGCCAAATTAATGCGACAAGCTGCCGATATTCTGAGCTCGGCCCCCGCCATGCAGATTCGATACCTCGAAGCTATGCAGGCCATGGCCAAGTCGGCCAACAGCAAGGTCATCTTCTTGCCCGGCGCGCACCAGAACCTGCAAGCCAGCTTCAATGCCCTTGGCTCTGGAGATGACAACGGCCAAGGCAGCGGTGTCGGCCGAAACCACACTGGCAACAACTTCAGTGACTTCGGAGGTCAGGACCCCGGTTTGCAAACAGCCATTAGTGCTCGTGTTGTAGAGAACATTTAACTATTCCGCCGTCAATAATTCCCCCGCATCGTGGAAAGACAACCAGAACGTGATCTGCTGATTCGGAGTGGTCTCGGTCGAATCAGTGCGGTCTACCTGATTTCAAGGATGCCTCCTCACGGGCAGCCATCTTCGTCCTGAACAATACTATGCCCGTTCGTCATCCGGAACACTCCGGGACTCAGCTTCGTCTCTATACTATCTTATGTCCTCAAAACGGTTCATCTCATTATGATTTCCTTACACTTATACCCGCTTTTTGCAACTTGAAAATGAGTCTTTTTATGCTTTTCGCATGATATTGCTTTGTATTGATTGATACCATTTGCTTTGCGTTTATGAAAATACTCATAGGAGTAGGCATAGACTTTTTCTTGGAAGCAAGGTTCCGACCCTCAGATGCCTCTCACAGCGACTGTTAGCCAAGAGAAAACAAGAAAAACAAGAAAAAAACACGTTGATATAGAATTCTGCAGCGAATACTCCATTCGATTGCTTGGTATTCAAGGAACATAACATGTACACTCGTATCTTATGATATCAATGTCTTTTTTGCAACTCAGCGACGTTGTTCGACTATCATACCAAGTTGCTTCTTCAAGAAGTAATCACTACATCACCGTGATCAAATACTATGCATCTGACTAGTTGAATGAATAATGCCATTTTTGTATTCTTGTAAACAAAAAGTTCTCCTCTCGCCTCAGCTCCCTACACAAGCACAGTCGTTCACAGAGACTGTGGCAATGAGTCGGAACCAGAAAAAGGATAAAAAGAAACGTTAAAAGAAACAGCCATTCGCGCCCAATGCCATTAGAAAAGAGTTCAAGACCAGCCTAAAACGCCATCAAAGGGTGACCAGAAGATTCAGAAGTCCCCGAGAACCCGGTCGCCCCTCCCACCCCAAAGAAAGTCTCAGGTATCAAATCATATATATCTACACATCGCAGACGGTATGCAAGCTTAGTCTGATTCCCCCGTTTTCTCTTCTGCTCTTTCCCTCAAGAGAGTTGCCTGCTGAAGTTGCTATTTCCTCTTCCGACTTGACTTCTACTCAACGTTGGAGTGGTGCTTCTTCTTCTTCTGCTTCTTCTCCTTTTGGAGATCAGCTTCATCGACGTCCTCGTCGTGCTTTCTTTTCTTCTTCTTCTCGGAACTGGGTTCCACCTTGGAGGGCGTGGATTGAGCTTCGGCCTTTCGCAGCTTCTTGAGTTCTTTCTTGCTGAAGACCTTGGGTGTGCCGTCGGCGCTGACTTGGACATCGCCACGCTCATACTTTCTCTTGAACTTCTTGACTGAAAGGCCAGACAGCTCGGCTAGGCGCTCGTACTCGGCGCTCGACAACTTAGTCACCTTGTTGGCAGGGGTAGTGGCGTCGTTGTCGTCGCTCTCGTCGTCCTCACCATCCTTCATCTCGTCATCGGAGTCTTCTACCACAACTTCAATTTTCGGTTTCTTGTCTTTCTTTTCCTTCTTGGGAGTAGCATCACCATTAACCTCCTCGTTTGTGATGCCATCAGCGTCGGGGTTGTATCGCTTGGTCTCCTTGAGCATAAATGAACCGACACCAGTAATCTCACCCGATGGGGCTACGTTGGCACCCTTGGGCAGCAGTGGCTTGCCCTCAAGCTTTCGGAGATGATTCTCCAACTTGATGCGAGCAGTCAGACCGAGCATGGCGCGCTCTTCCTCATCATCCTCATCGTCGCCAAGCGCGTCGACACGTAGACCCAAAGCAGTCTTGGCTGCCAGCATACGGGCAATCTTACCCTTATTGCGGCCGGTGGCCTGACCGATAAGGGAAGAGTGGTAGATCAGCCCGTACTTGGGTGTGTCATGCTTGGTCTTGAGAGCACGGAAGAGAGCCTTCTCGGCACCGAGGATCTGAATAGTGGAACCTGGCGACTTGGCGAGGTTGAGGAGGGAGCCGGCGTGAGCGATCAGTCTAGCACCAACCAAGTAGCCAACGAGAGCCGACAGATTAGGAGCAATAGCGCGCATACGAGTCTCCAGATAGGAGGAGAGCTCGGCACGGTACTCGGAGTATTTGATGACCTGCTCGGCCAAGAGCTTAATGTTCTCCAAATCTTCGTCCATAATCTCGGTGCCCATACTAATCTCAGCAGCAGCCTTGATGGCAACTTCGACTTCTTCTGGGAGAATATCAGAGAGATCGGTGTCTGAGACGTTGGTTCGCATGCCCACCGCGAGAATAACACGGGCATAGGCAAGGTTGTCATTCAAGATCTTGGCCATTTCGGGGAAGTGCCATCCGTACCACTCCTTGGTCCGCATAGCATACACGTTCAATTCTTTGTCCATGTCGTCAAGCAGCTTGACGGCTTGGATGATCATGGAGTCGACCTTGTCGGCAGAGAACTTGAGCTTATGACGGGACATTGAGTGGGAGAGACCAAGCGACATGCGATCGACGATTTCCTGCTCAAGGCCAGGAATGAGCGATGAGAGATGTTCTCGGATTCCTCGGAAGACTTCCATAGTGTTGGAGCCAGACACAGGGGAGATGTTGAACTGGGGCAAGTTGGAGATGGCAGTTCCCAGCTTCATGTCGGCGACGGCAAGGGAAGCCTTTTTTTCGGTCTTGAGTTCGTCGAGCAGGGTCGTCAGAAACTCGGGGACTTTGCCCTCCTTGAGAGAGGCGGCTTCCTCGAGGGCCATGGCGGCGCTTTCGAACTTGACGAATTTTTTCAACTTCAGCCTTCAAAGTTTTTGTTAGCAGGCACAATTTTGGGCATTTGATCTGGATGGATCAGGCAAGAGGGTTTCTCACATTTCGACCAGCTTCTCGGGACGACCAAGCTCTGCAGCAAGGTCTTTATTTTTGAACAATTTCTTGTCGGCAGCCTTGAATAGGCCATAGCTGAGGTAAAATTAGCCATGGTTTTCCGGTGTTTAGACAGGGCCTTGTCTCCAGCTGGAGAATAGGACTGGGCAAGAATAAAAGTACTCACCCTGCAGGCGTTTCGGCAAGAACGAAGAGAGACATTTTGGAAGAATTCAGACTCCCTCGTACGGTCTTGCTCGATTCGGTTGGGATTCTCCTTCCTTGCGAGGCGCAATTGCAGTCGATGTGCGCACGCAAGTAAAATGTGATGGAAAATTTTCAGTCAAGAAAGAATAGCTTCAGTCCCCACTCAATTTTTTTGGCTTCAGTGCTGCACACAAGTGGGCAGCCGAAGGGGACTTTAGCAGGCATCGGCTCCTCTTTTCTCCGGAAAGCCTTTTTCGTGTGGTGGGGCCACTCACGTGGAGCTCGTCTTTGGCAGGCGACGTCGAAGTCACAGTGTGCCAAGACATACGTACATATTAGTGGCTGCGCTTGGCCCCAACCTCGGAGGCAGAAGCATCGCACTTCATACATAGACAGGCATTCAATCTTCCTGCTGACACGCCACCCATCGTTGCTACTACTACTCGCTACGTCACGCAACTTTCGAAACGAGGAGAAACCAGGCGAAATGGAGGGCCTCTACTTCAACGTGAACAACGGGTTTGTCGCTTCCCGGCCGCCTGCATAATTAGAGCACCACTGACGATGATACCAGCTATGTTGAGGGCATTGTCCGGGGATATCGCAATGGCTTGCTGACTAGCCCTGCCTATAACAACCTAACACAATGTGAAACGATTGATGGTATGATGCTGTTTAATTTTTTTTTTGGACGGACCAGGCCGCGTGTGCGATGGCTAACGGAAGGGCTTAGATCTCAAGCTACAACTCGGGCCTGCATACGGCGACTTTCTCGCCTCCTTGCCACCTAATCCATCGACATCCAGCCTTGCGGCCAAGACGACAGACAAGCTTGTTGCCGAATTTCGATATGTTCGAGCCAACGCAGTGGGCTCGCTGGCGAAATTCATGGACTACGTCACGTATGGTTACATGATTGATAACGTGGCGCTACTCATCACTGGTACCCTTCACGAAAGAGATACGCGAGAACTCCTCGAAAGATGTCATCCCTTGGGATGGTTCGAGACCATGCCTGTTCTGTGCGTTGCGACGAACATCGAAGAGCTCTACAACAGTGTTTTGATCGAAACACCCCTTGCGCAGTACTTCAAGGGCAGCCTCAGTCATCAAGATTTGGACGAGCTCAACATCGAGATTGTTCGAAACACATTATACAAGAACTACCTCGAGGACTTCTACAACTTTGTCAACTCACATCCTGACATGACCGGCACGCCGACAGCAGAAGTGATGTCAGAAATCCTTGAGTTCGAGGCTGACCGCAGAGCTATAAACATCACACTGAACTCTTTCGGCACTGAGTTGTCCAAGGCAGACCGTAAGAAGCTCTATCCAGCCTTCGGAAAGCTATACCCAGAGGGATCGCTTATGTTGTCTCGAGCGGATGATGCTGAAGGCGTTCGCCTGGCTGTTGAAGGCGTGCACGATTACAAGTCATTCTTTGACGCAGCGTCACTGGGCGGCTCCTCTGGCCCTGGAAATATGGGAGGCGGTTCCTCTGATGGAAAGACATTGGAGGACATGTTTTACCAGAAAGAAATGGAGATTTCTAAGAATGCCTTCACAAGACAGTTCACGTACGCCATCGTGTATGCGTGGGTGAAACTGCGAGAACAGGTGAGCGCCCCCATAGTGCCGGATGATACGCCACAAATGAATTCTGCTAACAAATAGAAAGGAAATTCGAAACATTACATGGATTGCTGAATGCATAGCTCAGAGCCAGAAGGATCGCATTGGCAATTTTATCAGCGTGTTTTGAAAGTGCAGAACAGTGTGTTTGTCGTCATTTTTGTTGTTGTTTATTAGCATCCCTTGTAGTATATGACCACCGCATAGGACGGCTTGCTCACAAATGGCGCATGATGACAGAGGCTAAAGGTGTTCATCCATTCATGTCGGACGTGCAAATTGTCCACTGAGTGGCTTGATATTGTACATAAGAAGGTAGTAGTCTACAGCATTTCTTACAAGTCGATCTGTCCCTTCCAAGTGGCTGGTGTTAAGCCCAGCTTCTCAATCATGTGTGTCCAACGCTCGCTGCCTCTTTCTCTTCGCTCCATATACGCTAGCAGCTTCTGTCTGCGGTGGACAAGCAGTCTCAAGTTCCTCTTATTATGCTTGTCTTTATAACCCCGGTTGACCAACAAAGCCTTGGACAGGGTACGAATCTTTGCCGTCAAGATGGCAATCTGTACCTCGGAGCTGCCAGTATCGGGACCGGCGCGGCCAGGCATGGGTATGGTGTTTGGATTGATAGATTGAGGTTTTGGTGCGAGAAACTTGTCGGTCTTGTGACGGCCAAACTCGTCTACGATGCGACGGATATTGGCGTGAAATCGATCCCGGGCGCTACTATTTCGCAGCGATGTTATCCTCCGCAGTGCTTCAACAGCCTTGGCGTGATTCTGCTCGTATTTCCTCTCAGGGTCTTCTTCCAAGCCAGAGCTCATTTGTGCGGATACAAGCCCAATGATAGGTTTTCCGAGAGCGTAGGCGTGTTTGGTAGCCTCCTCCAACTCAGCATCCGTCAGAAAGTGGTTCCTCAGGCCGGGCGTTGTCGGCAACTCGTGCGGTGTTCCAAGAATGTTGCCACTGGCGTCCCGGGGTACTTCGCTCTGGCCAACTTGCCCAGCAGTATCGAGGGACTCGAGAAATGGCGTCGTCTTGCCCAGCACAGGATTGCCCCATGCCTCATCCCGCTGCTTCTGCAGCTCCTCGCGACGCTTCAGGTTGGCATTCTTCCGTTGCTGCGCCTGCGCCCACTTATAAGGATCTTGCTTCGCTTTACGCTTCTTCTCTCTTTGCGAGAGATTGGCGGTCTGAATGACGGGTAAGAAGTTGGGAGTCGCGGCCCGAGTTGCTGGCCGAAGGCATACTGATGGAGCAGTTAGACCAATACCCAAAACCTCACACTACGTACACCCTTTGATAAAGGAGGGAAACGAGATTTTGCTCACAATTGACAGTGCCTAGCCGCTGAAGCACCTCTATTCTGGGAGGCATAGCTGCATAGGTGCTGGCTGACAGACCAGCAGAGAAACAGATCAAGATGTCTGGTCCCAGCAAACCGTCCGTAACTTCAATCAAAGGTCAAATCAATTCCTCAAAATTTCCACACCGTCGTCCCCCCTTGGCCAAATAAGTGGAACCCTTAGCAGCCAATCGCACCAAGCACGTGATGATAAGATATGCATAAGTCGAGCCGAAAAAATATACGCTAGTCCTGTTCTGAAACTAGTGTCCTCAGGGCTCCCACCAACACACATTTTCGGAAATTCTTGAGGTTTCTCGCGAACTTTTTGAGACTTTCACGATCCCGCAAACCACCAGCAACTTCCTTCTTCCCCCTTCACATCCCCAACCCCACGGAAGAAATCAGACAAGATGGCCCCCAGCAGCCTGCCGTCGGTCCTCAACGCGACCAGTGCGGACATCGAGATGCTCCTGGCCGCTCAAACCCACGTCGGGAGCAAGAACCTCCAGGTGCATATGGAGCCCTACCTTTGGAAGACCCGTGCCGATGGTGTCAATATTATCAACATTGGCAAGACCTGGTACGTTCTGAAACTTGCACTGGGAAAGACACAGGGATGGGCTAGCTGGCTTCCTAGACCGAAGATAAGCTGCCATGTTCTACTTAGAAACGTCCCGCGGCGCGCACTTTTTGCTTGAGAATGCGGCCCGCCATCTCTGAACGGGCAAACTAGATGCATGGCCAATTGCCAGCCAACTTTTCTCATAGGTTCAAAAATCAGAAACTAACAAAGCTACGTCCAGGGAGAAGATCGTCCTCGCTGCCCGTATCATCGTCGCCATTGACAACCCCGCCGACATTTGCGTCATTTCCGCCCGTCCATACGGTCAGCGTGCTGTCCTCAAGTTCGCCGCCCACATCGGTGCCTCCTCCATCGCCGGTCGCTTCACCCCCGGTTCCTTCACCAACTACATCACCCGATCCTTCAAGGAGCCCCGCCTGATCATCGTCACCGACCCCCGCACCGATGCCCAGGCCATCAAGGAGGCTTCCTACGTCAACATTCCCGTGATCGCCCTCTGCGACACCGACTCCTCCACCGAGTACGTCGACGTCGCCATCCCCACCAACAACAAGGGTCGTCACGCCATTGGTACCATCTGGTGGTTGCTCGCCCGTGAGGTCCTCCGCCTCCGTGGCTCCATCAAGGACCGCGAGACCTGGGACGTCATGCCCGATCTGTTCTTCTGTATGTTACTCCGTCTCCGAAACTGTTCCCAGATCACTCGCCTTGTTTATTTTTTTTTCCCCCGCAACAGAAAGCAGAAAGAGCTGTCCGCTCCCAGGGAACATTTTCTTAGCTAATCCAACCAAACAGACCGCGACCCCGACACCGAGGCCGACGAGAAGGCCGACGAGGACAAGCCCGCTGAGGACGAGGCTGCCGCCCCTGCTGCCGAGACCGTGGCCGTCCCCGCCGCCGGTGAGTGGGAGGCCAGCGCTCCTGGCTTCTCCGGCGCTGCCACCGGTACCTGGGACGGTGCCGAGGCCGGCGACTGGGCTGCTTCTGGCACCGGCGAGTGGGCCGAGCCCCCCAAGGAGCAGTCTCAGTGGTAGAACCCCGAGACTGCCGAGGGTGGATCAATGGGCGCTGCTCCCACAACAAGCTGGTAAACTCCAAATGGTTACGTCATGACAAAAACCACAAAAAAAAGTGAAGAAACCTGTTCATCAGGCGATACCCACGGCTTTTTAGCAAGGAAACGGGGTGGGAGAATCAAACAAAAGAAAGAAATACACAATGTCGTAAAAAAAAAAGAAAAAAAAAACATCAACTGCCCTCCCTTGGAGACTGGTTCAATCGTGGCCGGCACTTATGAGGGAAAGATACTCTCTCCTCTACCTTCTCAGGACATCCGCCTTTTTTTTTCCTACTTCTATTTTCTCCCAGCCCGCCCAACTTATTTCTTCTCCTCACTTACCCCGGTCCACGTGGCCTGGAAAAGGCAGACTCGATTCGAATAAAGGCGGTGCGCGGATACGAAGTGAATCTGAAGATGTGCTTTGGGACAAAAGGGAGAGAGGGAAAGCCCTGTGCTGCCCGAGGGGATGGACTTGATCGTTATCCCGCTGGGATCCGACAAGGGCATTCTTGTCTTTTTTTTTTTTTTTCATTGGTGGTATTGTGGGACAAGGTAGCTGATGGTTATCTCTGGTGAGATGAGATGAGACATGGAGACATTTTTGAGAAACAAAAGTTCATTGAAGACCTGAGGCATGGATGGTGCCTCGCCCTGCTGTTACGTGCAAGGGTGTGTTTTTGCTAGAATATGTGACTGAATGAAAACGTAAGATTGCACGTCATGGGCTGCAAGGCAATGCATGACAGTAGAGTAGGTTCCCAACATGGTAATTCGTGGGCTGCATTATCTTAAGCAAGTCGACGCGGCCGGTCCATCACTTTGGCCCCATCGCGCACCATTCTGGATGAAGCCATACGTACCTTCATTCAGCCGCAAGACCACCAATTTCGTCCTACTCATTCGTTATATGTCACTCACTGAGATTTATCAAGAATACCATCCATGTTCATTCATCTACCAAGCCTAATCCGTCTCTACCGGGTATATCCGATTCGTCGCCAAAAGAAAACCCTCTATCATTTCTAATTGGCCCTGAGCCCCCATCCCGTTTCCCAAACAAAAGCACCTAGACAAAGTGGTATATAGCAAAAAAAAAAAAAAAAAACCTCCTCGCTTTAGTACGAACGGCAGAGCAAGTAAGTAATGGCTTGCTCGGGTATGCGCGAGGCTAAAGAACAAAGAAGACGGGGTTTGCGCCGAATATGTGCGTGCGACTGCGTGAGTGCGTGTCTGCCATGTGGTGCAAACCATGGCAAAATGCAAGTTTGAAATGAGACAAAGTTCATAACTCCGAGTACCGTCGATTCGTCGATGAATTGGTCTTCGCTCGAGATGAAAAAATTATATGTAAATTGTTGGATGGTTGTGTACAGATAAACGGATGCAAAGAAGCAGAAGGGAAAATCCTGTAAAGAAAGCGCTGATTTGCTGTGTGGCATGCACATAATGCAGCCATGTTTCATCATTATTCGTTCGCGGGCAGGCCGCGGAGAAACTCACTCGAGGTTCTGCGAGTATCTTCGAATCTCATTGTCGCTCAACGCTCCGATCCAAAGGCAGCGCTCAGTCACGCCTTCGATTGGCTGGAACGTGTACCGAGTGCTTGCCTCCAGGAGACGAAGCAGTGTCTTCACCACAGCGGCTCCGCACCGGCATTTTTCAAAGTTGACCAGGGGTGCACTTGTCGGCGAACCGGCAATTTCCGAGGGCCGCTGGGCATTGTAGAGCAAGTCGTGCGTATAGATTCCAACAAATGGGATGCAGCCTCGGTCTGTGCCGACTTCCATCTCTTCTCGAATGTTGTGAAAATTCCTGCTGGGCGTGACGAGTATTTCAAGGTCATGCAACGTCTGAAGATCTCTTTCGGGCACCAGTTCCCATGTCTTGGATAGTCGAGATACCTCGTTGCTCGATAAAGCAATGGTAAGCTGCGCAAGAGTAGCAAAGTTGCGGTATCGTCGACAGTGGGCAGCAATGTGAATGAGCTTGATGATACACCTTGCTCTCTCCTCCAGTTGCTGTGTGAGAACTATTTCTGATATTGCCCATTTCACCATGATGTTGAAACGGGCGATGACGACGTCTACTCCCTGCGCATCGATGTTTCGCAGGAAATCTACCCAAGAACGAGAATCGCTGCAGGCAAAATGCTTCCAGCTCATGTCAGTCAGTTCTCTCCAGTCAATCTCGGTCAGAGCGTCTTTCTCGATTAGAGTGAATTGCTGGGCCAGAACATCGGAATCGAAAGCAAGAATGAATGGTAGGTGAACCGAGTGCTTGGGAGTTGTCGCTGTGTTTGTGTTTGGCTGCGCCCCATTGGAAAGTGGTTCTCCATGCCGTGATATTTCTGCGGTCCATCTCGGACTCTCACTGCAGCCCACGACTGGTGTCAGCTCTGGCGTTGGAGGCAACGGTTTTTTAGGCCGGGCGTCCGATTTGCCAGGAGCTACAAGCCCATCTGGAGACATGGCTAATGCCTGAACCATGGTGATTTGAGGAGAGGAAGGACGTGACCTCATGATCGTCGGCTCATCTGAAAGAGAATGCGAAGGTGAGCCACAATCAGACACGTGTCGGACTCGCATCTCGCCTTCTCGCTGCGAAACAGTGTCGTCGTCGTCGTCGTCGTCACAATCGTCGACAACATCAACATGAACATCATCATCGGATAAATCAGACGATAGGACAGAGCTATCCGCGCCGTCATCTTTCAAGAAAGATGCGTCTTCCATCACAGAGGCCATAGAAAACACCGCCTCACCTACCTCTACCTTCTCCATGGACGCTGTCTTCTGAACAAGTTCAAAGGAAGAGTATTGATCCCCAGGGGATATGTTTTGAAACTGCTCCAGGCCTGGCTCATTGAGCGACTCCTCGTCATCCGAGCCTCGGAGGATCGACCTTTCAGTCCAAGCATGCGTGACTGGCTCGGTTGTATCATCGCCCAGGCCTCGCTGTAACAGCGGAATAGAGCAATAGGAATCATGAGAGCCCTCTGAAAGAAATGATCTCAATTCTGTGGGCGATGAATGTGCATCCCGTGCTTGTCCATCTGTTGCCCCCCAAAAGGTGGGAGAGGCCTCGTCCAAGGCTGGACGCATCGACAACCCGTTCACATTGCCCAGCTTGGGTGTCTTGGCAGGATCTGCACCGGTGGGCTGCTCTGTGATAGTGGGATGCTCATCATTCATTTCGGCTTCAACGGCAGTATCCTCCACCGGCCGTGGGTTCTGCCCAATGATGGACAGGTTGATCGGTTTCCTGGGCAGAAATTTGCCTTCCAGCTTCAAAAGCGCCGACTCTATGCCGTCGTCGTCGTCGTCGTCGTCGGGAATCTGTGCCAGCTTCTGCGCCTCAGCCTCGAACGACGGTCGCATGATGGGCTTGGAAGAGTACGTGCTAAAGAGCGATAGATCCCGTTTTTTAGGTCTCTCTGCCAGTGGACCGAGCGAGAACACATCAGCACGCCCTTGATCACGGGATTCGATGCCGGCGACGAATTCTCCAGCAGAATTGGGGCGAGAACTGAGCATGCATGAACTGCGAATAGACTCCGTGTAGGTAGCAAGAGAGCCAACAGATTGTGATCGCCGCAAGACAAACTGGTCTAGATCACATACATTTATGACTGCTTTCAGATCGCCCCCGGGCCGCCTGCGCAGCACACGCAACGGCTCAGGAATAGCGACTTGCGTAGAATGATCTCTATAGAGGCCTCCTGAATCGGTAGTTGCATCGAGGCTTCGAAAAGTAGGTGGGATGCCAATGCTTCCCAAGGAGGTGTCTCGACGATGCAACACCGAGTTGAGCGACTGTTGGCTCCTCCAGGACCGAACTCTCCAATGTGGACGGGAGGCTCCACGACTTGAAAGCCGGCCTTCTCCACCTGGTCGTATTGCAGACATGGACGGCTGGGTGTGATATTCAGAGGTGCGTAGGCTGTGACTGCCTTCTAGTGTTGCCAGGTCGGGTATGAAAGGAGGCAAAACATCCTCGACCATATTTGCCCCTACGACATGCGGGCTGAGAAGATGAGATGACCGTCGAGGTATTCCGCCTTCGAAACTGTGTGAGGGAGGCGTGTTTGGTGGCGTTGGATCTGCACCGCCTCGCACAAGGGAATCGCAAAAAGTGTCTACTGATGGAATTTCGACGCCGTGCGTTCCGTGAACCGAGGGCAATTCAAATGGCACAGTATCATCCACGATCACAATGGATTTGCTACCGACTGTGATGGCCATGTCGCTGAATGGCCTTTGCCTATGATGTTGCGTTAAAGCTTCTAGTGTAGTCGAGTCCATACGAGATGCTGAGTTTTCCGGAAATGTGGACAGCAAAGGTGCCGACTTTGGAGGAGGCTGTATCGAAACGCCCCCAAATTGCTGACCATGAGTTCCGCCACCGGCGGCGGCGGCGGCAGTGACCGCTTCCTCTCCCTCCTCACGGATGGCCTTCTTGAAATCCTCGGCGACCTCAGCGCCGAGGAGATCAATTCTGACCGGCGGCCGAGAGCCATTTTGGCGAATAGTGGTTCCCTGAGGCACAACAGCTGTTCCGGGAAGTCGATTGACTGTGGCACCTCTCGGCCCCGCGAAATGAATGTCGGTAAAGGCTTGTTGAGTGGGATACAAACCTTGACCCCTATTCTTCAGGGCTTTGCGGACGCTTCGAAGCAGCTTTCGCATGCCATGGCCTGACGTAGCACCGCCAGACATACCATCCTTGGTGAACTCGCGACTCTTGGGTTGGAAAACAGTTGTCTGCCGGTTTGCATGACCATGTCGTCCTGAAGGTTGGACGTCGACGAAGGCTTGGCCTGGAGGGAGCAAATTACCGCGAACAAGACTTCCTCCTGAAGATGGCGCTGGCAAGCATTCCTGATCTGTGGAAGATGCCCGATCAGAGTGGTGCTCCCGTAACGAGTCGGAAAGACTGTTGTTACGCTTGTGTGCTTGTGTTGGGCGTACTCGTTTGCCAACGAGAGCCTTTGGTGTCGTTGCTGTCGGACCAGTAGTGGCATTGCCAACTGCGGTTGAGGGCACGGGATGCGCCGCCAGCAAAAGAGCTGTGTTCTGATTGAAGCTCTTCATGTTCTTGCCGGGAAATGAGCAGGATACGACGTCCATGCTGGCCAAGCTATAAGGCGATGTGGGGCGTTGCTCTGGGTTCCGAGGGCCGCTTGTCTGGTACTCCGGTGTTCCAGGACGATTGTCCAGGACAACAAAGTCTCCGACTGGTATGGGGTTGGGGATTTCGTTGCGGACGGTGGCGTGCTGTGCCTGAAGGTGGGAAGGACTTGGCGATGGCGTCGCCACAGCATCATGCTGACCCGGCTCGATCGGCAACGTCCCCAGTGCAGTAGTAGGATCTAGATCAGGATCGCGGCTCCCGGCAATGCCTCCAGGGGTGACGGCGATGTCCGGGCCAAGAGAATCGTCGAACTCGTCCCCGTCCCAATACTGTGCGCAGACCCTTCGCCAACACTTTTTGAGCTCGGTAAGAATCCTGATCTGGACCCTACGAGAGTGAAAATCTTGTGATAGTTCATCAACAAAATCATTGAGTAGATTGCAGAATGTGACGCGCAGGCTGTGCTCGAGGAGGAAGTCGTCCACAAAGTAGTTCAGTATCCAGTGTCGTAGAGCAACAAAAGTTCGAACGCGGACAATCATGCCCACCTCGTCGTCGCGATCCAGAGCCCACCGCAGTCGGGCGACCAGCATTCGAAGAAGATCGGACGGCTCCAGAAAGGACCTAAAAGTAAGGAAGAAATCGGAGATGAGCTCGTAATCTAGAAAACTCGGGGACGTTATTTCAGCTACTAGCCGAGGAGGAGTCGCTGCCGTGACTGTGCCTGCAGCGGAGTATCGTACAATCAGCCCGTCGTCGCAGGAGGGTTTGAAAGTCAAGTCTGTGAACATGGCAGGTTCAATGACCATTTGTGTTGACATGTAAGTAGAGAGCAATGGGCGTAGCAATCGAGGGGAAGGTACGCCAGGGGCCCCGCGTTGTGCCACCAAATGTGTGTGAGATGTCGGGACAGCCAAGGCTTTGGGCCGTTTTCGGGTTGAGAAGCCATGGACAGTAGAATGAGGAGGTAGAGACGAGGAGTTGAGACCTGCCGATATGGTGCTGGAACGCGCGTCCTCGGTAGGCGCGTACGAGGATCCTCGGAGCATTGGAGTTCCTCGCAAAGTGAAACGGGGGGTTCCGAGTCGCCATGATGGTATGTTGACATTGAGCATGGGGCCATTGGCGATTGCGTTCAAGTCATCCATGGTCCGAGGGCGCTGCTCGTCCCGACCCTGGGCGGTGGAGATGGCGACTCTGAAAACATGCGAGTCCTGGTCCCTGTTGGCACTCGCTTCATGAACTGTGCTATCCGACATGGCTCGTCGATGTCGTATGGGGCGACTCGAAGTTTCCGCACCCGAGGTGAGCTGTCTGTCACCAGCGAGCGGTGTCGCACTGGTGGTGGGAGTCCATGGTGTTGTTTGTAAACTGCCTTCATCTTCCCCTCTGTTCTTGGTGTTGGCGTCAGGAAGGTTTGCTCTATTGCTCTGGCTCCAGCTATCCATAATAGCGGTGCTTGGTGGCGTTATGGGGAAAGTAAAGTTTGGCTGTGGATATCGTTGGCGAGCAGGTCGAACGCTAGGCCTAAGATCAACAAGTCAGCATTCCACCACGAAACCCATTTTATCACAGGGGCACATCAGCAAACGAGGGGGTGAGATCCTTCGGCAAGCCCCTCATCGACCACGTGTGTCTCTCATCAACCCGCGTCGTACCTGAGATAAATCCTCCCATTGTTCCCCACATTTGCCACAGTAAATTGGCGTCCCTCGCGACCAGCTGAGCGGCCGTCTGGTACAACCTCGGCGTTGTCCATGTCGGTCTCTATCCTTCCTGTCATGCCTCGTATTTTTTCGCGAGACCGTCTCTCTGACAATGGCACAAGAGGTTTGGACGCAGTCGAGGTCCCGCGCGCAAAGGATCTCGGAATCCATTTCGTCGTCGTAGGTTTGGCTGTGGACGCCGATGTCTTTGTGGCGAAAGGTCTGGATAGTAGAGGGGAGACCTTTCGTGGTTTCTCGTCCTTTGCCGCGGCGCGTTTTGGTGATGTTTGTGTTCGAGGTCGATGTCCCGTGAGAGTGGCTGAGGCCGATAGGCTTGGAAACGAAGGCCGCGTTACGTCCAGAGGATCAGCGGAGGCCATCGCCTTCCGTTTTCTATGCAAGGCTGTGAGCCTGTGTTGCTCGGGACTTCGGGACTGTCGTCACTGCATTGCAGAGATGCACTCGCGTCAGTACGCCGGGATAAGCGGTAAGCGGTAAGCGAAGCAAAAGGCTGAAAGGCTGCACCAAGTAATTAGACGTACCTTTGCCCCAGGCGCCATAAAGCGACCGTCGCCCAATCTCAGCACAGCCTCATAGGTGGACGATGACGTGCTTAGGAAGAAGATTAATATCCCAAGGGGCTCGGAAATGTATGAGGGGGACGACCGCCTTGGTGCATCTATTCGCATAGAGTTGGAGATGAGCAGAGCACAGCACAGCACAGCAGAGCAGGAAAGGACAGAAAATGAACAGGGCGTCGTCAACACCAGCAAGTCGTCGGTTAAGGAGTGTCGCGAGAGCTGGATAGAGAAGTGGCCCAAGTGGGTGACTGTGTACGACTTGGCCTGTTCGCTGGCCCATGTCCAGAGTGCACTCCCATTGGTTGCACTCGGCGGCCCTGGTTGGCTGGCGGACTTCCAGCCCAGCCACTCGGGCAGGGGTGTCACCAGACCTGAACTTGCACTAAAAGTAATGGGGTTAATGATGATGATTTTTATAATATTAAGGTCTATATACTGTTGGATATAGCAGCCTCACATCTTAGGCATCACTCATGATACCTTTCCTATTCGAGGCTATGGATTACGGTACCTTAGCACTTAGGGCAAATACCCTCTTTGCTCTTATTATATCGCAGGCCACCCTAATTAGGCATAGTAGGATTACAAATATTAAGGCATAATTAGCTATATTTATCTAAAAAAGCGGGTAGTATTAATACTTATATAGCCACTAATAGCAGAGCTCTAGCCCTAAATCCAATAAATTAGAGCCTACTCAGCCATTAATAGGCCCACCTGCCACGCCTAGCGCTATGTCTCATTAGGGCGGCCTGCGACCACGGAAGGTGACCCGCACGTTAGTCGCTTACATAACTTATCGTGAGGCCCCGCTCCCAACGCATAGTCGCACCCCGCAGGCACACCACGCCCTAGGGCGAGGTCCACGTGACACTAGCAAGCCACTAGCTAATATAAGCCAGCGACTCGCACGCATAACACACTTAGACCTAGCAAGCTTTAGTCAATATAACGAGTGCCCCCATACCAAAAACACGATCGTGGGTAAAGGTCTTTTAATAAAAACAAAAACTTTATTTCTCTAAGCTTAGGTTAACTAGGAAAAAACTAAGGGTAGAACTGTTAGTTACACTAAGGTGCCTGCGCAAGCAATGATAGATAATTCTGTAGTATTAAAGTTAATAATTAATAATTTAGGAAAGAGAGAAAAGAGGGAAATCTAGCTAGGAGAGAAAGTAAGTAAAACCTATAAGTAAGGCAAAAAAGGGAGTAGTAAAGAATATAGCTAATCATATTATATACATCCCTTTAGTAACCCTATTAGACCTATAATTAGTCTAGTCTTTAGCTATAATTAAGCTAATAAAGATCTAGAGAAATTAATACTAGTAGTCTCTCTTTTTTTTTTATAGCTAAAGAAGCCTAAAAATTTAATAAAAATTAAATTAAAGGAAAGTATATATAAGTAAATCCCTTAATAGGAATCTAGAGCCCTAATTAGCTTAGTTAGTATTAGTTAATTTAATTAATCTAATTATAGTAAATCCTACCTATTAATTCTATTAAACCTTCTCTTTTTTTACTACTAAAGGTCTCTTAACCTAACCTTTTATATAAATTATTAATTTATTTAAATTAATTAGGGTTATAAGAGCTTAATTAGGTAATACCTTTATTATTATATTAGCTAGATTATTACTACTATTAATCTATCTTACCTTTTAGATCTTATACCTTTTATATAATTAATAAAGAGCTATAATATTAATTATTAATCTCTTCTCCTTTATTATACCTAGCTTAATAAGGTATTTATATAATAAAAAAGAGTTAGTATAGAGAATTATAAGGATTTAAGGTATCTTTAATTAGTCTATAATCTAATTAAGGGTTATAAATATTATATATATAATATTAGCGCCTTAAACTATACTATATAATTTAGAGGTAAGGATATTATATATAACTTACTTACTCTTTATTAAGCTATATATAATAATATTCCTTTTTATAATAAAGGTATTATTATTTTACTTTATCTTATTACTAATTATAATTATATATCTAATGTTAATTCCTCCAGATCTTCATTAGCTTAATCGTGGCTAAAGACTAGACTAAATATAGGCCTAGTAGGTTAGCTAAAGGATACACGTAATGTAATTAGCTATATCCTTTGTTACCCCCTTTTTAGGCCTTACTTCTGTATTTTATTTACTTTCCTTTATAGCTAGATTTCCCTCTTTTCTCTTCTCTCTAATAATAACTATTATTAACTTTAATATAATAGACTTATCTATCTTTACTTATATAGAACCTTAGTTTTTCCTAATACTAATTAGTAGTTAACTATAACTATAGATAAGCTAGGAATTATAAGAAAAGATATTTCTATAAATACTATTATTACTTACTTATTATTAGGACTTTTAGGTAAAGAGGTATAACTACTAGAGTATACTAAAGGAAGAGACTTAAATCCCTAGAAGTAGCTTATTAGGCTTCTAAGGGATTAATTCTTCTATTATTATATTTATTTTTAATAAAGGATTAATTCTATATCTATTATAAACCCTAGGATTAACTTCTCCTATTATTATATTTATTTTTAATAGAAGAGACTAATCCTATACTTACTATAAGAAAACTTAACTAAATAACTAAATTTACTTTAAAACTAATATCAAATAACCTTAGCTAAGCTAGCTAATAGACCTATAACCTCTATTACTTTTAATAGGTATTTACAAAGAATAACCTTAGCTAAGCTAGCTAACTTACTTATAACCTCCTATATCTATAACCTCTCCTTCTAATATACCTATAACCTCTCCTAATAAGTATTTACTACTTATCTATTACTCCCTTTACCTTTAGTACTATTTACCCTAAACCTTTTAGCTAAGTAGCTCTTTTTACTATATATTAAATAAATCACTCTTTTTCCCCTATATATATATATATAAATACTCTCTCTTTCTCCTTTTATCTTCTATTCCTAAGGTTATTATTAACTATTACTCTAGAATATATAACTTCTATTTTCCTTCTATTCTTAAAAAATAAGAGAATTACTTATTCCTATTAATTAATTTATCCCTGTTAATTTATTTATTACTATTATTTATTTATCCCTATTAATCTGTTAATTCTATTAATTTACTACTTTTATTACTTTTATTATTTCTACTATTTTTACTATTTTTTTCCCTATTTCCTCTATTATTAATAATAATTCTTAAGTATAAAAGATATCCTTTATATACATAATATCTAGACACTAGGGATTATATATAAAGCTTTAGATTTAAAGATAAGTAAATATATAAGCTTTTATAATAAAATTAACTAGACTATTAATAAGAGGTAAATCCTAAGCTACTATAAAAGCTAAGCAACTATAAGCTAGACCTATATATATACCTATTCTATTACTAAGAGAGAAAACCCCTTAGGTTACTACTACTAGTAATAGTAAGTATTTTATATATCTAGTAATTAAGTTAGAAAGGCCTAAGAAAAGTAAATTACTAAAATATTTATAGCTATTTTCTAATACTATTATAATAAATTAGGAAAAACTAATTAATATAAACCCTTATACTACTATAATAGCTAAGCTTAATAACTATATTATAAGGTTTATTAATCTTAGTAAGTATTAAGGCTAGAAAGATACTAACCTTTAGGAGTTATTCTAAGAAGACTTTATAAGCTAGTTCTAAAATACCTTTAAAATAGCTAATAAAGGTATTATTAGAGAGCTATAAAATTCCTTAAGAGAAAATAGTATTATTATAAGATAAGGCTAAGGATTACTAATTTTATAATTACTAGAAGAAGTAGTCTAAAAAGAGTTAAGGCTATTATAGACTAAAGAAAGATTATAATTTTTTAAACCTTTAGAGTACTAACCTTAACTTCCCTAATTACCTACCCTAGAACTCTCTTTTCCCTAGTTATAATATTCTCTTTAACTTCCTTAAAAGCTAATATAATAATTAGAGTTATATTAATTACTTTACCCTAAGGACTATTATTTATAATAAATTACCCCTTTTATATAGAGATTCCTTTCTAAAGATTAGATTATAAAGAAAATCTTAGAACTTATAAAAATATATAAGAATAGTAATTAATATAGTAAAAAGCTATATAACTTCCTTATACTAAAGATTATACTCTTTAAGAATAAGTATAATAGGATTAACCTCCCTTAAATACACTATTAAAAGGCCTTCCTTATTATATTAATTAGTAATACTAAATAATACTATCTTAATTACCTTTTTAAGTAAAATCTCTTTTATTAAGATATAATTACTTAAATCTATTAATACTTTAAGATAAAAAGTAATTAGTAGTTTTACTACTATAAATAAAGTAGTATAATACTTAATAATATAATTATTAAGAACCCTAAGAAAAGTAAACTTAAATACCTTAAGATTATACTTACTATACTTAAGAAAATTTATAGAGGCTTTTACCTTTCTAATACTATAAATACTAAGCTTTATAAGTAAATATTAAATACTATAGCTAGTATACCTAAATATTAGATAATAGAATATATACACTCCCTAGGCTTTAAGAGTCTTACTAAAGACCTTTATAAGGTAATTATAATTATAGAATTAAATAAGAGATTTACCTAATTCCTTTAGTATTAGAAGGAAAACTCTCTAGAGGCTATATTTACTAATTATTAATATAGTTAATAACCCTATAGTTAAGGAGGCTATTATAGGCATAGCCCTAGGTATAGCCTATAGTATTACTTTATATATAGTAAAAATAGTTATTAGTTTTCTAATTACTTTAATAAAGAATATAAGAAGTAAAGAGACTACTAGTTTACTAATAAAGCCTATTAGTTACTCCCTTTAGAGAAAAGATTTTAGGTATTTCTTACCTTTTATAAAAGGCTAGGTAATAAAAAGCCTAATAAAGGCCCTAACTAGGATTAGAAGCCTTATATTATAGCCTTTATAAAGGCTTAAGATAATAATAATAATAATATAGAAAAACTATTATTAGTAGTATATTTAAGTATTATATAATTCTTTTATTTAGAACTATAAACTAACTATAACCTTATTAATACTAAAGTTCTTACTACTTTAGATAATTAAGCTTTTTAATATACTTTTCTTAAGTAAAAGCCTTTTAAACCTTAAGAATTTAATAAAGGCCTTACTTACTATATCTTTAAAGAATACTATTTTAAATAGGTTTTTAGAGATATTATACCTAATACTAGTGCCTTAGGGAAATTAACTATAGGGTAGGTATAAGTAAAAGCTTTAATAAGATTAATACCTTTATTAAAGATAACCCCTTATAAACTATAAGTAATTATATTTAGTGCTAGATTAGTAATTATAAGAGATATTTTTTATATACTTATAGAGCTTAGAGAGCTTAAATTTTATATTCTTAATATAGCTACCCCTTTTCTTTTCTTAATTATTAATATAAATAAGATATAAGTTAAGATTAATAACCTTATAAATATTCTTATTTAAGGTAATAAAACTATACCTATAGTATAATAATAAGAATACCCTTAGTAGTTACTAGAGGTAAAAGAAATAGTTACCTTTTACCTCTTAGAAAAGGAAATCTATTAATTATATTATTACTTTAGTTACTTTTCTATTTAATAACTTATAAAAATCCTTTAATAGGCTAGTTATAATATTAAATACTAGGTAATTAAGAAGTTAACTAAAGTATACTACTACTACTAGATAAATAGAAAAGCCCCTAGCTAATTTAAATTTATAATTAAGGATAACTATAACTTTAACTATAAGATTATTATTAATATTATATAGATTAATAACTAACTAGTTCTTTATATTATTAACTTAGTAACCTTATTCTAAGTAGCCTAATTTCTTAATCTAAGGAAATAAAAGGCCTAAGATATCTAGGATACTATTAGAGAATGCTAGATTAATATATATCTTAGACCTCTAGATTAGATTATTTATAATATAGGTAATAACTTCTTCTTTACTAAGTTTAAGTATTATACCTAATTAATATTAATTAAGACTAATAAGATACTAATTAAAGCCTATAATAGTATTAGAAAGGTTAAAAGATACTATAGACCTTTACGCTAGGCTTATAAGATTATTATAAACTTAATTAGCATAGAGATTACACTAGAATAATGCTTTTAAATAGCTATTAAAGCTATTAATAACTTAGTAAGCCCTAATAGACTAGTGCTAACTTTACTAGTCTTTAAAGCTTACTTATAGATAATAGATAAGTTACTACTAAGTGTCTTTATTATTTAATATACTAAGGTAATTTAGAAGGCTACTAATAAGGTTTACTATTACTTAGTATTATAGTAGGTTTATAATACCCTTAGCACTTAGAATAGCCCTAATATAATACCTTTATATTAGCTACCTTTATAGGCTAATATATATATAAAGGGAGAAGGGTAGCTAGTATAGCCTTTATAGATTAATTACTACTAATAAGGAGACTTATATAGTTAATATACCCTATAGACTAGTAAAGTTTTACTCTATAGTAATAAAGCCTTACTATAAAGACCTATATATTATAGAGGGGCTAGGACCTTAGGATATAAACCCCTAAGCTATAGGGAAGTATACTACTAAACTAGTAACTACTACTAATAGCTAGGACTTAGCTACTACTATAGAAAATAAAGTAGTAAAGAAAAAGAAAAAAAAGCTACTAGCACTAGCTAAGAGAAAATAAGAAAGGCTAAGAAAAGCCCTTATAGTTAAATTCTATACTAACTAGGGTGTAAATAGGCCTATAAAGGCTATTAAGGCTAAAGAAAGGCCTATAAAGGCTTATAAAGCTAAAATAGCCCTTATAGAAGGCTATAGAGTATAAGACTTTATAGCTTATCTTAAAGTAGTAAAGGCTACCTTTATAGAAAGCTATAAAGCTAATAGCCTTATTATAAAAGAAGAGACTATTAAGGCTAAATTACCCTTTATACTTATTAATAAAGATTAAGAATAAGCCTTTATTAAAGAGATTATAGTTATAGAAATACTAACTATAGTATTTCTTATAATAAAGAAAGAGGCTAATTAAAACCTTACTCTTTAACTTTACTAAGAAGAAAAGATTATAACTTTAGGTAAGCCCTTAAGTAGTCTAACTAAACTAAGCTTAATACCCTATAAGCCTATAATATATTTAGATTTATTAAGTTTAATTTAATAAAGTATAGTAGTTATAGAATCTTTAATTCTTATATAATTAAAGAGATTAAAAGTAAGGAAATAGACTTACTATATAAGAAATTCTACCTTATTATATAAGGCTATAATAATAAGAAAAAGGAATTTATTTTAATATAATTACTAATAATATAATAAGTAAGCTAATAGTTAATTATAGCTATTACCCTTTTATTAAAGTAAAAAGGGATTTACCTCTAGATCTATAATATTATATAAGCGTATATTTAATTATAAATAACGCTTAATAGGCTAATTATTATAAGATTACTAAAATAGATTATATACCTTTTCCCTAAAGGCATAGTAATAGAGGTAATTAAGCCTCTCTATAGGATTATAAAGGCTAGAACTTACTAGTAAGTAATATACTTTTACTACTATAGGAATAACCTTAATATAATAACCTTAACCTATAATCCCTACTTATTAATTATAGCCCTAGAAAACCTCTTTAGAATTATTAGAATATAAATAAATAATATATTAGGCCTAAGTAATAATAACTTCTTTAATAAAGAAGAAAAAAAGCTCTAGAAGGCTAATTTTATAGCTAAGGAAAAAGAGTAACTAATAAGTAGTAATTCCCTTATCTTTAATAGCTATATCTTAACCTAAAATGCTAATAATTTATTAACCTTAACTTAGAAAGGCTAAAGTAAAAAGATTAAGAAAATTAATCCTTAATCCCTAATAGTAAAGTAAGACTATATAGAATAAAGAGCCTAAGGAAGTTATATTATAACTATATATTAACTAG
Source organism: Epichloe bromicola (assembly GCA_023658445.1). Classification (NCBI taxonomy): domain Eukaryota; kingdom Fungi; phylum Ascomycota; class Sordariomycetes; order Hypocreales; family Clavicipitaceae; genus Epichloe; species Epichloe bromicola. The sequence goes on from CP098268.1 coordinate 5,451,122, forward strand.
AAGTATTATATAACTTATTAATTATAGCTTAACACTAAGAACCCTTTATTAATAATATTATATAGCTTAATAAACGCCTTAAATAGTAGATTAAATACTAATAGAGAGAGCTATAATATATCCCTTTAACCCTTAAAGAAGTAAAGCTTTTTATATTTATAAATAGATTACTTACTAATAATAAGGACCTAAGCTTATAAATTAGCTATATTATTATAATTAGAAATAAGATAATATAAGATAATAATACCTTTATTATAAAAGGTAATATTATTATATATAGCTTAATAAAGAGTAAGTAGGTTATATATAGCGCGCTTACCTCTAAATTATATAGTATAGTTTAAGGTATAGATATTATATATATAATATCTATAATGCTTAATTAGGTAATAGACTAATTAAAGATACCTTAAATCCCTATAATACTTTATACTAACTCTTTCTTATTATATAAATATCTTATTAAGCTAGGTATAATAAAGAAGAAAAGGCTAATAATTAATATTATAGCTCTTTATTAATTATATAAGAGACATAAGATCTATAAGGTTAGATAGGCAAATGGTGGTAATAATCTAGCTAATATAATAATAAAAGTATTACTAAATTAGGCTCTTATAACCTTAATTAATTTAAATAAATTAATAATTTATATAGAAAGCTAGGTTAAAAGACCTTTAGAAGTAATATAAAGAGAGCTTTAATAGAGGAGAAAGAGAAGGATTTATTATAATTAGATTAATTAAATTAACTAATGCTAACTAAGCTAATTAGGGCTTTAGATTCCTATTAAGGGATTTACTTATATTTATTTTTCTTTAATTTAATTTTTATTATATTTTTAGGCTCCTTTAGCTATAAAGAAAAAGAGAGACTACTAGTATTAATTTCTCTAAATCTTTATTAGCTTAATTATAGCTAAAGACTAGACTAAATATAGGCCTAGTAAGTTAGCTAAAGGATACATATAATATAATTAGCTATATCCTTTACCACCCCCTTTTTAGGCCTTACTTCTACGTTTTACTTACTTTCCTTTATAGCTAGATTTCCCTCTCTTCTCTTCTCTCTAATAACAACTATTATTGACTTTAATACAACAGACTTATCTGTCTTTACCTGCGCAGGACCTTGGTTTTTCCTAACATCTAATCTAGGAGCTTAAATCCTTATTATTTATAAGTAATCTATCTATAAATATAAAGAGCTTTATCTTTTTAAGGGTTAAAGAAATATATTATAGTCCTTATTATTAGTTCTTAACCTACTATGTAAGGTATTTATTAAGGTATATAATATCTTTATTCGTAAGTTCTTAGTATTAAGCTATAATTAATAAGTTATATAAAGCTTTTAGTTAATATATAGTTATAATATAGCTTCCTTAGGCTTATTATTCTATATATTCTTACTTTACTACTAGAGATTAAGAATTAACTTTTTTAATCTTCTAACTTTAGCCTTTCTAGGTTAAGATTAATAAATTATTAGTATTCTAAGTTAAGATATAGCTATTAAAAATAAGGGGATTCCTACTTATTAGTTACTATTTCTCCTTAGCTATAAAATTAGCCTTTTAAAGCTCTTTTTTTTCTTTATTAAAGAAGTTATTATTACTTAGTCCTAGTGTATTATCTATTTATATTCTAATAAATCTAAAGAGGTTTTTATTATTTAGTACTATTATTAATAAGTAAGGGTTATATATTAAGGTAGTTATATTAAGGTTATCCCTACAGTAATAGAAGTATATTACTTACTAGTAAGTTCTAGCCTTTATAATTCTATAAAGAGGCTTAATTACCTTTATTATTATACCTTCTAGGAAGAGGTATATAATCTATTTTAGTAACCTTATAATAATTAGCCTTATAAGCTCTATTTATAATTAAATATAAGCTTATATAATATTATAAATCTAGAGATAAATCCCTTTATACTTTAATAAAGAAGTAATAGCTATAATTAGCTATTAGCTTCTTATTATATTATTAGTAATTATATTAGAATAAACTCCTTCTCCTTATTATAATAGCCTTATATAATAAGGTAAGACTTTTTATATAGTAAGTCTATTCCCTTACCTTTAATCTCTCTTACTACATAGAAATTAAAGATCTTATACTTACTATACTTTATTAGGTTAAACTTTATAAATCTAAATATATTATAAGCCTATAGGGTATTAAGCTTAGCCTAGTCTAATTACTTAAATAGCTTACCTAGGGTTATAATCTTTCCTTCTTAGTAAAGTTAAAAAGTAAGGTTTTAATTAGCCTTTTTCTTTACTATAAGAAATACTTTATTTAGCACTTCTCTAGCTATTATCTCTTTAATTAATACTTTCTCTTAGTCTTTATTAATAATTATAAAGTATTTTATAGTTTTAGTATATACTTATAGTCTATTATTCTTAGCCTTAATAGCCTTTACTTTTACTCTTTTAAGTCTATTAGCTTTATAATCTCCTATAGAGGTAGCTTTTATAGCCTTAAGATAAGCCCTAGAGTCTTTAACTCTATAGCCTCCTATAGGGGCTACTTTAGCTTTATAAGCCTTTATAGTCTTTTCTTTACTTTAGTTAATATAAAATTAGACTATAAGGGCTTTCCTTAGCTTACCTTACTTTCTCTTTACTAGTATTAGTAGCTTTACTTTTTCTTTTACTTTTACCCTTATCTTTATAATAGTAGTATAATCTTCCTTAGTAGTTAAAGTTACTAGTATAATTACCTCTTCCCTTATATCTTAGGGTTTTATCTCCTAAGGTCCTAGTCTCTTTATAATATATAAGCCTTTATAGTAAGGCTTTACTACTATAAAGTAAAACTTTACTAGGCTATAGAGTATCTTAACTATATATATCTCCTTATTAGTAGTAATTAGCTTATAAGGGCTATACTAGCTACCCTTCTCCCTTTATATATATATATTAGCCTATAAAGGTAGCTAATATATAAGTAATATATTAGGACTATTCTAGGCACTAAGAGTATTATAGACTTACTATAAGGCTAGGTAGTAGTATACCTTATTAGTAGCCTTCTAAATTACCTTAGTATATTAAATAATAAAGATACTTAGTAGTAACTTATCTATTATCTATAGGTAGGCTTTAAAGACTAGTAGGGTTAGTACTAGACTATTAGGGCTTACTAAATTATTAATAGCTTTAATAGCTATTTAGAGATATTATTCTAGTGTAATCTCTATGCTAATTAAGTCTATAATAATCTTATATACCTAGTATAAAGGTCTATAGTATCTTTTAACCTTTCTAATACTATTATAAGCTTTAATTAGTATCTTATTAATCTTGTTGGATTCACCAAGGCTGTTGCAACAGATGCACTAGTGCACAAAAGGGGTCTCTTTAAAGGTATAATAATTATTAGTTACAAAGCTATCTAGAGGGTTATGTAGCTATAAGAAAAAGGGGGATTATAAGTTACGTAAGTGCCTTGCGTATAGGTATAGCTAATCATAACGTAGCATTACCACACATGCTTTACTTTCCTTAGTGGTTAACCTATAGTTAACCTAGTTATTATAATACTAGTAGTTTTCTTTTTTAGAGAAAAGTGGGTTAGAAGTAAATATAAATATTAAAAAAGGAAGAAGTAGGTCTATAATATATATAACCTATTTATAAGAAAAAGTAGACTTAGATATTGAATTTAGGCTCTTATTAGTTATTAATAAAAGGAAAAAAGGAGGCTAATCCGCGGATTAGAAATCGGTTAAGATTAAGAGCTTTAAAGAGCTTAAAAATGCAATAAAAATAGAAGTGAATATAAGTGGATCCGATCGGTGGATTTAAGCCTCTTATAAGCTTAGGCAATAGTTAACCTAAACTCTCTGTCTAGTTTATCTAGTCTTTAGTCTCTTTACCTATCCTTTAATATAAATTATAGCCTTATTTATGTTAATAAAGGTCTTAAGGCTCTTATTTAGAGATGCCTTTATTATCGCGTTAGTAAGGTTATTATTGCTGTTAATCTAGTGGACTTTATAAATCTTATAGCGTTTATATAATTATTAGAGGGCTATAATATTTAATTATAAGGCATTTCTCTTTTATAGAGCCTAGCTTTATAAGGCACTTATATAATAAAAAAGAGTCTATATAAATAATTATAGGAATTTAGTTAATCTTTAGTTAGTCTATAATTATATAGAGGGTTGTGGCAATTACGTAGGCTATATTAGCACCTTATACTATTACGTATAATTTAGAAGCAAGGGCGCTATAGGTTACATATTTACTCTTTATTAAGCTATATATAATAATGTTCCCTTTTAATATAAATACGTTATCTTAAGCCTCTTTATTACTAATAGTGATTATATATCCTATATAGGAACTTAGATCTTTATTATTAGTAAGAGATCTATTTATAAATATAAATAACTTTATATTTTTAAGGTCTAGAGGTATGTAGCGTAGACCTTATTCTTAATATTAGATTTACTAATCTAGTTACTTATTTAATTAAGTTATATTATTAGTTATAGGATCTTAGTGTTATATAGTAATTAAGAGGTTATAGAGGGCTTTAGGTTCATAAACAGTTATAATATGACTTCTATAGGCTTATTATTTAATATAATCTTATTTTATAGTTAATAACTTCGGGTTAATTTACTTAATCTTCTTACTTTAACCTTTCTAATGTAGTTCTATTAAATTATTAGTGTTTTATATAAGGATATAACTATTAAATATAAGGGGATTTTTAGCTAATAGCTCTTGCTTTAGTTTTACTAAGAAATTCGCTTTTTAAAGCTCTCTTTCTTTAAGGTTATAGAATTCCTTATTACTAAGGCCTAATATATTATTAGTCTATATACTAATTACTCTAAAGAGGTTATTATTTTTATTATCCGTAATTAATAAGTATAGATTATACATTAAGGTGATTATCCTAAGCTAGGCTTTATAATAATAGAAGTAAGTTACCTACTAGTAGGTTCTTACTTTAGTAATTCTATATAAAGGCTTAATAACTTCTATTATTATACCTTTAGGAAATAGATATATAATTTATTCTAGTAGTATTATAATAATTATTCTAGTAAGTTCTATTTTTAATTAAATATATACCTATATAATATCTTAAATCTAAAGAATAATTCCTTATTATCTAAGTAATAGTAAGATTACTATAATTAATTACTAACTTAAACATTAAATTATTAGTAACTAGGTTAGAATTACTTCCTTTCCCTTATTATTTATTCCTTAAATTATAAGGCATAACTTTTTATATAGTATTATAATTCCTTTACCTTTAATTTCTCTAACTATATAAGATTTAAAGAGTCTCTTACTACTATGCTTTAATAGGTTAAAAAGCATAAATCTAAATATATTATAAGCTTATAAGGTATTAATTTCTACTTAGTTTAATTACTTAAAGGGTTTACCTAGTATTATAATCTTCCCTTCTTAATATAACTAAAGGGCTAGATTCTAATTAGCTTTTTCCTTTACTATAAGAAACACTTTACTTAGTGTTTTATTAGCTAAGAGTTTCTCTATTAAGGCTTTATCTTAATCTTTATTTATAAGAAACACTATTATATAAGATTTATATTTAGTATTCTAAGCTTTACTTTCTTTCTAGCTAAAGTAAACTATAAGCTTCTTTTATAGTCTTCTATATTTTCTCTTAACTTATAGAACTTCCTTATTTTCTTCTAAAGCTTGAGAAGTAGCTTTTTTAGTAGTAGGTTTATTATTATTACCTATAGCCTATTCCTTATCTTTAGGCATTAATTCTTAGGGTTTTTTAATATAATATAGGTTATAATAATATAGTTTAACTACTATTAACTAGAATCTAGTTAGTCCTTAGGGTATTTAAAGGGTATAGGTCTCTCTATTAGTAGTAAAAAGCCTATAAGGGCTATACTATCTATCCTTTTCTCTTTACACGCGTATATCTAATTATAGCAAAAGCTAGTGTATAGGTAGGGTATCTAGGCTATTATAGGTTTATAAAGTATTATAAACTTATTACTTTACTAGAAGTTATTAGACTTTATTAGTAGCTTTATAGATTACTTTAGCTTATTAAATAATAAATACACTTAGCAGTAACTTATTAGTTATCTATAAATATACACTAAAGATAAAAAGGGTTAGTATAAGGCTATTTAGGCCTACTAAATTATTTATAGCTTTTATAGCTATCTAGAGGCACTATTTAAGTGTAAGATCTTAGCCTATAGAGTCTATAATAATTATATAGGCTTATCTTAATAGTCTATAATAGTATTTAATCTTTCTAATACTATTATAAGCTTCTACTAGAACTTTATTAATCTTAATTAATAGTAATTATATATAGTACTTAAATTCTTTCTAGTATTATAAATAATCTAATTTAGAGGACCTAGATAGGTATTAATCTAGTATTTATATAGAGTGTTCTATATATTATAGGCTTTTTACTTATTTAGGTTAAGGAATTAAGCTACTTAAAATAAGGTTATAGAATTAATAATATAAAGGACTAGTTAGCTATTAATTTAAATAATATTAATAATAGTCTTATAGTTAAACTTATAGTTATCCTTAACTATAAACTTAAATTTACCTAGAGCCTTTCTATTTATTTAGTAATAGTAGTAAATTTTAGTTAATTATTTAATAGCTTTAGTCTTAATATTATAACTACCTTATTATAGTATCTTTATAAGCTATTATACTAAAGGGTAACTAAATTAATAATATAACTAATAGATTTCTATTTCTAATAGGTAAAAAGCTACTATCTCTTTAGCTTCTAGAGTTTACTAAGAATATCCCTATTTCCTAATAATAGGTATAGTCTTATTACCTTAAATAAGTATATTTATAAGGTTATTAAGCTTAATATATAACCTATCTATATTATCTAAAGAGAATAGGAAGGGTATATATATATTAATTATATAAAAGGAGATATAACCTAATTTAGTAAGTATATAAATTACTCCTTATATAGTTATAGACTTAGTACTTAATTAAATCTCTTTCTCTAGTATTAGCTTAATCTTTAGTAATAGTATTAATCTTATTAAGGCTTATACTTATCTAATTCTAGCTATTAATACACTAGAAGCTTTTATATTAGGTAAGATACCTCTAAAGACTTTATTAGAGTAGTATTTCTCTAAAATATATAATATTTTTACTTTATAAAAGGGATTATACTTAAAATATATATATTTAAAGGCTTAGTCTCTTAAGGTTTTAATAATAATATTATTATCTAGTTATACTCCTAATATAAAGAATTAAGTAATACTTAGGTAGTTAAACTTTAATATAAAGGTCTCTTTATTATTATTATTCTTATCTTTATTATTATTAGACTTAATAAAAGCTTTAGCTAATTCCTAAGCTTTATCTATAAGGTTATCTATTTCCTTAGATCCTTAGCTATTATAAGCTATAAGAAATGCTTAGGACTTTCTCTCTATAAGAGGTGTTTAATACCTTTTATTTTTCCACTAGTATTCTCTTACCTCTTAATGCTCTTTATCTATATAGTTTATTAACTAATAACTATTCTTATTATAGATATAGTATTTACTATTATTATAGCCTTAGTTATAATAACTATAGCCTTTACTATAATTATTATATAGCTAGCTATAATAGTAGTCTATAAATATTACTTCTAAATTATTAGGTTTAATATTAATAGTATACTAATTAAATTAAGTAGCTAATTTATTAGCTTTAGTAATAGAGATTAATTTATAGAGGTCTCTAGTAAGTCCTTTAAAACTAGGTAAATAGTTATATTTAGCTTGCCTATATTCTAGAATACTAGAGATAGCGCTTAATATTTAATAATAAAGCTTTATATTAACTATTAATAGGGGAAAAAGTCCTCTATAAACACGCTTAAGGGTTATAAGTAAAATCTTAAGGTAATCTAGCTTAGGTTTATGAGGATTCTAATAAATAATATTCCTAAGTATTATATTATTTTATTCTTAGTAATAGAACTATTAGTTACTTTCTATCTTAAAGCATTAATAAATATTATTAACTATCTATTTATATATAAAGCCTTTATTTACTAGATAATTAAGGTAATACTATTTAGTATTACCTAAAAGTATAATTAGAAAAGCTTTATATATATATTCCTAGGGGAGGTTAAGTCTATTATATTTATTTTAGAATAGGTTAATCTTAGGCGTAATAAAGTTATATATCTTCTTACTATAATAGTTATTATCTTTATATTCTTTTATAAGTTTAAAGATCTTTCTTATAATCTAATCTTTAGATAGGATTATTATTACTTATATAGCTAGGGTTGCTTATAGTTAAATAATTAGGGTTAGGGTAATCTAGGGTATTTAAGGTTATAGTATATTTCCTCTTAGGGGTAGTTAAGTAATAGGAGGATTATTAATAAGTAAGTATTAGGTTAAAGTACTAAGAAAAGGGGAGTTATAAGGTAAAGGGTTTATAATAAGAGGGTTATTAATAGTAGGGTTATAAATAAAGAGAAATCTTCCTATAGCTATTTACTTTATAATTTTATTATTAGGCTATAATAATATTATATTTTCTTTAAGGACTTAGACTAGTAAATTAATAATTTTACTGCTTTAATTTTAAATAATATAAACACTATTTTTATAAAGGTAATCTTATAGTTTATACACTAAAGGTTATAAAGCTTATTTAAGTATCTCTTTAGTCTAGCTATTAAGGTTATTATAGAAGATCTCCTAAAGGGCAAGATCTTTATATTAGCTACTCTTATAGATATTAATTATCTAAGTAATATAGTTATTAAGTTCCTAGTCTTTAGTGTTCTAAGGGTCTAGTTCTCTAAAGCTCTCCTAGTTAGTAGTAATAGCTAAGGTATATTTTTAGAGTTATTATAGTAAAGTAGATTTATTAGGTCTTTTAGGATATATAGTTTAAGTAGGCTACTTTCCATTTATAGTTGTTATGGACTAGCCCCTAGGCGACTGCGATAGGGCGTTAATATAGTATTAAGAAACTTAGGGGAAGAAGAAGAAGACTATATAGCTAATCCCCCCTACTCCCCTTATATCCCCTAGGTATCTTATATTAGCTCTCTTTTTATCCCCTACTACCCCCCTACCTATATATACTATACTATTACTTAGGCAAAGCCTAAGCCCTTTATATATGCCCTTACTAACCTATTACCCTTAGCCCTTTACTTACCTATTATTATACTAATACTAACTTACTATAACTAGGTTATATAGTATAGCTATTTCTAATATTACCCCTTATAGGTAAAATATATTATATACCTACTATTATTATTATTTATTAAGAGTAAGGGTATATATTATATCCTACGCTACCCCTTATTATTATTATCTAATTATAAGTAGGGTATATATTATATTCTACCTAACCCCTTATTATTATTATAATAATACTAGCCTTACCCTTACTTACTTATAACTTATCTAATATAAGCGTAATTACCTATATAAATATCCTACTTCTTTTTATAATATAACCTTACTTTTCTTATATAATAATCTTCTAAAAACACTATAACTTTATTATACCTTCTTATTCTATTATATCCTACTTTACACTATTACCTTATTATTCCTATATTAAAAATACCTTACCTCTAAGATATAACTACTATACTATAAACTAGATAAGTAGCTACTACCCCTATTCTTATAATACCCCTAGCCTAAGCTATTAGTAAGTTCCTTATAAAAGAAAACTTAGATAATAAGTAATATACTATACTCTCCTTACTTTAGCGCCCTTATAGGCTATATATTAAATAATCCCTTACTACTAGTATTATAGATTATTACTTTACTAAGAGTAAGGAGTCCTATCCCTTATATTATTAAAATTATATTACCTATATTTAGCTAACTAGGTACTTATTTATAGACTTATAACTCTAATATACTCTTAAGGATCTTAAAGCTAAAATTATTAAGGGAGAGTATATTATTACCCCTAGTATTAATAAAATAAAGATAACTAAGAAAAAGATACTTATACTATCTTAGAAGTTCTATTCCCTTATAAGTAAGTAGACTATATTACTAAATTAAGTGTAGTTTAATTTAGCCCTAGTTTAGTCTACCCTTAGCCCTTTCTCTTTAACTAATATACTTACTATAAATATAACTAGACTTAAAGTTATTCCCTTTATTAATAGTAGCCCCTTAGCTAAATATAGTATAGGAAACTCTATATAGTAAGTTACTAGTATCTTATTCTAATAAGGATAATAAGTTATTTAGAGTATAAATACTATACGTAAAAAACTCTATAAGTAAAATATAGCCTTTCTTAAAGCGCTTTCCCCTTACTACTATAGTAATAACTAATATAGCTAATATATTAAAGTAAGTAATAAATTACCTTCTTACTACTATTAATAGTATTCCTACTTTTTATCTAGGTTAAACCCTATTAACCCTTACACTAAACTTACTTATCCCCTAGCTAGAGCTAGTAATTACTTAACCTATTTTCTTACTAATAAGTCTAAGAGTAATACCCCTCCTTTATATATTTACTTTAATCTCCCTAATTATTATTTTACTTACACTATCTAGAACCTAGGTATAACCTAAGGTTAGTAGCTATAACTAGTAGGTAGAATAACCTATAGCCCCTATATAAGTAGCTTAGGGTTAAACTATATTACCTTATAGTATACTACTATTAATATAAGTTTATCTAGTAGTAAGTCTAACCTTAATAATATAGTAGTGTAAATAAGTTAGATAGAAGTAAGTAGTAGTAAGAATATACTTATATTACTAAAGCTTTTAATAGGTAAATAAGTTTTCTAAAATTAATTTAGTCCATTATTGTTATAGACTAGCCTCTAGGCGACTGCGATAGGGCGTTAATATAGTATTAAGAAACTTAGGGAAAGAAGAAGAAGACTATATAGCTAATTCCCCCTACTCCCCTTATATTCCCTAGGTATCTTATATTAGCCCCTTTTTTATCCCTTACTACCCCCTTACTTATATATACTATACTATTACTTAGGTAAAGCCTAAGCCCTTTATATATACCCTTACTAACCTATTACCCTTAGCCCTTTACCTACCTATTATTATACTAATACTAACTTACTATAACTAAGTTATATAGTATAGCTATTTCTAATATTACCCCTTATAGGTAAAACGTATTATATGCCTACTATTATTATTATTTATTAAGAGTAGGGGTATATATTATATTCTACGCTACCCTTTATTATTATTATCTAATTATAGGTAAGGTATGTGTCGCGTCCTACCTAACCCCTTATTATTATTATAATAATACTAGCCCTACCCCTACTTACTTATAACTTATCTAATATAGGCATAATTACCTATATAAATATCCTACTTCTTTCTATAATATTACCTTACTTTCCTTATATAATAACCTTTTAAAAATACTATAACTTTATTATACTTTCTTATTCTATTATATCTTACTTTATACTATTACCCTATTATTCCTATATTAAAAATACCCTACCCCTAAGATATAACTACTATACTATAAACTAGATAAGTAGCTACTACCCCTATTCTTATAATACCCCTAGCCTAAGCTATTAGTAAGTTCCTTATAAAAGAAAACTTAGATAATAAGTAATATACTACACCCTCCTTACTTTAGTGCTATTATAGGCTATATATTAAATAATCCCTTACTACTAGTATTATGGATTATTACCTTACTAAGAGTAGGAAGTCCTATCCCTTATATTATTAGAATTACATTACCTATATCTAGCTAACTAAGTACTTATTTATAGACTTATAACTCTAATATACTCTTAAGGACCTTAAAGCTAAAATTATTAAGGGAGAGTATATTTGTCAGGGAGACCTCCTTGAGGTATCGGATGTGTGGATGCAGCCTGCGCAATGACTAGGTTAAAACCCTCGATAAGACAACGGTGGAGACAATGTATTAGAAGTACCTCTATAGACTAGTTATTACTATAGCGCACTATATACCTTTTAGGTATAAAAGTTAGGTACTATCTATACCTCTAATTAACTAAAATTAAACCATTTTTATTATCTATACTAACCCCTACCTTAATAGTTATAAGCCTAGGAGGCTTTAATTACCCTTATTATTAATTATTATAGATAATATAAGCTCTGTTAACGTTATTAATTTAATGCTTGCTAATATTAAGAGATAATCGCCCTTTATTATATTAATTAGTTAAACTATATAACCTATGCTTCCTTTTAACTAGTATAGTTCCCCTTTATAATACCTAAAGAAACTCTAAATATAGTGTTATTATTAGAGAAAGACTAGATTAAATAGTTTATGTAAATTAAGAATTATATAGAATCCTATAGTATCTAGGAGTATATTAATCTAAATTAGGATAAACTACTTAAAGAACCTATAATACCTGTATACCTATAAAGGGGTCTAAGACTAGAGATTATAGAGAATAACCCTAATACTATTAAAGATTAGAAGCTTACTTATAAAGATATAAAAGATAAATATAACTTCTAATATAGAGATTTATAAGTTAATCTTATAAAGTATTATAACCTATTAAAGTAGATACTAAAGATTAGGGAATATATCTATAAGACTCTCTTAAAAAATATTTAAGACTCCCTTAACTTTAATACTAAAAAGAAAGAAAAGGAGTTAGTCTATTAGCACTCTTAAAGGATATTAAAGCTTCTTTAAGATTAGTATAAGCTAAATACTTAGAAAATACTAATTCTTATAGAAATATGCCTTAATAATTACTTATAAGCTAAGGGTACCTATAATTAGTATAAATAGGTAGTAATAATAGAGGTACTATAGAGGAATTATTAGGATCTAGAGACCTAATAAACTAAGGAGATAATGCTATATAAGTTTATAATTCCTCTTTATAGTAAATTTAAGTTATTTTAGAAGAAATAGAATAATTTACTTAATAAAGGTATAAACTAAAGCTTCCTTAAAGCTATTATAGAGTTTAAAAGAGATTATAAAGCTTTATAAAGTATACTAAAGTTAGCTAATGTGCTTATTACTAATAGATTAAGTAGTTAAAGTAAATTAGAGAAAAAGAAGTGCCTTAGATATATAAATTATAATATTTATAATACCTTAAAGTAGTAGGAATCCTATAATTTATTTAAGGCTATATATAAGCTAGAGGCTATACTAAAGGACTAGGAAGTTAGGAAGAACTCTAAAGAGAATATTAAGAAGTATCTTAAGGAGAATTTATAAGAAAAGTCTAAGGTAATAAGTTAGAAACTAGAGAAGAAAAGTAGTAAGATATTTATATCTTTATAAAATCTAACTAATAACTTAGTTATAGTTACCTCTAGTAAGAAGACTACAAATATATTATTATTTATACGCTTTAAATAAGGTTAATAGGTAAAGGAAAGCGCAAATTTAATAACTAACGCTATAGATAGCCTAGAATTAAGGCGGAATATAGTTCTCTATAACTCTAGAGCTAATATTTATATATTTAATAATATCCGCTAGTTTAATTATTCTAAATTTAATAGAAATATTATAATAAAGGTTAAAGCTAGAGGCATGATATATATAGCTTTAGGACAGGGCCCTATACATATCTCTATTACGGATCCTGTATTATAGAATATAAGGACATTAGTATTAGAGACTATATTATTTATTCTAGAATTCCATATTAATCTAGTATTAGTAATAATTCTTATAAGGGTAGGTATCTTCTAGAATTAGAAGAAGTTATTTCTATATTAAGGGATAATGCTTATAGCTAAAGTCTATAATATTAATAAGCTTTATATATTATTAAGACTATTAGAGGATCTAAAGGAAGCCTATACTATATCTAGTAAAGCACTAAGACTACCTATAAGAGGAGATATAGACCTTTAGTATTAATAATATAGTTATCCTAGTATTAAGGCATTTATAAAGCTTATAAACGTGGTTTTAGGCATTAAATTAATAGGTCCTAAGCTTACGTAGTATAAGATATATACTATAGGTAAAGCTAAGTAATAGAGATTATAGGTTATACCTAAAGGACTTCCTTAAGGACTAGGTTATAGTCTTTTAGTTAATCTAGATTACTATAACTCTTCTTATTAGAATAGTAATAGGTATTAGTGCGTTTTCACTTACCTTATAACCTTAATATAATTCTTCTATTTATTTAAGATAAAGAATAGGATTTATAATAGCTTCTATATAATAATAGCATTCCTAAGCACTTAATTTAGGGTTTAACTATGCTTTTTATATAGTAATATTAAGAAAGCCCTCTTTATAGAGAATATAAGGGATAAGATAGCCTTTACTAGTATTATAGTCTATAATTTAGCTCCCTTAATACCTAGTTAGAATAGAAAGGCAGAGAGATCTAGGGGGGTAGTTAAGTAAAAAGCTTATACTTTAAGTCTTAAAGCTAACTATCTATCTAATCTTAATAATAAGGTCTTTAATACCATAGTTTATCTATTAAATTATATACCTTTTAAATATTATAGGAAGTAAACTACACTATATAAACTTTAGTAGGATTAGGCTAGGAAAACAGTCCTTATATACTTAAATATAGTAGAGGTCTAGAAACCTTTAATTATATATCTATAAGCCTATAGATATAAAGCGTTTCTAATAATAATAAAGGCTCTAGAGCATATTAAATTATATAATGTAATACTATAGTTAGAGTAAAAAGCTTATATTAGATACCTTATTAGTTATAGAGGCAAGTCCTAGTATATTATATAGGTGCCTTTACTTTATAATTATAAGGTTATTATATTAGTATATATTTAATTTAATAAGAACTCCTTCTTTAAACTAGAAAAAGAGCTAGAATTAGCCTAAAAGGAGAAGATATTAATAATCACACTACTTAAGGAGCTTAAAGCTAATAATATTAATAAGGAAATTAGTTAAGACCTTATTAGAATAGAATTAGAAAATAAGAATTATAAGAATTACACCTCTTTACCTTTAAATATAGAAAGAGAAAATAAGTAGTTTAAAGTAAAAACACCTTCTTATATAATAGGGGAAAAAGATAACCTTTTTAGTATACTTTTAACCCCTCCTAACTCTTCTTATAAGGCGCTAGTTACTATAGAGAATATAGAGCTTTAGGTATAAGGTAATAATACGCTATTTTATAAGATTAATAAATTAGTATATAATATAATAATTAAATATATAAAGACTACTATAGAGACTAGTAAAATTACTAGTAAAGGTAGTAAGGCTATAGAGAATTATTATCCCTAGGATAATAGTATTAATCTAGATAATATTATTACTAGAAAACGCTAAAGAAAGGAGATATATAAAGCTAGGTAAGTATAGTTTACTTTTACTTTTTCTATAGTATTATAGGGTATTTAATATAGTTTATAAATTAAGAATATACTACTAGAACTTACTTATTATTATTAAGCTATAGCTTTAGCCTATTATAACTACTTAAAGGAAGTAATTATAAAAAAGCTTTTAAAGCTTCTATCCTTAAACTACTAGGAGGATATACTAGATAAATTATTTAATCTAGAGAAGTAAAAGGAAATTATAAACCTTAGCTAAGTATTTAAATATAAGACTAATAAGAAAGAAGTAGTTATAGAGTTTAAAGCTAGAATAGTTATTTAAGGTAACTAATAACTAAAGGATAACCTTAATAACTATATTACTACACTTACTTTATAATCTCTATATATACTACTTATAGTCTACTATGCTAATAATCTAAATACCTAATAATATAATATTTAGAATGCCTTCCTATATATAGAGCTTAAAGAACCTATTTACTATAAGCCCCTAGAGAGTATAAACGTAAAAGGTTATCTCTAGAAGATAATAAGAGCATTATATAGGCTAAGGGAAGCTTCTTAATAATAGTTCTTATATCTTATATAATTCCTATTAAAGCTAGACTTTATATAAGGAAGGGAAGACTTATATATCTTTATAAAAGGCAGATTTATCCTATTCTTCTATATAGATAATATTATAGTAATATACCCTAATAGATTTAAAGTAGAATTTAAAGAGCTTTATAAATAACTAATAAATAGTCTTAATATTAAGGACTAGGGTAACCTAAAGTAGTTCCTAGGTATTAAAATTATTAGAAATTATAATACTAAAGAGATATAGTTATTATAGGAATTATATATTTAAAAGATTACTTAGAAATTTATTCCTAATGTTATTAATAGTAATTTAAAGAGCTTATCCCCTACTTCTCTTCCTATAGCTATAATCCTTACTAACACTAGTAAAGCTACTAATAAAGAGATTAATTATTATAGAGTAGTTATTAGCTCTTTAGTATATCTATATATTATTAGAAGACCTAATGTGGCCTTTATAGTATTAAAGCTTACCTCTTTTATAATAAATCCGTTAGTAAAGCATATTAAGCTTACTAAAGGAGTAATTTTATACGCTTAGAATATAAAGAAGCTATGTATTTACTACTTAGGAGTGGATAGTTTTAATACACTATTCTCTAGTACTAATACTTTACTTAGTAATAACCCTAATACTTAGAAATTAATATAAGGTTATATCTTTATTATATATAGCGCTATAATTAATTAGAAGTTAGGTAGGTAATATTATATAATAACTTTAAGTATAGAAGCAGAGCTCTTTACCCTAAATTATAGTATAAAAGAGCATATATCTCTAGGAAGACTACTTTATAATATTAAGGTCTATGTGCCACTGCTCTTAATTATCTAGTGTAATAATAAGCAAATAATCTAGATTACTAAACATATAGAAGGAAGGCTTTAGACTAGCCTTAAGCACCTTAATATAAATTAAATATAGATTTAAGAACAATATATAATAGGTAATATTAAGGTTAATTAGATAAAGACCTCTAAGATACCTACAAATAGCTTTATAAAGCTACTTTTAGGTTAGATACATAGGGACTTCTGCTATAGAATTAGCTTACAAGAGATTCCTATCTAATTATAACACTAGAAATTATTTATAATCTCTTCCTATGCCTTTAATCTCTAGCTTTAATAGATATCTTAGCTAGGGGGGGTGTGTTAGGGAGACCTCCTTAAGGTATTAGATATATAGATATAGCCTGCGTAATAACTAGGTTAAAACCCTTAATAAGATAATAGTAGAGATAATATATTAGAAGTACCTCCGTAGACTAGTTATTACTATAGCGCACTATGTACCTTTTAGGTACAAAAGTTAGGTGCTGTCTGCACCTCTGATTAACCGAAATCGAACTATTTTCATTATCTACACCGACCCCTACCTTGACAATATTATATAGTAAGCCCTATAGAAGCTTTAGCTTAGACTTATCTAGGGCCCTATATAGATAAATATAGTAGTTAAGAGAACCCCTATAAGGGGGAAGGCTATTAGCCTTTACTTTATTAAAAAGGTTTATAAAGTCTACTAGCTCCCTAGGTAGTGTTAATATATCTAGTATTTCTAGCTTCTCCTTAGGGGCTATAAGCTATAATACTATTATTATCTCCCTAAGACTAGTAGTAATAAACCTTATTATAGTATCCTTAGTCTAGTGTGCTCTATATGCTTTTATAGCATAAAGGGAACTAATAATCCCTTACACTAGAGTCTCCCTACTACACTTAGAGACTTTATATACTTATAAACCCCTTACTAATCTAATAACTAGTAGCTAGTCTACTATATAAACTACTACCTTATAGTGTTCTAACTATAGTAAGCTAAATATAATATCCTAAGTAAGGCCTAGGATAATATATAAATACACTAATAACTCCTAGCTATTAATATTAATTCTAGTGTAGACTATATATGTAATTAAAGAGGTCTTCTCCCTTTATTACTAGCCCTTCTTCTTTGTTTTTACTATAGTATAAACCTACCTTTATTTAGGTAACTATATAAGCTCTAGGCCTAGCTATCTTACTACTAATTTAATTATAGCACTATAATAATTATAGCTATAGTTAATCTAAACACTAATATAAGAATATATATTAAAGAGTATAGGGACTAAGAATAGTAGCTAATCTATATAATAAGTAATATCCCTTTTCTCCTTTATACACTATTTATATATATTTATTATTATAGTAGCTAGCTAGCCCCCCTACCCCTATATAAGACTTTACTTAGGGGCTACTCTTTTTCTAAAGAGTAAGTATTAGTTTTCTTATTAGTACTCTCCTTATTTACCTTATAGGTATTAATATTAACTTATAGTTAGTAAGGTAAAAGAAAGAAGCACTCCTAAATATAGTAGTCCTTAGAGCTATAATATAAATAATACCCCTTCTAGTAGTATTTAGCTAACTTAGCCTCTAATACTTATTTTACTCTCTATAGTATATTAGTTAACTTCTAGCTCTTATCCTTATTACCTTACTTCTTTTACTAGCCTAAGTATATCCTAGCTATATAAACCCCTAATATTAGGGTATTTCCCTTATAGTTAGTCTAGGGTATAGAGTAGGGCTACTATAGATTATATTAAGTCTAATACTTATTCTCTAAGGAAAGTATTTTAATATTAACTATAATACTATAATACTAAGTAACTATAGTATTATAGTTATTTTAGCTTATACTATAGCTAATACTAACCTCCCTTAAGTGCTTATTAAGTATATATTAGAGTTTAGCTAGTTTTATATTATAAGTCTAATAGGTCCTTTTTACTATAGCTAGTTTTTTCTTAAAGTAAATAAAAAATATAGTAAAAGACTCCCCTAGGCCTTACTTTATTTAGTTAAGTTCTAAGAGAGGCATTACTATACCTAGATTATATTAGTTCTATAGGTAAAGTATATCTAATATATCTATTATATTATTTATTATATTTTTTAGTAGCTATCTCTAAGGACTAAAGGAAGTTTCTTAATTATTATAAACTAGCCCCTAGGTAACTATAATAGAGCGTTAATATAGTATTAAGAAACTTAGGGGAAGAAAAAGGAAACTATATAGCTAATCCCCCCTACTTCCCTTATATCCCCTAGGTATCTTATATTAGCCCCCTTTTTATCCCCTACTACCCCCCTACCTATATGCACTATACTATTGCTTAGGCAAAGCCTAAGCCCTTTACAATAGTCTATAATAATGCTTATTTATTACTAGAGGGGTTTATTATATTTTATTTAGCTAGTAAGGCTAAGGGATTTTTTAACTAGTGGTAGTTAATTTAATCTTAGGTTTAAGAAGTTATACATAGCTATAACTCTTAGTTAGTTAATTAGTTTTCTTATAATAGATAATAGAATTAATTCTTATATTAGTAGCTCTTAACTTACTAATAAAAGAAGGTTAATCCCTTAGAAGCCTAATATCTAGTATCTAAAGTCTATTTTCCTTTAGCACGCTTCCTTAGTTAACTAAAGGAAGGTCTTTTCTTTGTGGACCTAGCTATCTATAGTTTTTTAACTACTAATTAGTATTAGATTTACTAAGGCTTAGAGTATTGTTTGTAGTGTAGTTAGTGTAGTTTTTAGGAAATTCTTGTATTTATAGTGTAGTTTTTTTCCCTTATAGTGTAGTGTAGTGTAGTTTATAGTGTAGTGTAATATAGTAAACTACACTATACTATAAAATAATAGGTAATAATATACTTTTTTTATAAATTTAAATATACTAGCCTAAGAAGCTAATTTACTTTATAATAAAGTTTTATCTATTCCTTTCTATAAGGGCTAAATATAGTATACTTTATAATTCTAGCTTTAGGGGCCTAGGGATAATAAATCTATTTTCTATTATTATTATTTTAATTAGAGTATTATTTATAGTGTAGTTATTATAGTTTTTAGGAAATTCTTGTATTTATAGTGTAGTGTAGTGTAGTAAACTACACTACACTACAAAAACTACACTACACTACATATTGTAGTGCAATACTCTGCTCCTAGGTAACTATAGTATTCTTATAGTCTTCCTATAGAAAGGTTAATAAATAGCTACTAAAAGGGAGTTAAAAGACTATAAAAACTTATAATACTAGGGGCAAGGGCTATAGAAAATATAGTAACTTAGAGCTACTACTAAGAAATAATATACTACTAGTATATAGTAAAAGTAGCCTATATAGAAATATAAGTAAAGGGTAAGTAAAAAGGTTAAGTATTAATAAACCTAATAGCCCTTTATAGCACTAGTTAAACTAAATATAATATAATAGGTAGTATTAGTATAGTTAAACCCTATTATAAGGCTAATATAACACTTAGTAACTTAATAGTAAGTTACCTCTAAAAACATAGGAATAGCCTTATTAATATCCTCCTTATTATTAGTAGTATTAAGGAGTAACTAGGCCTAATTTAAAATAACCTAGAGGTTAAAGAAATTACCTACTATTATAGGTATTACCTTTTATAAGAAGTTAGTAATAGGGTGTAGAATAGTAAGTAAAAAAAAGGAAATTACTATTTTATAAGTATTACTATACTTCTTACACTAGATATAGTATTTTAAGGCTAAGGCCTTTACTATATTACCTAATAAAGCCTAGGGAAAAAGGCACTTAATTATAGGTATCTTAGGCTTAATTAGGGGGTATTTCTTAAATTTAGTATACCTAGTGTATAAATAGTATATATAAGAGTATTTATCTAAGGAAATAGTATTTATATTAATAGTAAAAGGGTAGTAATTAATAAAGAAAGAGTAATAATATAGGAAGTTCTTAATAAAATTATAAATAATAAGCTATAGTTATATAAGGTAAAAATATACTACTATAAGGAGAATTATTAGTAATTTTATACTAGAATACTATAACCTATTACTAAGGAATAGGGCGCTCTTTATTATTATTATAATATTTTAATTTAAAAATATTATTATAGCTACTAGCTAGTAAATAGGTATAGTTTAGCTACTAAGTGTAAAGCTATTTAGAAGCCTAGCTATAAGTAAGGGGGTAATTATAACGCCCTGCTTATAATATAGCGTGTACCCTATAGGCATACTAGGCCTAGGGCTAGGTCCACGTAACACTAGCGAGCTACTAGATAAAAGCTAGCAACTCGCACGCATAACACTTAGACCTAGCAAGCTTTAGTAAATACACAAGTGCCCCTATACCTCTTGCCTAGCTATCCTTTGTTCTCACACTTCTATTACTAATAAATCCCTATTATTTAAGGTAAGCTAGTAAGCTAGTAGATAATCTAGCTATTTAAACTATAAAAAGAAAATTATTACCTATAGTACTACCTATACCTCCTAGTTTACTCTCTTTATACCTCTATTTATCTATAGGTAATATAATATAAAGAGTAACTACTATATTTTAACTTTATTATAAAGCTTTATCTAAAAGGTACTAAGCTAATCTAAACTATAATCTATAATAATTTATATTAGAAAACTATAAAACCACTACTAGTAATACTTAAAATATTCTATATATACTTCTACCTTTATTAATATTATTACCTCTAGCTAAATATATTTAGATAGTCTATCTATAATTACTATTAGAAACTAGGGGTTAGTTAGCTCTTAGACTAGGAGGTTTATTATAAAATTAATAGAGATTTATAACTAGTATCTATTAGGAGGTAGAATTAGCTTAGTAAGCCTTATTATAGCTACTAGCTCTTTTATTCTTTATAGTAGTAATAATTCTATATAAAGTGTATAATATCCTATAATATACTATCCTAATAGAAGTCCTTTTATAATACCTTAAATATTATATTCTACCCTAGGTAACCTAGTAAGGGTAAGTTATAAACCTATTAAATTAATATTATAGTTAATAGTTCTTACTTAGAAACCTAAGTCTAGCTATAAAATTATAGTGCCTCTTTTATACTAATCTAGTAGTTTATAATCTATTCTCTTATATTTATATTACTAGAAAACTTCCTAGCCTTAGCTATAACTAACTTAATGTGAGGCCCCACTTATAACACCGCACCTGCGCACCCCCGTAGGCACGCTAGGCCTAGGGCTAGGTCCACGTAACACTAGTAAGCTACTAGCTATAAGACAGCGACTTATATATATAACACACTTAGACCTAGTAAGCTTTAGTTAATATATTAATGCCCTTATATCTCTTACCTAGCTATTCTTTATTCTTATAATTCTAAAGCTTCTTCTACTAGCTACCTAAGAGTAATATAAGAGGAAGAACTACCTAATCTATAAGAGTAATATTAAATAATAACTAAGGGCTACTAGATAAGGGTAATACTATAGCTAAGAATATACTATATTCTATAGGTACTATAACTAAAGATATACCTCTTACTATTTATACCTAAGCTATAGTAATAATAAAGTAAATTACCTAGCTTAAGGAACTCTAGAAACTATAGGAAAGAGAGTAAAAGCTCTAAGATTTATTATAGTATAATACTAAAGAAAAATAATTAAAAAGGTAGCAAAAAGCTAGCACTTCCTTAAGCTATAGTAGCTAAGAGGTTAAAGTCTAGAATATTACTAACCTCTAATACCTTATAAACCTATAGAGGTATAAGATATAGATTAATAACCTAAACTATGCCTTTAACAGAGTATTGCACTACACTATAAGGAAAAAAAAACTACACTATAAATACAAGAATTTCCTAAAAACTACACTAACTACACTACAAATAATACTCGAATTAAAATAATAATAATAGAAAATAGATTTATTATCCCTAGGCCCCTAAAGCTAGAATTATAAAGTATACTATATTTAGCCCTTATAGAAAGGAATAGATAAAACTTTATTATAAAGTAAATTAGCTTCTTAGGCTAGTATATTTAAATTTATAAAAAGAGTATATTATTACCTATTATTTTATAGTGTAGTATAGGTTTTATAGTGTAGTATAGGTTTTATAGTGTAGTATAGGTTTTATAGTGTAGTATAGGTTTTATAGTGTAGTATAGGTTTTATAGTGTAGTATAGGTTTTATAGTGTAGTATAGGTTTTATAGTGTAGTATAGGTTTTATAGTGTAGTATAGGTTTTATAGTGTAGTATAGGTTTTATAGTGTAGTATAGGTTTTATAGTGTAGTATAGGTTTTATAGTGTAGTATAGGTTTTATAGTGTAGTATAGGTTTTATAGTGTAGTATAGGTTTTATAGTGTAGTATAGGTTTTATAGTGTAGTATAGGTTTTATAGTGTAGTATAGTTTACTATACTACACTACACTATAAACTACACTATACTATACTATAAGGGAAAAAAAACTACACTATAAATACAAGAATTTCCTAAAAACTACACTAACTACACTACAAACAATACTCTAGCCTTTAATAAGGTATAGAAGAAGTTCTAATATAACTACTAGAAAATCCTTTTTACACTTAACTATATATATATTAATTATAAGGTAAGATAGGATAAATATCTTAAGGAATAGTAAGCTAATAGCTATAATAACCTTAAAGATAACTAGGATAAATTCTAGACTTAGATACTTATATTACTTTAAGACTCTATAAATTATAATATATAAATAGTAATATAATTAAAGAATATAAAATAATATAAGGGTTAAAGCCTTATTAAGTTTAGTATTTTCTTAGATTTACTAGAAAAATACCTAGAAAAAGCCCTAGAAAAAACTTATACCCTTATATTATTTATAAAGCTACTCCCTAACCTATAGGATTACATTAATATATATACCTCTATTACTAATAAGACTTAAGAAGAGATTATATAACTTACCTAGTAATTTTAGAAAGCTATACTAAAGAATAAGTAAAAGCCTAAGTATTTAGAAGATAAAGGCTTATATAAAAACCCTTAGTACTATAGAAATAACTCCCTATAAGGTTATAAACCTTATAAAGATTAAAGAAATAAGAACTAGAAAAAGGGCTTAGCTACTTACCTAAATAATACTAAACCAAGGGATAAGATATAGTGCTTTAACTATAATAGTATAGGATACCTTATATATAACTATAAGAAACTAAAGAAAAAGCCCTAAGAAAGCCTAGAAAACTCCCTAAGGTAAAAGTAAATGCCCTTACTTTTACCTTAAATACTAAGGTACTAATAGAGCGTTAGTTTTATATACTAGTTACTATCTATAAGTATAAAGATATTAAAATAGTAGCTAATCTAAATAGTTACACTAAGATTAATATAATTAGTATTAAGTTTATAAGAACCTATAAATTTAACTAGGCTAAGGCTATAGTACTTATTATTAAGGTAGTAAGAGCCCTTATAGTCCCTTAATATAGTATTTATAAAGTGCTTATTATAATTAAGAACTTAAGAGAAAAAGAAAAGAACCTTAAGCTACTATATATAGCTATAAATAAAGACCTAAGAGTAAGAGAAAGCCTTATATTAATTAGAATATATACTCTTATAAAAGAATATATATACCTTTACCTATATTTATAGGAATAGTAGTTTAAGAAAGAGAAAGTAGCTTTTTTACTATTAACTTCTTATAAATTTATAAAAGTAATATATAATAAGACTATTATATATACTATTATAAGGGTTATAGAATGACTCTTGCGCTAACGCAGCCACAAAGTTTATCGCAAACTTTAATCTAACCTTGCAGCCCCCCCCCGTATTCGTAACCTTAAAGCTTTTTTCTATTAGGGTTCTATTTATTACTACGGTTAAGATTACTTATAAGTTAATTATTATACTAGCTAGGTATCGCTAGTAATTATTGTTGTCTATTTTATTAGATACATTGGCTATAACCTATAACCCCCCAAAAAATTTAAAAAATCAATAAGGGTTATAGAAAATAAGTTTATTACCCTTAAAAATAATAAGAAGGCAAAAGTGTATAGAACTATTAAAGATATTCCCCTAGAACTATTAAAGATATTCCCCTAGAACTATATAAGTTTAAAGATATATTTATATTAGATAAGGTAAGAAGCTTACTATTAAGAAAAGAGACTAACTATATAATTAACCTAGTACCTAGGGCTACACCCCTATATAAACTAATCTACTCTCTCTCCTAAAGTAAGCTAAAGAAGCTTTATAAATATATTAATAAAAACCTATAGAAAGGCTAGATAAGACCCTTTAAGAGCCCTATAGGTATACCTATTTTATTTATACTAAAGAAAAATAGAATACTTTAATTATATATAGATTATTAGGGACTTAATAGAGTAATATAAAAGAATTACTATACTCTCCCCTTAAGTTTAGAGATCCTAGACTAGTGCTAAGAAGCTTATTACTTCTTAAAAATTAATATTAAGAATATATACTATTAAATTTATATTAAAGGAGGTAATAAGTAAAAGACTATATTTTATACCTATTATAAATACTATAAATACCTTATAATACCTTTTAGGTTAACTAATACCTTAGTTACTTTTTAAAGCTATATTTATAAAGCGCTTTATAGGCTAGTTAATAGTATTTATATAGTATATTTAGATAATATTCTTATTTTTTTTAAAAATATAAGAGAAGTATACTATATATATTAAGGAAGTTTTAGAATATATAAGATTAGTAAAGTTATATATAAAACCCTTAAAGTATTTATTTTACTAGGAGTTAGTAAAGTTCCTAGGGTTTATCTTATTAGTTAATAGAATCTTAATAAATACTTACTAAGTTAATATAATCTAAGAATAAAGAGAGCCTATAAGCTTTAAGAATATATAGTCTTTCCTTAGGTTTTATAACTTTTACTAATAGTTTATTTATAAATACTTTAGGATTATAATACCTTTTTATATACTAATAAAAGGTAGTTAAAATAGTATTTAGACTAGGAAGTTTATATTTAAAGTAAAGGAATAGCTAGTATTTAACTAGCTAAAAGATATATTTTAGTAAGTATCTTTTCTCTATTATTATAACCTAAGTTAACTAGTATATATTAAGATAAATACCTTAATCTTTATAAAAGTAGAAATTCTATCTTAATAGGATAATAAAGGCTATTAATATTTAGTAGCCTTTTAGTTAAAGAAGTTTATAAATACTAAGTATAATTATAGTATAGCTAATTAAGAGTTACTTAATATAGTAAAGTTATTTAAATACTAGTAATACTATATTAAGAGTGTAGTAAGCCTAGTTAAGGTCCTATTAAACTACTATAACTTATAGACTTTTATAAGGTAGTAGAAGTTAAATAGAAAGTAAGTAAGATAGTGTATATTCCTTTGCCCCTTTTACTTTATAATTAGGCATAGACTAGGGAAAAGTAACCTAGTAAATACACTATTAAGAAGGTCTAATTATAAGGGTAAACCCCTAATAAATAAGGCACTATTGCCCTTTTTGTCACCTTTGGCCATACTGCAGTTGGATTAGTTAGGGGTTAATTAGTTAATTAGTAACCTATAACCTACCTAGTAATTGTAGTAGGTGTAGTGCGTCTCTTGTAGAAAGGATTAATTGTATTTACTAATTTTAAGTAAAGCAAATTAGATTTAAGGCAAGTTAGAATAAGTTATATTTAAGTAAGTATAAGTTATAAGGTATAAGATAGAAGAGTGCATAGAGAGTAGGAACAAATATAGTTATAGAGAAAGAGGGAATTACGTTAATTTATACTATAAGTAAAACTTAAACGAATTTAAGTTTAACTATAGTTACGAACTATAACTCTTACGCTAACGTAGCTATAAAGTTTATTATAAACTTTAATCTAACCTTATAGCCCCCCTGTATTTATAACCTTAAAGCTTGTTTTTATTAGGGTTTTATTTATTACTATAGTTAAGATTACTTGTAAGTTAATTATTATACTAGCTAGGTATCGCTAGTAATTATTATTGTCTTATTTTATTAGATGCATTGGCCACAACCTATGACCCCTAAAAAAATTTAAAAAATCAATTAATAAGGCACTATTACTAGAACTTTAGAGGACGATAGTACTTACTAAAATAGTAGAAGAAGAGAAACTAATATATTAAAGAAAATATAGTAAGACACCTTTAGGGGAGGAAAATACCCTAGTTTTAGGCGTAAAGAGGCTTAATAAGATATCTTTAGGGGAGGAAAATGCCCTAGCTCTTATAGAGAGAATAGCTAGAGTAGCCTAGCTAAGAAGCTAGTTAGCTACTATAGATCTAGTAAAAGGTTAGCTAACTAAAGGCGATTTTAAGAAGAAGGTAGTATATATCTAAGATATTAGCGTAGTATAAGAGATATAGGGGACTATTATATTACTAGATCCCTACTAATCTAGGCTAAATAAACTATTAGCGTAACTACTATAAAAGGCATAGGATTAAGACCTAGACTTATAAAGATAAAATAGTAAGATTAATAACTCCCTAGTAAAAGGGAAGGGAAAGGCTAGTTTATAGTTATATAGTATAAGGGGTTTTTTATTATACTAAGACTAGTTAGTTATTCCCTAGGAGCCTATCTTATAATAGAAGCTCCTATAGCTATACTATAATAATCTACTAGTAGGTTACTTTAGGACTAAGCGCACTCTAAAGCTACTAAAGTATTACTTTTAGTAGCTAGCTATAAGTAAGTTTATTTAAGACTATATTATAAGCTATAAGGTTTACTAATAAGTAGTAGCTAGAAGGCATTGCCTATATAAAAGCCTTAAATTACTACTAATACTAAGGTAACTATAGGTAGAGATCTTAATAGACTTTATTATAGGATTACCTATTATGTAAGTAAGTAAGTAAGAGACTAATATAATCCTAGTAATTATAGACTAATTTACTAAGTATTCTATCTTCTTACCTATAACTACTACTATTAATATAGCTAAATTAGTAAAACTTTTCTATAAGGAGATTAAGCTATAATTTAAAGCCCTAGAAGGTATTATATCTAATAAAGGTTTAGTATTTATAAGCTAATTCTAGTTAGACCTATACTACTTATCTTAGGTAAAGTAAAGGCTTTTTATAGTATTTTACCCCTAAACTAATAGGTAAATAAAAAGAATAAACTAAGTACTTAAGCACTACCTTTAATATTTTATTATAGAGAACTAATAGATATAGCCTAAGCTACTTCTAATAGCTTAATTTACCTATAATAATATAGTAAATAAAAGTACTAGCTACTTTTTAAATTACTTACTTATAGGCTATTTACCTAAGTTTTATCTAGCTCTTAGGGGTAAGAGCTAGGAAGGAGAGATACTAGAAATATATATATATATTATAAAGCTATATAAAGTTAGAGAATATCTAAAGAAAAACTAGGCTAAAGCTACTAAAACCTAGGTAAAGTACTATAACTAGTATTACTAGCTATTAATACTATATTAAGGTAACCTAGTACTACTATTAGTAAAGAATATTAGGCTTAAGGATATAAAATAAAAGCTAATCCCTAGATTTATTAGACTCTTTTAAGTACTTAATACTATAGGAAAATAAGTATATAGACTAGTATTACTAGAAAAATATAGTTAGCTATATAATATATTTTATATTAGCTTACTAAAGCTATAGAATTACTATAAAGACACTAGAGAAGAGGAGATACTAATACTAGATCTTAAAGATAAAGATAATAAATATAAAGTTAAGGAGGTTAAGGACTATAAGAAAACCTATAAAGGTAATAAATACCTTATAAAATAAAAGGTGTTGGATATAGCAGCCTCATATCTTAGGCATCACTTATAATACCTTCCCTATTCGAGGCTATGGATTATTATGGATTGCGGTACCGCAGCACTTAGGGCAGAGACCCTCTTTGCCCTTGTACCTATGCCCTTATTATACTACATATATAGATAGCCTAGATAGCTAAATTCATTATTATTACTTTCTACACTATCTTATAGGTTATAAGCCTAGCGCTTCCTATTACGCCCTATTTTACACTTAGCTATTTTTTTTACTATTAAGAAGTTATATATGTTTTACACTAGAAGCTTTAACACATTTAAAAACGCATTAATTACGTAACTTAAGGAGTAGAAAATCCCTCCTTTTTTCAAAATATAATAACCCTATAAGGCGTAATTAAATTAATTAATTATACCTTATTTAAAAAAAACATATCTCTCTTTATATAAGTAGGATTTAAATATATAACCTTTATAATATTAATTAATAGGTTATAAGTGTAGTATTTATAATATATTAGCGTGAATTAATATATATTTAAAATTAGAAATAACTTTAAAAAGTTAGACCTTTCTAGGCAAATCTTAGTAGATAGTAGGCTAGGATAGGATATTCCTTATAGAACTACCTTAGGCACCTAAAACTAATAATCTAGATCTATTACTATTTAGGTAGTAATTATTATTATAAGGTATAGTAAATATTAGTAAAGTAAGTAAAGTAAGTATAGTAAATTCTAGTAAAGCGTTACTTACTAACTAAGCTAATATAAAATAAAATAAGGTATCTAAAAACACCTTATACTATTAACTTTATATCTCTATATATTAGCGGCTATATAGTAATTTAACTAAGAGAGAGCTACTACTATAACTCTTACTTAACTAAATTAATAATAATTAGTATTAAGTAATTATAGTAATTAGAGTATACGAATTTTAATATATAACCCTCTTATTACTCCTATAAATTATAATATAAATAATAATTATATAAGTATAGTAGTAGGGTTAGCTATATAGGTAACTCTAGTAACTATAGTAACTCTAGTATAACTAGAAGAGTATAATAATATAATAAAAAATTAGTTCTCTTAAATTATAGTTATCTTACCCCTTAAAGGGGTAAAGAATTATAAAGAATAGGAGATTTTAGTTAAGATATAAGTCTATATTATATAATTAATAAAGTATTTTACTAGGGAGATTTTATATTCTCTTATAATAAATAAATATTATACTATTCTTATATTTATTATCTAGTAAAGCCTCTTTTTATAGGTTTAGAAGAATCTAACTTATATAGGTTAGACTAAGACTATACTAGTAACTAAAATAATAGAGATAATTAGAGATAATTATAGTTTTAAAGCTAATTTAGCTATTATTAAACTACTCTATAAATTCTTAAAGTCTAAGAGATTAAATTTCTTAACTATATAAACCTAGCTTAATTACTACTAAAATCTATAGAATTAAATTAATAGGATATAGGAAATCCTAGATATTATATAGGTATTATAAATAATTAAGGTAGTAGAAGACTTTATGCCTAAAGCCTATAGCTCTTAGAAAATAAAGGGTTTCTTTAAGGTACTCTTAATAAGAAATAATATACTTATATATTTATTATATAAAGCTAATAAGCTATAGAAAGATTAAAAGATAAACTTTAATACTTAAACTAAAGGGATAAATAATAATTAAAAAACTAAAGGTAAAGGTAATTAATCTAAAAAGAATAATACCATAAAAACTATAAAATTAGACTATAGATATTAAATCTCCCTAAGGAGAATAATATATATAAAGGATAGTTATTAAAAGCTTTATCCTAAACTTATTTCTAACTAGAGGAAGAAGACTATAAAGCTTATAATATCTACTATATCTTTAGATATTATTATAGTAAGGACAAATCTCTTACTAATAGTATTAAATTAAGATATACTATTTATATATATAAATACTAAGGAATATCTTATAAGGGATAATTATATCCTAGATACTAGATATAATATATATATATTTAATAATATAAAGTAGTTTATATATTTAAACACTAATATAAATATAAAGCTAATAATAGTAAGTAATAGCTAGTATCTTTATATAGATAGAATTAGAAGTGTATGCCTCCTAGTTAGTAATAGCTTTCTAGAGTTATCTAATACTTAATACACACTAAAGGCAAAGGTTAATATAATCTTACTAGGACTCCTTAAAAAAGGAGGTATTATAATAGATAGTTATAAGAACTTTTTAATCTTAAAGGGTATAGGACTACTAATTAGTTAATACTAATAGAAATCTAATATTATAACTTTAGTGCTTTAGAATAAAGAACCCTAATTTAATTTTATAGCTCTTATAAGTAATTTAATTATAAAATAGGTTAAATTTAGGCTACTTTATAAGTAACTTAGATATATAAGTAAAGCCTATATTATTAAGGCTTATAAAGAGGCTAGAATCTTAATTAAACTATAATTACTTATAAATTTTTAATGCCTAGTGTGCCTACTAGTAAAGGCTTCTTAATAGATTAATTATAATAATTTAAATAATATAACACATTTCCTTTTATATATTTTCTAGGACTTTATTAAATATAAGCTAGAAGGATTTAGTAGTAAAAACTATATATTATATTTAATTAATATTTATATGCGTTTTAACTAGGTAATCCTAATTATTCATAGGTTAAATATAGTTAAAGTAATTATAGCTTAGAAGACTACTATAAAGAATATAGGCAGAGGTTATACTATAAAATACTTTTATATAAATAATATAATAGAATTCCTTAGGGAAAAGTTTAAGATTTATTATTAAAAGAAAAGGATTATTTTCTATATAGGCACTTCTTATATCTCTACCTATTAAGGCATTATAAAATGCGTAGGTTAAACCCTAATAAAAGTAGTAAGATTTATAATAATTAAGTTATAACTTTCTAAGATACTATAGCCCTTTACTATAAGGTATATAGCTAAGATTACTAATTTACTTCCTATAAATATTACTAAGAATAGTAGTTTACTATAAGAGACTCTCTTTAAGATACTAAGTCTTTAAAATAATACCTTAGTTTATTACTTATAAACTTAGGGATATCTTATATATATATAAATCCCTAATAAATATTATATAAAGTCTTAAAAGATAGCCCTTAGAGCTAAGATTAGTAAACTTATAGGTATAAAGAGACTAAAGTATTACCTCTATAAGATCTAGATCCCTAATAAGTAAAAGATAGTTTATATAAGGGATATTTACTTTAATAAAAGTAATATACTAGTCTAAATTAATAATAATAAGGATTTATATATTCTAGAGCTTATTAATCCTTTATTTAAAGAGAAAGGATATTATATTATAGATATTCTAATTAAATAACTAGTTATAAAGAATATATAATTTCTAGTAAAAATACTAAGAAAGAAATCTATAGAAATTAAGGCTATAGGTTATAATAATATAGGTAGGGATACTATAAAAGTAACACTACTACTATAATTACCTTTACTATAATAGTTCCTTCCTTCTCCCTTTATAAGTCCTAAAAAGAGAAAACTCCTAAAGAACCTAAGATAAAGTATATATAGTAATACTATTATTCCTTAGGAAGAGAAATTCTCCTAAGGGAAAGAAGCTAAAGAGGCTCCTAAAGAGAAAGAAAAAGCTAAAGATAATAATAATATTAGTTAATAATAATAAGGCAAACCCTCTAAGCTAAGATATAGCTAATAGGCTAGCCCTTAATATAACTACCTTAATATTACTATATTAGGTAAGAAGAAAGTATACCCTTAATAAAGGTTAAATATAATAATTAAGTACTATAAGGATAATATTTATAATAAAGAGAAGGAGACTTATAAGTTATATAGTTTCTTAATACTTTAAGTAGTAAATTTAGTAAATATAAAGATTAAGATTCCTAATAACTAGTTTAAGGCAAAGAAAATAAATAACTATTATTTTTTCTAGAGACTTATAAAGTTAAAGGAACTAGAGAAGATTAAAGAGAAGTAATACTAGGCTCTTATAATACCTCTAGAGAATATAAAGATCTTTAATAGGCACTAGGTTTATACTATAAAATACCTAATTAATAAGCCCCTATATATAAAATCTTAATAGGTTACGTAAGGTAATTAAAATATAGAGGTATTTAAAAAGAAGGATCTCTATATAGCTATTATATACCTAGTCTCTCTATATGTTTTCTATACTATTATTACTATTTGTAACTATAAGTAGGAATAATATAATATTATAAACGCTTTCCTAAATGCTAGGGTATAGGCTAAAGTGTATATAAGGTAGCCTTATAGATATAGGGATAGAATAAAACGCGTTTATAAGCTTAATAGAGCTCTTTATAGTCTTCTAATATTACCTCTTTAGTAGTTAGATAATATCTTAAAGGAGCTTAAGAAGTAGGGCTTTACTTATTTAAAGTAAGAGCTTTATTGTTAATTCCTCCGGATCTTCATTAGCTTAATCGTGGCCAAAGACTAGACTAAATGTGGGTCCGGTGGGTTAGCTAAAGAATACACGCAACGCGATTAGCTATATCCTTTACCACCCCCTTTTTAGGCCTCACTTCTGCGTTTCACCTACCTTCCCTTCTAGCTAGATTTCCCTCTCTTCTCTCTTTCTAAGATATAATTAATTAATCAACTTTAATATAATAGAATTATCTGTTATTACCTGCGTAGGCACCTTGGTATAACTAACACTAATTAGTAGTTAACTATAACTATAGATAAGTTAGGTATTATAAGAAGAGACATTTCTGTAGACGCTATTATTACTTACCTATTATTAGGACTTTTAGGTAGAGAGATATAACTACTAGAGTGTGCTAAAGGAAGAGACTTAAATCCTAGCTATAGGCTTATTAGGCTTCTAAGGGATTGATTCTTCTATTATTATATTTATTTTAAATAAAGGATTAATTCTATGTCTATCACAAACTAAGGGATTAACTTCTTCTATTATTATATTTATTTTTAATAGAGAGACTAATCCTACACCTACTACAAGAAAACTTGACTAAATAACTAAATTTACTTTAAACCTAATGTTAAATAACCTTAGCTAAGCTAGCTAACTTACTTATAACCTCCTACTTTATAACCTCTTTTTCTAATATATTTACAACCTCTCCTAATAAGTATCTACTACTTATCTCTTGCCCCTTTGCCTTTAGTGCTATTTACCCTATATTTTTTAGCTAGGTGGCCTATTTTACTACACATTAAAGGAATCACTCTTTTCCCCTATACACACACATAAATACCCTCTCTTTTTCCCTTTTACCTTCTATTCCTAAGGTTATTATTGACCGTAACCGTCTTAGCCTAGTCTAGGGCGTACTATTCCTATTTTTCTTCCTTTCTTATAAAAATAAGAGAATTACTTATTCCTATTGTTTATTTATCCCTGTTAACTTGTTAATTCTATTAATTTGTTACTTCTGCTACTTTTATTATTTCCACTGTTTTTTACTATTCTTTTCCTATTTCCCTTATTATTACTTCTTAAGCATAAAAGGAGACTATTACATACATAATATCCAGACACTAGGGATTACGCGTAGAGCTTTAGATTTAGAGATAGGCAAATATAAGAGCTTGTTAATGTTTAATAATAGCTTAATAATGCCGTAAAGTGAAGGCTAAACGCCTTAAGTAGCTATAATAGAATTAACTAGACTATTAACAAGAGGCAAATCCTAGGCTACTACGAAAGCTAGATAACTATAAGCTAGACCTGTAAATGCACCTATTCTATTACTAAGAGAGGAAATTCCTTAAGTTACTACTACTAGTAATAATAAGTTTCCTACACTTCTATTAATTAAATTAGAAAGACTTAAGAAAAGTGAATTACTATAATACTTATAGCTACTTTCTTATACTCTTATAATAGATTAGGAAGAACTAATTAATATAAACCCTTATGCTACTACACTAGCTAAGCTTAATAACTATATTATAAGGTTTATTAATCTTAGTAAGTATTAAGGCTAGAAGAATACTAACCTCTAGGAGTTATTCTAAGAAGACTTTATAGGCTAGTCCTAAGATACCTTTAAGATAGCTAATAGAGGTATTATTAGAAAGCTATAAAATTCCTTATAAGAAAATAGTATTATTATAAGATAAGGCTAAGGATTACTAATCTTATAATTACTAGAAAAAGTAGTCTAATAAGAGTTAAGGCTATTATAGCCTAAAGAAAGATTATAATCTTCTAAACCTCTAGAGCACTAACCTTAACTTCCCTAATTACCTACCCTAGAACCCTCTTTTCCCTACTTATAATATTCCCTTTAACCTCTATAAGAGCTAATATAATAATTATAGTTATATTAATTACTTTACCCTAAGGACTATTATTTATAATAAATTACCTCTTTTATATAGTAATTCCTTTCTAAAGATAAAATTATAAAGAAAATCTTAGAACTTATAAAGATATATAAGGATAGTAATTAATATAGTAAAAAGCTATATAACTTCCTTACACTAAAGATTATACTCTTTAAGAATAAATATAATAGAATTAACCTCCCTTAAACACACTATTAGAAGGCCTTCCTTATTATATTAATTAGTAATACTAAGTAATACTATCTTAATTACCTCTTTAAGTAAAACCTCTTTTATTAAGATATAATTACTTAAATTTATTAATACTTTAAGATAGAAAGTAATTAGTAGTTTTACTACTATAAATAAAGTAGTTGTCAGGTGCACACGTACGCGGGTGGCCTAATAACCAATTATAAGGTGCAATGCAAGCAATAGCTAGCATTAGTAGATCTTTTAGTCTAATAGCTTACCTAGCACACCTTCTAGGTTGCTACGTGCTAGCCAGGTTCCTAGGTTGCTGCGTGCTAGTGGGGCTAGTACGGCTTGGGGCAAGCCTTATGGAGTGGAGGGATAATTATCAGGTGCACACGTACGCGGGTGGCCTAATAACCAATTGTAAGGTGCAATGCAAGCGACAGCTAGCATTGGTGGATCTTTTGGTCTAATGGCTTACCTAGCACACCTTCTAGGTTCTGACAGTAGTATAATACTAAATAATATAATTATTAAGAACCCTAAGAAAAGTAACCTTAAATACCTTAAGATTATACTAGCTACCCTTAAGAAAATTTATAAAGGCCTTTACTTTTCTAATACTATAAATACTAAGCTTTATAAGTGTCAGGAGCGTAAGGGACAGAGACAGGATCATCACATAATGGAGCACTAGCAGGACCTTAGACCTACTAGGTTAGGGAGGGGACAGCTAGCAGCTAGATAGTCACGTAAGCGTAGGGCAAGGTATTTAGCAAGGACCGCCTATATTCTTATAGAAGGTTAGAGCTTAAAACCTTTATATACCTGCCCCTAGGTAGTACCTTTCTAGCTATAACTATAAATCTAAGCTATTACTCTATTTTATTATCTTTTAACCCTTAAGTTATAATAAATTAAGCTCTTAATCCCTTTAGGGTAATAGACTATTAGCTAGATTATAATATTAGTATACTAGAGAATATCTATATAAAATATACCTATACCCCCTAGTAGTAATACTATAGATAAGTAGGGTAGTAGTAATATAGTAGATACTTAAATAATAAATACTAATAATTAAGTGTATTAGATACTACCTAAGACTAATCTAGATAATAATACTAGAATTAAGAATAATAGCGTTAAGGAGGCGGTATAATAGCATTATAATATTATATAAGCTAAGCTATAATATATATAGAAAATATAGGAAATTCTATAAATAGAAGTAAAAATTAGGGAGCTTTAGGTAAACCTACTATTAGTTAGAACCTAGTAGGGACCTATAAATCCACCTCCTTAGGTTAGACTAACTACTCCTATACTTACTCTACTAATAGGCGCTAAGTAAGTAGTAAATATATACTAATATAGTATTATTAAGATATAGCTATAGATACTATTATATAAGGGGGATACTTATAAAAACCTCTAGAATTTCTTAGTAAACTTAAATATATTATTTAAATTAGACTAATATACCTTTTATAATAATATAATAAAGGTAGCCTACACTAGTAGATACCTTACTAATAATATAAAGTAATAATAGATATACTACATAGCTATAGATAGTTACGTGGAATATAAGGATTATAATTAGGTAAGCTTTATTATGTAGCTAAAGACTAGAATAATAGATAAGAATACTAGATACTTAGAAGTAACTAGGTTACTACTAAATCTTTAGTAGGGTAATAGCTAATTATTTTAAGCCTTTATTAGGAATTAGACTAAGGTTAAATCTAACCTACTTAAACTAATTCTAATATAACTAAGAATCTATATATTTATTAATAGCCTTAATAATACTATAAGGAAGTAGATACTTAGCTAGGAGTTTCTAACCACTTAGAGCTAGTTATAGGGCTAAGGTAAGAAAGCAAAGGTGGTAATAAAACTAATGTAGAGTTATAAGAAGAGTTAAGATAATAAGAAGAAGTAATAGTAATTAACTTTACCTATAGATAACTTATAGTAATAGAATAAAGGGTAAGTAGGAAGATTACCTATTATATATTATAAATGCAGGAAGCCTAGATATATCTTAATAGCTTACTATTTATTAGACTACTCTATTTATAAGAGTAATAAACACACTATAGAGAAGCATAATAATAGCGGTAATAAAGTATCTAATCCTAATAAGATACCGCTTTTATCCGCACAAACCTAGGATAGGGGGCTTATTGTAGATAAATTAGTAAACCTAAGAGTTAGAGTTTATATATCTCTATAATAAGATTACTAGTAGGTAGTGGTAAAGGTGCTAATAGATTTAGGCGTATAATCCTTAACTATATACCTAAAGTTATTATCTAAGGAGGATTAGAAAAAAGTTAAAAAAATAGATTAAAACCTTAAAAGCATAAGTAGGGATATAGTTTTATATTAGGGAATTCTAAGGAGATTAGTATTAATAAAGGATAGCATAGGGTTTGCGAAGGTCTGCTAAGTTAGCTACTTTATTACTAATACTAAAGAAGAGCTACTACTAGGCATAGACTAGATTAGAGAATATAAACCTATAGTAATATATTAGAAAGAGAAGTTTTAGAGACACCTAGTAATAAGGGAGCGCCTCTTATATACTTAGGGTAAGCAGAGAGTGTATAAAGTATTAAAATAGTTAGTAGTTACTTTAGTGCTAGGTTTAGTAAAAGTTATCTTAAATAGCCTAAAGAATAGGAAGGGAAAAGAACTAGAAAAGGACCTACTAGTAGACTTACTAAAGCTAATTTAGGAAATAAGTAGTAAGAAAGTAGTAATAGTCTTAGAGTATGCCTATAAGTTATATAAGTAACACATTATAGCTAACCTAAGATCCTTAGATAGTCTAAGCGATAAGTAACCTATAACTAAGTAAGGGCTAAGTAATAACATAGATAAACTAGAGCTTCTAAAGGAATACTTAGAATTTAAAGATATATTTAATAAGGATTTAGTAGGAATACTTCCTAAACTAGAAGGCTATACTTATATAATTAAATTAGAAGAAGGGAAAACACCTCCTTAGGGACTAATATATAACTTAGCTAAGAAAGAGCTAGAGGTGCTTAGGGAGTATCTTATAGACACGCAGCA
This sequence comes from Epichloe bromicola, assembly GCA_023658445.1. Classification (NCBI taxonomy): domain Eukaryota; kingdom Fungi; phylum Ascomycota; class Sordariomycetes; order Hypocreales; family Clavicipitaceae; genus Epichloe; species Epichloe bromicola. Next base: position 5,489,352 of record CP098268.1, read on the forward strand.
AAAGGGATAGATTAGAAGATTAGTTAGCCTAGCTAGGGCCCTGATTTTATTTATTCTAAAGAAAGGAGGGAAATTAAGGCTTTACGTAGATTATAGGGGCCTAAATAAGATCACTATTAAGAATAAGTCCCCCTTACCACTAATTACTAAAATCCTTAATTACTTAAAGGGCACAGTTATCTAGATAAAACTTAACTTAATAGATGTGTACCACTAGCTATATATCCGCTTAGGTAATAAGTAGAAGATAGCATTCTATTATAGATATAGGCACTTTAAGTATCTTATAATACTATTTAGATTAGTTAACGCACTAGCGACTTTCTAGGAGTATATTAATAAGGTCCTTAAGGACATTATAGATAATATCTACATTATCTACCTAGATAACATCCTAATCTATAGTAGCGATGTAGCTACTTACGCGGGCCATGTTAAATAAGTCCTAAGCAGACTCTGTAATATAAAGCTTTTTATTAACCTAAAGAAGTGTTAATTTTTAGTTATAGAGGTTAAATTCTTAGGATTTATTATATCTAAGAAAGGTATTATAATAGAACTATTAAGGGTAGAAGTAATTATAATATAGCTAATACCTTATAGCGTCCTAAATATCTAATTATTCCTTAGGTTCACTAGATTTTATTAATGTTTTATTAAGTAGTATAGTAAAGTAGTTATTCTATTAATAAACTAACTTAAGGGGGGATAACTAGTAACCTTTAAGCTAGAACCCTATAAGCTAGCTATATTTAGAGAACTCTAGAGGTTATTCTAGGAAGCACTAATTTTAGTGTACTTTAACCCACTTACTCTATTAAGAGTGGAGATAGATATATTAGGTTTTACTATTAGAGTAATACTTATAATATTAGTGCTAGGTTACTAGCACCTAGTTACATATATATTAAGGAAGTTAACTAATACTAAGTTACGCTACCCTACGCTAAATACTGAATTATTAGTAATCTAAGAGGCTTTTAGGGTATAGAGGTATTACCTAGCGTACTTAACTTACCTAATTATAGTAGTAACTAATTACTTAAACTATAAGTACCTAGCTATAAAGCTATAGCTAACTAGTAGGTAGGTAATAGCGCTTAATAAGCTATACTTATTTAACTTTAGGATTAAATATAGGGCTAGTAAGTTAAACCCTACTAATATATTATTAAAAGGGGTGTTCTAGCTAGCATAGTTACTAGTAAGTAGCAAGGGCGCCCCTTAGAAACACCGCTTAACTATAGTATACCTATAAGACTAGAAGTAACTTATAAGCTAGCTACTTATAGAGATATTATAGCAAGGATCTAAGCTATATAGAGAACCTCTTCTAAGTTTAACTCTAACACTTAGGATAATAGCTTAGAATTAGATATTCTAATTTAAGTATTATTATTAGGTGCGTAGCGAAATAATAAGTTCGCTATATATTAGAGAAAGCTACTTAAGAGTAGTAACTTAGAAGCGTTATAGATATAGTTAATTAGACCCTCTAAGCTATTAATATTTAAGAGTTAAGTTTATATTCCCTAGGGGATAAGAAAAGAGATTTTACTACTAATATATAATAACCCCGCTACTAGGTATTAGGGAGTTAGTAGGACGCTTTATTAAATTATAAGTTAGTACTACTAGCTATTAATAAAGAAAGACATAAAGGTATATATTAGTACCTATATAAACTATTAAGTTTTAAAGCTAAGGCACTATAAGCTATATAGTAAGTTAGCTACTCTACTAGAGCTAGATCGCCCCTTTTAAGAACTATTAATAGATTTTATTACTAGATTACTACTAGTTAAAGATACTAACTAGACTTATAATATAATCTTAGTAATTATAGACTATTTTACAAAGTATAGTATCTTTATCCCTATTTTAATATAACTAATAAGCAATAGGTTAGCTACTATATTCCTAGAATATGTCTTTAGAGATTATAGTGCCCTAGAAGGTATTATAATAGACTAAGGTTCTATATTCATAAGCGGATTCTAGATAACCTTTTGCTATCTTATTATAACTAAGCGGCTACTAAGCATTACTTTTTACCTATAAATAGATAGGTAGATAGAATAATTAAACTAGGTCCTAGAATATTATTTAAGGGCTTTCTCCTACACTAAATAAACTAACTAGGCTAATAACCTATTAATAGTATAATTTACGTATAATACTAGTAACTACATAACTTATAGCTACATACTAGTAGAGGCATTATAAGGGTATAACCCTAGGGGCCTATAGTAAGTAATACCTAATATTCTACTTATAAATAATTAGGCTAAGAGTAGAGTATTATTACTAAGAGAGAAATATATAGTAATTAAATAGCTTTTAATTAACTTATAAGCTTAGTATAAGAAATACTATAACTAAAAAAGGACCCTAAAGAGGTTTAAAGTTAGTAATTATATTCTACTATCTATAAAGAATATTAACCTAAGATAGCTAAGCAGGAAGTTAACCGCGAAGTACCTAGGCCCTTATAAGATTATAAGGGTAGTTAGGAGTTATAGGCTAGCTTACTAGCTAGAATTACCTACTAGAACGCGGTTATATAATGTGTTTAATATTATAAGCCTTAAACCCTTTAAAGGGGACCTAAGTAATATAGTAGATGCTTCTTTACTATAAGATAACGTTAAGGATAATAAGTAAGAGTTTAAGGTAAAAAGAATTATCTTATATTATTATAATAGCAGGCATTATAAGTACCTAGTTAAATAGAAGGGCTATAATAGCTTAGAGAATTTATAGGTATTAAAGAGGGATTTTATTATAAGGGATATTATCTATAACTATAAGTAGTAACTAGGCAGCTAGGTTATAGCGGCAAAACCGCCCTTAGCAAATAACGCGAGGCGACACCCTATAAATATAGCAAATAACGCAGGGTAATATTCTAAAAAGATATAATTATATTACTCTTATAATTATAATATAACTACCTAGTAATAATTACTTAAAAAGTATTTCTTTATCCCTACCCTTACCCCTATTTTCCCTAGAGACTATAGTAATAATAGGTATAGGAGCCTTTAGAGGTATAGGGGCCTTATTATTAGAAAAGTTACCTTCCCTATATATAAAGATATAGAGCTCTCTAGGTAACTTAGAAGGACTAATATAAGTAGGAAGCCTAGAGGTATAAGGAGTAAACTACTAGTAAGTTAGTGAAGAAGTGCCTATAGATATTTAAGAGACTTACTATTAGGATATTCTTATATATATAGTAAAGATAGTTTATAATATTAATTTAGACCTTAAGGTTAGTAGTATTAGCTAGCTACGCTATAGTAGCACGCTTATTATACTTAGCTTCCTAGGCTACTTTAGTAGCTACCTAAGCATAATAAATATACCTATACTTATTAGTATTTTTAGTCTTTAGGAGGGTATTATATAGTTTTTACTTAGCGTAAATAAGAGACTATTAGTATATTAGTAGTAATTAAGTTAAGAGGACTAGGGATACACTTACTTTATTAAGGTAGTAGTAATCTCCCTTAGGTATAGCTTTAATAATATTAAATAGCTTTTTATAAAGCTATATAATTTAAGTAGGGCACTAGTAGTAGGTTAGTGTCTTAAAACTAGAGATTTAGAATAGGCAGTTATACTCTAATATATATCTTATTATTTTAGGTATAATAAGTATATTTAGCTAAGTTTACTACTATAGGTTAGTAACCATAAGAAGTAAAGAAGTAGCGAGATTATACTATAAGAGTTATTATACTCTATAGGAAAAGGTTTATTCTCCTTAAGATACTAAGGAATAGTATAGGTGCTATTCTTAGGCTATATATTCTATATAGTAACCTACTAACCGCACTATATATACGGAATTTTAGTGTTACTAGCTATAAGTTAGTAGTAATAACCTAGTAAGGAAGTAGTAAACTTACGTGGAAATTTTAGATACTATTCTCTTTTAAGGTAACTTCTCTAGTAACTTCCCTAAGGGTTTATCCTATAAAGGTAGACCTAGTAGTAGAGTAGGAGTTAATAGATAGATTTTAGATATTATAAGCTAGCTATAGGTTAGTAGTAAGGAAGTAGTAAAGGGAAAATAAGTAAAGATAAAGGAACTTATAATAGTTAGATAGTATATAAGGGAAAGGAAGTGTGTATATAAGGGGGGAAGATCCAGTCCTTTTTATATTAACTATAGACCCCCTAAGTAATCTACATACTACATATAGCTAACGCAGGGATTACAACATTTACTATTATTATTACTATCCGCAAATATACTAGTAGCTACGAACACACAGCGACTATACCACTATATTACTAAGACCTATAAATAAGTTTATTTATATGTATAGTGTCTAATACCCTATCTATTTAACCTAATTATAAAATTTAACATAGGGTATTCACTCTCTTAGAACTATTAGTATAAGGTAAAGAGCATTTACTTTACTATATTAGAGTAGCGGATAGGTTACTATTTAGTATTAATAGATAGGGGGATAATAACATTCGCACCCTAGCATTATTAGTGTTATTGTTTTTAATAATATATCGCGCTATAATACATCATACCTAACCTAAACCCTCTATTAACTATAGCCTCTAGGACTATATAGCGTAAACACCCTAAGTAAGTAGCTTATTATATAATTAAGGATAATTATATAAAGAGGGGGTATTATATTAGGAGCGTAAGGGATAGAGATAGGATTATTATATAATAGAGCACTAGTAGGACCTTAGACCCACTAGGTTAGGGAGGGGATAGCTAGTAGCTAGATAGTTACATAAGCGTAGGGCGAGGTATTTAGCGAGGACCGCCTACATTCTTATAGAAGGTTAGAGCTTAAAACCTTTATGCACCCGCCCCTAGGTAGCACCTTTCTAGCTATAACTATGAATCTAAGCTATCACTCTATTCTATTATCTTTTGACCCTTAAGTCGTGACAATAAGTAAATATTAAATACTATAGCTAGTATACCTAAATATTAGATAGTAAAATATATATACTCCCTAGGCTTTAAAAGTCTTACTAGAGACCTCTATAAGATAATTATAATTATAAAATTAAATAAGAGATTTACCTAATTCCTTTAGTACTAAGAGAAAAACCCTCTAGAGATTATATTTACTAATTATTAATATAGTTAATAACCCTATAGTTAAGAAGGCTATTATAAGTATAGCCCTAGGTATAGCCTATAGCGCTGCTTTATATATAGTAAGAATAGTTATTAGTTTTCTAATTACTTTACTAAAGAATATAAGAAGTAAAGAGACTACTAGTTTACTAGTAAAACCTACTAGTTACTCCCTTTAGAAAAGAGATTCTAGGTATTCCTTACCTTTTATAAAAAGCTAGGTAATAAAAAGCCTAATAAAGGCCTTAACTAGGATTAGAAGCCTTATATTATAGCTTATATAAAGGCCTAAGATAATAATAATAATAATATAGAAAAACTATTATTAGTAGTATATTTAAGTATTATATAATTCTTCTATTTAGAACTATAGACTAACTATAACCTTATTAATACTAAAGTCCTTACTACTCTAGATAATTAAGCTTTTTAATATACCTTTCTTAAGTAAAAGCCTTTTAAACCTTAAGAATTTAATAAAGGCCTTACTTACTATATCTCTAAAGAATACTATTTTAAAGAGGTTTTTAGAGATATTATACCTAATACTAGTGCCTTAGGGAAATTAACTATAGGGTAGGTATAAGTAAAAGTTCTAATAAGATTAATACCTTTATTAAAGATAACCCCTTATAAACTATAAGTAGTTATATTAGTGCTAGATTAGTAATTATAAAAGGCATTCTTTATATACTTATAGAGCTTAGAAAGCTTAAATTTTATATTCTTAATATAGCTACTCCCTTTCTCTTCTTAATTACTAATATAAATAAGAAGTAAGTTAAGATTAATAACCTTATAAATATTCTTATTTAAGGTAATAAAACTATACCTATAGTATAATAATAAGAATACCCTTAGTAGTTACTAGAGGTAAAAGAAATAGTTACTTTTTATCTCTTAGAAAGGGAGATTTATTAATTATATTATTACTTTAGTTACCTTTCTATTTAATAGCTTATAAAGATCCTTTAATAGGCTAGTTATAATATTACACACTAGGTAATTAAAAAGTTAACTAAAGTATACTACTACTACTAGATAAATAAAAAAGCCCCTAGCTAATTTAAATTTATAATTAAGGATAATTATAATTTTAACTATAAGATTATTATTAATATTATATAGATTAATAATAGACTAGTTCTTTATATTATTAACTTAGTAACTTTATTCTAAGTAGCCTAATTCCTTAATCCTAAGAAGTAAAAGGCCTAAGATATCTAGGATACTATTAGAGAATACTAGATTAATATATATCTTAGACCTCTAGATTAGATTATTTATAATGCTAGTAATAACTTTGCTTTAGCTAAATTTAAATACTATACCTAATTAATATTAATTAAGATTAATAAGATACTAATTAAAGCCTATAATAGTATTAGAAAGGTTAAGAGATACTATAGACCTTTATGCTAGGCTTACTAGATTATTATAGATTTAATTAGCGTGGAAATTACACTGGAGTAGCGCCTCTAAATAGCTATTAAAGCTATTAATAACTTTGTAAGCTCTAATAGACTAGTGCTAACTTTACTAGTCTTTAGAGCTTACCTATAGATAATAAATAAGTTACTACTAAGTGTCTTTATTATTTAATACACTAAGGTAATTTAGAAAGTTACTAATAAAGTTTACTATTACTTAGTATTATAGTAGGTTTATAATACCCTTAGCACCTAGAATAGCCCTAATATAATACCTTTATATTAGCTACCTTTATAGGCTAATATATATATATAAAGGGAGAAGGGTAGCTAGCATAGCCCTTATAGATTAATTACTACTAATAGGGAGACTTATATAGTTAATATACCCTATAGACTAGCGAAGTTTTACTCTATAGTAGTAAAGCCTTACTATAAAGACTTATATACTATAGAGAGGCTAGGACCTTAGAATATAAACCCCTAAGCTATAGGGAAGTATACTACTAAACTAGTAACTACTACTAATAGCTAGGACTTTACTACTACTATAGAAAATAAAGTAGTAAAGAAAGAAAAAGAAAAGCTACTAGCACTAGCTAAGAGAAAATAAGGAAGGCTAAGAAAGGCCCTTATAGTTAAATTCTATAATAACTAGGGTGTAAATAAGCCTATAGAGGCTATTAAGGCTAAAGAAGGGCTTATAAAGGCTTATAAAGCTAAAGTAACCCTTATAGAAAGCTATAGAGTCTAAAATTCTACTACTTATCTTAAAGTAGTAAAAGCTACCCCTATAGGAGGCTATAAAGCCTATAGCCTTATTATAAAGCTAGAGACTATTAAGGCTAAATTACCCTTTATGCTTATTAATAAATATTAGGAATAAGCCTTTATTAAAGAGATTATAGCTATAGGAATACTAACTATAGTATTTCTTATAGTAAAGGAAGAGGCTAATTAGAACCTTACTCTTTAACTTTACTAAGAAAGGAAAATTATAACCCTAGGGAGGCCCTTTAAGTAATCTAACTAAGCTAAGATTAATACTCTATAAGCTTATAATATATTTAGATTTATAAAGTTTAACCTAATAAAGCATAGTAGCTATAGGATCTTTAATTCTTATATAGTTAGAGAGATTAAAGGCAAGGGAATAGACTTACTATATAAGAAATCCTACCTTATTATATAAGGGTATAATAATAAAGAAAAGGAATTTATCCTAATATAATTACTAATAATCTAATAAGTAAGTTAGAGGCTTATTATAGCTATTACTCTATTATTAAGGTAAAAGGGAATTTACCTTTAGATTTATAATATTATATAAGCGTATATTTAATTATAAATAACGCTTAATAAGCTAATTATTACAAGATTACTAAAGTAAATTATATATCTTTTTCTAGAAGGTATAGTAATAGAAGTAATTAAGCCTCTTTATAGTATTATAAAGGCTAGAACTCACTAGTAAGTAACCTACTTTTATTACTATAGGGATAACCTTAATATAATAACATTAATATATAATCCCTACCTATTAATTATAGGTTAATACTAAGAACCCTTTATTAATAATATTATATAGCTTAATAAATACCTTAAATAGTAAATGAAGAACTAATAAAAAGGGCTATAATATATTCCCTTAACCCTTAAAGAAGTAAAGCTTTTTATATTTATAAATAGATTACTTACTAATAATAAGGACTTAAGCTTATAGATTAGCTATATTAGTATAATTAGTAATAAAATAATATAAGATAATAATACCTTTATTATGTAAGGTAATATTATTATATATAGCTTAATAAAGAGCAAGCGGGTTATATATAGCGCGCTTACCTTAAAATTATATAGTATAGTTTAAGGCGTAGATATTATATATATAATATCTATAACTCTTAATTAAGTAATAAACTAATTAAAAATACCTTAAATCCTTATAATACTCTATACTAACTCTTTCTTATTATATAAATACCTTATTAAGCTAGGTATAATAAAGAAAAAAAGGCTAGTAATTAATATTATAGCCCTTTATTAATTATATATGAGGTATAAGATCTATAAGGTTAGATAGATTAATAGTGGTAATAACCTAGCTAATATAATAATAAAGGCATTACTAAATTAGGCTCTTATAACCTTAATTAATTTAAATAAATTAATAATTTATATAGAAGGTTAGGTTAAGAGACCTTTAGTAATAGAAGAAGTAAAGGTTTAATATAATTAATAGGCAGAATTTACTAGATTAGATTAATTAAGTTAACTAATGCTAACTAAGCTAATTAGGGCTTTGGATTTCTATTAAGGGATTTACTTATATATACTTTCCTTTAATTTAATTTTTATTATATTTTTAGGCTCCTTTAGCTATAAGAAAAAGAGAGACTACTAGTATTAATTCCTCTAGATCTTTATTAGCTTAATTATAGCTAAAGACTAGACTAATTATAAACCTAGTAGGGTTACTAAAGGGATATATGTAATGCGATTAGATATATACTTTGCTACTCCCTTTTCTGCCTTACCTATAGGTTTTACCTACCTTCTCTTCTAGCTAGATTTCCCTCTCTTCTGTCTTTCCTAGATATTATTAATTAATTAAATTTAATACTATAGAACTATGGTATCACCTGCGTAGGCACCTTAGTGTATCTAACAAATATCTTTTACTTATATATTTATATTAGCTTATTAAGCTCTAAGCTTTTATAAATCTATAGTAGTTATTAATTACTAAGAAGTAGTTAAGGTTTTCTTTTTAAGTTAGATAAGCTAGTGATTCTCTATAGGTATAACTAACTTAGAAGTAAATCTAGGTTTAATTAAAGTATAATAAACTCTAACTAAGGACTTATCTATTACTTCTTTAATAACTCTAGATACTTTAATATTATTTTATTTATCCTTATTTAAATATACCTAAGCTAAGTAAGTATAGGCTTACCTAGGGACCTAAAAGTTATTATTTTAAGGAGAGAGGGTTATTAACTTTAACTAGGATAATTCCTATTATTATAATAAGTTATTTTTAGTTATAGAATAGTTTATAGTATAATATCTAGTAACTCTATATTTAAAATAAGTACCTTTATAAGGTAATAGGGTAATACTATTAATATACTAATTTCTTAACTTACTTATAAGTCTTAACTCTAAAGTATATTCTTAAGAACTAAAACCCTATACTACTATAAGTATATTCTATAGTAATTAAAATAAATTAGGGGTATTAGTCTAGTATAGGGAAGTAAAGTTTACTCTTTAAGTCCTTAAGCTAGGGTAAGTAGTACCTTATTAATTAGTTTAAACTCTATTTCCTATATTAGTGTGAAGGGCTTGGGCTTTGCCTAAGCAATAGTATAGTGTATATAGGTAGGGGGGTAGTAGGGGATAAAAAGGGGGCTAATATAAGATACCTAGGGAATATAAGGGAAGTAAGGGGGATTAGCTATATAGTTTTCTTTTTCTTTCTCTAAGTTTCTTAATACTATATTAACGCCCTATTATAGTTACCTAAGGGCTAGTTTATAATAATTAAGAAACTTCCTTTAGTCCTTAGAGATAGCCACTAAAAAATATAATAAATAATATAATAGATATATTAAATATACTTTACTTATAGAACTAATATAATCTAAGTATAGTAATACCTCTCTTAGACACTATAGTACTACCTATAACTTACCTTACCTAGTTTAATATACTCTAATATCTAATAACTAAATAAGATATAAAGCTTAAGTATTTTTAAAAGTAAGTTATAGTATATAATACTATATATATAGCCTAACTATAAACTATATACTAACTAGGGGCTTCTATAGTATAACCTATATAGCCTACTACCTCTAATCTAGTCCCTTTAGTCCCTTAGGTAAAGTAAAAGCTAATTCCCTTAGGTAACCTATATAATAGTAATAAGGCCTTATTTACTACTTAGTAGCTTTTTATAAAATATAAGCTTTAGGTAAATAAGGACTTTATTAGTATAAATAAAAATAAGTAAATACTTATTTACTAGAATTTATTCTCCTAGGTCTAGGCTTAGGTTACTACCTTTTTTAAGTAAAGTAATCTTTATACTTTTAATCTAGTTACTTTCTTAAGCTACCTTAAGTTCTTATTTACTAATCCCTATAGATAGGAAATAGCTCTTATAAAACTTAACTAAATAGAGTAAGGCCTAGGGAAGTTTTTTACTATATTTTTTATTTACTTTAAGGAGAAACTAGCTATAGTAAGAGGGACTTATTAGACTTATAATATAAAACTAGCTAAACTCTAATATACACTTAATAAGCGCTTAAGGGAGGTTAGTATTAGCTATAGTATAAGCTAGGATAACTATAATACTATAGTTACTTAGTATTATAGTATTATAGTTAATATTAAACCGCTTACCTTAGAGGATAAGTATTAGATCTAATATAGTCTATAGTAGCCCTACCCTATACCCTAAACTAACTATAAGGGAAATACCCTAATTATCAAGGTAGGGGTTAGTGTAGATAATGAAAATGGTTTGATTTCGGTCAATCAGAGGTGCAGACAGTACCTAACTTTTATACCTAAAAGGTATATAGTGCGCTATAGTAATAACTAGTCTATAGAGGTACTTCTAATATATTATCTTTACTATTATCTTATTAAGGGTTTTAACCTAGTTATTACGCAGGCTATATTTATATATCTAATACCTTAAGGAGGTCTCCCTACACACCCCCCCTAGCTAAGATATTTATTAAAGCTAGAGATTAAAGGCATAGGAAGAGATTATAAATAATTCCTAGTGTTATAATTAGGCAGGAATCTCTTATAGGCTAATTCTATAGTAGAAGTCCCTATATATCTAACCTAATAGAGGCTTTATAAAGCTATCTATAAGTATCTTAGAGGTCTTTATCTAATTAACCTTAATATTACCTATTATATATTATTCTTAAATCTATATTTAATTTATATTAAGGTGCTTAAGGCTAGTCTAAAGCCTTCCTTCTATATATTTAGTAATCTAGATTATCTACTTATTATTATACTAGATAATTAAGAGTAGTAGTATATAAACCTTAATATTATAAAGTAGACTTCCTAGAGATATACGCTCTTTTACGCTATAATTTAGGGTAAAGAGCTCTACTTCTATGCTTAAAGTTATTATATAATATTACCTACCTAACTTCTAATTAATTATAGCGCTATATATAATAAAGATATAACCTTATATTAATTTCTAAGTATTAGGGTTATTACTAAGAGAAGTATTAGTACTAGAAAATAGCATATTAAAACTATTCGCTCTAGAGTAGTAAATATATAGCTTCTTTATATTCTAAGCATATAAAATTACTTCTTTAGCTAGCTTAATATACTTTACTTATAGATTTATTATAAAAGAGGTAAGCTTTAATACTATAAAGGCTATATTAGGTTTTCTAATAATATATAGATACACTAAAGAGCTAATAACTACTCTATAATAATTAATCTCTTTATTAGTAACTTTACTAGTACTAGTAAGGATTATAGCTATAGGAAAAGGAGTAGAGGATAAGCTCTTTAAATTACTATTAATAACATTAGGAATAAATTTCTAAGTAATCTTTTAAATATATAATTCCTATAATAACTATATCTCTTTAGTATTGTAGTTTCTAATAATTTTAATACCTAGGAATTACTTTAGGTTACCTTAGTCCTTAATATCTAGACTATTTATTAGTTATTTATAAAGCTCTTTAAATTCTACTTTAAATCTATTAGGGTATATTACTATAATATTATCTATATAGAAAAATAGGATAAATCCGCCCTTTATAAAGATATATAGGTCTTCCTTTCCTTATATAAAGTCTAGCTTTAATAGGAATTATATAAGATATAAGAACTATTATTAAGGAGCTTCCCTTAGCCTATATAATACTCTTATTATCTTCTAAAGATAACCTTTTATATTTATACTCTCTAGGGGCTTATAGTAAATAGGTTCTTTAAGTTCTATATATAGGAAGGTATTCTAAATATTATATTATTAGATATTAAGATTATTAGCATAGTAGATTATAAGTAGTATATATAGAGGTTATAAAGTAAGTATAGTAGTGTAGTTAATAAGGTTATTCTTTAGTTATTAGTTACCTTAAATAACTATTCTAGCTTTAAACTCTATAACTACTTCTTTCTTATTAGTCTTATATTTAAAGACTTAGCTAAGGTCTATAATTTCCTTCTACTTCTCTAGATTAAATAATTTATCTAGTATATTCTCCTAGTAGTTTAAGAATAAAAGCTTTAAAAGCTCCTTTATAATTACTTTCTTCTAGTAGTTATAATAGGCTAAAGCTATAGCTTAATAATAATAGGTAGGTTCTAGTAGTATATCTTTAATCTATAAACTATATTAAATACCCTATAATACTATAGAAAAAGTTAAAGTAAACTATACTTACTTAGCTTTATATATTTCCTTTCTTTAGTGTTTTCTAGTAATAATATTATCTAGATTAATACTATTATCCTAGGGATAATAATTCTTCACTACCTTACTACCTTTACTAGTAATTTTACTAGTCTCTATAGTAGTCTCTATATATTTAATTATTATATTATATATAAATTTATTAATCTTATAAAATAGTGTATTATTACCTTATACCTAAATCTCTATATTCTCTATAGTAACTAGTGCTTTATAAGAAAAGTTAGGAGGGGTTAAAAGTGCACTAGAAAGGTTATCTTTTTCCCTTATTATATAAGGAGGTATTTTTACTTTAAACTATTTATTTTCTTTTTTTATATTGGTAAAGAGGTATAATTCTTATAATTCTTATCTTCTAATTTTATTCTAATAAGGTCTTAACTAATTCTCTTATTAATATTATTTGCTTTAAGCTCTTTAAGTAGTATAATTATTAATATCTTTTTCTTTTAAGCTAATTCTAGCTTTTCTTCTAGTTTAAAGAAGGAGTTCTTATTAAATTAAATATATACTAATATAATAACCTTATAATTATAAAGCAAAGGTATTTATATAATATACTAGGACTTACCTCTATAACTAATAAGGTATCTAATATAAGCTTTTTACTCTAACTATAGTATTATATTATATAATTTAATATACTCTAGAGCCTTTATTATTATAGGAAATACTTTATATCTATAGGCTTATAAATATATAATTAAAGGTTTCTAAACCTCTACTATATTTAAGTATATAAGGACTATTTTCCTAGCCTAATCTTACTAAAGTTTATATAGTATAGTTTACTTCCTATAATATTTAAAAGGTATATAATTTAATAAATAAACTATAGTGTTAAAAACCTTATTATTAAGATTAGATAGAAGGTTAGCTTTAAGACTTAATATATAAGCTTTTTACTTAACTACCCCCCTAGATCTCTTTACCTTTCTATTTTAACTAGGTATTAAGGGAGCTAAATTATAGACTATAATACTAGTAAAGGCTATCTTATTCTTTATATTCTTTATAAAGAGAGCTTTCTTAATATTACTATATAAAAAGTATAGTTAAACCCTAAATTAAGTGCTTAGGAATGCTACTATTATATAAAAGCTATTATAAATCCTATTCTTTATCTTAAAGAAATAGAAAAACTATATTAAGGTTATAAGGTAGGTAAAAATACACTAGTACCTATTACTATTCTAATAGAGAGAGTTATAGTAATCTAGATTAACTAAAAGACTATAACCTAGTTCTTAAGGAAGTCCTTTAAGTATAACCTATAATCTCTATTACTTAGCTTTACCTATAGTATATATCTTATACTATATAAGCTTAGAACCTATTAATTTAACGCCTAAAGCTATATTTATAAGCTCTATAAATACCTTAACACTAGGATAACTATATTATTAATACTAAAGGTTTAAATCTCCCTTTATAAGTAGTCTTAGTGCTTTGCTAAATATAGCGTAGGCTTCCTTTAGATTCTCTAATAGTCTTAATAATATATAAAGCTTATTAATATTATAAACTTTAACTATAGGTATTATCCCTTAATATAGGAATAACTTCTTCTAATTCTAGAAGATACTTACCTTTATAAGACATATTACTAATACTAGATTAATATAGAATTCTAGAATAAATAACATAGTCTCTAATACTAATATCCTTATATTCTATAATATAGAATCTATAATAGAGATATATATAAGGCCTTATCCTAAAGCTATATATATTATACCTCTAGCTTTAACCTCTATTATAATATTTCTATTAAACTTAGATTAATTAAACTAGTAAATATTATTAAATATATAAATATTAGCTTTAGAGTTATAAAGAACTATATTCTACCTTAATTCTAGGCTATCTATAGTATTAGTTATTAAATCTACGCTTTCCTTTACTTATTAACTTTATTTAAAGCATATAAATAATAATATATTTATAGTCTTCTTACCTAGGGTAACTATAACTAAGTTATTAGTTAGATTTTATAAAGGTATAAAGATATTACTACTTTTTTTCTTTAGTTTCTAACTTATTACCTTAGACTTTTCTTATAGATTCTCTTTAAGATACTTCTTAATATTCTCTTTAGAGTTTTTTCTAACTTCCTAGTTCTTTAGTATAGCCTCTAGCTTATATATAGCCTTAAATAAATTATAGAATTCCTACTACTTTAAGGTATTATAAATATTATAATTTATATATCTAGGGTACTTCTTTTTCTTTAATTTACTTTAACTACTTAATCTATTAGTAATAAGCATATTAGCTAACTTTAGTATGCTTTATAAAGCCTTATAATCTCTTTTAAACTTTATAATAGCTTTAAAAAAGCTTTAGTTTATACCTTTATTAAGTAAATTAATTTATTTTTACTAAAATAACTTAAATTTACTATAAAGAGAAATTATAAACTTATATAGTATTATCTCCTTAGTCTATTAGGTCTCTAGATTCTAATAATTTCTCTATAGTACCTTTATTATTACTACTTATTTATACTAATCTTTAGTACCTTTAGTTTATAAGTAATTATTAAGGCGCATTTCTACTAGAATTAGTATCTTCTAAGTATTTAGCTTATACTAATCTTAAAAAAGCTTTAATATTCTTTAAAAGTACTAATATACTAACTCCTTTTCTTTCTTTTTAGTATTAAAGTTAAGAGAGTCTTAGATATTCTTTAAGAGTATTTTATAAATAAATTCCCTAATCTTTAGTATTTACCTTAATAGGTTTATATATTTTATAAGGTTAAATTATAAGTCTTTATATTAGAAGTTATACTTATCTTTAGTATCTTTATAAGTAAGCTTCTAATCCTTAATAGTATTAGGGTTATTTACTATAATCTCTAGTCTTAGACCCCTCTATAGGTAAGTAAGTATTACTAGTTCTTTAAGTAATTTATCCTAACTTAGATTAATATACTCCTAGATACTATAAGATTCTATGTAATTCTTAGTTTATATAAACTATTTAATCTAGTCTTTCTCTAATAATAATACTATATTTAGAGTTTCTTTAGATATTATTAAGGGAAACTATACTAGTTAAAAGGAAGTATAGGTTATATACTTTAACTAATTATTATAATAAAGGGTAATTATCTCTTAATATTAGTAAGTATTAAATTAATAACATTAATAGAGCTTATATTATCTATAATAATTAATAATAAGGGTAATTAAAGCCTCCTAGGCTTATAACTATTAAGGTAGGGGTTAGTATAGATAATAAAAATAGTTTAATTTTGGTTAATTAGAGGTGTAGATAGTACCTAACTTTTGTACCTAAAAGATATATAGTGCGCTATAGTAATAACTAGTTTATAGAGGTACTTCTGATATATTGTCTCCACTATTGTCTTATCGAGGGTTTTAACCTAGTTATTGCGCAGGCTGCATCCACACATCCGATACCTTAAGGAGGTCTCCCTAACACTAATATTAGGGGTTTATATAGCTAGGATACGCTTAGGCTAGTTAAAGAAGTAAGGTAATAAGGATAAGGGCTAGAAGTTAACTAATACGCTATAGAGAGTAAAATAGGTATTAGAGGCTAAGTTAGCTAAACGCTACTAGGAGGGGTGCTATTTATATTATAGCTCTAAAGACTACTATATTTAGAAGTGCTCCTTTCTCTTACCTTACTAACTATAAGTTAATATTAATACCTATAAGGTAAATAAGAAAAGCGCTAATAAGGAAATTAACACTTACCCTTTAGAAAAAAAGTAGCCCCTAAGTAAAGTCTTATATAAGGTTAGGGAGGCTAGCTAGCTACTATAATAATAAATATATATAAATAGTATATAAAGAAAAAAAGGGATATTACTTATTATATAGATTAGCTACTATTCTTAGTCCTTATACTCTTTAATATATATTCTTATATTAGTGTTTAAATTAACTATAGCTATAATTATTATAGTGCTATAAGTAAATTAGTAGTAAGATAGCTAGGCCTAGAGCTTATATAGTTACCTAAAAAAAGATAGGTTTATACTATAGTAAAAATAAAGAAAAAAGGCTAGTAATAAAGGGAGAATACCTCTTTAATTATATATATAGTTTACACTAGAATTAATATTAATAGCTAGGAGTTATTAGTGTATTTATATATTATCCTAGGCCTTACTTAGGGTATTATATTTAGACTACTATAGTTAGAATACTATAAGGTAGTAGTCTATATAGTAGACTAGCTACTAGTTATTAGATTAGTAAGGGGTTTATAAGTATATAAGGTCTCTAAGTGTAGTAGAGAGACTTTAGTATAGGGGATTATTAGTTCCCTTTATACTATAGAAGTATATAGAGTATACTAGACTAAGGATACTATAATAAGGTTTATTACTACTAGTCTTAGGGAGATAATAATAGTATTATAGCTTATAGCCCCTAAGGAGAAACTAGAAACACTAGATATATTAATACTACTTAGGGAGCTAGTAGACTTTATAGACCTTTTTAATAAAGTAAAGGCTAATAGCCTTCCCCCTTATAGGGGTTCTCTTAACTACTATATTTATTTATATAAGGCCCTAGATGTCAGGTGCGCGACCGTACGCGGGCGGCCTAATAATCAATTGTAAGGTGTAATGCAGCGATAGCTAGTATTAGTAGATCTTTTAGTCTAGTGGCTTACCTACACACCTTTAGGTTTTGATATTAATACTAGCTATTATAAGTCTTCTAGTTATACTAGTCCTAGGTTCAAGTCCCTATGCGGTTGAATTACTAGGCTAGGTATCTTACATTAGGCTCACAGGGTAGGTATAGTTACGCCCGTAGTGGTCACATACACTAGGTAATATATAGGCCTAGCTATTGTGCGTACTAGGCCTTAGGGGTTAACAATAAGTTAATTATCCTAGAGGCCACGGAGGTCTAGGCCTATCTAAGTTCCTAGGTTGCTGCGTGCTAGTAGGGCTAGTGTAGCTTAGGGCAAGCCTTGTGGAGTAGAGGGATAATTATTAGGTACGTGACCGTACGCGGGCGGCCTAATAATTAATTGTAAGGTGCAATGCAGCGATAGCTAGCATTGGTGGATCTTTTGGTCTAGTGGCTTACCTGCACACCTTCAGGTTCTAACACTAGATAAGTCTAAACTAAAGCTTCTATAGGGCTTACTATGTAATATACTAAGGGATTAACTTCTTAAGGTATAGCATTAGATTATAGACTTAATAAATAAGGGATAGATCTATACTAGCTTCTTCTTAGCTATAGCCTTAGTTTTACTTATTAAGAAGTTAAATAGGGGTTAGTGTTTTTATATAAACTACTAGGCTCTTAATAAAATTACTATATAAGACTATTATCCCTTTTCTTTAATTAAGAAAATACTTTACTCCTTATCCTAGGTATATTAGTTTATAAAGGTTAATATTTATACTACTTTCTATAAATTATAAATTACTAAGGGTAATAAGCACCTAATAGTATTTTAGATAAGGTTTAGACTATTTAAGTAGTTAGTCTATCTCTTTAGTTTAGCTAGTATACTTATAACCTTTTAGTATTATATTAATAAGTCCTTAGGAGATATACTAGGAGATTTTATTATAGCTTATTTAGATAATATTTTAGTTTACTTAGAGAGCTTAAGAAAGAACTATATAGCTAAGGTTTACCTTATCTTAGGCTACTTAAGGGCTATAGGGTTATACCTAGACCTTAATAAGTTAGTATTTACTATAAAGGAGGTCTAGTACCTAGGGTATATTATTATAATAAGATAATCTATTTATTCTAATTTTATAAAGGTTATAGCTATAAGAGAATAGGCTACCCCTATAAAGTTATAGGGAGTATATAGTTTCTTAGGCTTTATAAACTTCTACTATAACTTTATAGGGGATTTTTTAAAACTAGTAGTATTACTAATCTAACTAACTAAGAGAAATATTCTCTTTTAATAGGGGCCTAAGGAGAATAAGGCTTTTAAGAGACTTAAGAATACCTTTATTTTTTACCTAGTCTTAGTATAATAAGACCTTAATTACCTTACTATAGTAAAGGCTAACTACTTAGGTACTACCCTAGGTAGTTACCTCTTATAATAAGGACTAGATAGTATTTTATATTTAGTTACTTACTATTTTACTAGCCTTATACCTATATAAAGGAACTATATAATTTATAATAAGGAGTTACTAGCTATTATATTATACCTTAAGGTATAGTTAGTAAAGCTATAGGGTATTTCCTAGCTATTTTTAATCTATATAGATTATAAGAATCTTAAATACTTTATAATCTCTTATTTAATAATAGAATAGTAAGCCTATTAGGTAAATACACTTATACTATTTAACTTCTATCTTTATTATAAACCTAGTATATAGGCTTAATACCTAGATGCCCTTTCTTAGTAGAAATAGGACTAGAAAGGAGAGGCCTTAAGGATAGAATATATCTTATAGCCTCTTACTATTACTAAACTTTTACTAGTATTAGAAAGGTACTAGAAAGTAATACTACTAATAGGAGAGGTTCTCTTTACCTCTAAGCACTTATAATTACTTTAGGACTAGGCTATTACCTTAGACCTTACCTATAGTATTTAGTTAGAAGCTATTTAGAAAAGGGCTTAGAAGTTCCTCTCTAAAGTATAAATAAGGGAATAGGTAGTAAATTATTCTATAAGCACTTATAGAGCGCTTTAGTTCTAGGGGTATACCTAGGTTCCTAAGTAAAAGCCTTTAATAATAATACTTATCTAATAATACTATAATTTACTTACTATAGAATACCTAGGCTATAATACTATATTTTAGATTTTATAATAGTAATACTACTAGGATAGAATAATATAGGATATTATAAGGTTTATCTAGAATTATTACTATTTTAGTAGCTATAAGAGCTATTTATAATACTAGGGATTACTTAGGCCCTTACTAATCCTAGACTAGTTTTAGTTATAAATCTCTATTAATTTTATAATAAACTTACTAGTATTATCTTAAGAGAGACCCTAGTACCTTATAGTAATTATAGATAGGCTTTTTAAGTTTATTTAGTTAGAGGCTATAACTTTAATTAAAGCTAAGGAGTATATAAAATAATTTAAGGTAGTTTAGTAAAGGTTTTAGGGGTTTCTATAGTTTATTATTATAGATTAAGAATTAGACTAGTTAGGAAAGTTCTAGATAACTCTATGCTTCTTAGTAGAAATAGATTAGTTACTCTTTATATCCTATTACCTATAGACTAATAGTAGTATAAAATAGGTAAACTAAGAGATATAAGTAATATTATAAGTAGCTATTTCCTTTTTATAGTATAATTAGCCTAAGTACCTTATTACTTATTAACTTATAATAAATAATAGGCTATTTTTAGTTACTAAGGTAAGCCTAAACTAACTACTTAATAGCTATAACCTTAAACCTATTTAATTATAACCTAATTTATTTATTTTTACTTTAACTCTAAAGGGAAAGGCTATTTATTTCCTAAATTATCTTTAGAAGAGAACCCTTCTAGCTTAGGCTATAATTACTTATATATAGTAATAATAGTAGGATACTATATTAGTATTAAAATATCTAGTAAAATGCTTTTAAGTTAGGGATAAGGTATAGCTTTTACTTAGAAATATTAAGATAAACTAACCCTTATAGAAATTAGATTAAGTAGCTATAAAATATATAGTAGTAGAGGTACTATTACTACTTATAGTTTACCTAGATATACTAAGGAGTATATACTTAGTTTTCTATATTAACCTTATTAAATAAGTAGTAAAGAACCCTCTTCTAAGTTAAATACTATAGGATTTCTATCTAGGTTTATAATAAGTACTAGTAAAAGATAATAATAAACTTATAAAGAAATACTAGGTAAAATAAATACTAGTAGCTTAAAATATACTAAGGTATAGTAAAAGGTATAATATTTTAGTTAAGTAAATAAGGTACTTATAACTAATATAGGAGCTACTAGAGAGTATAGTAAAGATATAAGCCCTTAATAAATTTAAGGTAAAGTAAGGGAATATATAATTCTATAATAAACTAAATTAATTTTATAAAACTTATTTACCTATTAAAAGCTTTAGTAATATAAGTATATTCTTACTACTACTTACTTCTATTTAAACTATTTATATTACTATACTATAAAGATTAGACTTACTACTAGATAAACTTATATTAATAGTAGTATACTATAAGGTAATATAGTTTAACCCTAAGCTACTTATATAAAGGCTATAGGTTATTTTACCTACTAGTTATAGCTACTATCCTTAGGTTATACCTAGGTTTTAGATAGTATAAGTAAAATAATAATTAAAGAGATTAAAGTAAATATATAAGGGAGAAAAAAGGGTATTACTCTTAGACTTATTAGTAGGAAAATAAGTTAAGTAACTACTAGCTCTAGCTAGGGGATAAGTAAGTCTAGTATAAGAGTTAATAGAGTTTAACCTAAATAAGAGATAGGAATACTATTAATAGTAATAAGAAGGTAATTTATTACTTACTTTAATATATTAGCTATATTAGTTACTACTATAGTAATAAGGGGAAAGTACTTTAAGAAAGGCTATATTTTACTTATAAAGTTCTCTATATATAGTGTTTATACTTTAAATAACTTATTATCCTTATTAGAATAAAATACTAGTAACTGTTATAGACTAGCCCCTAGGCGACTGCGATAGGGTGTTAATATAGTATTAAGAAACTTAGGGGAAGAAGAAAAAGACTACGTGGCTAATCCCCCCTACTCCCCTTATATCCCCTAGGTATCTTATATTAGCCCCTTTTTTATCCCCTACTACCCCCTTACTTATATATACTATACTATTACTTAGGTAAAGCCTAAGCCCTTTATATATACCCTTACTAACTTATTACCCTTAGCCCTCTACCTACTTATTATTATACTAATGCTAACCTACTATAACTAGGTTACGTAGTATAGCTATTTCTAATATTACCTCTTATAGGTAAAACGCATTATATACCTACTATTATTATTATCTATTAAGAGTAGGGGTATGCGTTATATCCTACACTACCCCTTATTATTATTATCTAATTATAAGTAGGGTATATATTATATCCTACCTAACCCCTTATTATTATTATAATAATACTAGCCTTACCCCTACTTACTTATAACTTATCTAATATAGGTATAATTACCTATATAAATATCCCACTTTTTTTTATAATATAATCTCACTTTCCTTACATAATAACCTTTTAAAAATACTATAACTTTATTATACTTTCTTATTCTATTATATCCTATTTTATACTATTATACTATTATTCCTATATTAAAGATACCCTACCTCTAAGATATAACTACTATACTATAAACTAGATAAGTAGCTACTACCTCTATTCTTATAATGCCCCTAGCCTAAGCTATTAGTAAGTTCCTTATAGAAGGAGACTTAGATAATAAGTAATATACTATACCCTCCTTACTTTAGCGCTCTTATAGGCTATATATTAAATAATCCCTTACTACTAGTATTATAGATTATTACCTTACTAAGAGTAAGGAGTCCTATCCCCTATATTATTAAAACTATATTACCTATATCTAGCTAACTAGGTACTTATTTATAGACTTATAACTCTAATATACTCTTAAGAACCTTAAAGCTAAAATTATTAAGGGAGAGTATATTATTACCCCTAGTATTAATAAGATAGAGATAACTAAGAAGAAAATACCTATACTATCTTAGAAGTTCTATTCCCTTATAAGTAGGTAGACTATATTACTAAATTAAGTATAGTTTAATCTAGCCCTAGTCTAGTCTACCCTTAGTTCTTCCTCTTTAACTAATATACTTACTATAAATATAACTAGACTTAAAGTTATTCCCTTTATTAGTAGTAGTCCCTTAGCTAGATATAGTATAGGAAACTCTATATAGTAAGTTACTAGTATCTTATTCTAATAAGGATAATAAGTTATTTAAAGTATAAATACTATATATAAAGAACTCTATAAGTAAAATATAGCCTTTCTTAAAGTGCTTTCCCCTTACTACTATAGTAGTAACTAATATAGCTAATATATTAAAGTAAGTAATAAATTACTTTCTTACTACTATTAATAGTATTCCTATCTCTTATCTAAGTTAAACCCTATTAACCCTTATATTAGACTTACTTATTCCCTAGCTAGAGCTAGTAGTTACTTAACCTATCTTCCTACTAATAAGTCTAAGAGTAATATCCCTTTCTTATATATTTACTTTAATCTCCCTAATTATTATTTTACTTATACTATTTAGAACCTAGGTATAACCTAAGGTTAGTAGCTATAACTAGTAGGTAGAATAACCTATAGCCCCTATATAAGTAGCTTAGGGTTAAACTATATTACCTTATAGTATACTACTATTAATATAAGTTTATTTAGTAGTAAGTCTAACCTTTATAATATAGTAGTATAAATAGTTTAGATAAAAGTAAGTAATAGTAAGGGTATGCTTATATTACTAGAGCTTTTAATAGGTAGATAAGTTTTCTAAAATTAATTTAGTCTATTATAGAATTATATATCCCCTTACTCTACCTTAAATTTATTAAGGGCTTATATCTTTACTATACTCTCTAGTAGCTCCTATATTAGTTATAAGTACCTTATTTATTTAACTAAAATATTATACCTTTTACTACGCCCTAGTGTATTTTAAGCTACTAGTATTTATCCCTAGTATTTCTTTATAAGTTTATTATTATCTTCTACTAGTACCTATTATAAACCTAGATAGGAATCCTATAGTATTTAACTTAGAAAAAGGTTCTTTACTACTTATTTAATAAGGTTAACGTAGAAAACTAGGTATATACCCCTTAGTATATCTAGGTAAACTATAAGTAGTAATAGTACCTCTACTACTATATATTTTATAGCTACTTAATCTAATTTCTATAAGGGTTAGTTTATCTTAATATTTCTAAGTAAAAGCTATACCTTATCCCTAACTTAAAAGCATTTTACTAGATATTTTAATACTAATATAGTATCCTACTATTATTACTATATATAAGTAATTATAGCCTAAGCTAGAAGGGTTCCCTCCTAGAGATAATTTAGAAAATAAATAGCCCTTTCTTTTAGAGTTATAGTAAAAATAGATAAGTTAGGTTATAATTAAATAGGTTTAAGGTTATAGCTATTAAGTAGTTAGTTTAGGCTTACCCTAGTAACTAAAGATAGCCTATTATTTATTATAAGTTAGTAAGTAGTAAGGTGCTTAGGCTAATTATACTATAAAAAGGAGATAGCTACCTATAATATTACCTATACCTTCTAGTTTACCTATTCTATACTACTATTAGTCTATAGGTAATAAAATATAGAGAGTAACTAATTTATTCTTACTAAGGAGTATAGAGTTATCTAGAACTTTCCTAACTAGTCTAATCCTTAATTTATAATAATAAACTATAAAAACTCCTAAAACCTTTACTAGACTACCTTAAATTATTCTATATACTCCTTAGCTCTAATTAAAGTTATAGCCTCTAACTAGATAAACTTAGAAAGCCTATTTATAATTACTATAAGGTACTAGGGTCTCTCTTAAGATAATACTAGTAAGTTTATTATAAAATTAATAGAGATTTATAACTAAAACTAGTCTAAGATAGGTAAGGGCCTAAGTAATCCCTAGTATTATAAATAGCTCTTATAGCTACTAAAATAGTAATAATTCTAGATAAACCTTATAATATCCTATATTATTCTATCCTAGTGGAATTATTATTATAGAATCTAAAATATAGTGTTATAGCCTAGGTATTCTATAGTAGGTAAATTATAGTATTATTAGATAAGTATTATTATTAAAGGCTCTTACTTAGGAACCTAGGTATACCCCTAGAACTAAAGCGCTTTATAAGCACTTATAGAATAATCTACTACCTATTCCCTTATTTATACTTTAGGGAGGAACTTTTACACCCTCTCCTAAATAGCTCCTAACTAAATACTATAAGTAAGGTCTAAGGTAATAGCCTAGTCCTAAAGTAACTATAAGTGCTTAGAGGTAAAGAGAACCTCTCCTACTAGTAGTACTACTTCCTATTACTCTTTTAGTACTAGTAAAAGTCTAGTAATAGTAAGGGGCTATAAGATATATCCTATTCTTAAGGCCCCTCCTTTCTAGTTCTATTCTTACTAAGAAAGGGCATCTAGGTATTAAGCCTATATACTAGGTCTATAATAAAGATAGAAGTTAAATAATATAAGCGTATTTACCTAATAGGCTTACTATTCTATTATTAAATAAGGGGTTATAAAGTATTTAAGATTCTTATAATCTATATAAATTAAGAATAGCTAGGAAATACCCTATAGCTTTACTAACTATACCTTAAGGTATAATATAATAGCTAGTAACTCCTTATTATAAATTATATAGTTCCTTTATATAGGTATAAGGCTAGTAAAATAGTAAGTAACTAGGTATAAAACACTATCTAGTCCTTATTATAAGAGGTAACTACTTAGGGCAGCACTTAAGTAGTTAGCCTTTACTATAGTAAGGTAGTTAGGGTCCTATTACACTAAGACTAGGTAAGAAATAAAGGTATCCTTAAGTCTCTTAAAAGCCTTATTCTCCTTAGGTCCTTATTAAAAGGGAATATTTCTCTTAGTTAGTTAGATTAGTAATACTACTAGTTTTAAAAAATCCCCTATAAAGTTATAATAGAAGTTTATAAAGCCTAGAAAGCTATATACTTCCTATAACTTTATAGGGGTAGCTTATTCCCTTATAGCTATAACCTTTATAGAATTAGGATAAATAGATTATCCTACTATAATAATATACCCTAGGTACTAGACCTTCTTTATAGTAAATACTAACTTATTAAGGTCTAGGTATAACCCTATAGCCCTTAAGTAGCCTAAGATAAGGTAAACCTTAGCTATATAGTTCTTTTTTAAGCCCCCTAAGTAAACTAAAATATTATCTAAATAAGCTATAATAAAATCTCCTAGTGTGTCTCCTAAGGACTTATTAATATAATACTAAAAGGTTATAAGTGCGCTAGCTAAACTAAAGGGATAGACTAACTACTTAAATAGTCTAAACCTTATCTAAAACGCTATTAGGTATTTATTACCCTTAGTAATTTATAATTTATAGAAAGTAATATAAATATTAACCTTTATAAACTAATATACTTAGAATAAGGAGCGAAGCATTTCTGTCACGACTTAAGGGTCGAAAGATGATAGAACAGAGTGATAGCTTAGATTCATAGTCATAGCTAGAAAGGTGCTACCTAGGGGCAGGTATATAAAGGTTTTAAGCTCTAACCTTCTATAAGAATATAGGCAGTCCTTACTAAATACCTTGCCCTACGCTTACGTAACTATCTAGCTACTAGCTATCCCCTCCCTAACCTAGTAGGTCTAAGGTCCTACTAGTGCTCTATTATATAATAATCCTATCTCTATCCCTTACGCTCCTAATATAATACCCCCTCTTTATATAATTATTCTTAATTATATAATAAGCTACTTGCTTAGGGCGTTTATACTACGTAGTCCTAGAGGCTATAGTTAATAGAGGGTTTAGGTTAGGTATGATATATTATAGTATAATATATTATTAAAAATAATAACACTAATAATACTAGGGTGTAAATATTATTATCCCCCTATTTATTAATACTAAATAGTAACTTATCCGCTACTCTAATATAGTAAAGCAGATACTCTTTACCTTATACTAATAGTTCTAAGAGAGTGGACACCCTATATTAAATTTTATAATTAGATTAAATAGATAGGGTATTAGACACTATATATATAAATAAACTTATTCGCGGGTCTTAGTAATATAGTGGTGTGGTTGCTATGTGTTTATAGCTGCTAGTATATTCATGGATAGTAATAATAATAGTGAATGTTATAATCCTTACGTTAGCTATATATAGTGTGTAGATTACTTAGGGGGTCTATAGTTAATATAAAAGGGACTAGGTCTTCCCCCCTTATATATACACTTCCTTTCCCTTATATACTATCTAACTATTATAAGTTTCTTTATCTTTACTTATCTTCCCTTTATTACTTCCTTACTACTAATCTATAGCTAGCTTATAATATCTAAAATCTATTTATTAACTCTTACTTTACTACTAGGTCTACCTCTATAGAATAAACCCTTAGGGAAGTTACTAGAGAAGTTACCTTAAAAGAGGATAGTATCTAAAATTTCTATATAAGTTTACTACTTCCTTACTAGGTTATTACTACTAACTTATAGCTAGTAATACTAAAATTCTATATATATAGTGTAGTTAGTAGGTTACTATATAGAATATATAACCTAAGAATAGCACCTATACTATTTCTTAATATCTTAAGGAGAATAAACCTTTTTCTATAGAGTATAATAACTCTTATAGTATAATCTTACTACTTCTTTGCTTCTTATAGTTACTAACCTATAGTAGTAAACTTAGCTAAATGCGCCTATTACGCCTAAAATAATAAGATATATATTAGAGTATAACTACCTATTCTAAATCTCTAGTCTTAAGACACTAACCTACTACTAGTGCCTTACTTAAATTACATAGCTTTATAAAAAGCTATTTAATATTATTAAAGCTATACCTAAGGGAGATTACTACTACCTTAATAAAGTAAATATATCCTTAGTTCTCTTAACTTAATTACTACTAATACACTAATAGTCTCTTATTTATACTAAGTAGAAACTATATAATACCCTCCTAAAGACTAAAAACACTAATAAGTATAGGTGTGTTTATTATACTTAGGTAGCTACTAAAGTAGCTTAGGAAGCTAAGTGTAATAAGCATGCTACTATAGCGTAGCTAGCTAATACTACTAACCTTAAGGTCTAAATTAATATTATAAACTATCTTCACTATATATATAAGAATATCCTAATAGTAGGTCTCTTAAATATCTATAGGTATTTCTTTACTAACTTACTAGTAGTTTACTCCTTATACCTCTAGGCTTCCTACTTATATTAGTCTTTCTAAGTTACCTAGAGAGCTCTATATCTTTATATATAGGGAAGGTAACTCTTCTAATAATAAGGCCCCTATACCTCTAAAGGCTCCTACGCCTATTATTACTATAATCTCTAGGGAAAATAGGGGTAAGGGTAGGGATAAAGAAATGCTTTTTAAGTAATTATTACTAGGTAGTTATATTATAATTATAAGAGTAATATAATTATATCTTTTTAGAATATTACCCTATGTTATTTACTATATTTATAGGGTGTTGCCTTACGTTATTTACTAAGAGTGGTTTTGCCGCCGTGACCTAGCTACCTAGTTACCGCTTATAGTTATAGATAATATCCCTTATAATAAAATCCCTCTTTAATACCTATAAATTCTCTAAGCTATTATAGCCCTTCTATTTAACTAGGTACTTATAATACCTACTATTATAATAATATAAGATAATTCTTTCTACCTTAAACTCTTACTTATTATCCTTAATATTATCTTATAGTAAAGAAGTATTTACTATATTACTTAGGTCCCCTTTAAAGGGTTTAAGGCTTATAATATTAAACATATTATATAACCGCATTCTAGCAGGTAATTCTAGCTAGTAAGCTAGCCTATAACTCCTAACTACCCTTATAATCTTATAAGGGCCTAGGTACTTTATAGTTAACTTCCTACTTAGCTATCTTAGGTTAATATTCTTTATAGATAGTAGAATATAATTACTAACTTTAAATCTCTTTAGGGTCCTTTTTTAGTTATAGTATTTCTTATACTAAGCTTATAAGTTAATTAGAAGCTATTTAATTACTATGTATTTCTCTTTTAGTAATAATACTCTACTCTTAGCCTAATTATTTATAAGTGGAATATTAGGTACTACTTACTGTGGGCCCCTAGGGTTATACCCTTATAATACCTCCGCTAGTGTGTAGCTATAAGTTACGTGGTTACTAGTATTATACGCAAATTATGCTATTAATAGGTTATTAGCCTAGTTAGTTTATTTAGCGTAGGAGAAAGCCCTTAAATAATATTCTAGGACCTAGTTTAATTATTCTATCTACCTATCTATTTATAGGTAAAAAGTAGTGCTTAGTAGCCGCTTAGTTATAATAAGATAGCAAAAGGTTATCTAGAATTCGCTTATAAATATAGAACCTTAGTCTATTATAATACCTTCTAGGGCTTTATAATCTCTAAAGACATATTCTAGGAACATAGTAGCTAACCTATTACTTATTAGTTATATTAAAATAGGGATATAGATACTATACTTTGTGAAATAGTCTATAATTACTAAGATTATATTATAAGTCTAGTTAGTATCTTTAACTAGTAGTAATCTAGTAATAAAATCTATTAATAGTTCTTAAAAGGGGTAATCTAGCTCTAGTAGAGTAGCTAACTTACTATATAGCCTATAGTACCTTAGCTTTAAAACTTAATAGTTTATATAGGTACTAATATATACCTTTATATCTTTCTTTATTAATAGCTAGTAGTACTAACTTATAATTTAATAAAGCGTCCTACTAACTCCCTAATACCTAGTAGTAGGGTTATTATATATTAGTAGTAAAATCTCTTTTCTTATCCCCTAGGGAATATAAACTTAACTCTTAAATATTAATAGCTTAGAGGGTCTAATTAACTATATCTATAATACTTCTAAGTTACTACTCTTAAGTAGCTTTCTCTAATATATAGTAAACTTATTATTTTACTACGCACCTAATAATAATACTTAAATTAGAATATCTAATTCTAAGCTATTATCCTAAGTGTTAGAGTTAAACTTAGAAGAGGTTCTCTATATAGCTTAGATCCTTGCTATAATATCTCTATAAGTAGCTAGCTTATAAGTTACTTCTAGTCTTATAGGTATACTATAGTTAAGCGGTGTTTCTAAGGGGCGCCCTCGCTGCTTACTAGTAACTATGCTAGCTAGAACACCCCTTTTAATAATATCTAGTCTTATAGCTTCCTTAAAAATATAGCTAAGTTATATTTTCTTAAAACCCTAGATATTCCTATTACTATTATAGGGTCTTTATAACTAACTATTTACTATATTAAATAATAATATAATAAAGCTTATAGTATTCCTATTACTACTATAGAGTTCCTATTAATTAGTATCTATAAACTTAGATAAGAAGTTTAGTAGCTATAAGGTTACTACCTTTGCTTTCCTATCCTTACTTATATAATCTGCCCTTCTTAATAATATATTAGTAGGGTTTAACTTACTAGCCCTATATTTAATCCTAAAGTTAAATAGGCATAGCTTATTAAGCGCTATTACCTACCTACTAGTTAGCTATAGCTTTATAGCTAGGTACTTATAGTTTAAGTAGTCTATTACTACTATAATTAGGTAAGTTAAGTATACTAGGTAATACCTCTATACCCTAAAAGCCTCTTAGATTACTAATAATTTAGTATCTAGCGTAGGGTAGTGTAACTTAGTATTAGTTAACTTCCTTAATATATATATAACTAGGTGCTAGTAACCTAGCACTAATATTATAAGTATCACTCTAATAGTAAAGCCTAATATATCTATCTTTACTCTTAATAGAGTAAGTGGGTTAAAGTGCACTAAAATCAGTGCTTCCTAGAATAACCTCTAGAGTTCTCTAAACGTAGCTAGCTTATAGGGTTCTAGCTTAAAGGTTGCTAGTTATCCCCCCTTAAGTTAGTTTATTAATAGGATAACCACTTTACTATACTACTTAATAAAACATTAATAAAATCTAGTAAACCTAAGGAATAATTAGATATCTAGGACACTATAAGGTATTAGCTATATTATAATTACTTCTACCCTTAATAGTTCTATTATAATACCTTTCTTAGATATAATAAATCCTAAGAATTTAACCTCTATAACCAAAAATTAACACTTCTTTAGGTTAATAAAAAGCTTCGCATTATAGAGTCTGCTTAGGACTTATTTAATATAGCCTATATAAGCAGCTATATTACTACTGTAGATTAGGATATTATCTAGGTAGATAATATAGATATTATTTATAATATCCTTAAGGACCTTATTAATATACTCCTAGAAAGTCGCTAGCGCGTTAACTAATCTAAATAGCATTATAAGATACTTAAAGTGCCTATATCTATAATAAAACGCTATCTTCTACTTATTACCTAAGCAAATATATAGCTAGTAGTATATATCTATTAAGTTAAGTTTTATCTAGATAACCACGCCCTTTAAGTGATTAAGGATTTTAGCAATTAGTAGTAAGGGGGACTTATTCTTAATAGTAATCTTATTTAGGCCCCTATAATCCACGTAAAGCCTTAATTTCCCTCCTTTCTTTAGAATAAATAAAATTAGGGCCCTAGCTAGGCTAACTAATCTTCTAATCTATCCCTTTTGCTATATATCTATAAGATACTCCCTAAGCACCCCTAGCTCTTTCTTAGCTAAGTTATATATTAGTCCCTAAGGTAGTGTTTTCCTTTCTTCTAATTTAATTATATAAGTATAGCCCCCTAGTTTAGGAAGCGTTCCTACTAAATCCTTATTAAATATATCTTTAAATTCTAAGTATTCCTTTAGAAGCTCTAGTTTATCTATATTATTACTTAGCCCTTGCTTAGTTATAGGTTACTTATTGCTTAGACTATCTAAGGATCTTAGGTTAGCTATAATATATTACTTATATAACTTATAGGTATACTCTAAGACTATTACTACTTCCTTACTACTTATTTCCTAAATTAGCTTTAGTAAGTCTACTAGTGGGTTCTTTTCTAGTTCTTTTCCTTTCCTATTCTTTAGGCTATTTAAGATAACTTTTACTAAACCTAGCACTAGAGTAACTACTAACTATTTTAATACTCTACACACTCTCCACTTACCCTAAGTATATAAGAGGCACTCCCTTATTACTAGGTATCTCTAAAACTTCTCTTTCTAATATATTACTATAGGTTTATATTCTTTAATCTAGTCTATACCTAGTAGTAGCCCTTCTCTAGTATTAGTAATAAAGTAGCTAACTTAGCAGACCTTTATAAACCCTATGCTATCTTTTATTAATACTAATCTCCTTAGAATTCCCTAATATAGAACTATATCCTTACTTACGCTTTTAAGGTTTTAATCTATTTTTTTAACTCTTTTCTAATCCTCCTTAGATAATAACTTTAGGTGTATAGTTAAGGATTATATGCCTAAATCTATTAGCGCCTTTACTACTACTTACCTATAATCTTATTATAGAGATATATAGACTCTAACTCTTAGGTTTACTAATTTATCTATAATAAGCCCCCTATCCTAGGTTTATGCGGATAAAAGCGGTATCTTATTAGGATTAGATACTTTATTGCTACTATTATTATGCTTCTCTATAGTGTGTTTATTACTCTTATAAATAGAGTAGTCTAATAAATAGCAAGCTATTAAGATATATCTAGGCTTCCTATATTTATAATATATAATAGGTAATCTTCCTACTTACCCTTTATTCTATTACTATAAGTTATCTATAGGTAAAGTTAATTACTATTACTTCTTCTTATTATCTTAACTCTTCTTATAACTCTATATTAGTTTTATTACCACCTCCGCTTTCTTACCTTAGCCCTATAACTAGCTCTAAGTAATTAGAAACTCCTAGCTAAGTATTTACTTCCTTATAGTATTATTAAGGCTATTAATAAATATATAGATTCTTAGTTATATTAGAATTAGTTTAGGTAGGTTAGATTTAACCTTAGTCTAATTCCTAATAAAGGCTTAAAATAATTAGCTATTGCCTTACTAAAGATTTAGTAGTGACCTAGTTACTTCTAAGTATCTAGTGTCCTTATCTATTATTCTAGTCTTTAGCTATATAATAAAGCTTACCTAATTATAGTCCTTATATTCTACGTAACTATCTATAGCTATATAGCGTATTTATTATTACTTTATGTTATTAGTAAGGTATTTACTAGTATAAGCTACCTTTATTATATTATTATAAAAGGTATATTAGTCTAATTTAAATAATATATTTAAGTCTACTAGGAAATTCTAGAGGTTTTTATAAGTATTCCCCTTATATAATAATATCTATAGCTATATCTTAATAATACTATATTAGTATATATTTACTACTTACTTAGTACCTATTAGTAGAGTAAGTATAGGAGTAGTTAGTCTAACCTAAGGAGGTAGATTTATAGGTCCTTACTAGGTTCTAACTAATAGTAGGTTTACCTAAAGCTTCCTAATTTTTACTTCTATTTATAGAATTTCCTATATTTTCTATATATATTATAGCTTAGCTTATATAATATTATAATGCTATTACACTACCTCCTTAATACTATTATTCTTAATTCTAGTATTATTATCTAGATTAGTCTTAGGTAGTATTTAATATACTTAATTATTAGTGTTTATTATTTAAGTATCCACCACGCTACTACTACCTTACTTTTCTATAGTATTACTACTAGGGGGTATAGGTATGTTTTATATAGATATTCTTTAGTATACTAATATTATAATCTAGCTAATAGTCTATTGCCCTAAAGGGATTAAGAGCTTAATTTATTATAACTTAAGGGTTAAAAGATAATAGAATAGAGTAATAGCTTAGATTTATAGTTATAGCTAGAAAGGTACTACCTAGGGGTAGGTATATAAAGGTTTTAAGCTCTAACCTTCTATAAGAATATAGGCAGTCCTTACTAAATACCTTGCCTTATGCTTATATAACTATCTAGCTACTAGCTATCCCCTCCCTAACCTAGTGGGTCTGAGGTCCTGCCAGTGCTCTATTATGTAATAATCCTGTCTCTGTCCCTTACGCTCCTAACAATTTCCTTAATTAAGGGAAGGGGGTAATAGTCCTATATAGTAATTTTATTAAAAGCCTAGTAGTTAATATAAAAATACTAACCTCTATTTAACTTCTTAATAAGTAAAACTAGGGCTATAGCTAAGGAGGAGCTAGCATAGATCTATCCCTTATTTATTAAGTCTATAATCTAATACTATACCTTAAGAAGTTAATCTCTTAGTATATTATATAGTAAGCCCTATAGAAGCTTTAGCTTAGACCTATCTAGGGCCCTATGTAGATAAATATAATAGTTAAAAGAACCCCTATAAGGGGGAAGGCTATTAGCCTTTACTTTATTAAAAAGGTCTATAAAGTCCGCTAGCTCCCTAGGTAGTGTTAATATATCTAGTATTTCTAGCCTCTTCTTAGGGGCTATAAGCTATAATACTATTATTATCTCTCTAAGACTAGTAGTAATAAACCTTATTATAGTGTCCTTAGTCTAGTGTGCTCTATATACTTCTATAGTATAAAGGGAACTAATAATCCCCTACACTAAAGTCTCCTTACTATACTTAGAGACCTTATATACTTATAAACCCCTTACTAATCTAATAACTAGTAGCTAGTCTACTACATAGACTACTACCTTATAGTATTCTAACTATAGTAGGCTAAATATAATATCCTAAGTAAGGCCTAGGATAATATATAAATACACTAATAACTCCTAGCTATTAATATTAATTCTAGTGTAGACTATATATATAATTAAAGAGGTATTCTCCCTCTATTACTAGCCTTTTTTCTTTATTTCTACTATAGTATAAACTTACCTTTATTTAGGTAACTATATAAGCTCTAGGCCTAGCTATCTTACTACTAATTTACTTATAGCACTATAATAATTATAGCTATAGTTAATCTAAACACTAATATAAGAATATATATTAAAGAGAATAGGGACTAAGAATAGTAGCTAATCTATATAATAAGTAATATCCCTTTCCTCCTTTATACACTATTTATATATATTTATTATTATAGTAGCTAGCTAGCCCCCCTACCCCTATATAAAACTCTACTTAAAGGCTACTCTTTTTCTAAAGGGTAAGTATTAATTTCCTTATTAGCGCTTTTCTTATCTACCCTATAGGTATTAATATTAACTTATAGTTAGTAAGGTAGGAGGAAGGAGCACTTCTAAATATAGTAGTCCTTAGAGCTATAATATAAATAGCACCTCTCCTAGTAGTATTTAGCTAACTTAGCCTTTAATACTTATTTTACTCTTTATAGTATATTAGTTAACTTCTAGCTCTTATCCTTATTACCCTATTTCTTTAACTAGCCTAAGTATATCCTAGCTATATAAACCCCTAATATTAGGGTATTCCCCTTATAGTTAGTCTAGGGTATAGGGTAAGGCTACTATAGACTATATTAGGTCTAATACTTATTCTCTAAGGTAAGTATTTTAATATTAATTATAATACTATAATACTAAGTAACTATAGTATTATAGTTATCCTAGCTTATACTATAGCTAATACTAATCTCCCTTAAGTGCTTATTAAGTGTATATTAGAGTTTAGCTAGTTTTATATTATAAGTCTAATAAGTCCCTCCTACTATAGCTAGTTTCTCCTTAAAGTAAATAAAAAATATAGTAAAAGACTTCCCTAGGCCTTACTCTATCTAGTTAAGTTTTATAAGGGCTATTTCCTACTTATAGGGATTAGTAAATAGGGACTTAAGGTAGCTTAAAAAGGTAACTAGATTAAAAGTATAAATATTACCTTACTTAAAAAAGGTAGTAACCTAAGCCTAGACCTAAGAGGATAAATTCTAGTAAATAAGTATTTACCTATTTTTATCTATACTAATAAAGTCCCTATTTACCTAAAGCTTATATTCTATAAGGAGCTTCTAAGTAGTAAATAAGGCCTTATTACTATTATATAGGTTACCTAAGGGAATTAGCTTTTACTTTACCTAGAGGACTAAAGAAATTAGATTAAGGGTAGTAAGCTATATAGGTTATACTATAGGAGCCCTTAGTTAGTATATAGTCTATAGTTAGGTTATATATATAGTATTATATACTATAACCTACTTCTAGAGGCGCTTAAGCTTTATACCCTATTTAGTTATTAGATATTAGAGCGTATTAAACTTGTCAGGGAGACCTTCTTAAGGTATCGGATATGTGGATACAGCCTGCGCAATGACTGGGTTGAAACCCTCGATAAGACAACGGTGGAGATAATATATTAGAAGTACCTCCGTAGACTAGTTATTACTATAGCGCACTATATACCTTTTAGGTATAAAAGTCAGGTGCTATCTGCACCTCTAATTGACCGAAATCGAACTATTTTCATTATCTACACTAACCCCTACCTTGATAGTTATAAGCCTAGGAGGCTTTGATTGCCCTTATTATTAATTATTATAGATAATATAAGCTCTGTTAACGTTATTAATTTAACGCTTACTAATATTAAGAGATAATCGCCCTTTTATTATATTAATTAGTTAAACTACATAACCTATGCTTCCTTTTAACTAGTATAGTTCCCCTTTATAATGCCTAAAGAAACTCTAAATGTAATATTATTATTAGAGAAGGACTAGATTAAATAGTTTATATAAATTAAGAATTACATGGAATCCTATAGTGTCTAGGAGTATATTAATCTAAATTAGGATAAACTACTTAAAGAACCTATAATACCCGCACACCTATAAAGGGGTCTAAGACTAGAGATTATAGAGGATAACCCTAATGCTATTAAAGATTAGAAGCTTACTTATAAAGATATAAAAGATAAATATAACTTCTAATATAGAGATTTATAAGTTAATCTTATAAAGTATTATAACCTATTAAAGCAGATACTAAAGATTAGGGAATATATCTATAAGACTCTCTTAAAGAATATTTAAGACTCCCTTAACTTTAACACTAAAGAGGAAGGAAATAAGTTAGTCTATTAGCACTCTTAAAGGATATTAATACTTCTTTAAGATTAGTATAAGCTAAACGCTTAGAAGATGCTAATTCTTATAGAAACGCGCCTTAATAATTACTTATAAGCTAAGGGTACCTATGATTAGTATAAATAGGTAGTAATAATAGAGGTACTATAGAGAAATTATTAGGATTTAGAGACCTAATAGACTAAGGAGATAATACTATATAAGTTTGTGATTCCTCTTTATAGTAAATTTAAATTATTTTAGAAGAAATAGAATAATTTGCTTAATAAAGGTATAGACTAAAGCTTCCTTAAAGCTATTATAGAGTTTAAAAGAGATTATAAAGCTCTATAGAGCATACTAAAGTTAGCTAATACGCTTACTACTAATAGATTAAGTGGTTAAAGTAAATTAGAGAAAAAGAAGTGCCCTAGATATATAAATTATAATATTTATAATGCCTTAAAGTAGTGGGAATCCTATAATTTATTTAAGGCTATATATAAGCTAGAGGCTGCACTAAAGGACTAGGAAGTTAGGAAGAACTCTAAAGAGACTATTAAGAAGTATCTTAAGGAGAATCTATAAGAAAAGTCTAAGGTAATAAGTTAGAAACCAGAGAAAAAGAGTAGTAAGATATTTATACCTTTATAAAATCTAACTAATGACTTAGTTGCGGTTACCCCTGGTGAGAAGACTACGAATATATTATTATTTATACGCTCTAAATAAGGTTAATAGGTAAAGGAAAGCGCGAATTTAATAACTAACGCTATGGATAGCTTAGAATTAAGGCAGAATATGGTCCTCTATAACTCTAGAGCTAATGTTCATATATTTAATAATATCCGCTAGTTTAATTAATCTGAATTTAATGGAAACATTGTAACAGAGGTTAAAGCCGGAGGCATAATATATATGGCTTTAGGATAAGGCCCTATACGTATCTCTATTATAGATCCTATATTATAGAACATAAGGATGTTAGTATTAGAAACTGCGTTGTTTATTCCGGAATTCCACGTTAATCTAGTATTAGCAATGATTCTTATAAGGGTAGGTATCTTCTAGAATTAGAAGAAGTTATTTCTATATTAAGGGATAATGCCTATAGCTAAAGTCTATAATATTAATAAGCTTTATGTGTTATTAAGACTATCAGAGGATCTAAAGGAAGCCTATGCTATATCTAGCAGAGCACTAAGACTACCTACAAGAGGAGATGCAGACCTTTAGCATTAATAATGTGGTTATCCTAGTGTTAAGGCATTTGTAGAGCTTATAAATGTGGCTTTAGGCATTAAATTAATAGGTCCTAAGCTTATATAGTGCGAGATATATGCTATAGGCAAGGCTAAGTAATGGAGATCATAGGTTATACCTAAAGGACTTCCTTAAGGACTAGGTTATAGTCTTTTAGTTAATCTAGATTACTATAACTCTCCTTATTAGAATGGTAATAGGTATTAGTATGTTTTCACCTGCCTTATAACCTTAATGCGGTTCTTCTATTTATTTAAGATAAAGGATAGGATTTATAATAGCTTCTATATAATAACAGCGTTCCTAAGCACTTAATTTAGGGTTTAACTACGCTTTTTATATAGCGATATTAAAAAAGCCCTCTTTATAGAGAACATAAGGGATAAGATAGCCTTTACTAGTATTATAGTCTATAATTTAGCTCCCTTAACGCCTAGTTAGAATAGAAAGGTAGAGAGATCTAGGGGGGTGGTTAAGCAGAAAGCTTGTACTTTAAGTCTTAAAGCTAACCTTCTATCTAATCTTAATAATAAGGTCTTTAATACCGCGGTTTATCTATTAAATTATATACCTTTTAAATATTATAGGAAGTGGACTACACTATATAAACTTTAGTGGGATTAGGCTAGGAAAATAGTCCCTATGTACTTAAATATAGCAGAGGTCTAGAAACCTTTAATCACATATCTACGAGCCTACGGATATAAAGCGTTTCCTATAACAACAAAGGCTCTAGAGCACGTTAAATCACATAACGCAATACCACAGTTAGAGTAGAAAGCTTATATTAGATACCTTATTGGTTATAGAGGCAAGTCCTAGTATATTATATAGGTGCCTTCGCTTTGTAATTATAAG
This sequence comes from Epichloe bromicola, assembly GCA_023658445.1. Taxonomy (NCBI): domain Eukaryota; kingdom Fungi; phylum Ascomycota; class Sordariomycetes; order Hypocreales; family Clavicipitaceae; genus Epichloe; species Epichloe bromicola. The sequence continues at coordinate 5,528,314 of CP098268.1, forward strand.
GTTATTGTATTAGCATGTGTTTAATTTAATAAGAACTCCTTCTTTAAACTAGAAGAAGAGCTAGAATTAGCCTAAAAGGAGAAGATATTAATAATTACGCTGCTTAAGGAACTTAAAGCTAATAATATTAATAAGGAAATCAGTTAAGACCTCATTAGAATAGAATTAGAAGATAAGAATTATAAGAATTACGCCTCTCTGCCTTTAAATATAGAAGGAGAAAATAAGCAGTTTAAAGCAGAAACACCTCCTTATATAATAGGGGAAAAAGATAACCTTTCTAGTGCACTTTTAACCCCTTCTAACTCTTCTTATAAGGCGCTAGTTACTATAGAGAATATAGAGCTTTAGGCATAAGGTAATAATACGCTATTTTATAAAATTAATAAATTAGTACGTGATGTAATAATTAAACACGCAAAGACTACTATAGAGACTAGTGAAATTACTAGCGAAGGCGGTAAGGTTATGGAGAATTATTATCCCTAGGATAATAGTATTAATCTAGATAATATTATCACTAGAAAACGCTAAAGAAAGGTAACACATAAAGCTAGGCAGGTATAGTTTGCTTCTGCTTTTTCTGTGGCATTATAGGGCATTTAATATAGTTTACGGATTAAAGATATGCTACTAGAACCTGCCTATTATTATTAAGCTATAGCTTTAGCCTATCGCGACCGCTAGAAGGAAGTAATTACAAAGGAGCTTTTAAAGCTTTTATCCTTAAACTACTAGGAGGATATACTAGATAAATTATTTAATCTAGAGAAGCAGAAGGAAATTATAGACCTTAGCTAGGTCTTTAAATACAAGACTAATAAAAAAGGAGTAGTTATAGAGTTTAAAGCTAGAATAGTTATTTAAGGTAACTAATAACTAAAGGATAACCTTAATAACTACGCTGCTATGCTTACTTCACAATCTCTACGCATACTACTCACAATCTACTACGCTAACGATCTTAATACCTAATAATACAACATTCGGAATGCCTTCCTATATGCAGAGCTTAAAGAACCCGTTTACTATAAGCCCCTAGAGGGTATAAACGCAAAAGGTTGTCTCTAGAAGATAATGAGAGCGTTGTATAGGCTAAGGGAAGCTCCTTAATGATGGTTCTTGTATCTTATGTAATTCCTATTAAAGCTAGACTTTATATAAGGAAGGGAAGACCTGTGTATCTTCACGAAGGGTAGATTTATCCTATTCTTCTATGTAGATAACATTGTAGTAATATACCCTAATGGATTTAAAGCAGAATTTAAAGAGCTTTACAAATAACTAATAAATAGTCTCGACGTTAAGGACTAGGGCAACCTAAAGTGGTTCCTAGGCATTAAAATTATTAGAAATTATAATACTAAAGAGATGTGGTTATTGTAGGAATTATACATTTAAAAGATCGCTTAGAAATTCATTCCTAATGTTATTAATAGCGATTTAAAGAGCTTATCCCCTGCTCCTATTCCTATAGCTATAATCCTTACTAACACTAGCGAAGCTACTAATAAAGAGATTAATTATTATAGAGTAGTTATTAGCTCTTTAGTGTATTTATATATTATTAGAAGACCTAATATAGCCTTTATAGCATTAAAGCTTGCCTCTTTTATAATAAATCCGTTAGTAAAGCATATTAAGCTTGCTAAAGGAGTAATTTTATACGCTTAGAATATAAAGAAGCTATGTATTTACTACTTAGGAGCGGATAGTTTTAATACACTATTCTCTAGCACTAATACTTTACTTAGCGATAATCCTAATACTTAGAAATTAATATAAGGTTATGTCTTTATTATGCATAGCGCTACAATTAATTAGAAGTTAGGTAGGCAATATTACATAATAACTTTAAGCATAGAAGCAGAGCTCTTTACCCTAAATTACGGCGTAAAAGAGCGTATATCTCTAGGAAGACTGCTTTATAATATTAAGGTCCGCATGCCACCGCTCTTAATTATCTAGTGTAATAATAAGTAGATAATCTAGATCACTAAATATATAGAAGGAAGGCTTTAGACTAGCCTTAAGCACCTTAATATAAATTAAATGTGGATTTAAGAATAATGTGTAATAGGTAATATTAAGGTTAATTAGATAAAGACCTCCGAGATGCCTGCGGATAGCTTTATAAAGCCACTTTTGGGTTAGATGCACAGGGACTTCTGCTATAGAATTGGCTTACAAGAGATTCCTGTCTAATTATAATACTAGAAATTATTTATAATCTCTTCCTATAGCTTTAATCTCTAGCTTTAATAGATATCTTAGCTAGGGGGGGTGTGTTAGAGAGACCTTCTTAAGGTATCGGATATGTGGATGTAGCCTGCGCAATAACTAGGTTAAAACCCTTAATAAGACAACGGTGGAGATAATATATTAGAAGTACCTCCGTAGACTAGTTATTACTATAGCGCACTATGTACCTTTTAGGTACAAAAGTCAGGTGCCGTCTGCACCTCTGATTGACCAAAATCGAACCATTTTCATCATCTACACCGACCCCTACCTTGACAAAACTAGGTAAGGTAAGTTATAGGTAGCACTATAGTGTCTAAGAGAGGCGTTACTATACCTAGATTATATTAGTTCTATAGGTAAAGTATATCTAATATATCTATTAGGTTATTTATTATATTTTTTAGTAGCTATCTCTAAGGACTAAAGGAAGTTTCTTAATTATTATAAACTAGCCCCTAGGTAATTATAATAGGGTATTAATATAGTATTAAGAAACTTAAGGAAAGAAGAAGAAGACTATATAGCTAATCCCCCCTACTTCCCTTATATCCCCTAGGTATCTTATATTAGCCCCCTTTTTATCCTCTACTACCCCCCTGCCTACATGCACTATACTATTGCTTAGGCAAAGCCTAAGCCCTTCACAGTAACTTACTATATAGGTTTCCTATACTATATCTAGCTAAGGGGCTACTACTAATAAAGAGAATAACTTTAAGTCTAGTTATATTTATAATAAGTATATTAGTTAAAGAAAAAAGGCTAAGGGTAAACCAGACTAGGGCTAGATTAAACTACGCTTAATTTAGTAATATAGTTTACTTACTTATAAGGGAATAAAACTTCTAAAAAAGTATAGGCATTTTCTTCTTAGTTATCTTTATCTTATTAATACTAGGGGTAATAATATACTTTCCTTTAGTAATTTTAGCTTTAAGGTTCTTAAGAGTATATTAGAGTTATAGATCTATAAATAAATACCTAGTTAGCTAGATATAGGTAATATAATTCTAATAATATAGGGAATAGGACTTCTTACTCTTAGTAAGGTAATAATTTATAATACTAGTAGTAAGGGATTATTTAATATATAGCCTATAAAGGCACTAAAGTAAGGAGAGTATAGTATATTACTTATTATCTAAGTCTTTTTCTATAAGAAACTTACTAATAGCTTAGGCTAGGGGTATTATAAAAATAGGGGTAGTAGCTACTTATCTAGGTTATAGTATAGTAGTTATATCTTAAAGGTAAGGTATTTTTAATATAGGAATAATAAGGTAATAGTATAAAGTAGGATATAATAGGGTAAGAAGGTATAATAAAGTTATAGTGTTTTTAGAAGGTTATTATATAAGGAAAGTAAGGTTATATTATAAAAATAAGTAGGATATTTATATATATAATTACGCCTATATTAGATAAGTTATAAGTAAGTAAAGGTAAGGCTAGTATTATTATAATAATAATAAGGGGTTAGGTAGAATATAATATATACCTTACTTATAATTAGATAATAATAATAAGGGGTAGCATAGAATATAATATATACCCCTACTCTTAATAGATAATAATAATAATAGGCGTGTAGTGCGTTTTACCTATAAGGGATAATATTAAAAATAGCTATACTATATAACTTAGTTATAGTAGGTTAGTAATAGTATAATAATAGGTAAGTAAAGGGCTAAGGGTAATAGGTTAGTAAGGGTATATATAAAGGGCTTAGGCTTTACCTAAGTAATAGTATAGTATATTTAGGTAAGGGGGTAGTAGGGGATAAAAAGGGGGCTAATATAAGATACCTAGGGGATATAAGGGAAGTAAGAGGGATTAGCTATATAGTTTTCTTCTTCTTTCCCTAAGTTTCTTAATACTATATTAACGCCCTATCGCAGTCGCCTAGGGGCTAGTCTATAACAATTAGTATTATTTCTATTTTAAGTCTAAGCTTAAGTCTAAGGCTAAGAATATAACCCTTAAGTTAGATTCTAATTAATTAGTATTATAGGCTAGTACTTATTAAACTATTAGGGGTTAGAGAAACTATATATTTCTAAGAGCCTAAGGTATAATATTACTAGCTAAAGTTAAGTAATTAAAGTATTAACTAGGGTAGATTATTATCTTTATTTACCTAATACTTCTATAAACCTAGGAAGTAGCTTATATACCTAAGATAATACCTTATTAGTAAAATACTTACTCTAATACTTAATAAACTTTTCTATTAATATAATCTTAGTATCCCTTATAGTTATGTTTATAAGATTAGCTTTAGCCTCTAAAATAGTAGTAGCTTACTTAATATATTTATAAGCTTCTCTAAGGGAGTTAGTAGCTAGAATATTTTAGCTAATTACTTCCTATATTAATAACTTATAATATAACCTCTAAATAAACTATTAGATAAAGTTATAAAGAATATAACTCTTAATTAAGGTAAGGGGGTAGTTAGAGGTAAGAGGCTTATTCTAAGTACTAGCTTAATAAAGTATATTTAAAATATAAGAGTAGTATATAGTAAGGGCCTTACCCTTATTTTATTAAATTTCTATATTAGTACTAGTATTTACTTCTTTATTAATAATATTAAAAGGGTAATACTCCTAGAGTAACTATTAGAGAGTAGCTAAATCCCTAGTAGTAGCTAAGCTATTCTTAGCCCTTAAGATAATTAGCCTTAACTATTCTAAGCTATTAATAAAAGTAGTAGCTCTACTACCTAAGGCTATATTAATAGCTTAGATAAAAGTATTTAGGTTAATATCCTTACCCTTATTAATAGTCTTAAATATTTATTATAAGTAGCTTAACTATTAGCTTATAAAGGTAGAACTATTAAAGGTCCTAATATCTTAAGATAAGGGTAACTTATATAAATTTATTATAAATTATAATATTATAGGTTTTCTAGGTATAATTAAAGTAGTAAGTTACTTAAAGAAGTAGGAAAGTTAAAATATAGCTTTATTATCTATTTTATTAAGAGGGAATTAGTCTTCTCCTATTAGGATACTTTCTAATAATAATAATTTTATTAACTTAGTGTTATATAAAAACACTACTATAGTCTATAGGTTTTATAGAGAATTTTCTAATTTCTATAACTCTAGATTAATAATAATAATATAAAAATAGGGATTCTAATAGTTAGAAGTAGGGATTTTATATAGTAAGGATTAAGAATAATATAGGTAAGTAAACTACCCTAGTTTACTAATAATAATAATATATAAAGATAATAATCTATAAGAAGACTTAACTATAGAAATACTTAAGGAAGCTTTTCTTTACTAATCTCCTAGTGTAGTTACTAAAAATATAATTATAGGTAAAGGTTTTTTAATAAAAATAAAAACTTTATTTCTCTAAGCTTAGGTTAACTAAGAAAAAACTAAGGGTAAAACCTTTTCTTTATAAAAAATTCTTTTTAGTGTGGATTTAATAAGTTAGGAGGTGGGTTAGTGCCTCGCACCTTCCCCCCTCACAACTATACCTCTTGCCTAGCTATCCATTGCTCTCACATCTATATACTTCTAATATATTTTATCTAATTAAATACAGACCCTAGCTAACGTGACTCCACGAGCTATAGCACGCTCAAGGAGATGGTAAGCTACTTATATTTACTACTAAAGAGAGCTAGTATATTTAGTAAGGGATCAGGTAAAAAGGTACTTCTTTTGTTTCAGGACTAACGCGATATGCGCATTTAGTGACCGACTACATCTACGTCTGGATCTCCTCCACCATAATATGCAAGTCGGCGAGGGTAGGACGCTCCTCCGGCCTCGGGCGCATGCACGCTTCGACGATGGCCTGAAGTGGAGGTGGAACAGGCCATTCGACAAAGTGCGTGATCGGCCCGTTTGCATGAACCATACTTTTGATGCAATTTCCAATGTCATGTATGTCGGATCTCGGGGACCACCCCGAGTCCTCCAAGCCACCCTGGAAGGTGACCTCTGGCGCCGACCGCTCTCCCCAGTGGCTTTCGAGATCGCAGACAACCAGGCGTTCCCCATCGTCCGAGAAGAGGAGGTTATCAGCGCGTAAGTCGCGATGGACGATGCCAAGTGAGTGAAGATAATTCAAGGCGTCAACCAGTTGTATAATCCAGCTCTTGTAGACGGCCAAGGAGGAGAAGCGACCGAGGGTGCGCGCGCTAGACGACAGCTTTTCGAAGACGAGCTGCCCGTCGGCAGACCTGCCGAGAAGCTGGATGACGTTCGGAGAGAGTGAATGGCCTGGTACAAAGCCTCCCTGGCACTTGATGAGATTCTCTATCTCGCTTCGATACTTGCCCCTCTTGGCAAAATGCTTCGTTTGTTCGACACAAACGAGAGGAAGCTTAGAGACAAGCTCACTCACGTCCTCAGAGTCGTCCTCCATGGGCTCGGGATGCTCCAGACAGCAGTTCAGTGGACGTATGTCGTCGCCATGGATCTCGAAGTGACCTGACAAGTGGGGCAGGTTGCGATAGAGCCGCAGAATATCACCAGAGAGAGTACCGGGAACGTCGAAGATGCGTATGCATTGGCCATACTCGGTGCCATCGTCGAACCAGTACGTCATGAAAGACTTATCGCCGCGCTGAAGGTCCAGTTCGAGAAGTGGCCGACCACCGGGGGGATAAAGATTAGTGGTAACGCGACGATGCTCATACTCGGCTCGGAGACGAAGCACTTCTTTGCTGAACGAGACCTCGGCTTGACTCTTCTTATCCATAGGTTGGTGGTCGACGCTGATTTTGAATGAGAAGGTACGGATGGTGCTGGCGTTTGGGTTGGGAGAGCTGTTGGACGTTGGGGGTATTCAGGGTGTCGTTTAAAATTCGTCATTTTTGGACCCATTATTCCGTTAAAGCTGGCGTTTTCCCATTCAGACAGTCTTTTAAAACCATGTTCACTCTCCCTCTTGAGACACCACCAAATGGTCGCCTTATCTTGGTGGCTGCCGTAAATGACACAGTTTGTAGACAGAGTTGTCGAGCCGCAAGGGCGGCATCAATCGGCTTAGTTGGAAACGCGAGGCTCTGACCAAATTTCATTGGTTTTTCATGGTTTTCATGTGTCTGAAGACCCACCGACCGCTGTTGCCCAGCTGGCCTCACGTTCTGGTCGCATAAAAGCCGTGTCAGTTCTCTTGTTGGACATGCCATCTTTCTCCTTGCTCCAAATCAATCGACATGCCTTCCCTGTGGTCATGTGGTTGGAATGGTTGCCAACTCCCAGCCGTTCAACGAGCTGGGGATTGCTTGCTCTGTGACAGGCATCTTTGCCGGTTTCATTTGCAGGAACCATGGCATGCATGTCCCAAACCGGAGGTAATTACTTCACACCCATTCATTCCGAGAAGCTGTCTCTGATGATGATGTTAGTCAAATTGGAGCGAGTATAGCGCTCAATATGCTGCAGCAGAAGCTCGACGCCTAGACGAGCTGTGCCAAAGAATCAACGGCGTCAAGCTGTGTGCACGCGCATCGCAAGTGCGCAATGGCACCAACGTGCCATGTGCAATCGATTTATCGCCGAAGAACCTTTCAGCTATGATGGGCGGTCAGAACTGCCATGCGGAAATTAAATTCGAGGATGGCGTAGTATGGCTTGCACGGTTCCGGCTTTCTAGTGCGATATCACCGCCAACTGAGGTGCGTGACTACGTGCTGCAGAGTGAAGCCACGACCATGCAGTTCTTGGAGCGTCACACGCGTATTCCTTCTCCTCGTGTGTTCGACTGGGCCTGCGAGTCCGACCGGACAAATACGATAGGCGTTGGCTATATACTGATGGAGAAGATGCACGGCACGCCTCTGCAATGGCAAAGCGCAACCGCCACCCAGAAGGAGAAGATTGTGCGGCAACTTGCAGATATCATGCTCGAAATGGAAAGACACCCATTTAATCAGCTCGGATCGCTCATCGCCACGACGGCCACGTGGAGCGGCGAAGCGACTCCAGGGGCAGCCGCCGCGTCCCAGATACAGGTGGATGGTCTAGCCGAACATTCTACATTTAGATCGGGCCATGGTGGCAGGCCACTGGGGCCGTTCCGCTCATCGCAGGAAGCATTCCGTGCCCTTGTAGAGGCACATCTCCGAATGATAGCGGCCGGTGAGATCGGGACAGCTGAGAACGCGCTTGATGTTTTTCTAGCCCACCGATTCAGGCTTGACGTTCTCGATAGACTCTCGGAGCAAACTGCGACAGCTGGGGAAGACGGTGAGCAATTCTTCTTAAAGCACGCGGACGACAAGGGTGACCATATCTTGGTGAATGCCGACTTCGAAATTGTAGGCATAATCGACTGGGAATGGTGCAGCACCACCTCAAGGGAAGAAGCCTTCTCTTCGCCATGCATGATGTGGCCAGTCGCGGCCTTCTACAATGGCTCCAACGAGCTGGCAGAAGAGGAGCTCCTCTTGGCTCATGTGTTCCGTGAGAGAGGCCGGGAGGACCTCGCCTGCTGCGTGCTGGATGGGCGCAAGGTCCAGAGGTTACTGTTCGCACTTGGCCCAGGCGGGGCATCACACGGGAATAGGAAGACGCTCGCTGGTCTCTTCATGGGCCTCAAGCGAGCTTTTGATAGGCATGGCTTCGAGACATATGAACAAGTGGTAGAAGACGAGTGGGAGGACTGGAAGGTAAAAGCACTTGAGAATTGGAAGCACGAGGCTCTGTTGGACGTTATTCTAAACGCAAACGACCAACTAGTAGCCCCCCATCACCATGCGCGGGCTCATATCGCAGGTTAGTAGTCACTCGAATTGGGGTTTCGGATTTGAGCGAGTCGAGTCACAGAATTTTGCATGACAAACTTGAATTTTCGGCATCGGATTTTCTATATCGCGCCCAAGGCGGTACACTGTACTCTCGTGATGGATGGAGGGGTTATTAGGTATAGTGGGGTCATTGGGTCTCTTTGTTGGATATAGCAGCCTCACATTTTAGGCATCACTCATAATACCTTCCCTATTCGAGGTCCTGGATTGCGAGACCCTGGCACTTAGGGTGTAATCCACGTAGGCGTAGTCGTTTAAAAGCTAGCGCACTCTAGATAGGGCTAGGTATAATTTAGCTATAGATATAGGTAGAGAGCTTACTTTATACTATCTATAGTACCTTTCCTTACTAATATATAAGGGAGTAAAGAGATTTTATACTACCCTAGCCTCTTATATATTATTAAAGGCTTTTCTTTTATAAAGAAGTTATTATTATTATTAGATAATTCCCTTTATTTTTATACTTTTTTTCTTTAAATATCTTTTTCTTAGTTTTAAAGTACTTTATAGCCTAGTTAATTTACTACTTCTTAGTGTAATACTAATATAAGGTAAACTAATAAGGAAATAATTTACTTACTAAAGAAGCTTTATAAAGCCTAGGTTAATAGTAAATTAAATAGTATAAAGTATAGTATAACTTAATTAACTTTATAAGATATTATCCTTACTTTATAAGATTATTACCCTTAGTATAAATAGATTATAAAATTAGTAAAATAAAAGTATTATAGCTTATAAGACTATTAGTAAGTATTCTTATAGGTAAAAAGCTATTCTAGTATATAATATAATAAGGTAAAGTATATTTAAAATAAGTAATATAAATACTAAGCTACTTAAAAAGAAGTTTAGTATAATTAGGAAAAAGGTTATAACCTAGCTACTCTTAGTTACTAATAATATTACTTATAATACTTAGTATAATATTTTTTTAAAAGACTTACTAGCTAGGGGTACTATTTTAGAAATAAGTAATAATCTAGGCTTTATAGTAGTAGCCTAATCTCTTAAGAATCTAATAAATAAAGATAATAATTAATAAGGGACTAGTAAAATAGTTAAGAATAATAGTATTAATTAGCTTAAGACTATTAATCTAACTAGAGGGAATAATCCCTTTACCTTAGTATAATTAATATAACCTATTACTATACTTATATTAGAATAAATTTATTAGGTTATAGTACTTAAGTTAGTATTTTCTTAAGTTTAGAAGTAAGAGTACTCTTATATATATATTATTTAGTATAATAATCTATTAGATAGTAAGTTTAAAAAAGTATTAGAAAACTATATATCTTTTTATAAAAGCTATAGTATTACTTAGATATTAAAAGTAATAAGCTAGGTTAAGAAAAATCTAAAGAATATAGTACTTTAAAATAAGCTTAGAAGTAAGGATAAAAAGGCTTTTATAACTATAGACTTTAGCTATTATTTATAAAGGTAAAGAAAGAGGTTATAAAGGTAAAGGAGAAGGTTTAGAAAGTAAAGTTATAAAGGTAAAGAAAGAGGCTAGAAGGTTATAGTAAAATTAGCTTAGGTATAAGGATTACTAGTATTTTTACCTATATAAAATTTATATTACTTATAGTTTTATTTCCCTTACCTTATAGCTACTTACTTAATAACCTTATAACTACTTACCTAATAATTTCTCCCTTATTAAAGACTTCTATTCTTAGGGATCTTAATACCTCTTTTTTACTAGTATTACTAATAACTATAAAAGCCTCTTTTTATAATAATACTTTACTATACTATTAGACTTTCTCTTATATTAAAGCTATTTACTAGCTTATAAGTCTCTTTAATAAGCTAGTGTTTATTCTTATTTAATACCTCTAAGTTAAGCTTACCTTACTTTTCTAGTATAATACTACCTAACTTAATAAAATTAAATAAGCTTATTATAGTATAAATAATCTTAATCTAATCTAGAAAGTTATACTTAGTAATACTATAGTAAATTATCTTAAACTTTTACTTATAATACCTAAAGAGTTTCTTAATTACTACTTAAAAAATAGTATACTAAAGATTAAAAAGCTTAGCTTTTATTTTTAGCTTTTCTTTATTATTAGAATTCTTATTTAAATAATAGTAAATACTTATAAAAGGTATAAGTAAACTAGCTTAAGTATAAAATCCTATATCTATAAGGTAAAAATACTTTCTATATATTTAGAATAACCTAGTTAGAGTAGTTTAAAGTAGTAATCTATTATAAATTAATCCCTTAGTACTTACTAATATATATATAAAGATATTATTATTAAAATTTATAGCTACTAGTATATTTTAAGATATATTACTCTTTTAAAAGAAAAATTACTATTACTTTACTACTAGAATAAATATAGGTATATATATACTATTAATAGTACCTATTATACTATAGAATATATATTTACTTAAATCTAATATAATATATATATAAATATAATCTAGCTTTAGTTAATAAATAAAAGTAGTATATAAATACCTTATTAGATTAATTAGCCTATAGAAGATTCTTAATACTAATAACTAGCCTAATTTAAAATAAAAAGCTATATTTTACTATAGCTTATTAAATACTATAATCTATAAGAAAATTATAACTATTTACTTAACTAATTAGTTTTTAGTAAGCCTAATATTTATATTATTTTAAAGCTATTAATAAAGGTTAAAAAATATAGCCTTTAATATATAGAAGATATTTTAAAACCTTAAATTAGTAAAAATATAAAGAACTTTCTTATAAAAAGCTATTAAGGCTATTAGTAATCTATACCTTATAGTTATAGAAGAATTAGTATTATTTTATAGTAAGTTTTAAATAAAAAAAATATTACAAAGGACTAATATAATAATAGTAAGGTATAGGTTATTATTATTATTATTATCTTTAACTAAATTTAATAGAAATTACTCTAAAGAAAAGAAGTTTATCTTTATTAGTATATTAGAGAATATAAAGTATACTAGTTTAGCTAGAGAGTATACTAATTTAACTAAAGTATACTAAAATATTTAGTATACTTTTTTTACTATATTAATAATAAAAATATAACTTTTTCTTAATAGCTTTTTACTTATAGCTATTTAACTAGCCTTTACTATCTTAGTATATTATAAATAAAGGCCTTTTAGAGATATAGTAATTACCTAGGGTATATACTATAAAAATACTAACTAAATATAGGAAGGCCCTAGTTTTTATATCTAAAAATAATAAATTTTATATAACTACGCTAAATTTTAAATGACTGCGCCTACGTGGATCACACCCTTAGGGCAAAGACTCTCTTTACCCTCGTACTTATGTATAGCCTCGTTGTGCCACATGTGTGGATAGCTTAGATAACTAAATACGGAGTACATCATCATCACTTTCCACACCGTCTCACACTCTTCAACTCTTGACTGTCGGGCACATAAAGTCAAGCACGTACTCATCATTGAAACCACCGACCTAGCTTTCAGCATTTCACATGGCTCATGCGTCACCATTCGAGGCGTGCTTGACTCACTTATCACTCGTCCCAAATTAGCACGGTCGGCCTCTTGGGGGTTCTAGTCACTTCGTCTGCTGCATTCAATCTTCCTTCTCCCGATGGAAGCGGCAACGTGGCAGTCAAGTTGTTCTCGATACGGCAGTGCGTTCGAAGAGGTGCTGTCAAGCTTGACCAATTCCACCCTCTTATCCGCCACGTCATTGCTAAATCCGCTGACATGGACATCTAGGAAGATGTATTCAACATCATCAGTACCCTCAGTGCCCTCACTCCTCCCGCCTCTAGCATTGCCCCGTATGTCACCAGTGCCTTTGCCTTTACAGCCGGCAAGTATGCAATCACGGCAAAAGCCATTGATGATGGCTTTGATGATGGCTTTTGCCGTGATTGCATACTTGCCGGCTGTAAAGGCAAAGGCACTGGTGACATACGGGGCAATGCTTCAAGAAACTTCAACGTGCTGCACTCGCCGAGTATCAGATACTCTGCCAGAGAATCCGGAAGGCCAACAGCGAAACTTGCAACCCGTGGAACTCTAAGCCAGGAAGGGGGAGCCGTCGTGGAAACGAATTGCTAGTTGGCGTTTCCCATGAGAGCACCTTGTCCAACTTTGGATGATAACTTGCCACATCCTAGATCGGCTAATATCCACAGAAAATTGTCATGTTCACCCTTCCGCCAAGCAAGATACTGCGAGTTTCAAGTGCCCATCTACATGTCCGATCCACGCGGTCAGGATGAATTTTTATATGTGGAGGTATTTCGAAGGCTTGGTGGCACTCCTGCTGCCTCCTTGGTTAGCGCCATTGCCATCTTCTCACGATAATCATCTCGCTGATGAAACGCTCTCTATGTCCCCTTTTTGAGCCCCATTTTTCGCCTGTGTGCAAAAATTCAATATTTTTTCATAGACCTTACTGTAACTGTGTAACATGGTGCAACTCTACATTGCCAGACCAACTCCATTGTTTCCGTCACGGGCTGGAACTTGAAGTCGTAACGGACTTTGACGTCTCGTATCCCCACGCTGAAAAAAAAAAAAAAAACCACCAGCGCTCTAGATACCAAAACATTTAAACTCGTTCTTAGCGCCATGCCCCCAGGTAGAATGGAACCTATTCGAGAGATGGATCGTCGATCAGCCGCGGTTGTTGTCGGGCACGTGGTGGGGGATATGACATCAGTACATGGTTGCTGTAATTGCGTAGACCAAGAACAGTTCTGCTCGACATCTTCATATCCAAGTGGTGATTGATTCATCCATGATGCACTTGTTCTACCCCACAGCTGTTGTCAACGCATTGGATGTATCACACGTCAGTCCTTTATTCCGCTTCTATTCTTTCCATAGACGTCTACATGCACCAACAGCGGCCATCTACAACGACACTTCCTGAATCTTCTCCAGCAGCAAGTCCGAAAAGGTCTCGAGGACATCGGAATTCGGCCCGCCGGCCTTGGCTTCAAATATCAAGTCCTGAATCGCCTTGATACCGACCCCAATTGTGTCGGATCCCGCGCGCTGCTGCACCATGTTGATAATTTGGTTGATGTCGCCGGAATTGAAGGTCCTGGATTCTTGCAGAATGGTGGCGAGCTCGTGGACGTTGGAGACGGCGGGCACAGCGACCTTTTTGGCAAAATCGCCGTCGATTTCGAGCATTTTCAGGACAGAAGCCTTGGACGTGGTGACAAAGATTAAGAGACGGTGGTTCTGGAGCCAATCATGTTAGCATCGAGGTTGAGTTGTCGCAGTTGGGACAGGTGGGAAAGAGGTCAAGGAAAAAAAAAAACCTACTCTCGGGGGCTTGGAGACAATCAGTGTGGTCAATGCCTCGAGCATGACGTTGGAGAAGCGAGACCCGATCGGGTTCCATCCGATCAAACGCTCAAAGTCATCGAGAATGAGGATAGAAGTAGGCGACTTGTATGCATCGGTGAAGGCTTTGTGAACGTAGTCCTTTTTGGCGAAATCGTCTCGGTATCCCACCAGGTCTGCCGGCGTGACCATCTTGACAAACGGGAAATCGGACTGCATGGCAATGTGAGCGGCCAGGGCCGTCTTCCCCGCGCCCCTGGGTCCGTGGAAAAGGACCGAGGTGCTGAATTTGTTGGGGTCGTCCCTAATCATACCGACGACACGCATCATCTCCTGAATGGATGAGTTGATGTGCTGGCTGTAGGGGATGATTCCTAATCTGACAGCATCCTCGAGCTCTGCCTCGGAAATACCATACGCGGGCCGTACTTCTGTCAAGGCGTTCCTGAAATCAGCGCGGTTGACCTTCATGCTGGCAACATCTTGCTTGACCGCTGCCATCTGGCCAACCTCGGTGTGGCGCGAAAAGGCGAATGATGCGGCAGCCTTGACCACACCATTGATCTCGGCACCCGAGTAGTTCTTGGTCAGGGATGCCAGCTCCTCCAGGTTGACATCGGGGTCGAGAATATCGTTGTCTCTCATCTTGGCAGTGTGGATCTTGAAGATTTCGAGACGTCCCGGCTCATCTGGCAGCGAAATTTCAAGATGGACCTCAAGACGACCTGGCCGCAAGAGCGCATCATCAATCATGTCCTTTCGGTTGGTCATTCCTATCAGCAGGATGTTGTTGAGCTGGTCAACGCCGTCAAGCTTGGAGAGAAGCTGATTGACCACACTATCGCCGACACCAGTGCCGCCACCGGCACCCGATCCTCTCTGCTTACAGACGGCATCAAGCTCGTCAAAGATGATGATGTGAAGGCTGCTTTCGTCGCCCTTGTCCTTGTACTCCTTTTCGGCGTCTGCGAACAGCTTGCGAATGTTCTCCTCGGACTGACCGACGTACTTGTTCAGCACCTCGGGACCATTGATGACCTTGGGCGGTCGGGCGTTGAGCATTTTACCAATCTGACGGGCAATCAAAGTCTTTCCCGTACCCGGGGGGCCGTACAGCAACATGCCCTTGACGTGGGGAATGCCCATCTTGGCCACCAGGCCGGGAGGAAACACGCGCGAGGCAAATGCTCGGCGGAAAATGGTGGAGAATTCGTCGCCCAAGCCACCGATACCCATGTCCTCAAACTTGAAATCCGGGGCCAGAATGGCGTTGGAGTTGGGCTTGCTCAAAGAGGGCTTAAGCTTGAACTTGCCATTGCCGTCTCGACTGCCATCTCGATGAAATGTCACCCGAGTCTGCTCGATGAGAATACCTCTGGCATCGCTCTCTCGGCTGACCTGCTTGGCAGTGTCCTCTGAAGATGTCAAGAGATCGAACAATCCAACTGTCTTGACGGTAATGTATAGGGGAATGCTGCGAATCTCCATGAGCATTCTCTGCCCGGGGGCCAGTATCTGGTCTCGGTATCTCCTCGTAAACTCGCCTGAGAGGTCATCTTGGTCGTACGGAACGTCCGTCGCCTTCTTTTCAGGCAAAGCGAACCCGATTTCCAAATCGATCGATCCCAGGTGTACCTTGTTCCCCGAGGCGAATGGGTCGTAAACTTCTCCGGAGAAGACGTCTGTGAAGCCGATCTGACACCAGGTGCGTTGCGCATCAGTCAAACTGATGCAGCCGGCGTCATAATGATGGAACGACTGAACCGTGACGACGTACTCGCGTTCCGGTCTTTCGCATCGCAGTAGAACGTAGAACGGAGCAGATCCATCGTTTGGGCGCTTCGGATTTTGAAGGTCTCGAGGGAAGTCTTGTTGTGAAACAGCACAGCTACGAGTCCAAGGCCGGTCAGTGACGATGACAGGCGAGTGTTTTTTTTTTTTTTTTTTGAATAGAACCAGAAGAGCCTACATGTTGTCGAAGACCAGCTTCGTTCGCAGTCCTTCGTCGGCAACCTTTTTGACCTTCAAGGGCACCCTTCTGCCAGCGCCTGGGACAGACGACCCCTTCTCTTGGTATCTCGGCATGCCGGGCCCCGCTGCTTGGTCCATACGAGAATAGTTGTATCCCTGAGGATTTCCGTACCCTGAATCTCCGCCGTACTGACCTCCCGGCGGCGGCGGCGGCGGCCTGCCTTGACCGGGAGGCATTCGGCTGTTACCTGGCAGCCCACCACTCAGTGGCATCCTGCCAGCACCACAGGGAGGAGGTGCTCTGGACATTGTGAATGCTATTTAGGCGAGGTTTTCAGGTCCGGGTCGGCGAGAACGTAAACGTTGATTGGGTCGAGTGAATTTGTCTTCCAGGGTTGTTGGCAAGCAATGTCAATGCGAAAGGCAACGTAAGTCGTAGGTCGTGGCGATGCATGGTTGAAGCAAGCGACCCAACACGGCGCTGATGGAGCTTGGAGCTTACGCTGGCGCCTGGCCGTCTGGGGCCGTCTGGCGGGAGGAGAGGGGCGTTGGCAGCAAGGTCTCAGTTGTCGTTTCAAGGGCAAAGGCCCATTATTATGTCAGGACATTGATTTCCTATCCATTCCTGGTCATCCTCCATAGACGTCACCATGCCTCTGTAAGAATCAAGTGCAACCCCCCCCCGGACCATTAGGATATTGCTGACCGATCGACAAAAAGGCACCTGCTGGGGAAAAAGTCGTGGAACGTTTACAATGCCGACAATGTCGCCCGAGTCCGCCGCGACGAGGCGGCGGCCAAGGCTGCAGAAGAAGCCGAGGAGCAGCGCATGCAAGAAATCGATGCGCAACGTCGACTAGCCATCCTGCGAGGCGAGGCTCCTCCCCCGTTGACGGGAGACACAAGCGATGACCCTGCCAATGCCAATGCCAAGCGAGAAAACCCCTGCCCAGGATCAGGATCAGGACGGCCGGGACGAAAGCGCAAGAGAGAGGGCGAGGACGACACCGACTTCGAGCTCCGTCTGGCAAGGGAACGTGCCGAGCCTGCGATCAAGCCGCTAGAGACGTCTAGCAAACAAAGCAGCTCCGCGCCAATAGTCGATCGGCGGGGACACTTTGACTTGTTCGGGGATGAAAAGAGCAGGGGCCACGCGGAGAAGAACGAGGAGGCGGAGAGGGAGGCGCGGAAGAAGAAGCGGGAGCTCGAAGACCAATATACCATGCGGCTATCCAATGCTGCCGGCAAAGGCGGCATCCAAAGGCCTTGGTACTCGCAAGGAGACGCAGACCGGCGGGCCGAACCTCTGAAGGATATGTGGGGGAATGATGACCCGAGACGCAAACAACGAGATACCGATCGAATGGCTGCCGATGACCCCCTGGCCATGATGAAGAAAGGTGCCTCTCGCGTGCGGGAACTCAAACAAGAGAGGAGGAAGATTCAAGACGAGCGAGACGAGGATCTTCGTCAAATGCGGAAAGAGGACAGGCGAAGAGAAAGGCATAGGGGGAAACATGACGGAGAGTCGAGGCATCGCGGCGCATCACCAAAAGAGTCCAGCCGAAGGCGCCAACGGTCAAGGGAGAGAAAGGATGATGGATACAAGAGGGATCGTGACCGCGATGGTGATTGTGACCGTGGTCGTGACCGAGAGCAAAGACGTCATTGAGCACTCGGAGAGCCTTGGTTCGCGTGCGAGGGGGCATGATTCGCATGAACATGACCGTCATCATGATAGTGCCTAACGAAATGAAACTTGTACATCAAGATACCCATATGTTCAGCATGAGAATAGCATCTCCTCCCGGTACTCAACATCACTATCAACATTACGTCTTCATTTCTTCAACCCCCATCCCACCCCCCCGCCTTTCCATCCTACCTCTCCGTCCACGGAAGCTTGATCTCAACAGGCTGCATATCTCGGGCCGTCATCTCAGCAACCTCCCTAGCCTCAAACTTCTTCAGCGCCTCCTCGATCCTCCCATAAGTCGCCTCGCTCAAGCCCTCGGCGCAATCGCTATAGACATCGACCCCTTCCTTGGTAAACACCGTGGGCGCAAACCACGTAACGGCCCATCTCTCCCTTTTGCCCTCGGCAGTCGTGCTCTCGCCCCAGCCGAGCAGCTCCCAGTGACTAGACACGAAGAACAGCCATCCCTTGCCTCGCCAGTCCCATCCTCCCTCCGAGGCCTGCGTGTCCACGCCCGCGACAGACTTCAACACGCCGCTTTTGCTGGCGGGCTCATATTCCACCAGGTCATCTATGCGGGCGATGCCATCGCCCCTGGGCGGAAGGGGCTTGTAGGTGATGCGCACGTTGCGCGCGGAACGCCACATGCTGAGCGTCGAGTGCGTGACGGTCCATGTGCGAGTGAGCCATTCCATGGATGGCGGAGGGGCGGCGCTGGTCGCTTGTGCGGCTGAAGAGGCGTATTTGGAAGGTATATTGAGAACAATGGGCGTTTGATCCGACATTGCTTGCGGCCTTCTGACGTTGCGACTCGTCGATTCTGGAGTTGTGGGAGTTGTGGTGGCAGGGATGGTGTTCAGACGTGAAAATAGATTTTTGATAGCGACTCTTGCTGGAGATTGGAATCACGGAGTAGATATTTATTCCCAGTGAAAAAGAAAAAGAAAAAGAAGAAAGAAAAGGGAGGTCTGGTGTTCCTCGACTTCCCAACCACCGGGATCTCACGCATCCGAGATCAAACGGCACCCAGCCAAGTTCAGTCTCAGCTTCCACGCGTGACGTGGTAGCCATGAGCTTGGTTATCAAGAAACACGAGCATCTCGAGAACTCTCATTTCGGCTTCGATCAAACTAAATGGCATGCGAACTGAATTCAGTCCTTGCCTGTCCTTTTGTAAGCTCTACATACATGTAACAGTCCTCGACCTCCCCCCATCAACCAATGAGCCACCACGAGCAACGAACAGAAATCAAACTACGGATTTATTTGCGCCCCACCCACCTTCCACCACGACATCCTACCCCAACAGCGAAACCATCACAATCACCCTTCTTTTTCCCCATCTCGCCTCCAGACAACCCCGCCTCCGCGAAGAAACTACCACGAGACTGAAGAAAGATAGTCCCATCCTCATCCCCTCATCATCGCCCTACTCGGGAAAAAAAAAGCGGCATCTCATCCAAGGAGGACGAACGACACCGTCGCGACCAACCATGGATCCAGACGCAGACACAGACGCCGCCGCCGCCATAGCCCAAGCAATGGGCTTCTCATCCTTCGGCGCACAGGACCACCACCCCCAGAAGAGAAGAAAGTACGGCCCCGCAGAAAGCATCACCTCGGCGTCGGCGACGGGATCCAATTCCACGCCGCTGGGGGCGCCGAGCCCAAAGCCAAAGCCAGCTACCGATTCCGATTCCGATCCGGACGGGATCGACCCGGACCGCGACGAGGCCGATGCCCCCCGTGAGACCACCCCGTCGCAAGAACCACGAGAACCACCCCTGGCTTCGATGCCAGCGCACCCCCCCGCAGGAAGAGGAGGCTTCGTCGGCGGCGCGTCGTCAGGGAGTCATGCCACGCGGGGCCGTCGGGTCGGGGTCGGGGTCGGGGTCGAGAGGCGGCACAACGAGCCCTGGTACACGGGGTACTACGACTGCACGTCCAACGAGAACCCGTGGGAGCGCCTCGAGAAGTCCATGGGGCTGCGAACGAGGGGAGGAACCTGGGTTCCGCGGTCGTCCTGGACACCGGCTACGACTTGAATTGGGGTCTATGCTGCGATGGGGGCAAGGAAATTCATGCTTGGGAGTTCTGGCGAACGGGCAGCCCCGGCGATAACAATCCAGTGGAAAAAAAAAAAAAGACACCTCGACTGAGCTCGAGAATTGTTATTTTATCACCACAAGAGCTTCTTGCAAAAGTGAAGCCGGCGGTCCTCGTCGCCGCTGGGACGTCGCCGCTGGGGTTGGGGCTGTGATTGTGATCGCTGTGTTTGTGGCCACGTGACCGTGATCAACTACAGCCCTGACATATCAGCCTCAGAAGGACTTTCCCGATCGGGCAAACGTCCGAGCCCAGAGAGGTGTGTCGTACCTGCATCTACGGCATGTCCCCTGTCCTGGAGCAGAGTCACGAGTCATCACATATACATGAATGGCCATTGGACGCCCGCTCTAGTTTGAATGGAACATGGTGTCATTTTGGGACATTTTACTATCGACACACTCATCAAAGGCCCTCGTACTATTTACAGCACCATGGACCCTCGTTTTTATGCGCGGCATCTGCCAAGCATCAACATGTCAGCAACAATGGGAAAGGTTCCCGTCCTCCAGATCCATTGAGCACTGCTCAGTCTTTTAGACATGGAGAAACTTCTCCCTGCCGTTGGGCCGAGGGGTTGGGTTCTACACAATGCTATTCTTGTTGAATCCATCATCCTCTTCATCACCCAGCAGCCAGCCGGCCCTACCGGTACCGTTATGCCGGTGAAGGAATAAGGGCCCCTTGCGAACCCGGCGTTTTCAGTCCGCACGCCCAGGTACCAAACAATGTAATCCCGACTCCCGCAGACGCAAGATATCGAGGCGTGTCTCGTCACAAATCCCCTAAACCATCCCATTCGTGGTTCAATCATAGTCATTAATCGTAAAATAGCCTCAAGCAACCAATACACTCGCCGTCTCGCCGTGTGGAGAGACTGTTATCAAGGTGGGCGCCTCATTGCCGCCAGTTGCAGGGGCTTCCATTTAGAAGCAGCCACAGATCGGAAGAACTCCCGAGATGCAAGATTGCCGCGCCGTTTCAACGTTCGCCGCGCAATTGATGGCACGTCTCGACTTGTGTGCTGAGAAATATTCCTCACAACGTAAAACTGCTCGTGTGAGTGCTGCGAATTTCGCGATTCCTTTTTTTTTTCCTCCCGCGCAGCCTTCTCAAACAGAGAAAAAGAAGAAAGAAAGCTCGGCCCCTTGTCTTGCGAGTCTTTTTTTTACTTCTGTGGTGTATCCCAAGAAGAAGTGAAAATGGAGAGCCCCGTAGCAAGAATGAACTCGCCGTTTTGGTCGCTTACATGAATTCGGACAAAGAGAAGAAAATGTTGAGGATTAGCCGCAGATAGCCACTTGTTATAAAGGCCCGAATTTAGTACTCGGGAGATGGGTATCTCTCGCGAGCCTTGCGGTACTCCTTGGGGTGCTTGCGAGAAGCCTTGGCTTGCAACGATCTAATAAATACGAGCAAATTGGTTAGCTCATGAAACTGCTTTACTGTTTGCATCAAAAAAGGGAACAAAGCGAGATGGCGCAAATGCGGCCCAATGCCTTTCCATTCCAGCGCCAGTGGATGGGATGACGGGTACGTCGTGGCCTCTCCTAGACGGAGGCAGGGCGAGACTGAAATGTCAAGGGCGAGCGAGTGGGTGAAAACTCACGAGACTTTCTTTTGTGTCCACTCCAGATCTCCCCGCACCTCGCGCGCGTCACGCATTCCATCCTGGAATCTCTCTCTCGTCTTGGCGAGACGAGCTTGTGCCTGCTTTTGCAATTCGACGAGTTCGCGATGCTTTGCGTTGAGCTTGCCAGAACTGCGTGGTGCCGTCAATTAGCTTTCTCTCCAACGTCTCCAACGTCTCCAACCAAGATATTCCTAATTGAAAGGGGAGGTGGGGCCGGCCTTTTTCTCCTCCCTGCTTCTTTGCCTCAGTAGGCCGCGACGAGGCTTTTTTTTTGGCCTTTTGGCCTTTTGGCCCCTTATTGTAGAGAACAAAGAAGAAGTAGACGGGGAGTTCACTCACGTTTGCGCTTGGACCGCCATGCTGCGGTCCAGAGGAATGGGATTGAATGAATTGGAGAAACGATCTTGCATGTATTCCTGGAAATCGATACCACTGGCAGAGTGAGCGCTGTCGTAGTCGTGAGAGCTGCCAATGTAGCTTGCCGATGTGCCGGTAAATCCACTGTTGCTGTAGGATGGGACGCCGGACGCCGAGCTAACCGACTCGTCGCATTCCGGGGGAGAAATTGAGTAGTGGCTGTACGTGGGGTACTGATTGCCTTTTCCAGGGACTGCCATTGGCATGGAGTAAGACACGTTTTGGAATGGTCCAGACATGATGGCAGTTTGTTACAGTCGTGATGTGGATTTCCCCGTCTTGTGGTTTCTCGACGATGTATAGATGTATAGGTGTATAGGTGTATGGGTGTATGGGTGTATGTATGGGTGTATTGGTGTATGTATGGGTGTATTGGTGTATGGGTGTGTAGGTGTGTAGGTGTGACAAGACCAAGGGAGTATTCCAAGATATTCAACCAAGTGTTGAAATGATTGTGCAAGGCAGTAGGACTGTGTAACACGCGAGAAAAATGTGGTGTGACTCAGATGAGGAGAAATGTTCCTCGTATAAAGTAGAAGTGCTTGGACAGCTCTCCGGGGAATGGGAATGGAAATGGAAATGAAAGAGGAGGAAGGAAAGCTTGGAACCATCTTGAACACAGCGGCCCCTTTTATACTTTTTGTTCGAGGCCGGCCCCTGGTCGTTATGCCCCAAGTGAAACAGACATCACGACAATCCGTCTAATCGTGTTGCGTATTCTTATACCCCGCTTGACATGATATCAGGAAACTACAAGACAACGACATTGGAGCCGGGAGACGAGACGATCATGGCGGCTTGCATGAGGTGGATCGACGGCGTAACATGGAGGAGGCATTGGCGGTGGAGCGAAAATACCCTTGGCCAAGCGTATAATAGGCTTTGCCCATTGTGTAAGCTGGAAGAGAACAAAAGCATCATCCCAAAGGGCCCAAAGGGGAGGGTGCGAGCAGAAACAGCATGGGCCAACGATGATGCTAAGCGAGCGTGCGCTTGGCGTGTATATGACGTGCATCTTCAAGGGGCGTGTCACTTGAGTTTGCGCTGTAGAAATGCAAACTCGACAAAGAGAAAGGAAGCATATGCCTTATTGACAGGGATTTGGTGACGAAACGGAGTCAAAAAGCAGAGAAGGAACAGGACAGAAAATGAAATAAAAAGTGCTCCAAGAAGGACCAAGTCACTAGACTCAGTCAGGCCCACCAAAACCATCAAATCGGCTGGTGATGTGACTTTTTCTTTTCCATATCCAGCCCGACGGAGAAGTGGCTGCGCTAGCAGTTGGGGCGCTTTACAAGTGAAGGAAACGGAAATGGAAATTGGGCACGGGGAGGGGGGAAAGAAAACCCAAAGTCGGCGGGCAAATTTCCCTAGTGGTGGTGTGAGGAAGCCGTATCCCGTATCCGGCTTCCGGGTCGGGCGACATTGAATCAAAGAAGTCTGGGAATACCTCGGTGCTTGGGTTGGGTTGGGTTGTCGGGTCCAGGCAGAATGCAGACGGACGATGGACAAATCTGCCCTGGCTGGGGGGGGGGGGTTGGATGGATGATGCGTTGTCAAGATAATGAGTCGACGACGACGGAATGCTCTGTGCGACGACGAACTGCGATTATTGCATGTACATCTTGGAGAGGACAAGTCCGCCTTCCTTGTGAAATCATGACGGCTCTTTCCCACCTAGTGGGACTACTCTCTGGCCTTGATCTGCCCGCGCCAATCCAGCCTCTTTTCGCAGAGCATCAGGAAATTTACAATTTGTATCAATTTGTATCCAGTCGCTCATGCACAGCACCTGAGACTACCCGAGTATGCATGCACTCCAGAGTCCAGACATCATCGACCAACTTGTTAGTTCATCGAGCCTCGTCTGCGCGGAAGAGCTTCTTGATTGGCCCTTGATCGGACGTCCCGGATATCTGTGGAAGGAGCGACTTCTTCCATGGCTGATTGGCTGCTTGGCTGCTTGGCCGATTGGCTGATCCGGGTTCGAAGTTGTCATCACTACTCCGTATCGTCATCTTGCTCCCCCACCATTCGAGGACAAGCGAACGAGAAAGAAGAGTCAAAAAGACTCCACGTCCACATTGGAACGCTTGTACCTAACAAATATGCCCAATTCAATTCAGCATGTCGGAAGAAACGCCCCATCAGAGATTTCACAGGCCAATGGGACTCCTCCACCCACCACCACCACCACCTTACATAAATGTCGACAAGAACACATGGGCTTGGAGGGGGCCAATGGAGGGGCGTGTATAAGTGGCATGGCATACGGCAAGTCCAAAATACTCTCTCTGGCTGCCCAACCAATCCACCCAGTATGCATATGGCCGCACCCGCCTCAGCTCCTGCAGGAGTCATGACTATACTCCGCACGGATTAGTAGCCAGGAATTCTCTATTCGAGCTTGTCCTCCCCGTATTTGTCCTCCGTCGTCTGTTTTCGAGTATGGACGAGGGAACGTTTGACTGAAAACTCACAATCACCCGGTTACGAGAAGCAACGAGACCAGAATAGCTCACTATTACAACGTTTGTCCCTCACCTAAATCCCCAGTCGAATACCACCCGAGCATGAATGTCTCTGTCTTGGTATAACCAGTACCGGACTCTTGGACATGTATACGAATTATGGCAAAGGTCATTTCATTCAGTCTACAGCTTTGCTCACAAACAACAAAATGTACTAAAAAGGATGAGCCTGCGCGGTACAACACAGCGGCAGGGTTCAAACTCGGAGTAGGATCTCAATGCTCACCATAACCTGGTGTGCATGCACACACACACGCCCTCCTCCCCTGGTTGAGGACAACCCATATTACGCGGTAGAAACAACTCCTGCACGTGGGCTGATGATGGGGCAATTTCTCTTCAAGCGAGTTGGTCCACCATCCATCCCATCATGGCATGACGGACCACCTACCTGCCAGGTAACCCGTGGTAACCCGCAGTAGTCCGTAGTAGTCCGCAGGCATCTAGAGAATTTGGACGGACAGGAACAGGTAAAGGGCGTGTGGGTGCCGGTGACGCCAGCTTACCGCTACTTGGTTGATCCCATCGCTGCGCCAACTACATACATACATCACGCTAAGTACACACTACGAAAATGTAGGCTCCTCGGGCAGACCAGCACAGAAAAGTGCTGCCCGTCTGTTCCTGTGTTTCTGTGGTCAACATGTCACTTCACTTCTTAGCTGGACGAGTGGCAAATCCCACAGGGCCAGTGAGGTGAGAAACCGACAACGTCAGGCATACATGCATCCTCGGTGCCATGCTCGCTGCTCATCGTCTTCGTCACGGCAGCCTGCACGCCCTTTCTGCAGTCAGCCATGCATTGCCATTGAGCCTTGCTCTACGGACGTACGATGCGAACTGTGGAAAAACGAACCCTTCATGATGAGACAGGGACACTTGGACGAACCATGTCGTTGACTCCGGGAAGACTAGGAACAACAATCACTTTTTCTTTCTTGGATAGGCGTGCGTTCGCGTGCGTTGGGGTCTTGCAGAAACCCCAAGATTCTTGCTCATTACGGTCTAGTCCATGCGCACAGCATCTCCCAGATACGATGCCCATGACCAAAAGTCCGCCATGTATAGCCAATGGCAACCAAAGCGTCATCTCATCTTCCCTCATGGCCAAATCCTCCCTGTCCATCAATCAACTGGAACATCTGTTCCTAAACGCCTGCCGCGCACATGCGCTCCCCAGTGTTGAACGAGCGATGGAAAATGTAGCAACGTGGACAAGTGGTTCTGGTGCCGAGAGGCCCCGGGCATCATGCGAATAGACAGCGTAAAAAGCTCAGCCCATGCCGCCTGCTTGTCGGTTGTTCAACCAAAGATCTTGAGGAAACCCCAGATCCCGATGCCGCTGAGAACAGGAATGGTCAGATTGTCATCCCATCCAAATATGTCGACGGCTTCACTGGCCGAGGCTGCGAAACCATTCCACAGGCCCAGGATGGCAAGGGCCAAGGTTCCTGAAACTGCGGCCGCGCTTTGAGACACGCCCAGGGCATTGGTCACGGCCACAGGCAACGACAGAGTGCCCTTGAACATAAAGTCCTCGTCACCAGGCATTGGTCCGATGGCGGGGACGAGCCAGCCGTACCAGAAGAACGAGGTTGCGACGCCGACCAGAAACGCGGCCAGCGAACCGGCCAGAGACTTGCCGCGGCGAAGTCGAGGTGTATATCGGCCCCAGAGACGACCAAAGGTGCTGGCGGCAGTGTCACACCAACTCAGTAGAAGAACACTCATGACAGCCACATCTTTAGGGAAAAAGTACAAGACAGCCCAGGCACCGAGCAGGTAGAAGATGACGCCGTTGTAGCCCGAGTACTCGCTCTCTCGCATCAGCGCGCCGAGGAGGCGCACGTACAACCTGTTCACCGAGCTGTATCGATGTCGCAAAAAGTCCGTGGTTGCAATGGGAATCAGGCCCGCCATGAGATACGGTGGCACCATTTCCGTCCGTGTACCAGTCGTGTACAGCCATACCACGCAAAAGCCGATGGACACGTGGAGGACCTTGCGAGGAACCTCGTGCTTGTGAACAAAGGTCCGCCAATGTCGATGGATTGGAATGAGTCCCAACGGGCTGGGGCTTCGGCTGAAGTCGCGCCACGACCAGCCTGAAGGCTGCGGGGGAGCAAGGTGGCCGTGATCCGTGGAGACCTTGGCTTTCGAGCTTGCGTCCTCGTCGATAATCGCTTGTTTGGACGCGGAAGATTTCGTCGCCGGTTTCGAGTTGCTGGGCGCCATGCGAGCAAGCTTTCGAGGATCGATGGGGGATCTACTTCTTGTTCGAGACCTTCGGAGCCCGGGGGCTTCGTCGTCAATCTCGTCTTCTAGCGGATGTTCCCCCAGCGACTGATGCGAGGTATTCATCCTCTTCCTTGCCGCGGAGCGCGTCGTGGGCGCAACATAGTCTACATCTTGCTCGGAAGGTGTAGGGCTCGGCGATATGACACGGGGCGTCTCGGGAACGGCCAAAGACCTGCGACGCAGAGACATGGTGAATGATATGGGCGGTAGCGCAGAGCAGTAGAGAGTACCGATGATTACGCGATGAAGCGACGCAAACAAAGATGGCCAGAGAATCTGGTCGTCAAACGGAGCGGAGGTCGAAGATGGCGACAAAGTCGACGAGGAGGCGGAGGCGGAGGCGGAGGAAGAGGACAGATGAGAGTCGTAGTGTTTGTCTCGGCGCGAGCGACGCGCCGCAAAAGGATGGATGTCGTCGCTCGATTCAAATGGAAAGAAAGGACTACACAGGATCGAGTGTTTTTGCGAAAAGGTCAGCGGCTCTATCGAATCCAGGATGATGATGTTCAGCGATGCAGTAGAGGTGATGGACCCCACCGCATGACGCAATGAACAGAGAGGAGGACTTCGAGGTACGGCGGCGGCTTGTGCAGCACGGCGCGCGCATGAAGGATGATCGGGATGAGGGAGGGAGGTGGAACAGGAGTGGGAGGGAGACGGAAACAGAGACGAAGAGGGACGAAGAGGGACGAGTAGGTATTTAAAGATGCGCCGTGATCTGGGACTTGGGGACGAGCTAAGAAGCGATTTTGCAAACGAGTGGCCGGCCGTGGAATTTTTGCCGGCTTGTCGTTTTGTCGTTGGGCAGTGGGCGGTGGGGCAGTCAGAGGGGTACCGCCGGGCTTCTGGCGCAGGGAAAGCATGTGACATGTGACGGGACGTAGCGGCTAGCAGATTCTGAATGGCCCCGCCGTCGGCAGAAAAGGTTTTCTCTACCCGCCGCCCCGGCGAAACTTCTGCCTTGTTCCAAAGTCCCCGCTACTTTTTGCATCTCACGTGCTGATAAGACCAGAACTTTGGCGATAGCGTCAACTTTTTGTTCTGCCGGCGCAATCCCTCCAAAAGCAGTGAGCAACTCGGATATTGCAACACTCCGATTTCCCGGACAATCATGGCGCCTGCAAAGGTTGCTCTCAAGAGGAATCCCAGAGGCTGGGATGCCCTCGCCCCCCCGCTTGCGCAATGGATCTTGGACGCCGTCCAGACCCTGGGGTTTCCGCAGATGACGCCTGTGCAAGCCGCCACTATACCGCATTTCATGGGAAACAAGGATGTGGTTGTCGAGGTCAGGTCACACATCGCATCCCACGACGACAACTCTGCCGGGCCGTTGCCATGACGAGAAAATATCTTCTAACATGAAAACTTCGCGCAGGCCGTTACCGGCAGTGGGAAAACCATTGCCTTTTTGCTCCCCATCGTCCAACGCATTCTGCGCCTCGAGGAACCCACCAAGAAACATCACGTCGCCGCCATTATCGTCTCGCCGACAAGGGAACTCGCTGCGCAGATCCACACCGTCCTCCTGTCGCTATTAGAGTTCCATGCGCCGTCCGCCGAAATACTGCCGTACCTAAAGGACGACGAGAAGAGGCCGTCGACCGCAGCGCCCGTCATTGTGCCGCAACTCCTCGTTGGCGGCACGACCTCGACGGCCCAAGATGTCCAGTTCTTCATGCGCCATAGTCCCAATGTCTTGATATCGTCTCCCGGGAGACTAGTCGAGCTATTGTCGTCACCGCACGTCCATTGTCCGCAGTCCTCGTTTGAGATGCTTGTCCTGGACGAGGCAGACCGGCTTCTGGACTTGGGGTTCAAGCAAGATCTGCAGGGCATCATCTCGCAACTTCCGAAACAGAGGCGCACCGGTCTCTTCAGCGCCAGCGTGAGCGAGGCCGTTTCCGAGATCATCCGCGTGGGACTGCGGAACCCCGTCAAGATTGAGGTTCGAGTCAAGATGAAGGATGGCGGCGTCTTGGAGGATCGGAAGACGCCAGCGAGTCTAAAAATGACGTACATGGTGACGCCCGCCACACATAAATTGCCGGCCTTGGCGCAACTACTCGAAAAGCTGCCCATCAGGCCTCAGCGAACGATTGTCTTTCTGTCCACTTGTGCGGCGGTCGACTACTTCCAGCATGTGCTGCCCGGCCTGCTGCTGCCCGCAGGGTTCTCGTTAATACCGCTCCACGGCAAGCACCCTGCCAAAGTACGAGAGAAGAACTTTGCGAGATTCCTGGGCTCAGTTTCGCCCACCGTCTTGGTCACGACCGACTTGGCAGCACGGGGGCTCGATGTCCCACAGGTCGACCTGGTGGTGCAATTGGATGCGCCGTCAGACCCAAAAGTCTTTATCCACCGCAGCGGGAGAGCCGGTCGAGCAGGCAGAAAGGGGTTGGCGGTGGTGATGCTTCATCCCGGGCGGGAAGAGGACTACGTGCGGTTCCTGGAAATCCGCAAGACGCCCATCGTTCCACTGGACAGGCCGCACGTGGCCATATCGGAAGACACGGCGGCAGCTGCCACGGAGAAGATGCGGAAGCTGGCCGGGACGGACCGGGCCATCTACGACAAGGCCCAAAGGGCCTTTGTCAGCTGGGTACGGAGCTATGGTGCCCACCAAGCGACGTCCATCTTCCGGGTCGCCGACCTCGACTGGGCAGACCTGGCCAACGCATGGGGACTGCTGCGCTTGCCCCGCATGCCCGAGCTCAAGAACTGGAAGGGCGACAAGACGCTCGGCGTGGAGATGGACTGGGACGCGTTCGCATACAAGGACAAGGCACGGGAAAAGGCCAGGCAGGAGGCGCTCGAGGCGCAGCGGAACGGGGCCGTCGAGGAGCAGAGAAAGGCCGACAAGTCGCGCAAGAGGAAGAATGAGGCGTGGAGCAACAAGACGGGGCACGAGGAGCAGCGCGTGGAGAGGCGCGAGAAGAGGCACAAGAGGAAGGAGGCGGAGAAGAAGGCCAACATGACGGACGAGGAGAAGCTGGACAAGGCGAAGCTGGATGAGCTGATCCGCCGCGTCAGGGAGCAGAACCTGGCCAAAGAAGCCGCCGCGCCCAAGGATGATGAGTTTCAAGGCTTTGACGACTAGATGCCGGAACTCGGAATAATAATACCCGCCCGGGCGTCGCGTTGACCAACTTGCAGCTGCAAACCATGTAACTTGTTTGCCGCGACGACCCCGTCCGTCTTTTTCCCACAGGCGCATGCACGACGCGGGGCGAGCGCGGATCAACAAGGGGGGGGTCATGTCATTTTCATGTGCAGTCCCTGTTCAGGCTCGTCGAGCGCGTCATGGGCAGGGACGTGTTTGTGACGTGCATTTTCTTCGTTGAACTCGACGCTCCTCGGGTCTGCCTTGTCCCTCACCGTCGGCAAGGAGTTCCTCCATGTCCTGCGCAGGCCGCAGCCCACCATGGCGTCCTGCTCTAGTCGGCGTTTCTTTTCTGCATCTTTGACTCGGCGGGGCGTGTGTGTGGTTGGGGCGGTGAGCATTGATTGGGGAGGATGCCATGCCATGGTATGCATGGCCTTGACCAGGGAACGGGGCATGACTACAGATATTATTATAGACCTCCAATCTCGGGAACAGCACGGCCGGGATGATTACCGTGTGGACATAAATGAACATGGGACACACGTCTTGGTGAACTCTTGTATTAAGAAAAACAAAACTATCTAGGTACCTAAAACCGCTTCATCTATCAAATGCTAGACATGTACCAATCCCCTACAAATTCAGACTCTGCCGGATCTTGGCTCGACTGTCATCGCACTTCTTTTGGGGGGTTTCTTCTTCTTCTTTTTGAGGAATTCCTTCTTCTTTTGTCCCTTGTTTCCTGCTGCAGCACGAGTAAGATAAGATGAAACATGTGTGTCAACTTCATCTTTTTTTTTTTGCTGCGTCGTAACATAAACAAGACGAGATTCCGAGACGCTCCACCCCGTCTGCCCTGTGACACGTTCTAGACTTGGTATCACTACGGTGTAGGAAAAAAAAGGAAAAAAAAAGACAAAGGACACCGAGCAAAAGAGCCCTTCAATGTAAGCTGCCGGTTATAGCCGACCGGAATACTGCATAGTGCCAGCTCCTTGAACAACGGACCGTGAGGCTTCACAAGCCATAAAACTCCCAGCCATCTCCCTTGTCCGTCAGAGGCGCGACCTTCCACCCTCTCAGCTCTGGCACAAACTCGCTTCTCAGTTCTTCGTGCAGTCAGAGCTCTTCATCCTCCAGCTCGGATGGCTTCAGTAGACCGCCTACCTTTTGTCGTCTTTCCATGTCGGCAGCCTTGGCATCGCGTTCTTGTTGCTCCTTCTCGACAACAAATAGCTCTGCATTGTCGCCGGCAAACTCTTTGAGCGAGATGAGAAAATCTCGCATATTGAGGCGAAACTTGTCATATTGCGTGTTGAGCGACAACAGGCCCTCCACAAAACTCGTCACTTGGGCACTATCGAGCGGGAAGAGAGGGTCAGCTGGAAAATACAAAAAAAAAAAAAAAAAAAAAAAAAACATCGGCATTATTCAAGTGGCAAGAGGTGACATACGCTTGTAGATTCGGGAAAGCATTGCGCAGCAGAGTTGCCACCGAGTTACCGAGATACTCCTTGTTGGTGGTCCCGGGCTGGGCTTGCTCGGCAGTGTAGATTGGTCCCTGGATTCGTGGTTGGGTACCATCGGCTGGGTGAATATAATAAAAGAGCTTCATGAGCAACATGGACTGCGTCTTGAAGCCAGCTTTGTGATCGCTGTCTGTGACAACGAACAAAACGTCCTGCAAGATCGTCATGAAGAAACGCTGGAAGAAGGCATTGGCGGTGGCAACGTCCGTCTTCTCGGCAATGTTGTTAATCAATTCGAGACACATGTTGAGACCGGCAGCTTCGACGTCACGGTTGTCGTGCTTGAAAGCCCATGAGCACGAATCAATGACAAACTTGAACTGGTTGTTATCCAGCTTCAGCAGTGCGGGGAAGCAGTGCAAGTTGATGGCACGGAGAAGGTTGAAGAATTCCACTCGGTGCTCTGGAAATTCGGAGAAGTCCTTGTTGATCATCTCCAGAGTACATTCGAATACGTTCTCCATAATCGTGGGAACCTGGTCCTCCATCAAGGCTGAGAGCCTCGTGATAATGGCCGACATGGCCTTGAGGACTTCGGCATCACGAGCTCCAGCAACGTTGCGATTGTAATCGACTAGAACGCAGTCAAGCAACGGGGGAACCATTTGAGCTCGGACAGCCTGCAGATCCTCCGCCTTTTCGACGTACGTCTCGATGAGCTTCAAGATTTCCTTCTTGATGGTTCGTAGACCTCGAACCTTGGGCATCTTGGTGGCCAATTCACCATCTCGAGCCACGGCTTCAGAGATTAGACCGCTGGTGGCACGATACATCTCCAACATGTCGTGATAGATGCGGCCAATCTGCGGGTAGAAGTAGGGTCCTATGGAGGAACAGGCCGACACATTTGTCTTCATAATGTTGCCGATGACCTTGATAGTCTCGGCGTCCTGCAGGATTGACGGGCTGACCGTCGCCTGCTTGATGATTTCATCCCAGGCGGCGTTGGGAATATTCATCAAATCGGCCAGTAGGCGCTCTTGTTGGTGCTTGTTGCCTTGTGCCGCAACCATGTAGCCGCAAGCCTCGTAAAAAGTGTGCACTTGCTGAGGCGTGAGATCGCACGTAATTTTGCCCATGTTTCTCACAATCTCCTCGATGAAGGGCTCCTGCTCACTAGGCTGGAGTGCAACAAAGTGTCGACGACATTGCCTGGCAATCTTGATGAAGGTATCACAAGCCATGTCTTGTACACCTTCATGGGACTCATGCATAAACTCGAACAGCTTGTTGACGACCGTCTTAAGGAACTTCCAATGCGCCTTGAGGAATCGAGGATATTGGCCGACAATGTACATGATGTTGCTTGCCACGACGGCCTTGTTGTCCTTTCCACGCTTCATCTCCGTGAGGCCCAGAAGATCCTTGATGACGGTAACGAGAAATCGTTTCTCGGTTTCCTCATTCATGGCCAAGGAGATGGATCCGATCGCCCAGCATAGCACGTTGCAGTTGTGCCACGACCATTCGGTTCCGTCAACCTGACGAGCCAGTTTCTCCGTCATGATGTTCTCTGTATCGACCACATCCAGATGAGTGAGGTAGACCAAGCATTCTCTGATGGTCTTGTATAATTGAACGGTATCGCTTTCCTTGACGAATTCTCGGACAATTTCGCCCTCATCATTCTCCACTATAAGTACTTCTTCGGGCCGGACCATTCGTTCAATCATGACGACTCGCAGATTAGAAAGAACCTCGTTGTACTTGTGCTTTCGGAGAGGGTAGTTCATCAGTAGTTTGGGATTCGGCGCGCCGCTGCCAGACATGCCACCGGCAGCCATGAGCGGGTTGATGTCAGTGATGGGGAGCTGCTGCATCTCCTCATAGAGTTCCTGGACCAGCTTAAGCCAATAATCCAGGCAAATCTTGAAAATCTCGCGGTCGTCGATTTGAGATATTCTAATCAGGTAGTAATGTCCATGCATGAGATAGTCTCGATTCGGAAGATTTTCAATAAGCTATTTCGCGGTGCCAAGGGTTAGCAAAACCATCACAGGTGATGGAGGGGAAGCTTGCCTCCAGAGCTCACATTCAGGTGTGTTCCAAAAAAATTGCAGAGGAAGAGGGCCAGGTTCTGAACGAACTCCTGATCCCTGGAGTTGCTCGAGGGGTACGTCGTCTTCAAGTCTAGTGAAACGGGGATAATATCCGCGATGGTGGTCAGCACTTCGGTGAACATCTTGACAAGTTGCTCGTCATACGAGTTGGTCTGGCCAGCTCCACCGGTCTGGAGACCACCAATTTCCGTCAGACACTGAAGAGTAATGTTGCGGAACTCTGGGGCGGAGAGGAAGCGTGTGCGCAGAGTTTCGATCAGGTTCGTCTCGAAGATGTAGCCCAGGGGAATCCAGTTGCAGAAACGCAAGAGGGTCTCGAGGGTGGCGTGAACCAGACTGGGTTGGTCGGCCGTGGTGAGGACTTCTTGACACAGTTGGAAGATCTGTGAGAATTCAGCGCACATGGTCTGCTTGAGATTTCTCGTCTTGGTCGACGTCATCTGTTCGGCAGAGTAGTCGAAGACTTCCTCGGAAAGCAGTCGCAGAATAATCATGTTGTTTTCGCAGATGGAGAGGTTCGCGTGACAAGAGGAGATGATTTCGTTGATGAACGTGGGCCAGTTGTGAGGCCATTCTTGCTTGAGAACCGAGATGAGGACGAGATTGAGCTTGTTGAGTAGAGTTTTGTTTTGTTTCAGAGATTCTTCGGAGCCCGAACACTGGATGATGAATTGTACGATGAAGTTTCGAATTCCTACCCGCAAGGTTAGATTGCCAAACGCGCCATAGACCATGGAGCCATGTGTTGCGAGCCGAGCAAGTTGAAACGAACCTTGACACTGATCACGAGGCAACACCTTCCATCTCGTCATGATGACATTGTCCAGGACCTGCAGACCCAAGTCTTGAGATACGGGAGATGTTAGTCTCTTGAATGTGAGTTTTGCTTATATCCCTGGGGCGACCAGACACCAAGAGCAAGACCCATGTAGTTATCAGAGAGCTCGTATGCACGTACACTTCGTTTGAGGATATTGTGCGCTGGAGAGAATCTGGTCTACCAAAAGCCAAGCATCGGGATCTTCTTTGAACTAGCATCACAGGTTAGTTGACCGTAATTCCCGTAGGGTGTTCCGCAAGTATGAGTAATTCATGTTTCTGCTGTGCATCATCGGGGGTTTCAGTCCGATCTTGTACAGGGTGTCTCCTTCTCTTCGCCAATATCGGTTGCTCGGCAGGTGGGCGGCGGGGTTTTCGCTAATTTACCTGGTTCAGCGCGGCTTGGGCGGCTTTTTGCTACACGAAGCAAACAAAACAAAGAGAGCGTCAGTGCACATGGCCAGAACGAGGGGGATTCTGAACACGAAGAAAGTTTTTCCTCTGAAATGGGAAACCACGTACCTGGTCCCCGCGACCTTCATAAAAGGTGCGGACCGTGGTGTCGAGCTCTTCAATCGTGACAGCCATGGCCTGAGCGAGACGAGGCTAGCAACGAGGGGAAACGAAACCAAGGGCGGGGTGGGGGGAGGGGGAGGGGGAAACCTCTCGGGATCTTTCAACGAATGCGAAGCTCACGCAGCGCACAAAATGAGATGTGTGCAACGCTTCGAAGCAAACCTAGCAGTTTTGACGGGGTGTGGGAAGAGAGGATGGCGAGGAGTTGAGAAAAGTCGTGTGCGATGGGGGAGGAGAGAATGATATCGTAAGAGGTGGTGGTGGAGATGGCGGCGGCAACGAGGAGCAGGCAGGCGACGGTGAAAAAGAAAAGGCCCCGACACCACTTAAAAAAAGTAGTGAACGATGATGGGTCCAGCACGCAGCACAGGCACTGGAGCAACGAGGCAGGGCCTGGCAATTGTGGATGCGGCGGTTGGGACGACCCAGCAGCCACCTTCTACATATAATACACAGTTCTTATTTATTGGCTTTTAAAACTCTACATAGTTCAATTTCACAGTGCTATTAACACTTTTAAACCTTTAAGCCCCACATTTCTGACGCAACTTCCCTTCAATGTGCTTTAAGGGAGTGGTAATAAGCACTAATGGCAGTGGACATTTTCTACTTGGAGAGCATCTCGTTGCGACATTGCGATATTAATCCCGCTACGAGGAAAAGAGCTCGAGAAAAAAAAAAAACCTCTTCAATACGTATGTATTCGCTAAAAAGAAAAAGAAAAGTTCAAGGTACTTGCTCCTACACGAAACCTCTCTTGGCTCAAGGGTTCCTTTTCTGATCAACTTCACAGCAAACATCTTTCCAGCCACAACACACCATCCTCGTTTATGGCTTGTAGCCACACTCAGCCAAAGCTTCGCGCAGAGCCTGCAGGGCGTCGTCGATATCGGATCTATTTGGGTCCATCTACAGCGAGATGATATTAGCAACGTATCGGGCAGCGGCGCAAGTGGGAAAGACTGGCATCATAACCCAGACGCAGAGAAGTGACAACATACAGCTGATGGCCCCATGTGGCCAAATCGAACATATTTGCTGCCAATCTCCTTGTGCAGACCACCAGCGAAGATGATGCCCTTGTTTAACAGCTTGGGCAGAACATCGGGAATGCTGACACCGTCGGGCAGATAGATGGCAGTCATGGCATGGGCCTGGTCCTCGGGCTTGCCCGCAACAACCTTCAGGCCGAGGTCAGCGACGGCCTTCTTGACCTTGTCGGAAACCTCAATGTGTCTTTGGAAGCGTTCAGATAGAGGACGCGCCAAAACCTGGCTGACGGCAGTGTTCAAGGCGCGGATGAGCTGTGGTGAAGGAGTGGAGAAGTACGATGGCTTTTTGGCCTCGTAGTTTTGCATGACTATCCGCCCATATCAGCATCTCTTGGTGGCACCCATCATCTTCTTGCGGCAAGGGGACTCTCTGTCTTACCAGTAATCCATCGCTCCATGGAAGCAAAGTAGGTGGCGGGCTTCGTCTTGCGGTTCTTGACAACATCGATGGCACGCCCACTGAACATGGAAATGGACAGGCCGGTAGGGCAGCCGATGGCTTTTTGTCCAGCGGTAATAACACCGTCCAGACCCCACTCGTCAAAGGCAATCTCCTCACAAGCGACACTGCACACGCCGTCGGCAATGATCAAGGTTTCGGGGGACACACGCTTCACAACTTCGGTCAGGGTCTCGAGGTCGAACAGGACACCGGTAGAAGTGTCGACATGAGTGGCGGTGACGAGCTTGTACTTCTTCTCCTTGAGGGCCTTTTCGACTTCGTCGGGCTGAGGTCGGCTGCCCACGGCTCCAGTGATCTTGGTGACGTTGGCGCCGTACGCAGTGAAGCAATCGGCGAATGCATCTCCGAAGTAGCCGGTACTCAAAACGAGAACGTCCTCACCCGGCTCAACCAGGTTCACGGCAACCAAGTCCCAGCCCAGAGTGCCAGAACCGTTGATGACGAAAGGCTGCGAAGCTGGGTTCGTGGTCTGGAATAGCTTGCGCAGCATAGACAGGGTGTCACCAAAGACTGAGACAAATGCGGGACCGACATGGCTCTCGCTGTCGATTGCCAAAGCGAAAAAAGTCCGTCAGTGATGTTCTCGCCATGCTCGCTCCATAAAGTGGAGGTGACGCTGCCGATGGGCCTGATCTACCTCCAGCATGAATATGAATGAATGGTGTGTGTGACGTACCTGTAGTGGGACATGGACTGGAGAACGGCATCGTCAAACTCGATAGGTCCGGGAATGAGCAGGGCAGGGTGAGCAGCTTGGGGAGACATGTTGGCAGTGGATTGGTGATTCAAATTATGGTGAGAAGGTATAGATTGGAACCGTCTCCCGGACAATGTTTGTAAAAAAAGTCGTCGAGGTGGTTGATGTGGACCGACCAAGGCACTGGAGCTTGACGATGGGATGGAGATTAGAGATGGAGGGGTAATGGATGACATTGGATGTTGCTTTGGCGGGGCGCACCTCGGGCGGGGGG
The DNA here is from genome assembly GCA_023658445.1 of Epichloe bromicola. NCBI lineage: Eukaryota > Fungi > Ascomycota > Sordariomycetes > Hypocreales > Clavicipitaceae > Epichloe > Epichloe bromicola. The sequence goes on from CP098268.1 coordinate 5,565,895, forward strand.
AGTTGCGGCAGCTCTGGTGAACAATCCAACACCTCCAACAAAAGTCGGCTGCCCACGTCGGCTTCCGGTGCCGGTACCGGGCCAACCACAGCGGCGGGTAGCCGGCGTTTTCCGCCTTCTCCCATCTCCCTCCCCATGTGAATGAGGGGACGGGCACCCGGCCTTTTCCGGCCGCCCGTGAATGAAAGCTCGTTGCACTCCGTACGGGTGGGATGTCGGTCAAGATTGCCATTCACTGTGAGCCTTTGAGATGCGCAGCTAGACCGTTGGCTCTTGAGGAAATGGAACCTCGAAAGGCAATTAGTGTCATTCGGTGTATTTTACGTATGCAAGTCCGTCATGGTTTAACGGGTGTCGACCGCCCCCCCCCCAATTTTCGCAGTCACTTTAATAGATCCGGCATCCATCTGCAGAATGGGAAGATGATCAACTAGACTGCTGGGGGGAAAGTCTGTCCAAGTACATCCGCCGCCTTCCCAGCACCTCGCCGCATTCACATCAGACAAGCAACCTTGCGACTGGTACATAATCCCGAGGACCCGACCTTGATGCGCGACGTTTGACCAACCCACGTCCAGGCCTCTACCTGCCACTCGTACCATACCTTTGTGTCATCCGTCTGTCGCCACATGCTGACCTCGAGCTCCGTATCTGCCGGGAAGGAGATGGGTTTCTCGAGCGGGAAGAAGATGGGGAACCACGAGATCATATCCTTGCTCTTCTGGTCGATTCTCTCGGGGTGCGTGCTGATCTCGACCTTTTGGCCTTTGCTCCTCTCCAGCCTGGACTCGTAGAGCGTCGACTCAAAGTACCCCGCTAGGCCGTGGGTGACGCCTGGCGCGCGACACACGAACGTGACGTGGCAGTATCGTGAGTTGTGGTCGTTTGCGCCCGCTGCGCCGGCCATGCTGCCGCCGCCGCCGCCCATGATGCCCCCCGAGCGCCGGGCCTCGACATTCTGGAGAGTCGACTCTGGGATGGGGTGGGAGAATTCCCATGCTTGCTGGAAGCGGGCATGTCCAGGGACCTTTTGACAGACGAAATCGAGGGCGTAGAGCCGCACGACCCAGGGCGTGCTGAAGGCCGTGGCTTCGGTGGCGGATCGAGCGAGAATGTCGGCGTATAGTTTCGGCGTGGATATGGGACTCATGTGCGCTGTGTAGGAGTGGGGGATGGAGATGCCGTGCGGTTTGGCGAGCACGTGTTGGATTCCGTCTAGACACTCGGGCGAGAGCTCGTTGTCTCCAAACGATCCGAGGAGTTCGGAGATTAGCATGTCCACTTTGCCGTGGACGGGGCCCGTGTCTGACGAGTGAGATACGACAGGGCCCTTCCAGGCTCGCATGTCCGTCTTGACGACGTTGACCTTGCCGCCCCAGAGGGTCTGATTCTGACGCAGGAGGTACACGTAGGCGTTGGGGTTCTTTTCCACAGCCCAGACTTCCACATTTACATTTGTATACTCGGCGGCCTTCAGGGCCCGCGTGACGAGCGGCCCTCTTCCTGAACCGGCTACGGCGATGACCACCGCCCCATCCTTGGACGTCGGCAAGTCGAGCTCTTTCCACTCGGATAGGGCCTCGATGAGGGCCGCCTCGTACTGGTCATATTTGACGGGATCGCCCTCGAACACCTCGTAAGTGGCTGATTCGAGGTTGTCGGACAACGGCTGCAGAGGCGACTGCAGCCAGTCCTGGAAGCTCGTCAATGTCGGCGACTCAAGCGCTGTAAAGGGCCGTTGCTGATTCTCCAGCCATTGCAGATACGCCACGTGGGCGTCGGCGCCGGCACGAAAAGACGGGCCTGGATGCGACGTTGCAGCAGGGCTGTGAGCATCCGAGAGACTCGGGAAGTCGTCCTCTGTCACCGGTGGTCGGTTCACCGCCGACAATACGGACATGTCGTCGTTCTGGAAGTTGGAAGCATCGGGGCCGACGTCGCAAAGCAGGATCCACGGGACGGCCTTGAGTCGCATGTAGCTGAAGATCATTTCTTGGTGATGTTTGGAGAGAGATGGATAGCCGCCCTTGTTCTTCTGGAACACGTCCGGTTCAACAGTCAAGTAATGCATAGGCTCTGCGAACCACCTGTTTTGCAAGTCTTTTTCAGGCATGACTCTAGGAATCTGAAGCGCTATAGAAAGAGGAAGGAGAAAAACCATTGTTAGTCTGTCTATTCAAGAGGGAGGATATCGAAGGAACAAATGGAGAAACTTGCCAACATGTAATCTCAAATCATAGTTGCAAGTGCTCCTGACGTGGTGCCAAGACTGCCATGCCGCAAACAGATCGACCTCTTTCGACGCATTTGCCGTTGCAGCACCCTCCCTGCGCGGCTCGAGCGAGGACAAAGTCTCGATAGCCTGGCCAGCCACAGGCTCCCGATACATGGGCATGTGAATCAAGAAGGTCAAGGTGCTCCCAATAGTCAGAGCCTCCTGCACAGCGCGAGAGTACTGCGCCAGGGCCTGATTTCCGCCATCTCGAGAGGCATCACGGCTAGGGCCAGCAATGACGATACTCCGTACGCCGCAAAAGTTGGCGTAGTTGACTTCCAGGTTCAGCACCTGGCGGGAAATGCTGGCAATCAATGGATTCGTGGAGCACAAGTCAATCCATGGGCTGATGTAGGCAGTATACGTGTTGACCGCGGGCGAAGGAAACAAGCCAGTCTCCTCTGGAGTCAGCGGCGGAATGATGGGGTCGGCGCGCGACCCGGTCTCTGTGCTTGTCGACACTTCTGCATTCTTCCCCAAAAGCAAAAGATGGTCTGAGACTATCTTGAACACTCTTGCTCTGAAGCGTCGGTTCGTTACTGGTGTTGTAGCGAAATTCATCTTTTGACTCGGGAATCAACATGTCAGCCAAGGCTCTCTCTTTTGGTCACCCGTTCGTGGGTAGAGAAAACACCACAACTTACATCTTGATTGAGCAGATACCCGTACTGTAAGTCCGTGAGGGGTTCGTCTCTTGCCGTTTCATGCTTTCCAAGGTGGAACGATGGCCGTTGAGCTCCGTAAGGGTTGCTCATTGCCATGTCCGATGCTCCAAAGGACATGTTGAAGGTGCCACCGTACTTCGGTTTCCTCAGGTTTGGCTCGGAGTCGAGAATCTTCTCTTGCCCAGAGCAATCAATGTTGAATTGCCTTCGCGGGTCGGCAGGACGAGGCGAGCGGACATAAGAGACTGGCGGTCGAACAGCAACTGCATGCCACTTTTTTTTTTAACCCGTTGATTTGAGGTGCACACAGTGTGCGCTCGTGATGTAATAGGTCGATCAACTTTTCCAAAAAAAAAAACAATGTTTTCGATAACTATCACATTTTTCCAGAGTATGACTGCACAATAAACTATAAACACACCAAAATTCGTGTTTTTCAGTCATTTCGAGATCTAATCCTAGACATTGTCTCAAATTTACGGTGTCTATATCTCCCTGATTGAGTTCACGCCAACAGTGCATTTCCATCCGCTCCACCGTTCGCACACTGTTCCCAATCAACGATCCTTATCGATAAGTCATTGCCGGTCCCGCCAATTTTTTCGAATTCCAAACCATCTGAACGAACGACCACGCAGCTTGGTCAGTTTTGCAGAAGAAGCAGGCAATCGCTCCACTCCCTCCCCAGATTCGTCCGTGGTTATGTACATTGGGACTGAAGAAAAAAATCACGGGATAGAACCAAAAGAGAGAGAAAAATGTCAGAGTCTCACGAAACCAAGATCAGCAAACGCGCCAGCGCCGACGCTGACGAGACGTCTAGGAAGAAGTCTAAGAAGGGAGGCGGCGACAGCGAGGAAAAGTACAACCCGTACCTGGCACACATGCACCAGAACAGCTCAAATGGCTACGGTGATGAGGCACCGCCAGATTCGATTCTGGCGGGGATGGAGCGCCGCGCGACGACAGCAGTCCAGGCCGCCAAGGCAGAAGACTCTGCTACCAATCCGTTCACGGGAAAACCTCACTCCCAGCAGTATTTCCGCATCTTGGAAACGCGCAGAGATTTGCCTGTTCACAAGCAGAGGTAAGATTCTCCTCCAGTCCATTTTCCTATTGCAGGAAATTGCAACCGAGCGGCAGTTGAATCTGAATTTGGCATTGACTAACGTTTTTACCTTTTCTTCTTCTTTTTCGTCTCCATAGACAAGAATTCCTCGATAAATACCACTCGACCCAGATCCTCGTCTTCGTCGGTGAGACCGGCTCCGGTAAAACGACCCAGATTCCGCAGTATGTCGTATACGATGAGTTGCCCAAAGTCACCGGCAAGCTCGTGGCGTGTACGCAACCCCGTAGAGTAGCCGCCACGTCAGTCGCACAGCGAGTCGCCAACGAGATGGACGTCCCCCTCGGCGATGAAGTCGGTTACAGCGTCCGTTTCGATGACTGCTCGAGCTCCAAGACAATGCTCAAGTACATGACGGACGGTATGCTTCTAAGAGAAGCCATGCACGACCACGACATGTCGCGCTACAGCTGCATCATTCTCGACGAAGCTCACGAACGCACCCTGGCTACCGATATCCTCATGGCTCTTCTCAAGCAGATCGCCAGCCGCCGAGCCGACCTGAAGATCATCGTCATGTCTGCTACGCTTGATGCGCAAAAATTCCAAAAGTACTTCAACGATGCCCCGCTGCTGGCCGTCCCAGGTAGAACATTCCCGGTGGAGATTTTCTACACGCCTGAGCCGGAGAAGGACTACGTCGAGGCTGCTATTCGCACCGTGTTGCAAATTCATGCGTCTGAGGGCGAGGGCGATATCCTGCTCTTCTTGACTGGTGAGGACGAAATCGAAGACGCCTGCCGCAAGATTAGCCTGGAAGCAGACGAGCTGCAGCGGGAGGTGGACGCCGGTCCCATCGCCGTCTACCCTCTGTACGGCACTCTGCCTCCTCACCAGCAACAACGTATTTTCGACAAGGCGCCCCCGCCCTTGCGAAAGGGTGGTCGTCCCGGCCGCAAGGTCGTGGTGTCGACCAACATCGCAGAAACGTCATTGACCATTGACGGTATCGTATACGTCGTGGATCCCGGGTTCAGCAAGCAAAAGATTTACAACCCTCGTATTCGAGTCGAGTCGCTGCTCGTGTCCCCCATTTCCAAGGCCTCTGCCTCACAGCGAGCCGGTCGTGCTGGCCGTACGAAGCCCGGAAAATGCTTTAGATTGTACACCGAAAAGGCGTTCAAAAAGGAACTCATCGACCAGACGTATCCCGAGATCCTGCGATCAAACCTTGCCAACACTGTGCTGGAGCTCAAGAAGCTGGGCGTAGAGGATCTCGTCCACTTTGATCTCATGGACCCCCCCGCGCCAGAGACCATGATGAGAGCGCTCGAAGAACTCAACTACCTCGCCTGCCTCGACGACAACGGCGAGCTTACTACGCTGGGTGGTCTAGCGTCCGAGTTCCCCCTGGACCCTTCACTAGCAGTCATGCTGATCTCATCGCCCGAGTTCTACTGCTCCAACGAGATTCTCTCCATCACGTCGCTCCTTTCTGTGCCTCAGATCTTCACGCGCCCTGCCAACAACCGCAAGCGAGCAGACGAGATGAAGTCGCACTTTAGCCACCCGGACGGAGACCATTTGACTCTCCTCAATGCCTACCATGCCTTCAAAGGCCAGGCTACCTCTGACCCTGACAGCGTGAAGCAATGGTGCCATGAGCACTTCCTGTCCTTTCGTCACTTGTCCAGTGCAGACAGTGTCCGCGCCCAGCTCAAGCGCATCATGGAGACACACGGCCTGGAACTCCTTTCCACGCCATTCGAGGACAAAAACTACTACACCAACATCCGCAGAGCTCTCCTCTCCGGCTTCTTCATGCAGGTCGCCATGAAGGAAAGCTCGGGCAAAATCTATCGCACCGTCAAGGACGACCAAGCCGTCATGATCCATCCATCCACCGTGCTACGAACCGAGTTTGACTGGGTGCTGTACAACGAATTCGTGCTCACGTCGAAGCAGTACATCCGCACATGTACTGGTATTCGACCAGAGTGGTTGCTCGTACGTTGAATCCCGCCTTGCATACTACCGTCTCGAGGTGCCCCTTGTTTCCTCTGTTACCTCTTTCCTCCACACACAATGTGTGTGCAGTCATGTGCTGACTCACTTTCACAGGAGATTGCACCAGTCTACTTTGATCTCGATACCTTTGAGCAAGGAGATATCAAGAGATCACTAGCCAGAGCCGCAGAAAAGAAGAGGAGAAAAGAGGCCATGAAGGCCGGACGATGATAATGCCCAATGCGAAGCTCAAGAACGCGTTGTGACCAGGTGTCCAGATGACGACAAGCAAAGAAGAACCTCGATTCCATGAGGAATTCAAGATCGATCGAGACGCCAGGTCCAGAAGAGCAACCCTGTCGTGTCATGCACGGCTTTCCAGATTCATGACGAAATCGAGCTGGAGAGGGATTTGTGGAAGCCCGTGTCACTGAAAAAAGTACTTGCGCCATAAATCATGGTCACTTGAAACGTTTTTTTTTTTGGTGGGATCCGTTTTAGAGCAAGTCCGAACAGAATAGAGTTGAGTGCTGGCACAAAAGACACCACATACGGACTACATATACATACAAGGGGGCGTTGCGTCAGGGCAAAGTATAATTCAACATGATGAGTGACTGCATCGCACGGGCGACCTGAATCAATGCTCCTTTGTGCACATGCGCGGAACAGCAGCGGACAGCCAGCGTGAAATTGGACCCTGGCACGGGGGGTAGGTAGACCATCGTTTTGAAGCTATCGTAGATGGCGGTCTTTGTGGCCTTTGATTGACCATGTTCTCTCGCAAGGGTGTGTCGATGGATTGCCTGGCGGAAGCCATGTCCCAGATCCAACTTCACGTTGTTGTGTTACTTGCATTACTGAACATGCACATCGTAGCACACAACGTCCGGAGACAATCGGGTCCATTGGGCGTAGTTGTTTATTTTATTTTGTTCACCCTCGTTCTCGGAGGATATAATGCGGCAAAGGCGTTGTCGCACACGCACACACGTTGCGTTACCAGTAGATGCAGATGCAGGAGAGGCATGCTGTGTGTTTGCTTTCCAGCATCAGAGGCTACCACCTCTCCTCCACCTTTGCTCAGAGTGCCTGCCTGCCTGCCTGCCTGCCTGCCTGCCAGGATGAGGTAGTTGTTGGGCAATCTGATCTGGTGGGGAGACGCATCCCCATGAATGAACGACGGGTAGGCTTTCCATATGAAAAAGCAACGTAGTCCGTAAGTAGTTTGACCGCCCGGAAATGCAATGCTCGACTGCGGCTCGGGGAACATGAAATGTACGCAACTCACTCGGGCACGTCTGATGGATCAATAGGAGGACGCGCAAGTTTCGAACCGCATATAGTTTGGCGGACAATGAGGAATACGGCCCGCTTGTTCTCTCACCTGGAAGAAAAAAAGGCAGGCCGCCGAACAAGAACAAGTTTGCGATTTGGCGTGCCATTTCATTCGACAGAGACTTTGGCCGCTACGAGACCACCAGATACTACTTCTTGTTTACAACGGGACGGCTCGTCTCCAGGGACCTAGTTGGCTTCCGCGGGGCATTAATACGTAGAATAGGTGGGTGGCGCCATGTTTGCTCGGTGATTCCTCATGCGTCTGTAGGATGTGAAGTCGGAGATGGGATGCGTACACGCATCTAGGGAAGCTGTATGCGGATCATATCGGGACCCTCTGCTCTGATGGCACCGATGACGATGGGTTGATGGCGGGAAAACGGGATTCATCCAGTGAATGCGTTGTCAATGTGGCCTGTGGCTGCAGTGGGAATACCCCTAGCAACTGGGGGATTTTTTTCTTTTCTTTTCTTTGGGCGACGATATGACGACGGGCTTGTGTTGTTCGAAATTCCGTACGGGGTGGCGAGCGCCGCCGCGTTTGGAAGCCGGGAACCATATGCTCCGACTTCACATGGATGGATGGCCTGCAGGACAGGGACACGCTCTTCAAGAACATGGAGAAGAATTAATCAAGCGGTCACGGTTTTCCGAATTTGTCCTGCTCACTCTATCAGTTGGCCCTCATCGGAACAACTCGTGTCCAGCATGCGTACCCTCATCTCAATTCTGGGTAGCATCGGCATGGCAGCCGCATGATACCTCGGCCAGGTTCCTCCTCCTTTGAAAAGACGCTTTTTTTTTTTTCCAAAAGAATCGTTCCGTGAACTCAACGAATCCTGGGCCGTCTCAACATATATGATAATAGGGCGCGTCTCAATTATAGGTGGCTGAGAGTCGTCAGGCACACACGCACCTTGCTGCGGGGGGGTAGAGATCACTGACAGCCTGTCAGGGCCCAAGCCAGCGGCTTCGCAGTGACATGAAGTTCATAAGTCTGAGTTCTGCGTCACCATCGTGGCTGGCTGCATGGGGGGCCCGTGGTTGTTGCACCACCACCCCCTTGTCGAGAAGTCTGCAAGGTATCTGATCTGACCACATATGTACTCCGTACATGCTCCAATCGGTTCGCGATGAGAAACCGCCGTCGAGAACTTCCACGATCCGAACACTTCGGATGTCTGGATCTTTGATTCCCAGCATTTCCCCTGGGGCAAGTTGTTGCGATTTATCCCCGTCGGTGGGAACCAATGGATTGCGCAAGGCAAGACAGTATGTACACCGCTGGTTTGTTGTGCCTGATGGAACAGTAATTCCTCGGTGCTCACCCTCACGGACACCCTCAGAAACGTCATCGATCGCCGGTGCTTTCAGGGTCAAGTGTTTCCTTCTGTTCTTCTTGGTAATATCGACACATTTTCTGTAATATTCGAATCGTTGCTGAATCACGGTCTTCCTCCCTGGCTGACAGCTCGTTGATTGGCTCGACTGGCGACCCGCCCCGTACACTCTAATCCCTGTTTGATTTTACATACACGAGTGCACGACCAGGGGCAACCCAATGATGGATCTTTCTGTAGTTTAGCGTGGCACTGGGGGGAGTAGGCAGAGATACTTTCTTTTCCCCCAAGCTTGCTCGGCCTACTCCGTATATAGTACCTTTTTCTCATCGTGTACACCCCTGTAGAGTTCCTAACAGCTCCACACTCTGCAGCCACGAATAGCTGTTAGTAGCTACCCCACGTACATAAATGTAGGTTGTCGTGTAAAATTACGTTATCGGATCCCTGTCAATCTGCCTGGATGCAAATTGGATGATTTTTATACGGACTACATACTCCGTACTCTTGAGTCTTCACAAGCCAAAGGAGCAGCAGGTAGGTGACGTGCACCTACCAAGGCGAGATTGTCGGTTCCGAGAAATTTGCAAAGTCTGAACACAAAAAGAACAAGGTCGGAGTATGGTCGAGCCAGTTCGTCGTTTCCCCCTGGCTGCCAATTGATGGGGCTTTTCGAGATTCTGTCCGCAGACAATTTGTCCGTCGTACTGATGAATTGCAGAATCAACTTGATCAACAAGAGTGAGTTTCGGCGACAAGATACGTCTTGTGCGTGCCCGGCTAAGCAAACCCTGCATCAATCACTCTCGCCAGATCCTTGTCCGCAAAACACCCTTTTGAGCACCTGTCGTGCTCGTACGGAGTACATGGAGCGTGGGTTGTACCACGATGCATGTATTTCGGGCACATTGGAGGATCACGTACCCTTGGCCGACCCGACCCATTCTAATAATCCTTCCATCGCTGATTTTGGGCCATGGCCCATACCCAACACGTCCAGTCCATTGCGACAAACATCTTTGCTCACCTTGTCCCGGCGATCAAGCTCTGCAACGAAAAAGGCCGGACCCTTGTGTCTGTGTGTGTGTGTGTGTGTGTGTGTGTGTGTGCTGCGAGAATGAGAATGCCGAGACAACGCTGGCATCCATGTCGCGCCGCCTTGTAAGTTGAAGCCCAAGTCCGGATTCTGGTATATAAAAAAGTCTGGAACCCGCAACGTGTCTCCGGCATGGCAGTAACCTCCCGACTTTGGTGAGCCTCGATCCTCGTACAAGTGATAAAATCTTCATATTCACCCAGGAAGGAAGGGTTAACTTTTGGGTTTGCTTCTGTCTTTTTTTTCCCCATCAAGACCCCCCTTTCTCTTCACAACTCACCATGTCTGGCGGCTTCTACAAATATCGCTGCAAATACTTTTACACGCACAACTGCCAAAACTGGGTGTGGGTGAACAATTCACCTTGTGCAACCTGTCTCGTGAGTTTGATGGCATTCCATCCATTCTTTCATCCCCAATCTCCAGCGCGTCTTCCTTTGCAAAAGGGCCTTTACTTCCTTTGCAAGGGCCTTTGGAGTTCCGGCTTCTTGGTTACTGACGGGTCCGACAGGCTGAGGGACGAGATGATGAAAAGGCACCCGGGCCCGCGTCCATGTTGAGCCGAGACATCAGCGTGCCCTGCGTACACAACGGCGTCTTGCAGTACACCCTCATGGAACTCGTGGCGCCGACTGAGCCGGGAGAGCACTGGACGCTGAGAGACAAGGCCGCTCGACCTCCTCCTGCTATCCCAGTTACTAGCGGTGGCATGCCCGCATCGACGGGCCTGGTGCCGGCTGGAAATGGAGGAGAGCCGACGTTTTCGGGCAATGATTTTCCATTCCCACCACACAATTTCAGGTGATGGCAAGAATACCAGATAACCCACCCATTGGGCGGTTCCTATCAAGACTACAATGCATACTTCGGTAATGTCGGAGTGAACTCTCCCATGCAGGCAGGCAGGCAGGCCATCCCAACAACATGTGGCCAACAAGGCGCGCTGTTTCGGGGAAAGGGGTCCATCAGCAATATTTACTACCCCAAGCAGTAGTTGATCCAGCTCAGCTGGTCTAGGATTGCAAAAGTTTGCCAGCATGGAGGGAATCTGACGTGGAGAAAAAATTAATGCATGTTTGTCATACAGGAGGAATATGGGATTGTCGATTTCTCGTTCTGCCAGGGTTATTGGGTCTTGGCTTTTTTTGTTTTCCTCTTCTCCCACGTGGTTGCGCGGGGGTCCAACTATTTCGTCGACAGATTTATTACTTTATTAATGACGAGAGAGATTGTCGAAAATTAGGCACTTTTACCCCATTGGGGTTCTCCTATTGGGGGTTCGGAAAACACCGCTCCTTGCTCCGGAACCACTTCCGCGGGAGAAATTGGCTGACATGTGTTTTGGCATCTTTTGATGCGATGCGCTTCCAATGCCTTCTTGATTCGTGCCTCGGTTGGGCGGATCTACGCACACATTAGTTGGCCCGGCTTCCGGCCTGCTGTTGTGCGAGACATTGCCTTTGATGTTGGTCCGAAGGTGGGTCTCGGTTGCGTAATTCTTCATCTCATCATCGTCGGGAAGCAGCCGAGCATGAGGTGTACGTACATGTGTATGACCTAAGGGAGGTGGAGGGAATCACGAGCCGGGGGTTGTTATCATATGAGGTCTATACTAAGACTGATTGATAAACCCGTGCTGCAAGCCAGGGCGCTGCTGGCTGGGTTCCATTCGCATGGGTTTCATGTGCATGCTTGTCATTCATTACCTGGGTGCTTTGCAACACGGCTCAGTTCTCTCTGGGCAGGTATTAATTAGTATTAATTAGCTCATCGCCGCGAAGGCGGGCCCCCCGAAAAGCGTGTGTCATTATCATTACTGTGCACACGCAATGTACATAATACGTCCTTGACCCAAACCTCTGAATCTGACTAGGTCAGGCTGACCACTTTGGCTCCTTTGCATCAAGTCACCATGGTGCATGATATGTGATTAGTCTGGCATTTACATGACTAGATTTGCCGAAAGCACAGCCGCCACAAGTGGAATGACCATGATCACAACGTTTGAAGCACCGAACCGCGCGGCCGAGCTGCCCTTGTCTCCGAGGCCAAGCGGCAGGCCTTGCAGCCCAAACGTCACATTCTGAGGAATCGTACTGTTCAGACAGTGCCCGTTCGACACATCGAGATAGGTCAGGTCATCCGGCACGTGAAAGAACATGTAGTTGTCTTTTGGAATGTCCTTGAACCCCGACGTATCGTACGGGAACTTGTCCCCAGAATCCGTGGAGCTCGTGTTTCGCAGGAGGATGCATGCCACCTGACCGGGGTAATCTTTGTACATGGCAGGATAAGCCGCCATCACATCTGGATTGCTCGTGTCGGCCACCAAGATGAACTTGCGCTGGGGATACGTCTGGAAAATCTTGTCCAGCAAGAACCGACGAATGTGCAGCGTCGCTTGCGCATCCGAGAAGTTGAGTGGTCTCGTGTCAAACGAGCCCAGGGGATACGTCTTGTAGATGTAGTCCATGTAGGTCCTGGTCACCTGCTCGGGAGTTGTGGTGAGGTAGTGGAAATGCATGTTCTGAAGAGACGCAGACCAGTTGGCATAGATTTGCGGCATGTTCTGCCACGGCGTGAACGGCCGAGCAAAGGTATTCAAGATGCCTTCCGTGGGCTGATAGATCTTGGTTACTCGAAGAATGTCGTCAATGTCCGATATAACGGTTACTCCGGTCGGAGGCACCAGGTAGGCCGTGGCATTCCCGGAATCTGTACCTTCTGCGTACACATTGAGCGTTTGAATTTCAGACGTCTCATTTCCCCGTTTCATGAATCCGCCGTTGGGCCCAGTCGTGTTTTGCAGATGCACGAATGCATCAAAGTCGCCCTCGGTTGTTGTGTTGTGAGGCATTCGAATGGTTTGTCTGCCGCCCTCCTGCAATTTCAATGGATGCCGTTAATATTGACATACAGTAAGGATAGACCGCTGGGTTCGTGGCCAATTCTTTTCACTTGGTTTCCGGGGCTGGTTTTCTTACAGCGTTGACAGCTCCTCCGGTTGCATTGGAGCGTACCGCAACATCGTTCACGAGATTCATCGTCACGTTCTTGTTGGCTTGTTGGATGACGAAGATGGATCGCGTCACATTGCGGGCTTGCGCCTTCTCCGTGTCGCTGAGGTCCTTGACACTGGTTCCGACGAGAAACACGTCGGCGAGGTCATCGACTTTGCTCTGCGAGACGTTGGGTAGCTTGTACACATTGCCATGGATTCGGAGGTTCCAGCCACTGTCGGTCCAGTTCCCGTACGACCTATGCACTCTCACAAACACACAAGTTTCCCCCGGTTAGGACATTGAGAAAAGGGGGTTGCGGACGAATCGAGCTTCAGGGAGCAACTCACGGCAGGTTCATGACTTGGGTTGGCTGGGCCGCCAAGTCGGTGCTCGATACCCCGAGCGCCTTTTCCACAGCTGCACCGATTGGAAAGCCATTGGGAAAGTTCAGGATGCCAGATTCGACAAACGAAGATAGTTTGCTCTCTAATCCGCTGGGTGAGCCCGCGGGCATAGCCCTTCCCAAGGCACTGTAGCCGACAACCAAAACAGCAGCTCTCATGGTGGTGACGCGTGAGTTCTCGTGAGTGACGGCACCGCGCGATGCCGGGAATACTCCGCACGAATTCCTTTCAATAACAAGTCGTGCATAAGGGCGCTAGCAGGTCGAAGGCCCACTCTTTTTCGGGCATGAGCAAGCCGCCTACGGATCACGGAGTAATACTGTACACACACTGAGAAGTAATCCGTAGCTGTCATCTACTTTAACCCTGATTGGCTCACCATCATACAACCAGGCCGAAAACTGCTAAAACTAATAAGCCGGATAAAGCTTGTCCAGGCAACATGGCACGAGCCGCATCGCCAACAAATCGGGCAGCGCTCACAAATCAGACCTTGAACGCACTGAGTAGTTCAAGCCGGGCTTTCTGGCAGTTGCCGATAGATGACGATGCGCCGACTACTGTTTTTCCTTGTCAGTCAATCAGATTCAATCCTTCCAACTCCGCTTCAGTCGACGAGAGGCATCTTCTGTATGTAGCTGTTGCCAGGCTGGGTGCCCACTGCCCACATCGTGCATCATCTGGTTGGTCTGTGAAACCTGCCTCCGTCATCATCAGCGTGACAAGCTCACACTGATTGATCCCTACCTTTGTGTGCCAGTCGGCGCAACAAAGCAGAGTGTCGTCCATTGCCGGAATTATTGTTCCAAATTCATCTTTATATCGATAACTGCGTCTACCTGTTAACTCACAGCTTCAGATGGAGGCAGAGAAGAGGGTAGACTTATCCCCGCAAATGTTGGGGGGTTGTCCTCCCACCGTTGCAGGCACGAGGACAACCAGGGCTACCTTTTGATATACGGTCTGCCCTCTGAAGCCAATAGTAGGGAAAAATCATCCAACTTGAACCCTCGCCTCTGTTACCTTTTTGCAGCATGCCATTGGCACTAGTTCCGGACGAGTACGAAACTCTGACTCCAACACGAGATGGGTCCCAAAACTTGTTTCCAACATCCAGCAATTTGCATGAAAAGTCGTCGAGGAAGAGAAAATGTTGCCGATTGATCCGGTGGTACTTAGCGCCGCGCAAGCTCCCTGTGCTTTCTTCGACCTCTGTCGTCTAGACTTTTGGTAGCATGGAGCAAGATAGGCCAGAAACGCGCTCATGAAACGAGAACTTCTTCCGTGTGTTCTTCGCTACCCACTAGGACTCGTTTTTGTTTCCTCTCCGCTTTCTGCTACTGAGGCAAGATGAAAAGGAGGGCGTTGACGCGTGGACAAAACACATCCTTAAAAGCCACGCTATCATCTCGACGTCTTCCTTCCGGAAGAGACAACGAGGTAAGTGTTAACAGCCAAGAGGTCATTAACGTGTGACTGGCGCCCTCAGACATTGCGATTGGAGGTCACAAGCAGAGGTTGATGGGCCTGGCCAGGCTCAATGCACGCATTGCGTAGACCAGGAGTTGACCTCCAGCTACGGTCTCAAAGTGCAAGTCGGGTTTGGAAGTGATTTGATATGGTAAATCGGTAAGCCTCCCTGGACCACATCATGAGGCCCGAGAGCACAGAAGAATTGGCAGCTTTTTTCTCATCAGCTGAGCATTTCTGTTCGGACCAATGAGCTCCTCGCTACACATGCGATGAAAGAGCAGTGTGATTCCGACGAGGCAGCTCTAGGGGATGGTTTTGGTGAAATGCAACAGCTGATTGTGTGTAACCTAATTCTTGGCTCTACTCACAATATCGACTCGCGTGCTTGCACCCACGAAAGTAAGGCACAAGAGAGGTGCTTCGATAAGCAAATCATATTTCCAGGGCAATGACAGACGTCTTTGAGACTGCCTCTTATTGGCCAACGTTGTAGTTCCAGTAGTCGGGCCGACGGCGCTTCGGGTCGAAGCTTCTCATCCAAGTGGTCACCACTTGAAGCCATGGCATCCTTCTCTCGCGCACCATGCGGTGACTGAATATCTTTATCCCATCAGTCGGCCTGTTGAAGACACAACACGTGCCGGCTCACTTTTCAGCGAGTGACACGCGTCGGGTCGTTCGTAGGCGTAGAAGATGAGCAAAGCAACTTGGCCCAATACTAGAACCAATTTCTATCTTAGGGTTAAGTTCCGAAGCTCATTCCCCCCGCTAGGTCGTGTCGTCTAGTTACCAACGACGCGTATCACATGACAACTCCACATGCTGCAGACAGCGAAGTTCTGATACAGGTTCGAGAGCAGCATGTCATGTGTGAACGAGCCCGGGAGGGGGGTCTGCAGTAGACATTCCTTGCGGAAAATGAGGGTCGGGAAACTGTGAGGCAGGCGACGCGAAGTAGTTGAGGCTCGCTCATGTGAATGATTGAACGTGAAGAAGTGCTGTGTCTCATGGTAGAACGCGTTTCGTACGAAATTTGGGTGGGCTAGAGACGAGTCTCCAGCTACGAAGGTGCAAGAGCAACAAAGGATTGAACTATGATGGTTCGGAAAACCTGTTGGAAAAGTAAACAAGGTGAGTTGCTGTCGAGGGTAATGGTCGAGGTCGGAGCTCATGTGGGGCGCCGCGACGCGAGAACAGGTGACGTGGTATTAGCCAGTGTGTGCAGTGCGTACAGTGCGTACAGTGCGTACAGTGTGTACGGTTGCATGTGCCTCATCGCACTGTGCCCTGCCCATGAGCCATCGCAAAATCTGGGGATCAGTATGTCAAGATTTCGACGTGACGGCTTCGTTTGTATGACGTGTCGAGCATTAGGAAAAAATAAACAAATGGCGGAATTCCCCCAACAACAAGACTCACCCGCAAAGATAAGTGAACAGATAGTGACGGCAGGCAAGGCAGCATTTGATCCGTCAAAGGCACCTGAAACCCGAGAACCAGCGCTCCAAGCATATCAGGACCTCATTGCTAAGTACGCCATCTCTTAGGCCTAAAGTCAGAGATCACCAAGTCTAACAGCGACCGCAGCACCAAAACTTGGGTTCTCCTCCCGGCACTGAATTCCTTGATAAAGCCAAACATTCTGCCGCCATGGCTGAGGGATCCATTATTGCAAGCTCTCACCCGCTTGCCCCTGAGACCTGACGGTGTTCGCGGAACCATGGAATTCGTGTTTTCCGTCCATCCAAGTAATCAAAATGCCGTAGCAGATGCGCAGCAACCACAGAAGACCGGGGCAAACATCACTCACGAGGCTGTAGCCGTTGCGACTAGACTGTTGTCCACCGTGCCTGCTACCCTAAGCCCCGAGGAATGGTATGGCGGCATCGCTCCTCAGATTTTCAGCCTATTTGATGGTGATGGTGGAGACGATTTGGCCAAGACAGCAGCGCAGATTGTTGGCTTCGGCATATTAGGAAGAAAACAGATGGGAGCCCCAGGTGAGGGTCTACGGTCCATCATATCTTGTCGAATCGCTTGAACTGAACACGTTGATACAGGAGCACCAGGATGGAATGCGTTCGTTCTGCCATTGATTGGGCAGATCAACTACACACTTCAAAGCACGCGAGAAAAACCCCTAGAGATAAACCATGAGCAAGGCGACGAAATCATCAACCTTGGTCGGGACAAGATTATTGTCTCTGGAGACCAGCTTGCCACGGCTTTAAGACGGCTCAAAGTCCTCATACTCTCGAACCCTTCTCCAGGCTTGTGTCGTCGAGTTATAAAGCCAGTGATGTCACAGTTATGGGCACTTGCTTCGGTGCCCAACCCACCAGAACTCATCGCCCAGAAGTATTGTTCCCCAGCAGAAAAGCTTTTGCAGACTTATTTCACACTATTTGGTAAAGCGGACATCATAGCTCCAATCACACAGAACATTCTGTGTGAGGGATCTGCACAAGAATCAGAGAGCGCTTGGCGATTTCGAGCCGTGGGCGACTCAGAAATTGACGTTGTGGCAATCTTAACCCCAGGGACGGGAGTCAATCTGCTGGAAGTCGAGCCCAGAGCCGAGAAGCTGGCAAAGCTCATCATGGGCTCTTTCTCAAACGAGGAAACTTTCGATCTGTTTCTCGCGTTATTGAATAAATGGATCCGATCCTTGAAACAACAAGGCCAGATCGATATTAAAACAACACATGGCGAGAGCAAGCAAGACCCTCCGGTCCAGGAGCTGGCCGAGGTAACAGTACTGCAGAAGCTGATGGAATTAGCCTCAGAGAAGCTAGTCAGTCACTTCGATCAACTCGTGGGAATAATATGCCAAGTGCTGAGAGAAAATGAACAAGCTGCCTTCGGGGATGATCTTGTGTCTATCGTGCTGAGTCTGCTTAATCTGGTAGTCACTGCCGCGAGCTTTCAACGATCAGATATACAACCTCGAGATATGAACCTCATCGAAGAGTCACTTGAGAGAATAGGCGGTGCTCACAACAGCGATGTTTCAGCAACAGCCAGAAATTTGGCGATGCTGCTGAAATATCGAGACCAAATGGACCAATCGTATGATGATAAGCCATCTTCTGCTCCGTCGGCTCGCCATATTGAGGATAGGAAAACCTACAATCTGGCAATGAACTACATCAGCAGCGACAGAGATAATCCACCCCCCGTCGTATCAGAAGGGCTTGCTATGCTGTCCGACTTGATCACGGCCGGAAGCCCCATTCTAGACATCACGGCCGTCACAGTCCTGATGTCGAATTTACTCAAAGATAATGAGGACTACACCAACTTACGAGTCGTCAAGATTTTCACTCAACTGGCCGACAAACATCCCAAATCAACGGTTCAGGAACTCCTCGAAAACTACCTAGACCCCCGCGAACATTCTACCACAGATATTCGGCTACGCTTTGGTGAAGCACTTGTACAGGTCATCGAGCGTCTCGGTGAAACCTTCTCTGGCGATGTGGCCCAGCAAACTGCGGAAACGATCCTGTCCATCGCTAGTAGACGGGGTATCAGACCAAAAACACAGGCGAAGCAAGCTCGCGAGGAGAGACTCGCGAAACTCAAGAAGGACAAGGCAGCTCGCGATGGAAGAGACGACGATGACAACAACAATGACCCCGGCGAGGATGAAGACTTGACGAGGGCGGACGCAGCAGACAATGAAATAATTTCCCAAATCCTCCGTGGATGGGAAAGCAACCGCGGAAGCGAAGACGTCCGCGTGCGAACATCTGCACTGTCCATCTTTGGAGCCGCGCTCGAGGTCAACATTGCAGGTATCGGACCGACGCTTGTATCCAACGCAGTCGACCTCTGCGTCAATGTCCTCACCGTCGAACGGGACATGGAACATGGGATTCTTCGACGCGCAGCCATCATGGTCATCCACGGTTTTGTGCGCGCGCTGCACCACGCCAAGGAGTCTGGCCGTTCGCTGGGGTTTGGACTGACAGCCTCCAGCCGTGGAGACATACAACGAACCCTGCACTACGTTGCAGAGACGGACAACGATGGCCTCGTGCAACAGCATGCCCGAGACGTCGTGGAGAGCTTGCAAAACTGGCACATCAGCACTTTGTTGCCCCAGCAAAATGAGACGATTGGAGGTTTAAGCCGCCTTGCAGGGCTGAGTGTGAATCCGGGAGAAAGCATTGGTCATGCATCAGGTCAGACACGGCTCAGAATTGAAGACTTAGAATGAGGGACAAATTTGGAACCAAGTTTTTTTTTATTTTTCTACGTGAAGTTGTCCGGGGAACAAAGTGCTTCAGAGTTAGACAGTGAGGATATAGTAGTGTTCTAAACACGTGGTCCGTACCTGTCTGAGTAATTTTCTCTAATGAAACATCAGACGACGACAAAGCTCACACTGAACCCAGCAAGATGATTCATGCAGCGCCACCAACAACAAACGGGTTCATCCGGATCTGACACATTAGCGCGAGCTGCGAAAAATAGAACAGACACTCTTGACAAGGCCGACCGCAAAATGTCCTGACACCGATGGCCTGACAATAGCATAAAATGCGCCGTTGGATGCCATAATCCAGTGCCATGGAAAATGATTCCGAAATGACAAGAGGCGTTCAGTCAATTACGGCGGTGAAAACAACGAGGGTCATCAATCACGGTTTCTTCTGATATCGATATCGCGACAAGAATTTCTTTGCCCATTGATCAAGTACGGAGATTGTTTGTCGGAGAATAATTGAACCTCTGACGTGACGAGCAAGTTCGTGCAATAACAGCTTTGGCGTCAATTATGAGTGAATGCTCATAGAGGCAGAGACGACAAACTACGGAATAAGTTTGATAATGAGGTTTTTTTTTAAAAAAAAATAATTTTCTTGAGCTGAAGAGACGACTTGGTAATTCCCATCGCGGCTGGCTATTGAAACGTTTGGCTGTGGCACTTGATGAGTCGCTAACCTGTATACTCCGTCAAATGCGGACGGGTTTTGCTGGGTCTGGAAAGCCAGCGCTGATGAGCAAGAAAACACAAGCTCCGAAGGCCAGACAGCAGCAAGCCTGACCATATCAGGACTAGCACGCTTGGCCCTCTCTTTGTTCCTGAAGGAATTACGTAATTACATACAGTAATATGTATGTAAGCATCGACGGGAGTGGGGACAGGAAGGAGCAGGGATGCACGTCGTAATACGAAGAGGTGCATGACTTGGTTTTTTCCTTCACTCAGGCGAGCTGGCTGCGCTGACGGTCAACCGAGTCGTATGCATCGTCAATGAATGATGAGTGAATGAGCCTTCGACTTTGTCCGATGCTTCATGGCTTGGCGCATCAGGTCTCGGCGAGTCTGGCGGTGAGACTTGGAGATGCATTCCCACGAACCCCAGCAACCCCATGTGGCACAGGGCTTTTCCCTGCATTTATTGGTCCAGCATGCCATGCCGAATGGCATCGCATCGTCTGGTGGCCACGCGATCTCTGACAGCATCGCGCGATATAACTAACAACAGCACAACTGCAGGCCAATCCGACCTGTCTGTCGACAGTGACGCTTTGGAACCCTCGAATCTTTCCTTGCATCTACAGACCTTGCATCTACAAAGAGCGGCACGCTGCCGATGAGCCCAGGTGAAATATGTAGTCTAGTCCATATCCCGTGCAATTAATAACCTTTCGCCCGTCGGTGATTGGGAGATTAGCAGGATGGACTTTTGATGGTCAGAGCGGCGCGCGTCTCTACATAATATGTACAGTGTATGCACATATTCTCTCGCCCATCACTCACCAGACTCCACTCATCAGCTCATTAACGACCTTATGTAATCCGTATTATCAATGGATCTACTCCGTACTTCGCACTCGTTGTCCAATGACGAATTCTGCGACTTGACTCGCATTCGACTTGGCAAAAATTTCAACGCTGTTGAGCGCCCGAGTAATAGTCGACGAGGGAAAAAGGAAAAAACCCCTGTTGGCAGGGGCCGGTGCTGGCAAATTCTGCCGTGGTTGAGCTTGCGAAATGACAACAGCATGACGCGCAATGTGATTTAATATGATCGTCATGTTGTACGTGTCCCTGGTGATTACGGTGATTACGGCCGAGCGGCTCTAGGGGCAGGGTGATTTTCAACGAGATGGAAACTGTGGCTGTGGCTCGGGATGTCGGCTCGTCTCAAGTTTGTGCTCTCCCCTAGTAATCCGTACATACTTGCATTTGTTAGTGGCATGGGTCCTGCCCCTGAGCTAAAATCGTGATCCAGATTGCCAGATTCCGGTCAGTGACAGAATGAGTCGCCGCTCCACGCTGCCTCTTGTACCAGATTCTACCCATCAACAATGTGCCCGATGCCAGCCAGTCTGTTTGTTTGCCCGCCTAATTCGCCGTCTCAAGTCCTACAATCTCACCTGGAGCAGCAAGAATGGCCGTGTTCCTCGTGGGCTTGAACACGCGGCGCGTTCCCGAAGCGAGGAGGGCATTAGTCCGTAGAGCAGCGTATGTAGTCCGTACGTCGGTCATGCTTCGAGATGTGGTGATGGATGGACCGATGCCATCTCTGTATGTACCCGCGCTTTTCATCGCGACAGGAGGGAACAGCCCGTCGTTCAGGTGATGGCAATCTCCAGTCCCGCCTTTCGCTGGCTTTCGCTGGCTTTCGCTGGCTTTCGCTGGCTTTCGCTGGCTCATGGTCGACCCTCTTGCAGACGAGACAGGACTTTCTTGTTCGCTTGTACTCTCATGTTTGGCTGTGTCTTACTCGTTCATCAGCCGTTGTGTCATCTCAAGAGAGTGGCTGTGTGCCTTCAATTTTGTTTCTAGCCTTGGCCCTAAGCCCTCGGCCGGTGGAGCCATTCGATTCGGGGATTGAATCAAGGCGAAAAAAAAAAGCTGGGCTCTTAATTTTGTTTTGACCCCATATTATATGCATGCATGGGTTGGGATGGTTGGGATGGCTGGGATGGCTGGGCCGTTGTGGTTGGATCGTTGTGGTTGGATCGTTGTGGCTGGCCCCACCCCACACGAGTCCGCGTGGAAGAAATCGCACAAGTCAGTTCCTGGCTAATAACTGGCTCCAATTCTTGGGCCCTCCCCCCCCCTTCCCGGCCCTCATCGATTCTATGTATAACCCCCATGCTCTTCTGAAATCTTGCATCTACACACTCACTCACTCATCACTCTCGTTCATCCTCAAGTCACCTTCGACGACAGTTCACACATTCATTTTTGGCGTGTTTCTCTCCGCCGTCCTTTGCTATCACAGCTCACATCGATAACCCGACGTCAAGCAGCGCTACGTCTCACTGAATCACTGACCATTTCTTACCTACTTTCGTTCTCTTCTATCAAGTGAGGGAGCTCAGTTTCGTTCCACTCTCTGTTTCAACGACGCGGAATCGACTTTCGCTTTTTGCCTGCTCTCATCGTAAACAACAACATCAACCGAGATCTCGTGCACATTGACCAGACTTGCGTGAAGCCTGATTGATATCTGATATTTCTTCGTCGCACACGTCAATTGCCATTGCAAAAGAAGATCCAAGGAAACTCGCAACATCATCTTACAATCAAATCCGACAAGATGAAGACTACTGCTACTGCCGCTCTTGGCATGCTGGCTGCCGTTGCCTCTGCCTACAATCCTGGCCAGCACCTGCGCTTTCCCCGTGCAAATGGAACCGAGAGCTTGACCACCATGACCGTCAAGGCGACCCAGGTTCATACCATCACTAGCTGTGCTCCTACCGTCACAAACTGCCCGGTCAATGCCACCATGGTCGTCACTGACACCATTGTCCTGGCCACAACCGTGTGCCCCGTGGGCGACGTCGCCAAGGTCTCATCTTCAGTTCTTGCAAAGGCCACCACCACTGGTGGCCCAGCCCCAACCACTGCTGATGCCAGTGCATCCTCAGACAAGCCCGCCATGACCACCAAGGTCATTGATGTTGTCACCGACAAGACTCTCACGATGAAAATCGGCACTGGTTCCACCGCCTCAATGGCTACCACAACTATTCATGCCACTAGCCAGAAGACCGTCACCGTTCCCCGCACCACCGACACCACTGCTGCTCCCAGCACCACTCCTGAGTCTACGACCACTCTGACTGCTACTACCAAGCTCACCCGCACTCTGACTATCAGCAAGGTCAAGCCCAACCCTACCGGCTCTGCCGGAAACCCTGACCACAGTGGCAAGAGTGACTGCCCTGCCCCAACTGTTACAGTTACCGTGACCAAGGAGACTGTCACTGCCCCTGCCTCTACCGTCTACGTTACCGTTGGTGCTTGTACCACAAGCGCAACCGAGAAGGAGCCCATTGCTACTACGACTCCCGTCAGTGTCAAGTCCAATGGTGGTGACGAGACCCATTCCTCTTCTGACTGCCCCGACTCAACCACGACTCTCCAGGCCACTGTCACTGTTGTCCCTTACCCTGCTGGTAATGGGACTCACTCCACCAGTGGTCACGCCAAGCCAAGTGGAACTGGCTTCGCTCGTCTCCGTCGTTGAAATTGTTTTGACCGGTGACGTTGCAGGCCAACGGAGACCAAGAAAGAAGGAAAATACAATTCGGGCAGTACATCTTTTATTTCAAGAGCCATAGCACGCCAATGAAATCGATTTTCATGGTGGCGAATGGAGGACTTGGGGACACTGCCCTCTTTCTCTTTTTATCAACTACATATTGGTGGGAAAGGGGTTTCAAGTTATTTTATATATAGAGAAGAGAGGGAAAAGAAACCAGCACATCTCTGCAGTCACAATATGGGTGAAGGTACATGTATTGTGCCTCATTTTTTTTTGGATATCAAATCAACGAATCTTTGCGAAACTTGCCAACGCTTGAGCCTTGCTCCACGAGGAACACGAAGTGGTTCCATGTGCCCTAGTTTGGCGTTTGATGGAAGAGAGTTGACTGTGTCTCATGTTGTGCTCTGTGAGGGCTAAATGCGGATCTGTTTTTACTTTCGTGTGTATATGTATATTTTGTAGTTTAACCATTTTTCTCCCGATCAGTATTTTGATGCACCGATACTATGCAGCCCTCGATGAATGCATGCCGTTCCACATCTTCAAAACCTATCATTCAATTGCCGTACGTGTGTTTGGATGGGTCTGGCTAAAGTCCGAGTCTGACGCGTTGGATGGCATTGTCGTGTCCGAGACCTTCTGCTGCAGCATGTCTTGCAACGCCACGCGCGGATCGACGGCAGGGCGAGCTGGACGTGGGCTGGCCGGATGGACACTCAACGTCGACAAGGTGCTGGAGTGTGTTGTGAGTGTTGTGATGAAGATCATTCCTGGGTGCGGACTACTCCGTATTTTGATCGCATTCGCACTGTGGGGCTAGAAACCGTGGAAAGCGACTGGAGCGCCACCATGACAGCACTGCACGTAGCACCCATCTCGTTCAAATCTAGGTCCAAGGGAAGCGTCTAGGTCCAAGGAAGCGTCCCTTTTTTTTTTTTTTTTTCAAAGGGATGAAGGGATGCTGAGACATCGGGACTTCCAAAGAAAAACTTTGGCCATCGTGACGGAGTAGAAGCGCAAAGAGATGGGTGGCCAACCAGGTGGACCAGATTGAGCCGTCTGATTGGTATAGAAGCTTCCAGCTTCCTCCCCTCTCTCGCACCATGAACCGTTGTCTTGATTCGTTTCCTGCCAATCACCCCGCCTAGATCTGAATGACGTTTGAATGACCCCTCACTTGCTTTCCCCCCTCCATTGCAGCAGGATTTCTCTCCTTCAACCTAACCCACTTGTTCTTCCTGCATCTACAACCCCTCCAGATCCAGACTCATCCCAATTGAACAATCTCATCAATCCAACAAATCCAGCCATCATGTCTGACGTCTACTTCGATGTCTCTGTCAACGGCTGTAAGTTTCTAAATCTCCCCCCGCTCGATGGCCCAAAGTCAATTGCGTGGGCAACAAGCAAGCAGGCTAACGTGAAAGTGGCATGTAGCTCCCCTTGGCCGCATCACCTTCAAGCTCTACGATGATGTTGTCCCCAAGACGGCCGCCAACTTCCGCGCTCTTGCCACTGGTGAGAAGGGCTTCGGCTATGCTGGCTCCTCTTTCCACCGCGTCATTCCCCAGTTCATGCTCCAGGGTGGTGACTTTACCAACCACAACGTGAGTACTACTTTGCGAGGTGACTTGCAAATCGTCACTGCAAACCAGTCTCAACTAACAACGTCTCCTCCAGGGCACTGGTGGCCACTCCATCTACGGCGAGAAGTTCGCCGACGAGAACTTCCAGCTGAAGCACACCAAGCCCGGTCTGCTGTCCATGGCCAACGCCGGCGCCAACACGTATGTTTGCTCTCAAAGCAAAAGGCGGAAAGGAAGAAGTAGAAGTAGAAAGAAGATGACACTCTTTTGCTAACGTGACTCCTCATCCCGCAGCAACGGATCCCAGTTCTTCATCACCACTGTCGTGACCTCTTGGCTCGACGGCAGGCACGTCGTTTTCGGCGAGGTCACCGATGGTATGGACATTGTCAAGAAGATTGAGTCTTATGGCAGCCAGAGCGGCAAGACCCAGCAGAAGATCACCATTGACAAGAGCGGTACTTTGTAAATTTGACAAGTCGTTTGGTTTCTTTCAAAATCGGTGGCCAGATCGGTCTGATGATAAGATTTGGTGGCCTGGGTGGAATGAAGATGAAAAGTAGACGAGTCTAGACAGGGTGAATCACTCTGCACCAACTGAATGATTGTGAACCAGTCCTGGGTCGTTTGCGCATCATACACACCGTGACACTGTTGCTGTAGAAAACACCCAAATTTCCGTGAATTGCAACAACGCTTCCCACGCCGCTCATCCAGAAACAAAAGTCCATCATCATTGATTGTCATCTCGTCATTGAAAATTACCCTTGAAGAGCAATCCCGCGTCTCATCTATGTACAGTGCCACAAGCCAGAAACATGCACATCCGATGATATCCAAATGCAGCCCCGGGCTAAAACCTACCCGCTCTTGTACAAATGCCCCTTTTGAAGTTGAAATTGGCCCGCCCAACGCCAGGTTGCTCGCCATCCATCAATCACCCCAGCACAACTTGTTCGTATCGTCTCAGATCCAAGTGTCTCAGCAACACGGCCCGCAACGCGGCTCTGCTCCTCGCCAGCTGCGGCATCAACCCATCCGTCTGCTCGAGGTTGGCCCGTATGTTGTCGACGTGCGTCCCTAGCTGAACGGCAAGAGGCTGTATGTCGTCGTCGTCGTCAATCTCCTGCTCGTTTTTGCGTTAGAATTTTCAACCAGGCGGCCTTTTTATTAAAGGAAAAAAAAAAAAAAAAGAGCCGTCATCACGTACCGTAAATGCCCCCCCAACCGACGCGGCATCCTCGTCCCTCGTCAGCTCAAAGCCATCCATGTCATCGCGGGCCGTCGTCTCCCCTTCTGAGTTCGCAGGCGCGGGAGTGAGAACGTGTGCCTTCCTAAGCAGGCTTCTCTGCTCCCTGGCCTGAGCCCTCGCGCCGGCCTCGAGGTTTCTGAGCGTTTCGTAGTCCAGCTCCAGCTCCTCCTCCATGGCTTCCTTCTCGCGCCTCAGGACTTCCAGCCCGTCGAGGGCCGGCTCCAGCTGTCTCTCGAGATTGAGTTTCCCGTCGAGCACGCTCTCAAAGTTCAGCTCGACTTCGCGCCCGCCGTCGCTCTGCAGCGGGGCGCGGCCGACGTTGGCGGGCATCGAGGCCGGGGGGAAGGGTAGGCCGCGCGAGATTTTGCGCATGATGCGGTGGGTGATGTGGCGGAGGGCGGACGAGGTGTACTCCCGGCGGAGCTGTGAGTCGGAGAGGCGCTGGAGGATCGGGCGCTGCGTGTGCTGGAGAGTGTTTGTCACGGCCGTGAGGGAGGCGTTGGCCAGAGGCGACCATTTTGCTTCGATGGCGGATTGGCGGACGCGGCGGGCATGCGGCGCGACGTGGACGTAGGGTTTCGGGGGCGAGGGGGGCACCGAGGATGCCTCTCCGTCTGGTGGTTCTTGGTCTTGCCGTTTGTCCTTGTCCTTGACCTTGTCTTTGTCGTGGCCGCGGGATCTGGGCTGGTTTGGCTGCGGTATGCCTCTTCTCCCGATGACACCGGTTCCGCCTAGACTGCTTCGATGCGGCGCGTTTGACGACCGTCCGCGCTTCTTGGCCCTTGCGGAGTCGTAGTCTTCTTCTTCTTCGTCTTCGTCTTCCTCTTCGTCGTCATCGCTTCGGGCGTCTCGCCTGCTCGACGTGCTCCAGCTTTCTCTTATTGTTGATTGTTTTCGCTGCCCTGCTTGTCCTTTGTTGCTCTGCGCGGAGAGACGGCCGCCGCGGCCGCCGCTCTTCCTCTTCTTCGCCGCCGCGCCAGGATCGCCTGGGCCGCTGCTCTTTCTGGGCTGCGCTGGGTTTCGTGATCGCGGGGGGAGCCCGAGGGACGCGTTTGACGGCCGACCGCGTTTGCGATTCGGTGGGGGATTCGGCGCCTGTGGGCGGGCGCCAAGAGAGAAGATGAGAGATGCATTAGTGTCTGTGAGGAGCACCGCCGTCTGTGTCTGTGAATTGTTATCTTGGGGCTTTGCGACACTCACCATTTACGGACGCGCGCGAGCTGGGCAAGATGCGGGAGGAGATTATGAATATTTATGATAATCTCCATTATCGGTTGGAGCGATAATTAGTAAGAGGCCTTGTTTTGGCGGCGCGAAGCTTTGAGAGCTCGGCTGGCCCCACCCTTGGACTACTCACTTCTGTCTCCTGACCAACCACAGACGCCCATCCGCCCAATCCCCTACCACTGTAAAGCATCCATCCCCGGCTGTAGCTCTTTTCCCCCCTGTTGGAGTTTCCCCCAGAGTCCCCGAGGGCCTGGTGGCAGCCAACTTCAAGGCTGTCTGTCTCCCATTCATCTCATTTCTTGCATCCCTCGGTGCTTCGTCACTTTGTCGAGCCCATCAATTTTTTTTTGCCCCTGTCAAAGGCAACCGCTGCCAGAACTTGAGCGCCCTTTTCTCTCCTCCTCGCTCGTGATTCTTGTCAAAGTTCCCGCGTCAAAACTACGTCACCAAGAGTCCTCCACCATTCCGACACATACCCAGGTCCATCAAGATGCGCTTCTCTACGTCTGCCATTGTCGCGGCCTTGCCGCTCCTGGCTTCTGCTCAGCAGGACCCGTTGGGCCAATACAAGGCTCAGTTCCAGACCTTTGTGGACAAGATGGGCGCGTACATTCCTAACCCTGGGACCTACGATCCTGTCGCGGCGCTCGAGGCCAAGCTTGGCTCCATGAAGCTGTCTACATTGACCTTGGAGAACTGGAAGGAGACTCTGTATGAACCTGTCGCTGCGGGCTCGACTGTTCCTACGGAATGGTGGGTGCTGATTTCTGGCCGCAACAAGACGTGCTTTGGTAAGTTTTTATTCTACCTTGTCTTAGTTGAGCTGCTCCCAAGCTTCGGGGTTTCTTCTTCCTCTTCAACTCTGGACTAGTAGGTGCTGACTGGACATGGCTCCTTCACTAGGCCACTGCGGCAACGTTGAGAGGGCTTTCAACGAGACGGCTGCCAAATTTGCGGTCCTCCCCGGCTCTCCGCTCATGGGCATTGTCAACTGCGACGACCAGCCTATTCTGTGCAACGCTTGGTCCGCCGGGGCTGGAAGCATCTGGTCCTTCAACATGCTTCCTCCTCCCGCCCCCGTTGAGATTTACAAGAAGAGACTCAACTTGACCACGACAACGTCTGAAGATCTGGTCCAGCTCCAGATCCAGTCGGCCGAGTCCAAGGAGAAGGCTGGCTTCGTGCTCCTCGACTCTTGGTTCCACCCCTTTAATGGCAAGGTCACGGAGCTCGGTCTCTCGGTGCCTTACGGATACATCATGTGGGCATTTGGTCTCGTCCCCAACTGGCTGTTCATGTTGATTGTGTCTTTTGCAAGCCGAAGCATGATGTCCAACCGCATGCAGCCCCCCCGAGGTGGTGGTCCTGGTGGTCCTGCTGCCGCCGCTGGCCAGCGACGAGCTTAGTAAGCGCTACGCGATGCGAGAAATGGCACAATGATGTATTGCGTCGGTTGGGTTTCAAAATCGGGTGGAAAGCAAATGTTGGTTTCTGTCGTTCTATATCAGTCAAATTATTTGATTCGAGGGAGAGAAATGATCGGTGCCCAAGAGAGGGAATGCGAAACGGACCACGGGGGGGTATGGTATAGGATATCCAGTTTCTTTCAAAAAATTCAAAAATCGGGCGGGGGGAGGTTTACCTTGTCAAGTGTTTTTGATCATCAATAAGAGCCAATGTCCACCTGTACCTGCTGTACAAATCGGGGCTTTGGATGTCCCCCCCTAGACACCGCGTAGTAATGTTGATCAAAGCATGCATGATTTCTTGGCACACTGATCCTGCAGCGTGACAAGTCCATGCACGACCTGCTCATTGACGGAGGCATTGGCAAATTCCCCGTACCGCAAGTCCCCCAGCTGATCAACAGTTTGGCCAATGGAAGCAATGAGTTGTTCCTCATCATCCTGTAGTTTCTGAATCTCGTCTTCCAATGCGCCCGCCGCGCCTTCGAGGTCCGGCAAGATAGACTGAAGCGTATGCTTGGTAGATTTCGTGCCGGATTTATCTCCGTAGAGCTACCTTGCGTTAGTACATGATATCCCGGTCGCGGTGACCAGTATCCCATCCTCATCAAACCATGTCACATTTCAGAAAGGCACGGTTCTAGAAGAGACGGAAGAATACATACTGCCCTCTCGATCTCAATCTCGGCATCCACCACCTCGGCCTCACTTTCCAACCTCTCCCTCAGAACCTCTCTCCTCATGGCGACACCGCGGCGCGCCTCGGCGGCAATGTTCTGCGCGACGGTGTCGACGACGATGTTCCGCTGGGACTGGAGGTCGCGGTAGAGCTTGGGAAGCAGGGGGTTTGTTTGGAGAGGGCGCGGGAAGAGGGCACGGAACTGGTCGAGGGTTATGATGGATGTGAGGGGGGCGGGGACGAGGAGGTAGGAATTTAGGATGTCGGATTCGGAGGGGGGCATTTTTTTTTTTTCCTCCTTCTTCTTTCTTTCTCTTTTTCTTTGGTTCGGGGTGCGGTTGGAGCGATGAGGGGGTGAAGTCGTGCGAATTTGTGACTTGTGGTGAGATGGGATGCGTTTTGCGCGTTTGGGTTGGTGTGGTCCGTGTGCAGGGATAATTAAAAGTGGGTGACGCCTGAACAATATTACATGGCAAACAAGTTTGGGCGTCAAGATTGGCCTGGCGTCTTGTGGTAGCCTTGCCAGTCTCTACATGCAAATCTGTGTCGGACTCGCGGACTCTAGAAAAATTGTCGATGCAAATGCGAATCCTCGCCGGCGCCAAAAAAGACAACGCTCTTCTTCTATTACACGCAAAGTTCTCGGTCTCTCCTTCTCAGCGCGCATCGAGTTGAGGGCCAATGAGAGGCTCGGCGTGGACCTTGCGCCAGCTCCAACCAACAAGAAGAATCGCGTCGCGTAACACCACCTGCCAAGCCCATCACTCGAGGCATGTACCTGTACTAGAGGCGCGGCGGTGTCTGTGCCCGGCACCGTGTACTGCCACTTGAACCTTTCTTTCGACGTATTCAGGCAATTAACGCGCTTGTTCGTGTTCCACTTGCCCATTCTGGCTCGGACCTTTTGAACAACCAGACTTTATTACGGCGGCGGTAATAATCCGTAGGTAACATGCGACTCACTCATCCAAGTCTCATCAGAATCATCAGAATCTCATCTCAGCAATTCATTCACGACCCTCGGCGCGAACGCACTGCGGACGAGCAGGGCGCGACACACATTTTTTTTCTTCTTCTTCGCTGTTCACCAAGTCCATCGGTCATTTGCTTAAAATATCTCGACACACACCATCCATCCGCCATGGCTCCCGCACGCCAACAACAGACGCCACAGTTCAGCAAGGACGAGAAAGTCCTCTGCTTCCACATGGACATGCTTTACGAGGCCAAAGTCATGGACGTGCAGCCTGGCAAGACGCCGGGCGATGGTTTTCGCTACAAGGTTCACTACAAGGGCTGGAAGAATACGTGGGACGACTGGGTTCTGACGGATAGGATCAGACCCTTTGACGATGAGCACAAGGAGTTGGCGGCCCAGTTGCACGCTCAGCTGAAGACGAGCATGCAGAAGAACTTCAAACAGCCCAAGAAGAACCTCAAGGGGGGCGACTCAGCTCGTGGTAGTGAGGAACGGGGGTCGGGCGCTCCTCAAGGGGGAAGAGGGGGGAGGAGAGGAAAAGACTGGGAGTTGGAGCAGGTAAGACTTTTATGTTCTTTTGCCTTTTTGTTCTTCTCTTTTTTTTTGGGTTCAAGTTGCGTCCTTCTTTCGTCTTGGTTGTCTCGCCGCTGTGTCCCATCTCTTTCACGTTAGACTTGGACGTGAGTTTTGAAAGACTTCTCTTGCGGGAAGACACGCAGCATTATTCTCCATTTGAGTTTCTTGCGTGTCTGTCCTGCTCTAGGCCTGTGCTGTTGGGCACAGCAAGGTTTGGGGAGATGGTCAATTTCCAAAGCTTAACGGCGGCGGCTTCTCGTTTCAACAGGCCGCCCTCTTATTCTCTCTCTGTCTCTCTTTTTTTTTTTTTTTTTTTTCCCTGCATCGATCTTTTTTGTTTTGTTTTGTTCTTGTAATTTCTCCCGTCTTTGCCCATCCTTGGTCCGCTCTGCTCTGGAAAATGGCCATGTCCATCTTGGACGCTCCGGCACCGGCCAGGGTGGTTCCCCCTCGACGTGCATATGCGCCCCAGCACTTCCCCACGTCCAACATCCGAGAGACTCCAGACGAGCCCCCGACTCCCCTGCATGTTGAATGGCGACCTAGAGCCATCCGCATCAAGTTTCTTGCTCTGGCCCAGGACCATCTTTCGGATCTGCCCAAACCCAACCATCGCTACGTGAGCGATAGGGGAACATTGCTGTTTGACTCGCGTTATGCCAGGGCCCGCCACCCACGGCAGCGCTCGAGTAAACGCAAGCAATCGCCAACTGAGGAGCAGCAACTCCTCGGCTGTGCCCAGGCTCAATCACAAAGCAAACAGAGACGTGTCGAGCTGGTTTCCCAGCAGAGCTGCCACAGTCTCTCAATGAGTCGACTACGGATCAATCGGGTGGTGTGTCTCTTCGCATTCCCCATCAACCATCAGCAATAGGGGAGCAATAGGGGGGGACCAAGTGGTCCCGTCCCCTCCCTCGGGCTCAGCGCCGGTCATGTCACTTCATGTTACTTGGAATCAATCGAAAGCCGCAGAACTCACTGACATGTATGTCGTAGGAAGACACCTTCCACAGCAAACCCATGATCAACCTTCCCGTGCCCGACCACATTCAAGCAATGCTGGTGGACGACTGGGAAAACATCACAAAGAATAACCAACTTGTGCCTCTCCCGCACCCAAAGCCGGTGGCCAAAATCTTGGAAGAGTACCTTGCATTTGAGCGACCTCATCGAGAAGAAGGTTCCGCCAGCATGGATATCCTAGAGGAAGTGGTGGCAGGATTCCGAGAGTACTTTGAAAAGGCTCTCAGCAGAATATTGCTCTACCGGTAAGTTGCCTCGCCGTCTCTGCCCACCCCCTCCCCCCTTCTTTTTTTTCTTTTATTCTCGAGTTGATTGGTAAACCTCACTGATGCAACGTGTTTTGGGGCTAACCTGATTCATCCAGCTTCGAGCGTCATCAGTACATGGAGAACCGCAAACTATGGGATACTGCGGACCAAAGCTCCGAGTATAAGAGTGTATGCGACGTCTATGGTGCCGAGCACCTGGCTCGCCTAATCGGTATGTCTGCGTCTGCCTTGACTTGAATGCCATGCCACGCCACGCCATGCCACGCCACGCCGTGTTGACCAACGGTACTAGTGTCTCTGCCCGAGCTGTTGGCCCAAACAAACATGGACCAGCAATCAGTCTCACGCCTTAGGGAGGAAATCGGCAAGTTCACAGTGTGGCTGGGTCGAAATTGCGAGACATACTTTGCCAATGAGTATGAGACGCCGTCCCAGGAGTATGTTGACAAGGCGAGGAGTTTTTGAGGAGGCGTGTCGGGCGGCAAAAAGCCGAATACATGTACACTAATCATTCGTAACCCGCGCCTTCTGTGTAAAACTTTTCATCCTACGATTAATGAAGGCGTCTTGTCCGCCGAACCGTGTTCAGGTCTCCAAGTGTAGCTCCAACCCAATGCTCCTCCCATGCCCAACATCACACAGCAGACAGGCTTGCCCCATTCCCACGACGCCTACAACCATGATTTAAAAAAGGACAAGGAAGAACGAAGCGCTCATCCAAATGCCGTGATGCAAGACTTTTTGCGCGTCCGAAGTACAAGCACAAGTACAGGACAAGCACCAACATGATCCCCCCATCCCGCCTCACATCCTCCTCACCCCCTCTCAAGATAGAAGCCGCTCTCCGGCCTCCTCTCCCCCTCACCTCCCCCTGTCCAACCTCCTCTCCACCTCCTCCACCCTCACCAGCTCCTTCACCTTCATCAGCATGCCCGCAAACTGCGGCTCGACGGGGTGAAAAACCGTCTGCATGCGCTTCCGCAGCCCCAGCGCCGCGAGCACGCCCCTCGTGCGAAGGGGGAGACCGATCGCCGACCGGTGGAGCGTGATGCGGAAATACGACATTCTCGTGCCCTTGACTTGTGCCGACGGTCTGTATTGGGTGCTTGCGCTTCGCTCCCCGGATGGCGTTTCGGGTTGGATATTGAACTTGGTCTGTCTGGCAGGGTTGGTTGACTTTTGCTGCGGACTGAGGGAGCAATAACGTACTGCCTGCGACTTGGTCGGGTATGGTGATCGAGGCTTGTGGAATCTTGCTTGGAAGAAATTCGAGAAATTACAGACTAGAGGATGCGTTGCATTGGTCATCACGTGGGGGTCCACTATATTCCCTGGACCACCTATGTAGGAATCGGAGAAATATGTAAACATGTAGCTGCTAGGGTGTAAACAGGACTGCGCTCACCGCTATCGTGACACAGACAGAGTTGCAGGAGGGCATTCTCCGGATTTGCTAGGTTTTACTACCGGAACAAAAAAAAAAAAAGACAAAGACGAACCGAAAAAAAAAAGGCAAAGACGAAGACCAACGCCATCCAGGAAAGTGCCGGCACCGGGACCCATCACCGTCAACTCGGCAGCTTGGAAAAATCATGTCTAATGGTAAATTACGCGGAGCTAGCTAGTTGGCCAAGCTTCCTTAGCACTACATGTATCAAAGAGTCTTGGTACAAACAAGCCTCAGTTTCTTCATCCCTGTCAATCCCGTCACCAAATCATCAATTGCCCCGTCTGTAAAATAAAAAGATGAAAAAGACCCGGACGCTCATTGCACACATCTTTTCGACCGCCCTTACATCTGAACCTCGACTCTGCCCTCGGCGCCAGGCTGGCCCTCGCGGAGGTTGGGCAGCAGGTAGGTGATGTCATCCCAGGGATGACGGTACAGACCAGTGCGAAGTCGCTTCTGATCCAAAAAGTGAGCAATGAGACCAATGCTTCGGCCCAGCACGAAGAGTCCATTGAGAACACCCATTCGCAGGTAATCCTCGGCCTCCTCGGTGGAGAAAGCACCGCAGTTGCGGAGGAGATCGACAAAGCAGACGGCAATGCAGCCGTCAACGTTGAGGATCAGATTGTCCTTCTTGGAGGTGGTGACTGTCTCGACGGCCAGCGCGTAGTCAAGCAGCTTGTGGTTGGGAAACTTGGCAAGGACGTATTCCTTGACCAACTCAACACGCAAATCGGGGTTGTTGCGTGACTTGACTCTGTGACCGATGCCGGGAATGAGCTTGTTCGCCTTGCGCATGTTGTCGACGAACTCACGGGGGCTCAGACCCTTGTCAAAGGCACGGGTGAACTCATCAGCGGCGCCGTCCAGGGCACCACCGAAACGTGAGCCAATGGTCAGCAGACCAGACACCAGGGCACTGATGAGGTCCTTGCCGGCACGGGTAGTAATAATGGTGTTCATGGCGCCGGACACGGCGGGACCATGGTCGGCAGTAAGCATGAGAACCATCTCCAAGAACTTGGAGGCATAGTCGGGGAGACGGCGACGGAACCAGAGCAGAGACATGACACCACCGATGCCAATGTCCTCCTTGAAAACGTCGGAAATAGGCATACCAGCGTAGAGGAGCTCCTGACCACGGTCGTCCGAGATGGTAGAGATGAAGGCAGCGGGCTTTCGGACAAGGCCGAGTTCCTGGGCCCAAGAGTAGTCAATTGGGATCTTGGGAACAACGGGCTCAGGCTGGGGCGCAATGGTACCCTGCTTGACGAGCTTGTCGTAGACTTCCTTGAGGACGGAGGGCATGTCCTCGAAGGTGTTGGGGACGTGGAAACCAGCTTCGCGCATGGTCTTGTTCTTGGTAGCGGCAGTCTCGAGCTGAGAGTTGGCAAATGAACCGGCGTGACCGAACTGGACCTCGGTCTTGAACATGCTGGCGCAAGTACCAATGGCCCACGCGACAATGGGCTTTGTGATGATGCCCTGCTTGACGGCATCAATGACCTTGTATTCCTCAACACCACCGACTTCGCCGAGCAGGACGAGAATCTTGCAGTCGGGGTCGGCCTGATATCGGAGCATGTGGTCGATGAAGGTGGTGCCGGGATATCTGTCACCACCAATGGCAATGCCCTCGTAGACACCATCGGTGTTTTGAGAAATAATGTTGTTCAGCTCGTTGGACATACCGCCAGACTTGGATACGTAACCGACGGAACCCTTGCGGTAGAGCTTGGAAGCGACGATGTTGTCCATCATACCACCAGTGTTGCCAATCTTGAAGCTGCCGGGCTTAATACCGCCAACAGTGGCGGGGCCAATGATGGTGATGCCCTTCTTCTTGGCAATGTGGGCAATCTCACGAGCTCGCTATTTCCGCGAGAATCAGCATGTCAGACCTACAAATTACAGGCGTAACTGGCATGGTAGGAAGCACGAGGCGCCGGGGGAGGGGCTTTTCTTCTATTTCTTCTCTCGCTTAAAAGTGCGTGGAGTGTTGGGGAACTCGGGGTTGAGGTAGCAACTCACTCGCTCGGGTACACCCTCAGCAATGATGGCAATGGTCTTGATTTGAGGGTATTGCATGAGCTCCAAAGTAGAGCTGTAGACACTTCGGGATGAAGCAAAGTTGACCACAACGTCGACATCGGGGTGCTTGCTCATGGCCTTTTCCACCTGTTGGTAGACGGGTAGCAGAGTTTCGCTGGTGCCCCAGTACATCTTGCTGACGAACTGGCCACCAAAGGTGTAGATGATACCAGCGACAGAGGGGTTCTTCCGCTTGCAGATGAAGTCAAAGTCCAACATGCCCTGGACGGCACGGGGCTGGAGACCGTAGACGAAGCATCGGGTCTTGTCGTTGAAAAGAGCATGCTCGGGAAGAGGGCTCAGAGGTCGGCTGGGAGCAGCGAAGCGCTGGATCTTGTCGTTGGCGGACAGCCCCTTGGTGCCATTGGCCCCGGTTGACGTCGCTTGAGCCATGGTCGGGATGTGTGAATGTCGGCCGTATCGAATGCGCAGACTGTTTGGCGAGGTGAGAAAAGTTGGTGGTTGCGGGGAGGGGAGGAAGAGAGTATTCCAGAGTTGACGATTTTCTTGAGCGGGTCACCGTGAGTGTGCCAGTCAGCAGCTGTCGTGGCTTGTTTGGGCCCAGCTTGCAGGCCCGTTGGAAGCTTTGTGCAGATGCAAATGCGGGATGGAATGGAAAGGGAGAGGGCAAGACATACAGTATCAAGTCAAGAGCGGCGAACAATGTAAAGAACGCTAGGTCAATGAGAGGGAGCGGGAGATTCGGATTGGGAGAAAAAGGTTAGATAGGATTACGGGAGAGATTACAGGAGAGACGGTGGGTGATGAGGACGCAAGTCGAATGAAGACCAGCGCAGCTTTTGGTGGGAGGCAGGAGCTGGGACGGGGGTTGGAGGGGGACTGAGGCCCTGCAGAGCACACTAACTTACCAATAAAAGCGTGTAAAAGTGAAGCAAGCCCGCGGCCGTGCCTCACTGCTTCACTGCCTCGCCTCACCGCAGAGGCAGAGCATGGAGTTTAGTGGGGTTGGACAGATGCGGCCCTGCGGTCAATCTTTCGTTGATTGTTGAGTTGACAGTTGAGAATGGAAAAGAGCGGCGGACCCTTGTCCCGCTGCCCCTGCTAGCTGTCGCCTCGTTATTACGGGTACCGGTAAATCCGTGGTCCGTACAACATGTGCATGTCCCATTTCAGGGTCGGTCCCGTCGCCGTTGTCCGGCTTCTCGAGCTGACATCTCGATGGAATCTCGATGGAATCTCGATGGAATGTTGAAATGCTTCGATGGGATTCTGCCTCAGTTTCATCAAAACATCAGAATCCACTGCAAGAGTTTCATTTCAAGCTCAGGATGACCTCCTCCAAAATTTTCCGAAACCGCCTGTTAAAAACTGACGGTGCCCAACCTGCTACAACATGCACACCACTGCACTGCACAGCTAGCCTAACTTGGCTTCGCCCCGCCCCACCGCCTTCAAGGTGGCAGTTAAATAATTCATGTTCCCCACTTGGCATCTCTCAACCGCTGGGGCGGGGTGAAACGATACCAAAATGATGGGGTGGATAATGATATGATGGTTGTACGGAGTACTCCGTGGTATTATTACCACCGATAGATTGGGTAAAGGAATCAATCACCTTTCGCGGTCTGACAGGCATTTGGTGGTGCAATGATGCAAGTTGGGTGAATCATTCCAGTGTTGCAGAACAAATGCTAATAACAGGACTTGTTAATTGAAGAGACAGAGCAAGACCTTGGCTTGATTGCAGATGAAGCATAGAGGGTTTGGGACCGATGGTTTGGGACCGATGTGCTGGTTGTCTTGAATTTGGATACCATGCTGGAGAAGTAAGTGGGCAGGCTTTCAATAGTGGTGATTCCGCTCAGCCCAGCAGCAAGAGCGAAGTGCTGCAGATATTTTCACATCAAGTTCCACCATGTGAGCGCTGCGTATAAGCATGCCATTGGCCATGCGCCAATGGGCGGAAGCCATGTAATTGGATATGCTCCTGTTGGGGGCCGTTTGTTCATGACGCGTCTCGGAACCATGAAAACACCCTCGACTGATGATGAGGGTGCAGGCCCGTGCAGCTCAATTTGTTGCTGATGCCACCGTCGGTGAGAAGGAAGCGGCACTGAAGCTGGAGCGAGTGGAGGAGCGAGTGGAAGTGCGAGGCCACAATGAAAGCGTGGCTATGTGAGAATTCCCCGGGGACGCACATTCAAGGATCCATGACTAATGTAATTGCAGCTCTCTTCCAAATTCTTCCGACGGTTTCAAGTTGAAGATTGACCAGGACGTTGATGTTGTTGCTCGTTAAATCTGGGAGAGCGCGATGAAATATGGACCCCACCAGACGTTCAGACGTTCGCCAGTCTCATTTTGTCTCCGCATCGCATCTGGGTCTGCCTCTGTTCTTCTTAATCAACTTCCTTCTCACCTGGCGTCCACCCCCTACCCTACTAGGATGCCCCTTCTTTGCCACAGGCTCCCAAGACGGCCAGCTTTCCCCAGTCACCGATATACCAGTCGTCGGTTCATCTCTCATCTTCGAGACATACGGCAGAGCAAGCAATTCCACCAAGTACAAGATCACTTTCGGTCCGCGTTTGCCTGCTCATTTGGGAAACCTAGCACAGCTTCGCAGCCATCCATTTGTCCCACCAAACCTCTCGTAGCAGTAAAGGTTGGCATCCGCGACTCGCTCGAAGCAAACCCCATTGCTTGCATCTCCATAATCAACACCAACACCGGCCATGAGAAAATAATCAAGGCAAACAATGGTGACCAATGCGCCTCTCCGAAATGGTCACCTAGTGGACACCAGCTAGCGTATCTCTCGGATCAATCTCACCCTGGCGTTATGGGCTTGATTGTCCTCGACTCTGAACGACTTGATGACCACAGTGTCTCTTCCTCGGGCGCACCAATGTTGGCAGGAACCGCGGAGGCTTTTTCTTGGTCACCAGACAGCCGTTTTCTACTCATTCAGGTTGCTGAGCACGGCGCCGACCAGTGCGGCACATGGGTCAGACCGAATGGGTTCTCATGGAAGTGGCGATGATCCGGACTGGTTACCCAGTGTCGATGCGACTCGAAAAGAGATCGGTTGGAGATCGGTGTATATATATGAGACGCAATCTGGCCAGCTGCGTCGGGTAGGACAGCCGAGACTCAATGTGTGGGAGGCCGCATGGCTTGGCCAGGGCCGCATTTTGGCCGTCGTCTCAGACTTACCGTCCGAGGACGCCTGGTACGAGTCATATATGGCTATCCTTGATGTAGAATCTGGGCGGCATCGTCGAGTTTACCGAGGAAAGCGGCAACTTGGTCTTCCCGCAGCGACTCCTTCGGGCCAAGTTGCGGCTTTTGTCGACTGCCTTAGCAGCGACCGAGGTGGCGTGGCGAGAGTTGCAAGGCTCTTGGATGTTGCGACTATGGATTCGACACAACTTGATTTGAACCGCGTAGACGTAACCCATCTAGAATGGCTAGACGAGGACCGTCTTTCTTTCATAGGTCTTAGAGGAACGCGAACAGTTGCTGGTCATTATCATCGGTCCACCTGCCAGGTAGAAGAGCACTGGGTATCCGAGGGGACTTGTGGTACCCTTTACCCAGAGGGGGCGGTCACCCAAGATGGCGCCTTCGTCGTTGTTTCTGAGAGCTGGAACCAATACCAGCGATTGGACATTGTTAAAAACGGCCAGTCGCGAGCAGTCCGATCTTGGGCTCACGGCGGCAGTGACTGGCTGCAGTCACAGCTTGGAATGATGCAGAGCGTGAACTGGACCTCACCCGACGGCCTCGAGATCCAAGGCTATCTCACCCTGCCCCCCGCTTCTCACAAACCACCGTACCCTCTCATTCTCAACTCACACGGAGGCCCAGTCTGGACGTTTCGTAACACATGGGCCATGTCCTCGCCTCTCATTCCACTGCTTGTATCCCGGGGCTACGCGGTGCTCTCTGCGAACCCGCGTGGCTCTACAGGCCGAGGCCCAGCTTTTGTGGACAAGGTTATAGGCGACATGGGAGGCATGGATGCGCATGATTTGTTGGCTGGAGCTCAAGCTATGGTGGACAGAAACGTTGCC
Source organism: Epichloe bromicola (assembly GCA_023658445.1). Taxonomy (NCBI): domain Eukaryota; kingdom Fungi; phylum Ascomycota; class Sordariomycetes; order Hypocreales; family Clavicipitaceae; genus Epichloe; species Epichloe bromicola. The sequence goes on from CP098268.1 coordinate 5,605,724, forward strand.
AGCTCAAGTCAGCTAGGCGTCATGGGCGTCAGCTATGGAGGTTACATGGCATCGTGGCTTCCAACCCTCAGTCCCTTATTCCAAGCATCAGTGTCTATTGCGGGTATAACCAATTGGTATTCGTACCATAACACATCCAACATTGGCAAGTACGACGAGCTGTTCTTTCAACAGAGCCCTCAGGACCCGGGCAATCTGTACCACCACCGCAGCCCAGTCATGTTTGCTGGGAAGCATCCCACGCCTATCATGCACATCGTCGGGGCAAAGGATCGCTGCGTACATCCGTCCCAATCAGCAGAGTACCATCGGGCGCTGCAGGCAAGGGGTGTGGAATCTGTCTTGATTCGATATCCCCGAGAGGGTCATGGCATCGGCGCTTCCCAGCTTACATTGATTTCAGTGCTCGTGTGATGGATTGGTTTAACCATCACCTTATTTCACCAACTAGTTGATATGCCGCTCATGGCCTGTATCAATGAAAAAGCTTAAACGGGGATAGCATGGTATTTTCTGTTTTATCCTGTTGATGTCTTATTCCTAGTAATATGTATTCGTTCTTTTACAAGAAATGACAAGAAAAAAAGAAATTTATTATCAGCGAGTTATACGATAGACAGCGTGCACAAGAAAAGACTATAGGCGCCTTCTTCGCTTAGCACATCGCCGTCCGGCTCTTGCTCCAGGATTATAACATCGCGGGATGCTTGTTTCAACTTCATGTATTAATGCCCAGGGCTTTTCTTGTAGTCAGAGACTTCCGCTCGGATAAGCTCCCCTGAGGTTTGCAGTTGTGCTAGTGCTGCGTCACGTTGATCATTTTCCGGGGCGCAGATATGGCATCGAGCGTTTATACGCATGCTAAATTGTTGCCTCTTGGGCCGTAATCCACGAGAACTCTGCTAAGTTAGCAGGGACAACCTACAGTATAACTTATATATAGATTACTATAGGGCAGCTACTTTATATAGTCTAAGCTTATATATTATAGCTTTTTTTCACTACCCTTATATCTAAAGCCCCTTATAACTAATATTCCCTTTATTAATAGTTAAAAAATTTAATCTATATTATTATTTATTAGTAAATACCTTATAACTTAAATATTAATTAATATTATATCCTAATCTACCTAGTTATAGGTATTTACTATAGATTAGCTTTATTAGTCTAATAAAGAGATACTTTTCTTACTTAATCTACTACTTAAAGCTTAGTATAAGTAGTAGCTTAATAATAAGAAGCCTAGTATTATAAGAGACCTCTTTAAGGGCTTTCTTCTTACCCTTACCCTTAAATTCCTAAATTATTAATAAGAGGTAAGGCTTATTAAGAATTACTATATATAGCTTAAGAAGGTATAGTAAGTATTCTAAGCTATAGAGTTATAATCTAGTATAACTTATAATAAAAAGACTAGAAAGCTTTATATAAGTAAGTAAAATATTAAATTTATTAAGAAGGTTTATAAAAGATTTAGGAGGGCTATTATAAGGAAGCTTCTAATTATTAATAAGAACTTTATAGCTATAAAGTAAGTAAAGGTCTTTATACTAGACTTTCTAGCTAGTAATAGAATTCTTAAGGCTTAGAATAATAAAGGATTTACTATAATAAAGAAGAAAATAGGAAGAGGTAGCTACTCTCTAAAACTAGATAATAAAGAAGGGGATATTAGAGGCTTATAATAAGGCACTAATAATAATAATCCTTATTTTATTAAAGAGATTTATAATAATAATAATCCCTTTAAAGTTAATAATAATTCTTTACTTTAACTAGATATATCTAAAATTATAGGAGATAGTTACTTCCTTAGTTATAGTTCTTAGAGGCTAGCCTATAGCTACTTATTAAACCCTTTTACTAGGTTTATACCTATTAGATTATAGCTAAATAAATTACTAAAGAGCTTATAGAAGTAAAAGGCTATAGTATAAGTAATAGAGCTTTTAGAGATAATATTAAATATTCTTAGGCTATACACTATAGGCCTTAGGTAGTATGTCTTTTCCCTAAGGTCTATAAATATAGAAGATATTATATAAGCACTTAAAGACTACTAATTATATAGTAAAGAGTATAGGATAGTTATAGTAATTTAAATTATCTTATAGTTAAAGGAGGATTATATAAATACTCTTATTTAGAATATATTATCCTTAAGGGAGGTAAAGAAAGTATAAGTTAAATTAAACTTTAGTATTAGGCCTAGCTAGGTTATAGAAGTATAAGGGTATTAATACCTTTTATAGGTATATATATTATTACTTTTTATTTATAGTATTATTAGTATAAAAGCTAGGAATTTATTAATAATACTACTAATTTTATTTAATATATATATCCTTAACCTATTCTATACTCTAATATTATTCCTAAAGCTACTTAGTAACTTATTTATAAATCTATAACCCTATTAAGCCTTAATTTACTTTATTAGCTTACCTAGTAGCTACTTAAAGAGCTTTATACTTATCTAGAGGTAATTACTCTATCTTATATACTTTAAAGTTATAGGGTTCCTTCTTATATATTTTAATAAAGTTAAATAAACTAGTAATAGTATAGATTATCTTAATTTACACTAGAAACTTATATTTAGCTATACTATAGTAAATAATCTTTTACTTTTACTTATACTACCTAAAGACTTACTTAATAACTATTCTTAATTATAAGTACTAATAATTAAAGAGCTTTTCTTAGTTTATAGGCTATTAACTAGTAAGTGCCTAGTTTTATAAATAATACTAAACTCTTAAAAATAGTGTAATTAGCCCTTAATATATACTAAATCCTATATCTTTAAGATAAAAGTAATATTAGGGTATTAAAAATAACTTTAATAAAGCTATTTATATTAAGGTTATATTATTAATAAAACCTTTTATACTAGGTAATATATATTAGAATAATCCCTTAAAGCTAGTAGCTATAAGTATATTTTATAAGATATTATTCTTCCTTAACTAAAACCTTTTTTACTATAAAAGTAGAATATATATAGGAATATATATACTATTAATAGCGCTAATTACACTATTAAATTAAAGGAATCTATAATTTAATTTTATAAAAGGTAATATAAACTCTAGGTTTAGCTAATAAATAAATCTTATATATAATTTCCTTATTAGATTAAGTAACTTATAAAAGATCTATAATACTAATAATTAGCTTAGATAAAATTAATAACCTATGTTTCTTTAAGGCTTATTATAGGTATAAATCTATAAGAATATTATTACTTTTTACTTAACTAATTAGTATTATAAATCCCTAATTAAAGTATTATTCTAAAGCTAGCTATAAAGCTAAAGAAAGGTCTCCTTTAGTATTTAAAAGAGATATATAAAGTTAATACTAGGCTTCTAAAGAATATAATAATAAAGGTCCTATAATATAATTAGTAACTATTAAGCGCTTTCTTTAAGAGCTATAAATTTAGTATTATTATAATAGTAATAGTAAATATACTCTTAAAGTTAATAAGGCTAATAGAGCACTCTCTATATTCTTACTATAGCCTTATAATATATAAGAATTAATACTATAATATAAAGATTATTACTATTATTATTTTCTTTAATAGTAAGGTACTTAAATAGGAGGTTATAATCCTTAAGAAAAGTTATTATAGTACTTTACTAACTTTATTATAATACTCCTTATAAAGTTTATAGAGTAATTTATACTCTATAAAAATAAGAGCTAAAAAACAGTAGAATTCCTTTTATTCTTAGTATCTAATCTTATTATAAGTATTTACACGCCCCTTACTAGTGTAATATATTATAAATAGGGGTAAATATAAAGTAAACTTAATTTTATAACTTTCTATATAAATTTACTACTAAAATAGCTAGCGCGTCTGTTATACATGCTTATGCACTCTGCTAACTTAGCAGAGTTTTCGTGGATCACGGCCTTGGCCTACCAAGGGAAGGTCAATTTTAGGACCTCGCCTAAATTTTCCGAAACCGCCTGTTATAAACTGATGGTGCCTGACCTGCTGCAACACGCACACCACTGCATGCCATTAGCCTGACTCGGCTTCGCCCCGCCCCACCGCCTTCCAAGTGGCAGCTAGCCGCAGCTTCCAAAAAACGCGGCATGCGCATTTACATGTATGTACTGTATTATGTGTAGATGTCCGCAGCTTGAATAATCCATGTTCCCCACTTGGCATCTCTCAACCGCTGGGGCGGGCCCAGGTTGAACGCACCACCAGTACGCGTGGCTAGCGTGCTAGCGTCCGTCCTAAAGTCGCTGGGGGTGAGGCCGTGTCACCCCAATGCCCCCAATGCCCCCAATGCCCCCAATGCTTTTTCTCCCGGGAACCCGCCATTACTAACTTTTACGCCTGATGCAATTCATGAGATATGTTGTACCCCCAGCTAGGTCTTTCACCGCCCGTTTGGTATGCCAGGGGTGTAGAATCTTGGCCGTGGAGCAGCCTGGAGCAGCCTGGAGCAGCCTGGAGCAGCCGTGGAGCAGCCCTGAACGTGGTTGTTGACGTTGTTGACGTTGTGGACGTTGCATCAGTCAGGGGCCTTCTGAACCCTCCAAAGCCCCTCCTCCATGTCCCATCAACTCAGTTGCTCCTACGGACCGTAGAAGGTCCTGCCTATCCGCTTGCAGTCCTCACTGCACCCTTCTCCGCCGTCCAACTCTCTTCCTCATCCCACTTCTTTTTCCTACCCAATATCACCATTCTTCCATATCCAAATCGATCCAAACCCACCCCTCCCCTCCCTTCTTTTATTTGCATCTTGCCGAACTTGCAATTTGCGATTGCAACCTGCCTCTTGTCGTTCCTCTCAACCTCTAGCTGTGTTGAGCTTGCTGGTGCATTGGTATGTGCATCCCACTTGGCCAAGGTTCCACCCTCAACCCCTTCTGCTGCAAGCGCCTGTTTGCCCAATTTGAGCAACCTTTTTTGCCCTTCGGACTTTATTGCACAACGGTGCCCTTTTACTAACGCATTGCCCGACGTCAGATTCAGCAGTCAGCTCCCTTGAAAAGAGTCACGCTCTCAACCTCATCTTTCTTCGCCAACTCGTCTTCGCCGCACATCAACATGTCCGCCAAGTCGATTTCCGAGGCTGACGGCAAGGCCATCCTCAACTACCACCTCACTCGGGCTCCCGTCATCAAGCCCAGTCCTCTTCCCAAGCCCACCACACACAACGCCCCTCCTCGGCTGGCTTCTTTGCACTTCCCCGAGGATGCCAACGTTGAGCATGTTTTGAACCAGGCTGAGGTTACCTACCCTTGGCTTCTTCAACCCGGTGCCAAGTTCGTCGCAAAACCCGATCAACTCATCAAGCGTCGAGGCAAGAGTGGTCTTTTAGCCTTGAACAAGACTTGGGCTGAAGCGAAGGCCTGGGTTGGCGAACGAGCCGGAAAGGAGCAGAAGGTCGAGCACGTTTCTGGCGTCCTGAGACAGTTCCTCGTTGAGCCTTTTGTTCCTCACTCTCAGGACACCGAATACTACATCAATATCAACTCTGTCCGCGACGTAAGTCATTTTCCGATGATTGTTTTCGCCTTCTTATCTTTTTGTCGAATCGCTCAATTGGAGTTCGGAATTCGGGTTGTGGCCACGGAGGGAAAGATTTGCTCCGTTTTGGCCTTTGTATTATTTGGTGGGGTGAAAGCCACCCAAGTACATTGGCCGATATGTTCTCCAGTATTGCGTCTCGGGTCTGGAATTTACATGATGTTGAGAACAACGAAATTTTACAAAAAGGGCGACAGCCGCCCATCTTATGCGGACAGGATGGTGGACTTCTTTCCCTTTGCGGCCTGCATCAGTCGTGTATGGCCTTAGTTGGGGGGGGCAGACGGGGGAGAGCGGATGTCACGATGGAGAAGGTTCCCAATATGACCTCTGCTACCGCAACGCTGTCGCCGCCTCCAAGCCCTCTGCATGGCGCTCTGCTTTAGCACATTGTTCTCTCGCAAACGGCGCAGCCGTAGTTGCTCTCCGCCTTGTATACCAGTCGTGCTAACATGTTCCTTCTCTTTCCTCAGGGCGATTGGATCCTCTTCACCCATGAAGGTGGTGTTGACGTTGGCGATGTCGATGCCAAGGCCGAGAAGCTTTTGATCCCCGTCGATCTTGCTGAATTCCCCTCCAACGAGGAGATTGCCGCCACCCTTCTCAAAAAGGTTCCTCAAGGTGTTCACAATGTCCTCGTTGACTTCATCTCCCGTCTGTATGCCGTCTATGTTGACTGCCAGTTCACCTATCTTGAGATCAACCCCTTGGTTGTTATCCCCAATGAAGACAAGACTTCCGCACAAGTTCACTTCCTGGATCTGGCCGCCAGGCTGGACCAGACTGCCGACTTTGAGTGTGGTGTCAAGTGGGCTATCGCTCGATCTCCTGCTGCCCTGGGCCTTACCAACGTTGCTCCCGCCAACGGCGAGAAGATCAACATTGATGCTGGTCCCCCTATGGAGTTCCCCGCTCCCTTTGGCCGTGAGTTGACCAAGGAGGAGGCTTACATCGCCGAGATGGACGCCAAGACTGGTGCTTCCCTCAAGTTGACTGTTTTGAACCCCAACGGCCGCATTTGGACCCTGGTAGCCGGTGGTGGTGCCTCTGTTGTCTATGCCGATGCAATTGCCTCTGCTGGTTTCGCCGACGATCTTGCCAACTACGGCGAGTACTCTGGTGCCCCTACCGAGTCGCAGACCTACCACTACGCCCGTACTGTGCTGGACCTGATGCTCCGCGCTCCCATGTCCGACAAGGGCAAGGTCTTGTTCATCGGTGGCGGTATCGCCAACTTCACCAACGTCGCCAGCACCTTCAAGGGTGTCATCCGCGCCCTGCGGGATTACGCTACCCAGCTCATTGAGCACAATGTCCAGATCTGGGTCCGTCGAGCTGGCCCCAACTACCAGGAGGGTCTGAAGAACATGAAGGCGGCTACTCAGGAGATGGGTCTCAACGCCAAGATCTTTGGCCCCGAGATGCACGTTTCTGGTATCGTTCCTCTGGCTCTTGTCCCCGGCAAGTGGGACTCGAGCAATGTTGAGGAGTTCAAGGCCTAAACATTATCATGAACAAGAGATGAGAACAAGAGTAATCAATTAAAAAACCCATGGTTTTAAATTTGTCGAGCGATTAAAGAAGCACGTCGAGACTCGCAAGTGGGGAGGAAAAGGCCTGATGGGGATGGGGATGAATCATAGATGTTTAACACTAATTAGTACCTCATGTTCTTGTATTTGCGAGCTACACCACGGAGACATCTCTGTGGTTTCGACATGAAGAGGACTTGGCCGCTGCCGGGACAGACGGCAAGGGTCGTGTATGGCTACGAGACGGACTGGTGGAGAACAATACAAAACAATTTAATGCGCATGTCTGGGATATTTTTTCTTTCTGGTGATGCACTGATCAAAGTTGATAACATACACCAATGCTCCGTAGATATTCTTCTTTCTACTATACAAATAGCGCGGCAACCAATGGCACCACCACGGCCAGCATCATGGGCGTGTTGAGCATGGCACTACTGTCGCCGTCCTTGTCCTTTCCATCCTTGCCGTTGCCGGTGCCGGTGCCGGTGCCGTTGCCACTGCCACTGCCAGTGGCGTTGGCGTTGGCGTTGGTGCTGCCAGTCTCGACGCTGTTCTTACCAGCCATGTTGAACTCGTCATCAGCCACCGGAACAACCTTTAAATCCTTGATCTCGTTGCCCTCGGAATCCTTGACCGTCATCTTGACGTTGTAGTCGGAGATCTTGACAATCTTGCCCACTGGCTTGGGGCTGATGCCGTTGTCAATGAGCTCTTGGGCGTCTTTGGGTAGAGCAGGGGCGGTAAAGTTAGTGTCAAAGCCCTTCTGCGTGATGAGGGAGGTCTTGCACTCGGGAGGGGCCACGTCCTTCTTCTCGGCCTTCTGCGACTGAACAGTTTTCCAGTCAACGGTGGCCCAGGCTGCCTTGAGGCGGTTGTAATCACCGAGAATGTTCAACGTGCTGCCATTGGTGGATACGAGACCGTAGCCGTTGGCCTCCTGAGTCCACTCGTACACAATGCCGCCAGAGAGAACGCCAGTCATCTTGTCGCTGTAAATGGCACGGGTTTCGTTCCAGTGCCGAGGCGCAGGCTCAATGCAACCATATTCGCTGAAGAAGACGGGAAGAGAAGACGTGGCCAGGTTGTCCGCGAGCTCCTTGTAGGTTGAGCTCTCATAAGTGGCGTCTATGCCGCACCAGCTGTATGAGTTGAGGGCAAAGACATCGGCGCGAGTCATGTCGTCCTCCTTGCCATCACTGCACTGCATGAAGTTCCAGGTATCCCAGAGAACGGGGCGAACATCAGCGGCCGAGTAGCCCACAGGAATCTTTCGCTTCAAGTTGTTCTTGATGTAGTTCTTGAGGTCGCGCGTGACAGCACGAAGGTATTGAGGAACAAACTTGGCCGAGGGAATGTCATTGATGACTTCGTTACCGGAAAAGAAGAGCAAAGTATTGGGGTAGCTGCCGAAGGCTTCGACAACAGCAAAGGTGTGGTTGAGATACTTGGTGTAGTACGTCGTCCACGGCTCGGCAGAGGAGAGGGCCTCACCCACAAGGGGGGAGTTGACATCGAGAATCATGTACATGCCAGCCTAGGAAGAGAAAGGAAGACAGGACGTCAGCATGCGCGTCCTTGGGCAAGGGGAAACACGGGATGTGCTTCTACTCACGGCATTGAATATACTGGCACATTCGTCGTGGTTGAGATCTGGGTTCAAGTTGTAGACACGAATGGCGTTGACGCCCATGACCTGCATGAGGGCGGCATCTCGCTTGCATTGCTCGGGCTGGCTCAAAGGATCAGGTTGGGAGTTGGTGAAGGCAGCACTGCCTCCGGGCTGATAGGCGACGCCGACGACTTGAAATTTCTCGCCCGTCTTGGAGTTGTAGAAGTCCTTGCCCTTGATCTCCAAAGGCGGGACGGCAGCAACGAGCGACGCGGCGAGCGCGACAAGGGCGGATTGGATCTGCAATCAGGACCAGTCAGTATGTAAGCGCTGTAATAATAACAAATGTGGACAAGGACGTTGCGTATGGCTGCTAACTTGGACACTTGGCAACGTCGAGGGCAAAGCTGTGAGTGAATACATACACGCATGGTCCAACGCCACTAATACTGATGACGATGCAGGCTTCCGAAAGCTGATTACAATTGCACGTGGGGGGGGGTAAGAGAGCAAATGAAACTGAATAAATTATGACACACAAAGACAACGGGATAAGAGCAGAAGCAGGCTCTTGGACGAGAGAGTGACGAGAAGCGAAGCAAAGCCGTGGTGGGAAAACGCGCGACAGCAAAGGAATGGACGCCAGCGAAGGGGCAGGAGCAATGAAGCTTGCGAAGATGCCAAGTTCGTCGGGGTAAACAAAGGGAAGAGGTGAATCTCCAACGGGGCCTAGCGTCTTGGCGGTTGAAATGACATCGGGCTCGTCTCGTCTTCGTCCGTCCATCATCCACCCATCCATCCATTCATCAGACACAATGGCCAGACATGTACCAGACTGATGAATAAGGACCGGCCGGGGTCGGGGTGGACGTCAAAACTCGTGGTGGTGACGCTCGTTCCTGCATCTGGCGCAGCCTTGCATAGTTGCCAACGTTTGCTACGCGGGGCGCACGGTAATGTGTGTGTGTGCACGCATGTTGGACCGCGAAGCTAGGGTTTAATGTAACCACCTCTATTAAGTTATCCCACCCTATAAGAGGGTGCGGACTATAGTTTAAATACCTAAGTATCTTTACTATTAGTAAGGTACTAATATAGTGCTAAAATATACTATATAGTTATAAAGGTTATAGAAAATAACTAGCTAAGGGTAGACTCTTATCTTAGCTAGTTAAGTAGCTAGACTATTATATAGTAGGGATTAATTATGCCCTTATAAGTATAATATACCCCCCTAGGGGACCTTATTTAAGGTTCCCTATAATAAATCTAAATTAATAAAATTAGTTAAATTAGTTAAATTAATTCTATAATATTTAAATTAATTCTATAGTATAGAAATATAGTTAATTAGTTATAATTTTATCTAAATTAAGATTATTATATAATACTTACTCTTTAGGTTTTTTACTAAGTATACTAGAGAGTAGTCTTATAAGCCCTAGTGCCTTATAGAAGCTTATAAAAGTAGTCCTTATAAGAGGCTTTATAAGGCTATTAGTAATTATCTCTTTAGTAGTAATCTAGGTAATATTAAAGATTTCTTTTATAATCTCTTAATAAAGCTAGTAGTAATAAATATTAATATACTAAAGCTTTATAATAAGCTTAATAAACTCTTCCTTAAGAAAGTAAATTATCTATATATTATTATATTTAATTTTAAGTATATTATTACCTAAGTATAGTTTAATCTTTTAATATAATTATCTAAAGGTAATAAGCTCTTTACTATAATAAGAAAGTACTAGGAGCTTTACTTTTATTAATAATATAGTTATAGTAGCTTATTTACTTACCTTAAAGAGTATAAGTTCTCTAAAAAGCTTTATAATATAGCCTTATAAGCTTTTTTATATTATAGTATTATTAGTAAAGAAAGTATTACTATATACTTCTAATTTAGGGTTATTATTATTATATTTAATTACTAAGTTTACTTATAAATACCTATACTTAGGGCTTTTTTAGCTACTTTTATATACTATAGCCCTATGTTTTATAGGTATTATAAGAGCTATAAGGCTATAAAAGTAATATTAGGTCTTAAAACTATTATTAGATATAGTAAAGTTCTAATTAGAGATTAATATCTCTTTAGATCTTATATACTAACTTTTTCTTTAAAAGGTTTTAGTAATATAGTAGTTATTAAGGCTATAGGCCTTTATTATAAAATCTTTATATTAAATTTAGTAGTAGCTTTATTTTAATAAGACTTTTAATTAAGCTATGCCTTTTTATTAGTATAATCTCTAATAATTTTAATACCTAGGAACTATTATAGCTCTCTAAGGTCCTTTATATTATACTTTATAAAAAGTCTTACTTTAAATTTATTATATAAAGATAATTTTCCTTTAGTAAATAAGGCTATAAGGTTATCTATATAGAAGAAAATAATTAACCTATTCTTAATAAATATATAAGGGTTTTTAAATATTTATATAAAGCCTTTACTAATTAGCTAGCTAATTAGCTTTTTTATTTATAGAAGAGATACTCTCTATAGTTTATAAATAGCTCTAAGAAGCTTAAGATAGGCTTATTTATCTTTATAGCCTAGTAGTATCTTATAGTAAATCTCTTTATTAAGGTCTAAATTTAGGAATACTATAATAAAGTTATACTAGTATACTTCTAGGTTAAAGTAGTATATAATAGCTATAAGTATTCTAAAGGTATTAGTAGCTAGGGTTACTACTTAAGTTAATAAATAACTCTTTAGTTAATAATTTTCTAAAACATAGAGGTAAGCTTTATATTATTAAAGGTAGCCTTACTTATCTAATTTATAAGTAAATACCTAAGTAAGGCCTAGAGGCTTTATATATAAAGGGACTTCTAATCTAGATATCTTTATAGCTACTTTTTTATTAATAACCTTATTAAATTCTTTATCTTATACCTTATAGAATTCTTTCTTTTTTAGATAGCTAGCTAAATAATTATAATAAGCTAGAGAAGAAGGAAGCCTAGATATATAAGGCTTTTCTTTACTTTTAGATCCTAGCCTAAAGGTAGTAGTAAAAGCTTTAAGGTTATTATAGTCTTATAGATTTATTAATATTTTATAATTATTACTACTTTTAGGTAGGTTAAGTAAATTATTGTTGGATATAGCAGCCTCACATCTTAGGCATCACTCATGACACCTTCTGTATCCGAGGCTATGGATCACCATGGATCGAGGTACATGGGCACTTAGGGCAAATGCCCTTGTGGCCCACGTATCTCTAGCCTCGTTGTGCCACATGTGTGGATAGCCTAGATAGCTGAATACATCATCATCACTTTCCACACCGTCTCACAATTATTAATACTTAATAGTATATAATCTATAAAATCTAGGTATTACCTAGGTAAATTTAGAGAAATTAGGAGATTTAATTCTTAACTTTCTTTTTCCTTTTCTTTATAGTCTAATTAATTATAATTAGTAAGAGTTCTATCTTATTAAAGTTAATTAAGTAGTTATAATAGTAATAGAGAGTATATTATTTATAAAGTCTTTATATTAGAGCTTTTATCCTTATTATCCTTAACTAGCTCTTTAAGAAAGTGTTTTTTAACCTCTTTTACTATTAATAATAGACCTCTTTCTTAAGTATAGAAAATAGATTTATTAAAGGTAATATAGCTTAATAAGAACTAGTAGTTTCTCTTTATTATTAGTACCTAAATAAGGTATTATATAGAGGAGATATATTTAGTAAGGTATTTAATATAAGCTCTTTAAGTAAGCTTTAGACTTGCCTTATAAAGCTTACTTTATATTATTATAAATACTTTATAACTAAAGGCTTATAGGTAAGTTATAGAGGCTTCTAGATTCTCTAGTAAGTAACTCTATTAAAGCTTATTCTCTCTTAACTACTTATTTAACGCTTATTAAGGTAATTACTAGTTAAGAATCTTTTAAGGCATATAATTTAAGATATAAATAGCTACTTTAGTAGCTATAGGCTAGAGGTCTTCTAGGAAGCTTAATTATATTATAAGCGTTATTATAACCCTTATTATCACCCCCCTAGACTATTTAGCGTGCCTATTTTAATATAGGTAAGCTAGGCTAGATTTCCTAATAATAATACCCCTATTCTTAATATCTTCTTCTTGCTTTTTAGTCTAAAAGGCAGTCTCTCTATTAGTTATTATAACTATAATATAGATTTTGTATACTCTTACGTATATAGCTTCTAATTAATTAAAGTAAAGTATAATATTAGTCTTTAATAAAATTATAAAGATATAACATAGCTCTATAGCTCTATAGGTAAAAAGAGTAATATATTAGTCTTTATTATACCTTAATAATTAAGTAAAGAGATTAAATAAGACTACCTAGAGCAGTCCTAAAGGTAATAATCCTACTTAAGGGACTTATAATATCTACCTCTATACCTTAGCTATTTAGTAGACTTTATATTTACCTACACTTCTTTTCTTTAATAGAATTTAAAGCTTCTAAAGCACTTAATCTATTATATCCTTACCTAGATATACTAACCTAGTGTACTATAGGTCTATAGGTATTATTATAATAGTCTTTAGGTCTTATAAATCTCCCTTAATAATAAAAGCTTCTAATAGGCTTAAGCCCTTTATATATAGCTATATACTAATAATCTCAGTTTAAAATATCTTCTAATTACCTCTTACTAAGTCTATTACCTTTCTAGTAAGGTTATCCTACCTTATTTCTTTCTATATAAGTAGTTAAAGAGATATAAGGTTTATAAAGAATATTAGCTAGTACTAGGCCTTTAATAAGGTAAGGGTCTAACTATCTATTAAGATAATCTAAGCTATACTAATACTATAAGCCTTTATAACACTATAACTTACTTAAATTCTAGGCTACTTACTATAATTAAAGTCTATAAACTAGTGTTTATTATTAAAGATATAAATTAAGGTTTTACTATTAAGTATAACTTATAATTTACCTTAGGTAAGGAAAGTCTCTATAGACTCTCTTATAGTAGTAAATATAGTATTATTTTCTTTAGGTTCCTTTACGCTATTATCTTTTAACTATATATTATATACCTTTTTTATATTATTAGGTTAATAATTTATTACTTCTTTTACTTTCTTTAATAGCTTTTTATTAACTTTCTAGTTTTTTAGTAAGTAGAGTATTTTATAAGTATTTTATAAATCCTTTAACTTCTTTACTCTATATTTTTTATAGTAAATATAAAGGTCTTTCTTTAGTGCCTTCTTTTTTTTAGCTTTATTATTAGTTTTACTATAAAGAGTTAGTTTAGCTCTAAAGGTATTATTAGTCTTTCCTTAAGATCTCCCTTAGGCTTTAATTAAATACCTAATCCTACTTATAATATTATAGAAATCTAGGACCTTTCCCTTATTTTTTATTATATAAATTAATAAGTTAATTTAAGCTAAGATTATAGGAAATTAAGCTCTAATAGTATTATTAATTATTTCTATAGGTAAGTTACCCTTAGTAATAGGGTAGTTTACTTTGAAGTATCTCTTATAGCTAATTAAAGTATCTATAAGCTACTTATTAATATTTACCTTTATAAGGTTTTACTTAATAATTTTATTAAAATTAACTTTAGTATAATACTTAATAGTCTTACTTAAAGGTATTATATTCCTTATAAGCTCTCTAATCTTATTATAAAGAGATATATACCTTAAGGTTATTTACTTATATTTAGACCTAAGTATTATTGTTACGTGCTAGCTTTGCACGATAGAAGGTCGATTCCGTCAGAGGGGCTAACGGATTTAATAGGTTATAAGTCATACTAAGTTCACTTATAAAAGCTACTATTAGGGGTAATATAATATATATAAAGTAAGTTACATTCCTAAACTAAGATATTAAATCTAGCTTTTATATAGTAGCCCCTATAGACTATATATATTCTACTATATAATAAGTGCTAGGTATACTAAAAAGATAACTATTCTAGTTATATATAGTTAAACTATAACTAAATTTAGCTACTATCTAAAGCAAATAATATTAAAACATATAGGTATTAAAGTTATATAAAAGAAAAAACGCGTTTAGTATGCTAATTATTATATCTATAGTTATTATTTTATAATATTACTTAATATTATATAACTCTCCTTATAATATGTATTCCTTAATCCTATAATTAAATTTATTATATTAAATAATAAATTCTTCCTATTCTATTATTAGTACTTTATTTTTACTATATTTTATTATTTCCTCTTAGTAATTACTAAATTTCTCTATTCCCTTATTATTCTATATACCCCTAATTTATACCTTAATATTCTATATCTATTTATTTAATCTAGTAATCTAGTAAATTTATCCCCCTTAGCTTATAGCTTTATTACTATAGCGGTTATTGCCCTTATAGTTAGTAACACTATTTACCTAGAGATTACTACCTTTTTTATCTATTTTCCTAATAGTATTAGTAATATCTTATTTATTCCTTATAATATAGGCGTTCTTAGTAATATTTATTAGGTATTTAGCTAAACTACCTATATATTTAAACTAGGCTTCCCTAGTAGTTTAAGCCTTTTACTTAGTATTAGTAAAGGTCCTATTTTACCCTAAGGTTACTTATTACCTAATTTTAGTGTTCCCTAATATAATTTACCTTATTACCTACTAGTTTTACCTAAGGCTAGTGTTACTAGAGCTAATATTACTAAAACTAGTGTTAGCTATATTAATATCTCTAAAGCTAGTAATATCTAAATCTATTTTCCTAGGGTTTCTATTACTAGAATTAGCCTTACTAGAGCTAATCTTATTTTCTTTATATTCTCCTTAAATATTTTTTACTTATTTATAAGATTCTTAATTTTTACCTCTTATTCCTATATCTCTTTTAATATTTTTAACACTATAAATAATAATTCTATAATTTTTTTCTTATCTTTAGTTTTCTTAGCTATATCCCTTTTTAAAGTATTAAGTTATTTATTAATATTAACTAAAATTTTACTTAAGTTATACTAGAAGATCTTTTTTTTATAGCTTTTTAATATTTCTAATACTTATTTAAACTTACTCTTAAAGCTTTTTAAATTCTCTTTTATTAAAACTATTAGTTTATAAACCTCCTTTACTAACTTTTTAATAGCTTTAAATACTATATTTACTTACTCTTTAGTAAGGGTAAACTTCTTTTTTATTTTATTAATATACTTACTAATAGTATTAACTTTATTAACTAAGTTATTAATTTTACTTTATTTATATTACCTATTTATCTCCTTAGTTTACTAAGATTTAGATAATTTTAGCACTAGCTTATTTTCTATACTAATATAAAGTAAATCTATATACCTAATACTAGCTAGCGCTCCTATAATTATACTATTTACTATGCTATATTTATCTATAAAATAAAAAGCTAATATATTAGCTTATAGTAGTAAAGATAATATACTATTATATATAGCTATTTATTATCTATATTTAACTATTATACTATTATAGAAAGCTACTACTACTATTTTTACCTAGTTCTTTACTTTTCTTATTACTTTATACTTTATTAGATTAATAGTAACCTAATATATAAGCTTTCCTACTTATCTTACTACTACTTACTTTATTATTAAAGTAACCTTTTATTCTTTAAAAATAGTAAAAATTTAAATAACTATATTTTACTATAATATAAAGTATATATTCTTTAAATCTACTTCTAAACTATTAAACACTATCTTAGCGCCCTTAAGGGCAAATTTATATATATAAGTCTATATTATATCCCTAATATCCTATATTTTTTTCTAGTAACTTACTATTATATATTTAAATTTATTAAAATTAACTCCTTTTATACTTCTTTCTTTATATACTATATTAAATTCTTCTATTACTCTCTTACACACTACTACGCTAATATTAGGCATTAGTATTTAAGTGTTTACTCTTAATCTAGGCTTTCTAAATCTAGTAAATAGTAGCTTAAAATTAAGTTTTACTATTTATTTATAAACTTATAATAGTCTAATAAGGTACTCTATAAGTATCTCTTTAACTTCCTTATTAAATTTACTTTTTACTACACTATTATTAACCTTTATTTCCTTAAACTTAGTATCTCTATTACTTTTAAGTTCTAATTCTAGCTTAAAAAATCCTACTTCTAATTAAGTTAAATTAAATCTTACTACTCTCTTACCTTCTTTAGTTAGTAAGTTTCTAGATTTATTTTCTTTTTATACTAATTCTTTTCTTTCCTTTCTTATATAATTCTCTCTAATTAAATTCTATATAGCTTAATCCCTTATTTGCCTTTCCGCGGATAAATCTAATGTAATATCTACTGTATTATTATTATCCTCTATTTGCTCCTCTCTATTAACTATTATATTTACTACATTATTATTATCCTCTATCTACTTCTCTCTATTAACTATTACCTATATAACTTTAGCTACTTTATTAGTGCTTTTACTACCTTTCTTCACTAATAGTTATAGTCTATCTAACTTATTTTATTATATACTAGATTTATCTTAATACTATTATAGCTATAATTATGTAACTTATTATATTAGAAGTAAGAATTAGTATAATTAGCTATTATAGTTTACTTAATCTAGAAGGCGGTTTTAGAACTTTGCCCTCTTATAGTAAGTTATAGTTCCTAGCTACACTAAAATCTTATTAATTTACTACTTATATTTAGCTCTTTTACTATAAGTAGTAAATTACTATTATACTAAATTAGTAACTATAAGCTATCCTAATAACTAGTTTTATTATTCTAATACTAGTACTTAAATATATAAATAAGCTACTTATATTTACTTATAGAGTGTCTAGTCCTATATATTAACCTTATTATTAAATAGAATAAAGTCTAGTATAGCTAAAGGGTTATTATATAGGTTTATATATTACTTATAAGACTTATATTTAACTTCTAGTATAATATTATAGGGTCTTACTTAGTACTTTTAGTAATTATTATACTCCTATATTTCCTATAGCTAATTTAGCTCTAGTTCTAATAGTTTTTAGACTTTTATATTATATATAATATTATTCTTAGAAATAAATGCTATAAAGGAAAATAAGACTAAAATAAAAATAACTACACTAGTGTTAAATTTAACTATATAAAGCTAGTGGGGTATTAGGGAATAATATAAAGTAAGAGTATAGTAAGCTTCCCCTAGTTAGCGTAATAAAATATATATATAAGAAAAGGCCTTATAGCTTTGCCCTAACTAGTTAAATCTAATTTCTTATAAAATACCTCTCTTCCTTTACTATTATTATTCTATAGGTAAATTTATACCTTTCTTTATATACTCCCTTTGCTAATTAATTAGGTTCTTTTTAAGGTATTCTTCTACTATCTTAGCCACGTTAATTTATATCTTACTTTTAGCTATCTATTAGTTATCTTTAGTAGTAAATCCCTTCTATTAGATAAGGGATTTTACTTTTATAGTCTTATTTCTTTTAGAGATTTTAACCTAATAACTATAGATTTATTTAATCTCCTAATAGTCTACTTCCTCTAGATTATTAAATATAATTAGTAGTAAAGCTAGTTTTTCTTTATTAAATAGGTCCTTTCCTTACGCTAGCTTCTATATCTACACTATAGAAACCACTAGATAAACTTATAAATCTAGGGGGAAATCTAATTAATATACTAATAGGTTTACCTTTTCTAGTACCTTATATAGTCCTACCTTTTATAGTAACTATTTTTTCTTAGGTTTCCTAGGTAATTTATATCCCTTATATAATTATAGATAAACTATATCTCCTATATTAATATTAAATAGTTTATAATAGTTATTATACTAAATCTTAGTAAGGGTAGCTACTATTATAATTACTAGTTAGGCCTTATGCTAGTATAACTTTTATAGCACTACTATATTATTTACACTAGTTTCTATATTAATTATATTACTTAGGAAAAGAAGATTAATAATACTTAGAGAATAAAACCTATATAGTAGCTTATTAGGAGCTTACCCTATACTTATAGCTATAGTATTATTTAATTAATACTATAGTGCTAGGAGTATTATAGTCTATATTATATCTAGATTTATTACTATATAGTAATATATTATAATTATTACTATCTAGTTCTTCCTTTTAGCTATTCTATTTATTTATAGGTAATACGCTATACCTATAAGAAGTTTAACTCCTATATACCTAAATATCTCTTTTTATATATTAGATATAAACTTTAAGTCCTTATTACTAATAATTTATCTTAGTAATCCCTAGTTTATAATATATAAGGCATAAAGGAGTAATTCTACCTAAATCTCTACTAAATATATTATATATCCTAGTATTAGAAAGGTTCTTTTACTAAATAGGCAGTTTACTAGATATAATAAATTATATATAGCATATCCTTCTATTTACTATATTATATTAGTAGCTAATACTTCTAGTATATCTATAATAAAATTAAGTAAGATTATATAAAATAGCATTAGCTTTAACTATAATAGCTATAACTCCTTAGGTAGCTTTAAATAATTAATTATATTTTTCTAATACACTATATAATAAGCTATATAATTATAAATCTACTAACTTATATATAGGAAATAGACTAATTAAAGCTTTATTACTATTTATTATAGACTAGTTATAAAATAGATTTAACCTCTATAGTTAGAATATAAAGATAGAAAAATCTATCTTTACTATAGTAATATAATAAACTATTCTTATGTAAGTCCTATTTATATAGAGAAATCTTTAGTCTAACTCTAGTATTCTTTACTACTTACCTTTCTTAGTAGGCTTATATTACTATAATAATTTAGCTAAATTTTTAATTATACTAATATCCTATAATAATTCTAGCTTTAAGACTATTATTTATAATTATAGTTATAATATACTCCTTACTTATAAAATAAGCGCTTATATCTAATTTATTATATTAGCTTTTTTATACTATCTCCTAGTAGGTTACTTTTACTAGTAGTCTTAAAAGCATATCTAGTACTATATTTAATATCCCTAGTATATAAGTTACCTTAAGGTTAAATTATAATAAATAATTTATAACTTTTACTAGTTTTAGATTAGCCTTATCTAAATCTATTATTAATAATAAGGTATACTTAATAATTCCTTTTACTAGGGAATAGTTAGTTAATATATTAACTATTATATTATTAGATTAGACTATTTTCTAAAGTTTTCTAATACTTTACGTAATTATAGCTACTTCTACCTTAGTTAAACTATACTACTTCTTAATACTTAATATTACCCTAGAAAGAAATAAAATTAACTATATTTAGTTATTTTTAATGTCCTTTCTAGGAATACTTTAACTATCCTATTCTTCTTATAATTAGAAAGTATATAACCTAAATCCTTCCTTATAGGTATTAATTTTAAGGAAAAGTAGCTTTTATAAATTATAATACTATAGGGTTTATTTCTTGCTTAGAAATGCTTTAATATCTTTAAAAGCCTTTTTCTCCTACTTAGTAAAAATATCTTTTACTATATCTTTCTTTTTTACACTAGTTTTAAGATACTAGTAATTTTCTTATTCTTTTTATAGAATTCCCTTAATAGCGCTATTTTCCACGTTTATAATAGTTAGATTTATATATTAAACTATAGAATTCTATTATAGAGGAATCTAGCTATCCTAATAAAGGTTTTAAGACTTAATAGATTACTTAGGAAAATTATCTTCTAAAAAGCTTTAAGCCTATTATTAGTGTTAATAATCCTATTACTATTAATAATAAAACCTAGTAGTTAAATAGTAGGATAACTAATAAATAACTTCTTTGTAATAATTATTATTCTATTTTCTTTAAGAATCCTAAGTATAATATTAAGATAGCTTAAATGCTCTTTAAGACTATTTAAAAATATAATATTATTATTAATATAGACTTATATAAAATACTTATACTTTTAGAAAAGTCTATTATAAACCTTTAGGTAAATATAAGGGAGTTCTTAAATCCTATTAATACTATATTTAATGCTTTAAGACCTTAATTTAATATAACTACTATATAGGCTTAATAGTTACTTCTAACTAGTAGTTAGTAAAAAAAACCTTCTTACTATATATATTATCTATAATATTACTTTAGTCTAGTAGAGAGTATATATCTAGCACTACTATATTATTAAGTAGCCTTATATTAATTATAACTCTCCCTTTCCTTTCCTAACTAGTTTCTTACTAAACTATAAACACTAGGTATACTATAGCTACTAGCTTATCTAAATATAATATTTTCCCTTTTAGGTAAAGTTTATTATATACTTTATTAAGTTTAGTTATATTCTATTCTCCTAGTTTATAAGGCCTAATTAGCCTTATTTAATACTACTATTTATCTATAAGATTAATTCTTATCTTCTAGTCTTCTAGTATAGGGATAATACTTTTATTATAATAAATATTATATTTATTAGTTAGTTAAACTAGTTTACTTACTACTTCCTAGTTAATATTAGTAATTTATATACTAAATTTATTAGTTATATATAGGATTTCCTCTAGGTATAAAATCCTATATAATAGCACTCTAGTATTAACTTTCTTTAGATTAAGATTATCTTTCTCTTTATTAGATTTATTACTATCCTTATCTTTATCTTCCTTTTTCTTTATAATATCCTTACTAAAATAAGTATAGTATATAAAAGGATTATTAACTAGGTAATTAGCGTTAACCTTACTAGCTATAGTTAGGCATATAACCTTCTAGTATTTTCTAATAGTAATAATTTTATTAGTTAGATTATAGGTAATTATCTATCCTTTACTAGATTTATTAAATAGTATATTAGGGAAATACTCTAAATATAATTACATATAGTATATACTTATTTCCTAATTTTTCTATATATTCTTTTAACTAATAGGTATATATATATAAGTCTTTAGTAAAATTAATACTATATAGGTAGTAACTACCTTTTAGTAAGGGACCTTATTTAATAGTTAGAAGATTTTTACTAGTATTATTATACTATAAACTAACCTAAAAACTACCTTTAGTTAAATAAAATTAATTTTAGCCCTATATTTATAAGTAAAATTTATTTTAAGTAATAATTTTAGTCCTAAATTTAGTATTATATTTACTATAACTATAAAATAGCTAGCGATTTCTATTCTATATACTATCCCTAGAATATAAAAGTTAAATATAGCTATTTTAGTAATAAAAAAGAAAGATTAAACCCTAAATACTAGCTTTAGTTCTTATATTACTTACTTTATATTTAATCTATACTATTATAGCTATGCCTTATCTACTAAAATTAATAATATTCCTAAGTTAAAATAGACTTAGTAACTTTTACCCTTATTATTAAATTTAATAGGAATCTTTAGATATATATTAGCCCTTTTTCTATTATATTTAACTTCTTATAGTCTTACTATAGCTTTAATTACTTATCCTAGGGCAAGTTATCTAGTCCTATTTAAGGTTATTCTAGTAATAGCCTTATTTGCCTCTTTTAGGATGTTTTCTATAAAATAAGTTTTAATAAAATTTAAGTCTTATCCTTAATTATCCTTACTATTATCCTTTAGGACCTCCCTTTCTTTAGCTATATAATAACTATATTCCTAGAGATAAGTTTTATATTATTATATATTAGAATTATTATTATATACTATAATATTAGTATATTTCTAGTCCCTTATAGAGCTCTTTTCCTATTACTAAAATTATCTAGGCTACTATACTTAGCCTCCTTTCCTTATAAAACTATAGTCTTAGGGTTACTTATTTTATTAGTTTAGTGCTTTAGTTTATTAAGTCTACCTAATTTCTACACGCTCTCCCTTTTTATTCTCTTAAGACTTATTTTACTATAGTCTTTAGTTTTATTCTTTAGGAGGTTAATTATACCTATATAGCTATAGTTAGAAATATCCTAGAAATCTTTAGGTATTTCGCTTATTTTACTTATAATACTAGTTTCCTTAAGAGAATTATCTATTAAATAGCTAGTTTTAGTTTACTTATGCTTTATTCTTATTTTCTTCTAAATTACTACTAGATATCTTAGTATTAAAATAGACCTTAAGCTTCCCTTTACCTTTTTTACTTATAGACTAATCTTTACTATATAAGTACTTATATAGATTATATCTCTTATTATTTACTATAGTAATATACACTAATCTTATATTTATTTAAGTTAGAACTAGGTATATCTATTATAATCCTAGATATAGCTTAAGATATAAATATACTAAAAGCTAATAGTTAGTTAACTTACTATTTACCCTTATATACTAGAAGATCTTTAATATAAATTTATAAAAAAATACCTCTTTTATAATATTCTCTTTAGTATATTCTACCTTATTAAGCTACACTATTATATTCTAAACCTATTATGACTTAAGGGTCAAAAGATAATAGAACAGAGTGATGGCTTAGATTCACAGTCGTAGCTAGAAAGGTACTACCTAGGGGCGGGTATATAAAGGTTTTAAGCTCTAACCTTCTATAAGAATATAGGCAGTCCTTACTAAATACCTTGCCCTACGCTCACGTAACTATCTAGCTACTAGCTAGCCCCTCCCTAACCTTATAGGTCTAAGGTCCTACTAGTGCTTTATTATATAATAATCCTATCTCTATCCCTTACGCTCTTAATATAATACCCCCTCTTTATATAATTATCCTTAATTATATAATAAGCTACTTACTTAGGGCGTTTACGCTACGTAGTCCTAGAGGCTATAGTTAATAGGGGGTTTAGGTTAGGTATAATATACTATAGCGTAATATATTATTAAAAATAACAATACTAATAATACTAGGGTATAAATATTATTATCTCCCTATCTATTAATCCTAAATAGTAACCTATTTACTACTCTAATATAGTAAAGTAGATACTCTTTGCCTTATACTAATAGTTCTAAGAGAGTAGATACCCTATATTAAATTTTATAATTAGGTTAAATAGATAGGGTATTAGACACTATATATATAAATAAACTTATTTATAGGTCTTAGTAATATAGTAGTGTGGTTACTATATATTTATAGCTACTAGTATATTTGCGAATAGTAATAATAATAGTAAATATTATAATCCCTGCGTTAGCTATACGTAGTGTGTAGATTACTTAGGGGGTCTATAGTTAATATAAAAAGGACTAGATCTTCCCCCCCTTATATATACACTTCCTTTTCCTTATATACTATCTAACTATTATAAGTTTCTTTATCTTTACTTATCTTCCCTTTACTACTTCCTTACTACTAACCTATAGCTAGCTTATAATATCTAAAATCTATCTATTAACTCCTACTCTACTACTAGGTTTACCTTTATAGAATAAACCCTTAGAGAAGTTACTAGAGAAGTTATCTTAAAAGAGAATAATATCTAAAATTTCTATATAAGTTTACTACTTCCTTACTAGGTTATTACTACTAACTTATAGCTAGTAATACTAAAATTCTATATATATAGTATAGTTAGTAAGTTACTATATAAAATATATAGCCTAAGAATAGCACCTACACTATTCCTTAGTATCTTAAGGAGAATAAACCTTTTCCTATAAAGTATAATAACTCTTATAGTATAATCTTACTACTTCTTTACTTCTTATAGTTACTAACCTATAGTAGTAAACTTAGCTAAATATACCTATTATACCTAAAATAATAAGATATATATTAGAGTATAACTACCTATTCTAAATCTCTAGTTTTAAGATACTAACCTACTACTAGTACCTTACTTAAATTATATAGCTTTATAAAAAGCTATTTAATATTATTAAAGCTATGCCTAAGGGAGATTACTACTACCTTAATAAAGTAAGTATATCCCTAGTTCTCTTAACTTAATTACTACTAATATACTAATAGTCTCTTATTTACACTAAGTAGAAACTATATAATACCCTCCTAAAAACTAAAAATACTAATAAGTATAGGTATATTTATTATACTTAGGTAGCTACTAAAGTAGCCTAGGAAGCTAAGTATAATAAGTATATTACTATAGTATAGCTAGCTAATACTACTAACCTTAAGGTCTAAATTAATATTATAAACTATCTTTACTATATATATAAGAATATCCTAATAGTAAGTCTCTTAAATATCTATAGGCACTTCTTTACTAACTTACTAGTAATTTACTCCTTATACCTCTAGGCTTCTTACTTATATTAGTCCTTCTAAGTTACCTAGAGAGCTCTATATCTTTATATATAGGGAAGGTAACTCTTCTAATAATAAGGCCCCTATACCTCTAAAGGCTCCTATACTTATTATTATTATAGTCTCTAAGGAAAATAGAGGTAAGGGTAAGGATAAAGAAATACTTTTTAAGTAATTATTACTAGGTAATTATATTATAATTATAAGAGTAATATAATTATATCTTTTTAGAATATTACCCTATATTATTTACTATATTTATAGGGTGTTGCCTTGCGTTATTTACTAAGGGTAGTTTTACTACTATAACCTAGCTACCTAGTTACCGCTTATAGTTATAGATAATATCCCTTATAATAAAATCCCTCTTTAATACCTATAAATTCTCTAAGCTATTATAGCCCTTCTATTTAACTAGGTACTTATAATGCCTACTATTATAATAATATAAGATAATTCTTTCTACCTTAAACTCTTACTTATTATCCTTAATATTATCTTATAGTAAAGAAGTATTTACTATATTACTTAGGTCCCCTTTAAAGGGTTTAAGGCTTATAATATTAAATATATTATATAACCATATTCTAGTAGGTAATTCTAGCTAGTAAGCTAGTCTATAACTCCTAACTACCCTTATAATCTTATAAGGGCCTAGGTACTTTATAGTTAACTTCCTACTTAGCTATCTTAGGTTAATATTCTTTATATATAGTAGAATATAATTACTAACTTTAAACCTCTTTAGGGTCCTTTTTTAGTTATAGTATTTCTTATACTAAGCTTATAAGTTAATTAGAAGCTATTTAATTACTATATATTTCTCTCTTAGTAATAATACTCTACTCTTAGCCTAATTATTTATAAGTAGAATATTAGGTACTACTTACTATAAGCCCCTAGGGTTATACCCTTATAATACCTCTACTAGTATATAGCTATAAGTTATGTGGTTACTAGTGTTATATATAAATTATACTATTAATAGGTTATTAGCCTAGTTAGTTTATTTAGTATAGGAGAAAGCCCTTAAATAATATTCTAGGACTTAGTTTAATTATTTTATCTACCTATTTATCTATAGGTAAAAAGCAGTGCTTAGTAGCCGCTTAGTTATAATAAGATAGTAAAAGGTTATCTAGAATCCACTTATAAATATAGAACCTTAGTCTATTATAATACCTTCTAAGGCTCTATAATCTCTAAAGATATATTCTAGGAATATAGTAGCTAACCTATTGCTTATTAGTTATATTAAAATAGGGATATAGATACTATACTTTATAAAATAGTCTATAATTACTAAGATTATATTATAGGTCTAGTTAGTGTCTTTAACTAGTAGTAATCTAGTAATAAAATCTATTAATAGTTCTTAAAAAAGGTAATCTAGCTTTAGTAAAGTAGCTAACTTACTATATAGCTTATAGTGCCTTAGCTTTAAAACTTAATAGTTTATATAGGTACTAATATATACCTTTATATCTTTCTTTATTAATAGCTAGTAGTACTAACTTATAATAAAGTATCCTACTAACTCCCTAATACCTAGTAGTAAGGTTATTATATATTAGTAGTAAAATCTCTTTTCTTATTCCCTAGGGAATATAAACTTAACTCTTAAATATTAATAGCTTAGAGGGTCTAATTAACTATATTTATAATACTTCTAAGTTACTACTCTTAAGTAGCTTTCTCTAATATATAGCAAACTTATTATTTTACTATGTACCTAATAATAATACTTAAATTAGAATATCTAATTCTAAGCTATTATCCTAAGTATTAGAGTTAAACTTAGAAGAGGTTCTCTATATAGCTTAGATCCTTACTATAATATCTCTATAAGTAGCTAGCTTATAAGTTACTTCTAGTTTTATAGGTATACTATAGTTAAGCAGCGTTTCTAAGGGGTACCCTTACTGCTTACTAGTAACTATACTAGCTAGAATACCCCTTTTAATAATATCTAGTCTTATAGCTTCCTTAAAAATATAGCTAAGTTATATTTTCTTAAAACCCTAGATATTCCTATTACTATTATAGGGTCTTTATAACTAACTATCTACTATATTAAATAATAATATAATAGAACTTATAGTATTCCTATTACTACTATAGAGTTCCTATTAATTAGTATCTATAAACTTAGATAAGAAGTTTAGTAGCTATAAGGTTACTACCTTTGCTTTCCTATCCTTACTTATATAATCTGCCCTTCTTAATAATATATTAGTAGGGTTTAACTTACTAGCCCTATATTTAATCCTAAAGTTAAATAGGCATAGCTTATTAAGCACTATTACCTACTTACTAGTTAGCTATAGCTTTATAGCTAAATACTTATAGTTTAAGTAATCTATTACTACTATAATTAGATAAGTTAAGTATACTAGGTAATACCTCTATACCCTAAAAGCCTCTTAGATTACTAATAATTTAGTATCTAGCGTAGGGTAGCGTAACTTAGTATTAGTTAACTTTCTTAATATATATGTAACTAGGTGCTAGTAACCTAGTACTAATATTATAAGTATTACTCTAATAGTAAAACCTAATATATCTATCTCTACTCTTAATAGAGTAAGTAGGTTAAAGTGCACTAAAATTAGTACTTCCTAGAATAACCTCTAGAGTTCTCTAAATATAGCTAGCTTATAGGGTTCTAGCTTAAAGGTCACTAGTTATCCCCCCTTAAGTTAGTTTATTAATAGAATAACTACTTTACTATACCACTTAATAAAACATTAATAAAATCTAGTAAACCTAAGGAATAATTAGATATCTAGGACGCTACAAGGTATTAGCTATATCGCAATTGCTTCTACCCTTAACAGTTCTATTGCAATACCTTTCTCGGATATAAATCCTAAGAATTCAACCTCTATAACCAAAAATTAACACTTCTTCAGGTTAATAAAAAGCTTTATATCACAGAGTCTGCTTAGGACTTATTTAATATAGCCTATGTAAGTAGCTACGTCGCTGCTATAGATTAGGATATTATCTAGGTAGACAATGTAGATATTATCTATAATATCCTTAAGGACCTTATTAATATACTCCTAGAAAGTCACTAGCGCGTTAACTAATCTAAATAGTATTATAAGATACTTAAAGTGCCTATATCTATAATAGAACGCTATCTTCCACTTATTACCTAAGCGAATACATAGCTAGTAGTATATATCTATTAAGTTAAGTTTTATCTAAATAACCATGCCCTTTAAGTAATTAAGGATTTTAGTAATTAGTAATAAGGGGGACTTATTCTTAATAGTAATCTTATTTAGGCCTCTATAATCTATA
Source organism: Epichloe bromicola (assembly GCA_023658445.1). Classification (NCBI taxonomy): domain Eukaryota; kingdom Fungi; phylum Ascomycota; class Sordariomycetes; order Hypocreales; family Clavicipitaceae; genus Epichloe; species Epichloe bromicola. The sequence goes on from CP098268.1 coordinate 5,633,922, forward strand.
TAAAGCCTTAATTTCCCTCCTTTCTTTAGAATAAATAAAATTAGGGCCCTAGCTAGGCTAACTAATCTTTTAATCTATTCCTTTTACTATATATCTATAAGATACTCCTTAAGTACCTCTAGCTCTTTCTTAGCTAAGTTATATATTAGTCCCTAAGGTAGTGTTTTCCCTTCTTCTAATTTAATTATATAAGTATAGCCCCCTAGTTTAGGAAGTATTCCTACTAAATCCTTATTAAATATATCTTTAAATTCTAAGTATTTCTCTAGGAGCTTTAGTTTATCTATATTATTACTTAGCCCTTACTTAGTTATAGGTTACTTATTACTTAGACTATCTAAGGATCTTAGGTTAGCTATAATATATTACTTATATAACTTATAAGTATACTCTAAGACTATTATTACTTTCTTATTACTTATTTCCTAAATTAGCTTTAGTAAGTCTACTAGTAGGTTCTTTTCTAGTTCTTTTCTCTTCCTATTCTTTAGGCTATTTAAGATAACTTTTACTAAACCTAGTACTAGAGTAATTACTAACTATTTTAATACTTTACACACTCTTTACTTACCCTAAGTATATAAAAGGCACTCCTTTATTACTAGGTATCTCTAAAACTTCTCTTTTTAATATATTACTATAGGTTTATATTCTCTAATTTAGTCTATACCTAGTAGTAGCCTTTCTTTAGTATTAGTAATAAAGTAGCTAACTTAGTAAACCTTTATAAACCCTATACTATTCTTTATTAATACTAATCTCCTTAGAATTCCTTAATATAAAACTATATCCTTACTTATACTTTTAAGGTTTTAATCTATTTTTTTAACTCTTTTCTAATTCTCCTTAGATAATAACTTTAGGTATATAGTTAAGGATTATATACCTAAATCTATTAGCGCCTTTACTACTACCTACTAGTAATCTTATTATAGAGATATATAGACTCTAACTCTTAGGTTTACTAATTTATCTATAATAAGCCCCCTATTCTAGGTTTATATAGATAAAAGCGGTATCTTATTAGGATTAGATACTTTATTACTACTATTATTATACTTCTCTATAGTGTGTTTATTACTCTTATAAATAAAGTAGTCTAATAAATAGTAAGCTATTAAGATATATCTAGGCTTCCTATATTTATAATATATAATAGGTAATCTTCCTACTTACCCTTTATTCTATTACTATAAGTTATCTATAGGTAAAGTTAATTACTATTACTTCTTCTTATTATCTTAACTCTTCTTATAACTTTATATTAGTTTTATTACTACCTTTACTTTCTTACCTTAGCCTTATAACTAGCTTTAAGTAGTTAGAAACTCCTAGCTAAGTATTTACTTTCTTATAGTATTATTAAGGCTATTAATAAATATATAGATTTTTAGTTATATTAGAATTAGTTTAGGTAGGTTAGATTTAACCTTAGTCTAATTCCTAATAAAGGCTTAAAATAATTAGCTATTACCTTACTAAAGATTTAGTAATAACCTAGTTATTTCTAAGTATCTAGTGTCCTTATTTATTATTCTAGTCTTTAGCTATATAATAAAGCTTACCTAATTATAGTCTTTATATTCTATATAACTATCTATAGCTATATAGTATATCTATTATTACTTTATATTATTAGTAAGGTATTTACTAGTATAGGCTACCTTTATTATATTATTATAAAAGGTATATTAGTCTAATTTAAATAATATATTTAAGTCTACTAGGAAATTCTAGAGGTTTTTATAAGTATCCCCTTATATAATAATATCTATAGCTATATCTTAATAATACTATATTAGTATATATTTACTACTTACTTAGCACTTATTAGCAAAGTAAGTATAGAAGTAGCTAGTCTAACCTAAGGAGGTAGATTTATAGGTCCTTACTAGGTTCTAACTAATAGTAGGTTTACCTAAAGCTTCCTAATTTTTACTTCTATTTATAGAATTTCCTATATTTTCTATATATATTATAGCTTAGCTTATATAATATTATAATACTATTATACTACCTTCTTAATACTATTATTCTTAATTCTAGTATTATTATCTAGATTAGTCTTAGGTAATATCTAATATACTTAATTATTAGTATTTATTATTTAAGTATTTACTATACTACTACTACCTTACTTATCTATAGTATTACTACTAGGGGGTATAGGTATATTTTATATAGATATTCTCTAGTATCCTAATATTATAATCTAGCTAATAGTCTATTGCCCTAAAGGGATTAAGAGCTTAATTTATTATAACTTAAGGGTTAAAAGATAATAGAATAGAGTAATAGCTTAGATTTATAGTTATAGCTAGAAAGGTACTACCTAGGGGTAGGTATATAAAGGTTTTAAGCTCTAACCTTCTATAAGAATATAGGTAGTCCTTACTAAATACCTTGCCCTACGCTTACGTAACTATCTAGCTACTAGCTAGCCCCTCCCTAACCTTATAGGTCCGAGGTCCTGCTAGTGCTCCATTATATGATAATCCTGTCTCTATCCCTTACGCTCCTAACAAAACCTAAATACTAAATTCCTTTTATATAGCTATAAATATAGTTAGTATTCTACTAAATATAGTATTCTATTCTACTAAGTTAAGATATTATCTATACTATACTATACTATTACGTCCCCTTAGAATAATATCTAGATTTTCTTCTAAACAATATCCTAATAGCTAGGATTAGCATAATATAAGTAATCTTTAACTACCTAAATCTATAATTTAATATTATAGAAAATAGTCTACTTTCTATTATATATAATAAGGTTATTACTAGCCTCTTCTAGTTTATTATAAGGCTTAAAATACCTAATATCTATAATCTTCTATATTAAATTTATATTTTATTCCGCTATTTCTATTTACTAGTTATACTAATTTTAGTGTAATACTAGGTTTACCTTTCTTTAATTTCTAGAATTAGTATACTAACCTTAATCTAGAGGGTATAGTTCTTACTACTAAGTCTAGTAAGGACTTAGCTAAGGTTATAAGTATCCTTACTAATATTCTAGCTATATTAGTTACGCTAGTAGTTTTAGCTATACTAATAGTCCTAGCTATAGTTATAGTAGTCCTTATTAGTATTAGGGTAGGATTAATTACACTAATAGTCTAGTTATTTCTCTATTAGTATATAGATACCTATTATACTAACCCTATTTATTAGCTAGATATAGTAATTCTTAGTTAGTATTCTATACTAATAGTATTAAACCTACTAAGGCACTTACACTTTATAAGCTTCTAATTTTAGTTATTAATTTTATTACTAGCTAGTCTATTCCTAATACTATTTTCTCTATAGCTTACTATAATACCTATTACTATTCCTAAATCCCCTATATTATTCTTACTATATTATATTTACTAGTCTTAGTATAAGAATCCTTAGGATTTTTTAGGTATTCTAAGGATCCTAGTAGTAAGTCTTCTAGATTTAACTTTATTAACTAATTAGAGGGTTTAATATCCTAAGTAATAGTATTAGTTTTAGAATAGTTTTTAATTCCCTTTTCTTTATTATTTTAATCTTTCCTTATACTTCTTCTAGTTCCTATAGTAGTAATACTAGGAGCTAGACTAAGAGTATCTTAAAATAGCCTTTTTAATACCTTACTACTTATTAATCTATTAGGTTTATTAAGTAAACCTCTAGTTTTAGCTTTTTAGATATAGGATTTAACTTAATTCTAGGTATAATATATAGCTTATAAATCTACTAAATTCTAATAAATAAGGGGGTCTTAATATATTAGCTATTCCTATTTTTCTACTACTTTATTATTAAATTTATATCTTATAAGTTAGTTTAGATTCTCTTAATTATTAATTCTAATAAGTTTCTATTTTTAATAATTAAACTCTTGATTTATGCTATTAAAAGCATAAAACTAGTAAATAATATATAGTTTATTTTTAGAGAGTAAGAAAATACTCTAAGAATTAGTATATTACTATTATAAATAGTTAGTTTTAGATATATAGGTTATTTCTAGGCTTCTAGAAGGGCATAATAAAAGAATCTCTAATTACTACTACTTATTATATACTAGCTTTATATAATAGAAGGTTAATTCTATTAGAGAGGCTAATAGATTTAATAGGTTATAAGTTATACTAAGTTTACTTATAAAAGCTACTATTAGGGGTAATATAATATATATAAAGTAAGTTGCATTCCTAAACTAAGATGTTGAATCTAGCTTTTATATGGCAGCCCCTATAGACTGCACGTGTTCTGCCACGTAACAATTATTATAAACTAAGTATAATACTTTTATAAAGCCTTTATAAGGCTTTAAAATTAGCTATTAAATACCTAATACTAACTACTAAGAACTATAAACTAGGCGCTATCTTTAGTATTATTAGGTTATTAAGGGTACTAAAAATAACTCTTTATAGGTATATTATAACCTTAAGGAGATTTTCCTTTCTAATCTTATTATTATATACTTTAGTTTATAGCTTTAGAGCTATAAGACTATATTTAAGGTCTAGGTATATTTACTATAGATAATTAACCTTATATAGCTTCTACTACCTTTCTCTTTACTAGAGTCCTATTTCCTATAAGAATTAGAGGCTTAGAAGGGTAATCTAGCTATATATTTAAATTAGGATTAATAAAGACCTAAATTCTATTTTTAATAGCTCTTACCTTAACTATCTTATACTATAGGTCCTAGTAATAGGGTTTTTATAGCTTAATAGCTAGCTTATTACTTTTTAAAGATTTCTTAGATATTATAAGGATATCTTATAGTATTATTATTAAATAAATAAAAAGTAGTATTCTTTAATCCTAGTATACTAGGGTTACCTAATTATAATATTAATAAATTAGGCCTCTCTTTTATTATATTTATACTAATTATTTAAAGATTAAATAATTAGTTAATTTAAAGAGAAAAGTACTAATTTAGAAAAAAGGTATAATTATTATAAACACTATATAATTACTACTATATTAGACTATAAAGCTAGGGTTTAATATAACTACTTCTATTAAGTTATCCTACCCTATAAGAGGGTGTAGACTATAGTTTAAATACCTAAGTATTTTTACTATTAGTAAGGTACTAATATAGTGCTAAAATATATTATATAGTTATAGAGGTTATAGAAAATAACTAGCTAGGGGTGGACTCTTATCTTAGCTAGTTAAGTAGCCAGACTATCGTGCAGTAGGGATCAATTATGCCCTTATGGGTGCAACAACGCACAAAATGGCAAACGATGACTCCTGTACTTCCACTCCATGCTCCCATGATGCATCATTGTCTCCAACTGCTTTTCTCTGTAAAACTCGTCCCAAGCTCTGTTCGTCTGCAAGATGTCACCCAGATACTAGTCGTGTGTTCCCTGGATCTCGCCTCACTTCAAGACGATCTGTGTTTGACTCGGCAACAAGCCGAGGTTGGTTGCCAATCACCTGACAAGTCCGGTATACAGTACTCCGTACATACATACCCTATATTGATTGACCGAATCTACGGATTACCACCAGGCGAAATCACCGACATTTACTTACTCCGTATGCTGGTGGAAATATAAACAGGCACACCGTAGAGAGGAACAAGGACAACTGTTTTGAGTTTAGTGGTGTACGGAGTACATCTTGACGAGACGTGTTCAATGCTTCACATCTCACCTTCTAACTCGACAACTCCCACGATACAAAACCAACACGCTTACTTGCACTCCCCCACCTCCCTGTCTACAAAGTCCTCCGTTGTTTGGAACCACGCAGAAATTCGACCAGTAGCCTCACAAGTAGTCCGTAGATACCATCAATCGTCAATCTGATAAAACACCACGCACATCCCCTTCTTATCCAATCCAGGGACCCCACCCACCGAAAACAAGCAACCTAACCCCAGACTGCCCCTCCAACAATCTTCATTCACTCAACCTCCAATGCCACCCCGCGTCCCCATCGCATCCTTCCTCACCAAACGACCTCTCATCAGCCCATCCGCCCGCCCATTCCCCAAAATGGCCACCCGTTCGTTCACAACTCCCCCAAAATCAACGCATAAAACCCAAACTAACATCCACGATAAACCAGCTCCCCCGGATCGCCGCCTTATCGTCATCTCTGGCCCCTCAGGAGTCGGCAAAGGAACCCTGTATAAACGCCTTTTTGACAGCCACCCCGACACATTCTGCCTCTCCGTATCGCACACGACCCGTGGCCCTCGTCCCGGCGAGCAAGATGGCGTAGACTACCACTACGTCACCATGGAAGCTTTCGAGGACCTCATCGCAAAGGATGGCTTCGTCGAACACGCCAAGTTTGGGGGGAACCGATACGGAACGAGCAAGATGACGATTGAGGAACAGACGAAGAAGGGCAAGGTTGTCTTGTTGGATATTGAGATGGAGGTACGTAACTTGGAAAAAAAAAAAAAAAAGCGCAGAAGCGCTTTTTGCGCCTGCGTTGCTTGGAACGAGGCTCCACGTTACTGACTCTTTTTTTTTTTTGACGCAGGGAGTCAAGCAGATCAAGCAGTCTAGTATTGCTGCCCGGTACATCTTCATTGCCCCTCCATCTGTCGACGCACTGGAGGCCCGTCTTCGCGGCCGTGGTACCGAAGATGAGGCAAGCATACAGAAGAGACTCACCCAGGCTCACAAGGAACTCGAGTACTCCAAGACTCCCGGCATCCACGACAAAATCATTGTTAACGACGACCTGGACGCAGCATACAAGGAGCTGGAGGAGTATATCTACAAGCCCATGGATTCATGACGCTAGGCACAATATGCGGTGAAAGGAACACAGGAATATCGGTTGGCTAGTTGTTGCTACCAAAAGGCTTGAAATAGATGGCGATACAATATCCGATGGCGCATTCTCGCCAATGACGAAATGTATGGCCACATGTATGATCCCGTCAGAGGGCTCATAGTACATTGGTAAAACAGCAGTCATGGACGCAGACGACAAGTCATTTTTAAACATGAATGTTTCCATTCTGCTCGGGTGACGAAAACCAACTCTAGCTATACTTCGAGTGCAAGTTATGAGGTCTGATTAAAGACTTAAAGAAATGGCAATAAGTTCGAGATGAGTGCTAGTAAATACAAATGGAATCACGTATAAAATAAGTCCTCGGGGGCGTGAACAAGCATGAGCCGAAGAAATCGGGGACGGGAGTCCGTCAGCTCAATCAGGCTCGGGGGTATGAAAAAATGAAATTATGGAGTTCTTGGTGCTCCAACGCTGGCAGCTGCTGCAAACTCACACCCTTTGCTGGCCCGATCGACTGCTCAAGCCAGCAACGGCCTCATTCTCTTTACAAGTTGATAAGAGAGGCCAATTGCTTGCAAATTTCCATTCGCCACATCATCACTGTGTGACAAAAATGGCTAGCTCTCCACAAATAAACATCCTTGCGCTTTTTTGGCTTCCACATCACACCATGAGAGATATCTTTGAAAAAAACAAGGGTCGTAAGAAAATAGTCGGCTGCCTGCCTCTCCTAGCTGCCAAGAGACGCCTTTGCTCCCTCGCAAGTTGAATATTAAGCAGAAACAAGAAACTAGTAGCCGTTCATGGCCATTCGTTGCGAGCTGCGGCTGAGCTCTCGGTCGGCAGCAGGGCTGATGGGTCTGCTGCTGGCACCACCAGCGTGTGCACTACTCTCCTTGAGGGCCAGCAGCTGTTTGGCGCGGAAAGTCTCGTAGTGGATCTGAGAGGTGGTTTCAATCAAATCCTGGAGATGAGTTCGGAGGAGAAAATTACGCAGGTAGACAAATTCGCAGTGGTTCTCGTCTTCGACGTTGATGACACCCCATCGGTTCTGACGGCCGCGGACCTGCTTGCCATCAATCATGATGGACTTCTCGGAACCGACAACGGCGAAGGGAACGAGGCCCTAGACAATTTGCAAGTTAGCCTCATACATCGTTAGCGGACAAGTTCCGCATAATATCAACGCACCTTGATCTGGCCATTCAGAGAACGTTCCTCATCGTCAAACTCCTCATTGTCGTAGGGGTACATCTTGAGGTTGTGGAAAGCAAATTCCTCCTTGATGCGCTCCTTGAAGGTTTGGCGCTCCTCTACGGTCAAAGTGTCGGCCTTGGCAATAACGGGAACGACGTTGACGACATCGGAGAGCTTCTTGAGAACAACGATATCAATAGGCTTCAGTGAGTGGCCCGAAGGCTGGATGAAGAAGAGGCAGCAGTGGATGCGGGTGTCCTGGATGTAACGCTCTCGCTGGGCAGTGAGCTCCTTTCGCAGGTAGGCGGAGTGCTGGTCCTTGATATACTTGACAATAGGATCCCAGCAGCGGTCGTTGTTGACGAGGTCTCCGTAACCGGGCGTATCGACAATGTTGAGTCTCAGGCGAACGCCGTTCTCCTCAATCATGTGGGAGACGCTCTGAATCTCGGTGGTGGAGCGAATGGCTTCATCAGGTTGCAGACGACCCTTGGAGTCCATCAAGTGCGAGGCGAAAATGGTGTTGATGAGGGTGGACTTGCCTAGACCAGTCTGGCCTACATACAGGACAGGGAGGTTAGCCATCGAGAGTTTTCAAAAAGGAGCGTAAAACCACGCTACTAGCTCTCAATGAACGTACCAACGCAGATAACATTGAATTGGAAACCACGCTTCAACAGCTTCTTCTCGATCTGAGAAGTGATACTGTCGAAACCGACATGGCTCTTGGGGAAGATGGTGTTTGCGGCGGCGGCCATTGTGTAGATCTAGTCGGCAGGGAGGATAAAGAGCAGAGGCCACTTGAGGGAATTTCGGGGATAGCTGTTGAAGTATTCTGAGATGTATGAACTTGTCCCTATTCCAAGAAAACTGGGGGATGCCTGCAGAAAGGATGAACGACGCGAAAGAAACGACGGTAGATGATCACGATTACGATCAAGGAAGTGAAAGTGGGAGGCGGTCGATGGGAATTAGGCCCGTTGACAGATCTAGAAGAAGGGGTGACTTTTTGGGGACACAGGCCAGCTTGGCTGCTCAGTGCTAATAACCAGACTTCCTGCCAATCCCAATCGACAATTTCAGTGGCAGGAAAGTGCAGGGACCAAGAAAGGGGGGAAGGGCCATCCGGGAAGCTGCTTTTGCAGCTGGCCATTGGTCCAATCTTTGTCCGTGCGTCGGCCGTATTTGATTGGCTCAATGCCTGGAGCAGGGCCACCACAAAGAAAGCTTTCGGCAGACCTTTGATGGAGGTTTTGATGGAGGTGACACGCGAGTTTGTGATCTTGATGGATTATAACAATTGTCTCTGCGACTCAAAACTCTGAACAGCTGACTCCGACGCCGCCAGCTCTGCTGACACTAACGAAGCGACGAGCTATTGGGGGATTCGACAATTGCACTTCGAACTGCCGCAGCCCAAGGATTTTCTGGGTCCTACATACGACTACCGTCCTGGGCCAAAGTGTTTGGCAACAAACACTACGCAGGCACAACTTTGGATCACCGGCGTACCTCACAACGACATTGCACGAGCCGGCACGGTTCGCAAGGGCTAATGAAAATGGCCACCGCCACTGCCTCTATTCTTCCTCGCATGTCGTTTCCGACATTCTTCTCTTCAGCCCGCTGGGTGACCTTTCACACTCGATACTTTAGCCCGCGACTGCTTCCTGCACTCTCGATTTCCGTACCTGGATTTAGCTTGAATCTGCCCACGTTGCTAGGTGATATTTGGGAATCCGTTCTGCGAGCTGTGCCGAAGAATAAGGTGTCACATTCTCGCAAGAGACATAGGCAAATGGCTGGAAAGGCACTCAAGGATGTGAACAGCTTGTGCAAATGTCCAGGCTGTGGTGAGACGAAAAGAACACACCGGCTTTGCCAAAGATGTCTCGAAGGTGAGCATGTGTATCTCAACCAGTGTTTGGAACATCTTAACTGACCAAATGACCAGATATGAGACAGATGTGGCGCGATGATTACCCAGCGAATAAGCCCTTTTAAATACGTCATGGGGACGATGAAGAAAGACTGGACTCATATATACCAGGAGGAGTCGTTTTCCTATTCCTAGACATGTTCTGCATGCTGTCGGCGTTTGGCTTGGATAGCCTTGTATAACTTATGTAGAATGTAAAAGTATAAAGAATCCGCTTGCTGTTCTATGGCATTGATGCCTCTATCGGCTCAACCTGCGAAATTGTGATGTTTGAATGGAAACGCAGTATACAAAATTGATATAGTAAAACAACTCGGGCAACTGGAATCCGGAACAAAGTCAGCTTATCGAAGTAAACGGCGAGTGATTGACGTTGCAAGTCACGACGTCCCCAGCGCTGTAGCCGAATCGGCCCCATCATGACAACACCAGAAAACTGCCCCACCAAGCATTCAAGAGTTGTGCTCCTACATCAAGCTCAACAGAACATTGACTGAGCCGTCCAGCCGCAAGATTGACCGAAGATGGTGAGGAAATTAATCATCTTTCTCGTCGTGCAGTGACTGACCAGGCCTTCTAGTCAAAACAATATTTGACGACCCATACTGTGGATGATGGTACACTCACTGCACCTTGCTGCCCCGCCATTACTAGGCCACAACTCTTCTCGAGCATCCGCAAACAACACTGACACAATGTTCCAGCTCATATAACAGATATCTTCTCACTGGCTGCGACGCCCAGGGCAGTACTGTCGGCGGGAGGGTCATCGACTCTCCATGTCCACGATACCACAGATCCCTCATGTCCACTGAAGCAGTCCATCTCCGACGCCCACAAGCTTGGCTGCCACCACATTTGTACGTCGAGAAATGGTAGAGTCGCCGCCAGCGCGGGCTTTGGAGGCGAGGTGAAACTCTGGGCCTTGAATCAAGACACCGGAGAGTGGTCAAGTAGCGGTGAAATCACTGGACCTTCCGTCAAACCTGGCGAGGTTTGGGCCCTAGCCCTCAGCGAAGATGGCTCGTATCTCGCCAGCACAACAAACGATGGGCGGATCAACGTTTGGGAAATCAAAGGCGAAAGTAAGACCAAGATTCAAGAGTATGAGACGGGAAGCGCTGGGTCAGGCAGTTTTGGCATGAGCATCGATCTCAGCAGGGACGGCAAATATACTGCCAGCGGGCATCAAAATGGAGCCGTTTACATTTTCAACAACGACACGGGACGAATCTCGTATTCCCTATCAGGTATGGTCTCTGGCGGTGACCCGCAAAACGAACAGGTTGAAAGACATGCCCGGAGCAGTTGAATAGAAGAAAGAGACGAGACAAGAATCAGTCAGACTAACGACCACCGCGGCATATGGCAGGTTTGGCAAAGCCAGTTCGATCCGTGGCATTTTCGCCTGCTAGCACAAGGCTAGCCGCCGCTGGTGATGCAGGAATCATTGCTCTCTACGATATGAAGCACGGCGAGCACGTTGGCAACCTGACTGGCCATTCGTCTTGGATCACGACCATCGACTGGAGTGACACGGGAGAGTATCTGCTTAGCGGGTCGATGGATGGTAAAGTCAAGGTGTGGTCTGTTGAGCGCAGTACGTGTGTGGCCACACATAGTGAGACAGACAAGGCATTGTGGGCAGTAAGATGGTTGCCCAAGACCGGCAAGAGCGAGATGTTCTGCACCGCGGGCGCGAACCGAAGCATCTGCTTTTACCGAGAGGCAACTGGAAGCTGAGTCTAGCATGACATGAACATGAATACCAGCAATGTTATTGCCCTCGAAACAGCTACGCATGTTGCATTGCTTCTGAGGAGTTTGTAGATTTCAGGCATCCCGTATTCCCATTGCCCTTGGAGTAATCCGTACCAAGAGGGCACGTGATGGCGTTGCAATCTCGCGTTGCCCCGCCAAAGGCAGTCAACCTACTAATAATGTTGTTGTCCAACCGTCATTCATGCAGCCAGCCCACTTTCCACCAGTCGCAGCCGTTAACCAACATCCCTTCCTCGGATCTGTTATACTTTTTTGTTGCGATCCGTCGACGACTCCATCGTGCTCGCTGAGAAACGATCATATTACTCGGAGAATTATTAGAACAAATAGTTATCTTGGCACCGTTTTAGCGATTTTTATTATTCTACAATCACACCCAATATCACCACATTCATCATGCCGACGACGAGACGCTCAACCGGAGCCACTCGCGGCCGCACAGGTCCTACCAAGGGTCAATCCACCATCAGCTTTACAAACAAAGTCACCAAAGCTGTACCCAAGGATGTCAAGAGTCTCGTTACGCCATCAAATACGACCAGAATCGAAGTACCTCAGAGGACGAAGCCAGTAGAGAAGAAGATTGAGGAAGAAGAGGTTGTCGTCGACAAGAATGAAGAAGAAGACGACGATGAGGAGGACGAGGAGGAACAGCCGCTGGAGGCAGAGATTCCAGAAAAGTCTGAAGCAGAGATCAAGGCCGAGACGTTGACAGATTCACACATCGACAAGTACTGGAGGGGCATTGAGAAGGAACGCAAAGCGCCGAGAGTGCACCAGGAGGGCTTGTCTGTGAATGACAAGGTATTGCGATACTTTGACGTGAGCTCACAATATGGGGTAAGTGGCGTCAAGTTTGATACGGCTTTTCAGGGAGCTGGAGCTAATTCTATTTCTTTTGTGATGCAGCCTTGCATTGGAATTGACCGCACGAGGAGATGGGAAAGAGCAGAGCGTCTCGGGCTAAACCCCCCAATTGAGGTACTGGCAGTCTTGTTGAAAGAGCACAAGAAACCTAGTGGTGGGGTGGAAACGGCACAGATGGACAATATTCTCAATTCAATTGCCATTGGGTCATGAGTTACAACGAACACGAAACCTTTTATGAGTTTGGGATCACAGGAAATGCTTCATGTTGGGATGGCGTGTGTTTGTTTTACTAGAAGTTCATGTTCGTGTAATTGCTTGGGACAATGGGAAATTTTCAGTGCAGCAGATCCAAATCTATTCTATTCTATTTCAATCATTGGAATAATCATATGCTTGTATGCTTTGGGGCATGATCTATTCTATTCAAGGTCTGGCTAGTACCAGATGCTTCGAGTTCTGTGATGAGGAAACGGTTCTCTGCCAGCGGCTTCCAGCTCTTTCATGCGGTCGTATAAAAAGAAGTCTATAAGGATTGCGTTGACCTCGGTACCGGGGTGGTGACGCAAGATCTCACGCCGTATCAGCTCCACACACCAGATGCTACACGCTACATGGTATTAGCAAGGTCTGCTCGACTGAAGGAATCCTGCCTGGGAAAAGAAGCGACGTACCCCTAAGTTGCATTTCCCATGGATCGCCACTTCTAAACATCCTCTTGTCCTTGATTGCCGCCGCCACCGGAGGACTGCAGTACAGCGCCCCGAGCGTGATGAGAATCTGCGGTATGCGGTAATCGGCAAACATGGTAATCTTGTCAATGTCGTAGAACTCGCCGTATGTCTCACCCCCAAAGCAGGCCCAGAGGTCGGCAACAAGAATTTGAGCACGCTTTAGAAACCGGACGGGCTTATTCCTCCCTTCAAACTTGTGCTCGTCACGGAAACAGGAGAAGTCTCGTGCAAGAAGGTTGACCAACTCGGCGGCAGAGCCGTTGGCTGCGTCTACGACGTTGGCAATGGAGCAATTGTACCGCTGGGGACGCTGTCAGAAAGAACAAGACAAGATACATTACGATTGAAAAAAAAAAAAAAAAAAGAATAGGTGCAATTACCTCGTAGAGTACTCGGCCGCTCTCTCTCAAGCAGTCGAGTCTTTCCTGTAGCAGGGGCATCTCCTCGTCTGTTGACGACCTGAAGACGTATCGCAGGGACTCCAAGTTACACTCTTCTTCGTTTTGCCAGTAGTGTGGATCCGTGATTGGGATATCTATGAGTAATAACGAAATGAGCAAGGAAGAAATTCTACAGTTGCTGATATTGTGTTTCAGAGCTGTGTAAACTCACCGTCCTCCAGAGCCCGCTGCATGGCCGCAACCAGACTCCAATAGCCAGTCCATCGCTTCCCCTTGTATTCAATGGCAAAACGTTCCTCGTCGGGGAGTTCAGACCAGAACGAAAAGTTCAACAAGTCCATGGTGAAAATGAAGGCGACAGTGCTCTCGTCCTTGGCCTTGGGGTGCAAGTCGTGCTCTGACCATGTTGCTGTAGAATAACCCTTCTCCTGCATTTGCGAATAGATGGTCTTGGCAGCATTCTTGGTTGCCCGCATGTCGATGGCGACGTCAATGCCTTGATCGTAGACATACTCGGCACCCTCAAGAACACCCGTGTCTGCCTCTTCTTCTATAGTCAGCTTGCCTTGCAAATGCTGGCGGAGCAGCTCGAGGAGTTCAGGGTCCGCTCCATCGTCAGACATTTCTTTTCGGGGGAGGCGAGCCAACAGCGGCGGTGACGAGAAAGGAAGAGGATACGAGACAAGAAAAAAGTGGTATCTCGATGAATCGGAACCGCGAGATGACAAGTTCACAATTGATTGGCGGTGGCGAAGCTAGATGGCATTCATCGAAACAATGGATTCGGCGGTGTTCAAGGGAAAAAGACAAAAAAAAGAAAAAAAAAAGGTTTACTCTACATTGCGAGTGGCCCAATCGGAATGGCACGAGTGCTCGGACGCAGCGAAGCGTTGTCATGGGAAGAACGTCAATCCGTTACATTGCCTGTTCTTATGGCGAAGCCTGGTGATCTATCTTCGAGCCATGGGCTTGAATCGAGCATTTGGGCAATGAAATATGCTGACTCCCCCCTTTCAATTTATCTTTCCTGCGATTACATCGTTGAATCCATCGTCACTGCTGAGTCCCTACGTTAAGTTACACTTTAATCCGTACCTCACTCCCACGAAACTTGTGAAACATGAGACATGCTGCGGTGGGACCCCAAGCGGCAGTCGGCTAGACGCAAGGCAGCCAATCAAAGCCTCCCCTGTCCACTGTCAGGAATTCGGTATTGAATCCCTGGCATATGCATATCCGGCTTCTTCCAATTGGTCGCGACTCGTCGTTGTCATCCAGAGCAAAGCAGGTCATCGACAACGACCAACGTTCCCCGTTTCTTCTCTCGTCTGCCCCGACCGACTCGCCACGTCGTCTCCTTCGTCATAGAATTGATCTCGTCAAGGGGCGACCGCGGCCATGGACGCTCCAAACCAAGTCAGCCAACAAGAGGCCGCGCAGCCGACGGCGGCGCCAGCTCCTGCGCCAGCTGGCACAGCTGCTCCTGTTGACCCCCTTGCCGGTCAAACAGCCAAGCAATCCTCCTCCAACGCGACAGAGCATCAATCACAAGTTCGGCAACAATATCCGCCTCCCCAAGTCGATCAGACGCAGAATGCGCAGCCATCAGCCTCGAACCAGCAGCCGACACAGCCGAATCCGAATCAACAGAATCCCGCCGCTCAACAGCGACAGCGAGTGATGGCGAGAGACCGATATAACCACCAGTCGCTTGGCGCGTCCTTGAACTCATCTGTGAAACAGGTACGTTCGGTTTTGGCGTCCCGACCTTTTTTTCCTGAAAACCTTGATTTGCCTCGAATGTATAACATCATTGTGCTCGTTTATAATCGATGCACCAAGACTCGTAAACAGATCATGTTGGATGCGCCGCGACCAAATTCGGTCCATGAAGGATGGGATTCACGCTAACCATTCTGTTGATATATAGGCGCGCGTGCTGATGGTTGGGGCTGGAGGAATTGGTTGCGAATTACTGAAGAACCTCGTCCTGACTGGCTTCGCCGAAATCCATATTGTCGATCTCGACACCATCGATCTATCGAACCTGAACCGACAATTTTTATTTCGACAAGAGCACATTAAAAAGTCAAAAGCCTTGGTTCGTTGCAGTTTTTCGTGCGCTTCGGCCGAGACTGAGAAAATGAAACGAAGACTAATTATTATCGACCAGGTTGCCAAAGACGCCGCCACCAAGTTCAATCCCAACGTCAAGATTGTTGCCCATCACGCCAACATCAAAGACGATGAATTCACCGTTTCCTGGTTCAAAGATTTCAGCATTGTCTTCAACGCTTTGGATAATCTAGAGGCTCGACGACACGTCAACAAGATGTGTCTTGCCGCAGACGTCCCTTTGATTGAGAGCGGAACCACCGGTTTCAACGGCCAGGTTCAGGTGATCAAGAAGCGCTCCACCGCATGCTACGACTGCACACCGAAAGATACGCCTAAATCCTTTCCCGTCTGCACGATACGAAGCACACCGAGCCAGCCAATTCACTGCATTGTCTGGGGAAAGAGTTATTTACTAAAGTAATGAGCACTGTCTGTATGCATCCGAGAGAGAGTAAATATTCTAACATTTCATTCAGTGAAGTATTTGGCGTCAGCGAAGATGAATCCGCATTTGACCATTCAGATGATGCAGAGAACGGCAAGTCCACCTGCAATTACGTCCTTGGGTTAGCTCCCCGGTATGCTAACCGTACGTGTTCACAGCAAGCGAGATCGAAGAGCTCAAAAAAGAATCCGAGGCCCTGAAGAAGATTCGAGATGCTGTTGGAACAAACAACTTCCCACAGATGCTCTTTGACAAAGTTTTCCACAGCGACATCGAGAGACTGCGATCTGTCGAAGACATGTGGAAATCGAGGAGGAAGCCTGAGCCTCTCAAATATGAGACCGTGTACACCCAAGCCACCGAAGCTGTGGCATCCAAGGATCAGATTTTGAGTGATGGCCAGCGAGTCTGGACTCTCGAAGAGAATCTCGTCGTGTTCAAAGACAGCCTTGACCGATTGAGCAAGCGAATGCTGGACCTCAAGAAGGCAAAGGACCCAGCCGAAGCCGAGCCTATCATCACGTTTGACAAGGACGATATTGACACACTAGATTTCGTGGCCTCGGGCGCGAATATAAGGTCAACTATTTTCGGAATCGATCGCAAATCAAGGTTTGATATCAAGGAAATGGCTGGCAATATAATCCCTGCCATCGCCACGACAAACGCGATCGTCGCGGGGCTATGCGTTTTGGAGGCATTCAAGGTCCTCAAGGGGGATTATGGCCAAGCCAAAGAAGTATGATTTTTGATTAAGAAGGCGCCAAGCCATGGAATTCCAGACTAATTTGTGATTTGCACAGGTATTCTTGACTCCTTTTGCCGCGGCTCGCTTGCTTGCTCCGGATACATTGCGACTGCCAAACCCAGACTGCCCCGTTTGCGGGGTCTTCAATATTTCCATCAAAGCGGATCTGTCCAGAGCGACGCTGAATGACGTGGTTGAGGATATCGTTAAGAAGCAGCTAGGGTTTGGTGATAAAGAGTTTGTTCTCAGCAACGAAGTTGGCATCATGTATGATGTTGATGAGACAGAGAATTTACCCAAGAAGCTATCAGATCTCGGTTAGTGTGTCTTTGGTGTGTGGCCATCCTTGCGACGGACAGCTGACACGTTTCACTAGGCATCAAGGGAGGCAGTTTCCTCACTGTTGTTGATGAGGATGATGATGAAGAACCATTCGTGAATATCGTGATCGACGTCGAGGACAGGTATGTAGCAACAGTTGTATCGGCGTGGATAGTTGCGACTCTAACTGAATTCATGCAGTATCATTGATGAGAACGACAAGCCGGTTCAGCCCAAATTCGAAGGAAGCCCCAAGATCCCCAGAAAACCAACAAAGGCAGCGGTGACCAATGACGATGCCAACGGCATGCAGCAGAATGGAACCAAGACTTCTCAGCCAGGTCCCGAGACCGAGAGCAAAGGCGTCAAACGAGCGCACCCCGGGGACGATGCCCCGCCGACCAAGAAAGCCAAGCTCACCACTGACGACGAGGATGTAGTCGTTGTGCATGATGTCGGAGGTGCCATTGTCATTGACGATGACTGAAATTGACGCGAATATCACGACGACGACGATGACGACGAAGGGGTTTTGGCTGCTGTCATTACGCAGCACTTAGACCTCCGTCGAGGTTGAGAACGCAGTTGTTGGCAAACGCGTTGGTGGCCAAGAATACTGCAGCATCCGCCACTTCGGCAGGATGCGCTACACGATTCAGAGGTGTATCTTTGAGATAGGCCTGTTTTAGCTCAGGTTTCAGATCTGGTAGGGGACAATCAGTCGGGCTACGTTTCCTTTTTTTTGTTTCTGTTTTCTGTTTTCTGCTTCTTTTGTCCTCGACACTCGAGTGTTGAGTGACGTCAAAAAGAGGCATTTGTGAACTATATCTCGAGGAACAAGACTTACGATTCCACATGGAGCTCTCTACCCAACCTGGTAGAAGAGCATTTACACGGATAGAACGGGCTGCCATCTCTTGGCAGAGGGCACGGGTAAAGCCTGCAATATTTGGCTTGAGTTAGCTTTGGATTCAGCTTTCCCTGTGTATAAATAGGGCATCTTTTGATTAGGGGGGTTTTTCCACCGACGCGAGGATAGGTAGGAATGACGAATGAAATCACGGAGACAAGACGTACCAACTACACCTGCCTTGGAGGCAGCGTAAGCAGTGACACCAAGGCCAGCCCTTGTAGCCATGAGACTAGAGACATTGATGATGCATCCTGTTTGTTGTCATTGGTTGTCGAACCTTTTCGCGTTCTTCACTATTGCACAACCGGTAACGGTCACTTACCGTTCTGCCTCACCCTGGCATGCTTGCACACGAGCATCGTAGCCAAGAGATTTGTATCAACGATGCTGGCCAACGCCTCGTCCGATGTCCGTTTCAAAAGCGTGGTCTGCGGAATCCCCGCGCAATTGACAAGTATATCCATTGGCCCAACGGCTCCTCCCTTTCATGTAGCATAACATGTCAGCAAACATACATATCATGCATCTCATTCACAGCACCACCCACACACCACAGTGCAAGGAAGACACCGGGCACTCCTACTTGGATCTCACGCGGCCCAAACACGTCCTTGATGCTCGCTTTATCTGCCACATCCAACTTGATGAATTGGTGAGAAGTCGGACCATCTGAAGAGGAAGAGGCGGAGCTGCCTTTGGTGAAGGGGTCAAGTTGGGGTTCGAGCTTGACGCGAGCCTGGACGGCGGTGCGGCCGAGGAGAGACACGACGGCGCCTTGGGCGGCGAATGCGCGGGCAATGTGGGAGCCTATTATGCCGGTGGCGCCTACCACGACGGCGTGTTTGCCGGAGAGGGGGGACATGATGGGGTGGCGGTGATATTGTGAGTTGATGATGCATGTGCATGTGCGTCAAGGCCCGCGTGAAGTTGAGGTTCCTTTTGCCGTTGAAGCTGGATTGGGAAAGTGGGTCTCGCGTACGTACAGTGGGGGTGCACATACATGATACAGTACGGAGTACGGAGTACGGATCACAGCACTTTATTTATTTTAGCTGTTATTACTCCGTACGGATTAGCACTGATGAGTCTGGATAGGCCAGGCCCACTTGCTCTCTCAGCCGCCTTCAAAGCTTCCCCGTTGACCCTCGATTCTACCCAAGTCTGCCGCTCATCCGCCTGCGATTTTCTTCCCACAATGAGCGGCACGCAATGGGATGATGCCCCGCCACCTACTGCCACGAACACCACGACAACGACGACGGCTCCCGCTGCTGCGAACAATGCCAAGGTTGTGGACGCGGGTCTGAGAAGCGTGAACCATTGTGAGTTCTGGGGGAGGGGGCCGGAACAAGCGGAGTGGACGACGCGGAATGAAATCTTGAAAGCTAACGGGTTCGCGATTTTTCCTGATTTGCAGACAAGAGAGCGCTTCCGCGATGGCGATATAGACTTCGACAAAAAGCCCTGCCGCTGATTCGGTGGGAGACGCCGTATCTGGCCTGGATGCAGGAAAAGTTACGCACGCCTGCGCTTGACAGTTACTTTGCCATCACTGCCAATTTGGGAACGCACACCTTCTTCATGATTGGGCTGCCAATATGTTTCTGGTGCGGATGGGCGTCGCTTGGCAAGGGGTATGTTGGATCATTCTCTTGCTGAATCAAACAAACACGAGGGAAATTCATTCTACTGGGGAGAGGGCCTTGATGTACTAATGTTTATGGAAATCCCTCCCCTCCCCCCCCAAAAAAAAGCCTGGTTCACATGCTTGCGCTCGGTGTCTTCTGGACGGGCTTCATCAAAGACTTCCATTCTCTTCCTCGACCTCTGTCGCCGCCGTTACATCGAATCACCATGTCTGGGTCTGCCGCTCTCGAATACGGGTTTCCTTCGACGCATAGCGCCAATGCGCTGTCCGTGGCTGTTTATGGGCTGCTCAGCCTGCATAGTCCGGACAACACGTTACCCCCGACGGTCAAGGTCATCCTCGAGTTTCTCGCCTATTTTTACGCGACGTCGATTGTCTTTGGTCGTCTCTACTGCGGCATGCATGGCTTCTCAGATGTCATCGTCGGCTCGGTCATTGGCGCTGGCATTGGTCTTGTCGAGTTCTACCATGGCCCGTCATTCGATGCATACATGCATTCCAGCTCGTGGATTGCCCCTTTTATTGCCGGCTTGATCGTCATAATTTTTGTCCGTATACATCCCGAGCCTGCAGACGACTGCCCCTGCTTCGACGACAGTGTAGCGTTCGCGGGCGTCGTCATTGGCGTCGAGTTTGGCACCTGGACCTATGGCAAGATTGCGTCGGACCCTTGGGAAACTCATGCTTATGGTGACGGGACAATTGACGTGGCGCCGCTTGGCCTGTGGATCAATATCGCCAGGATAGTCTTTGGCGTGCTGGTCATTTTTGCGTGGAGAGAAACGATGAAGCCCGCTCTGCTCAAGTTCTTGCCTCATCTCTTCAGGCTCATGGAAAACTACGGATGGGACTTGCCGCGACGCTACTTCACACCCGCGAGCGAATACAAATCTGTGCCCCCCGGATCTCGCCTGGACACTCTCTTCCCCAAAGCCTCCGATTTTCCTCGCATGGTGGAGGGAATCCGACACCCTACCACTCGAGGACGCTCTGTTTCCATCGGCCCCCAGAGCGCTGCCGATGCATACGAGGCGCTCGCGTACCGGGAACGGCGGCGACGGGAAAGCATCAGCAGCAACCAGAGCTTACGGCGCAAGTCTAGCAGCCTTGATCTCCAGGGCAAGGATGAGGACCAGAGGAATGCCCTGACGTCCGGGGCACAGAAACCCGGTTCTCACAGTGCCGAAAAGGCGAGTGGCGGCGGTGAAGCCACAGCCTGGAGCGGCGAGGAGACGGGCCAAGTTCTTGAGAAGACGGAGCTTGATGACGAAGAAATGTTTTCACGCCTTGTCCGACCGCGCGTGAGGTATGATGTCGAAGTAGTAACGAAGCTGGTGGTCTACGCAGGTGAGAAAGATGCGCGTTTTTATACCAGAAACACCATGACATCTTGTCGGAACAAGATGGGAAATTTGCTGACATTTTTTTTTTTGGAATACAAGGGATTGCATGGTTTGCTACGGCGCAGATTCCCATCATGTTTGAGTATGTCGGACTCGGGACAAATCACTTGCTGACGCAACGAACATGATGTAGAAGCACACGACAAGGTACGTGTATGATGACTTTTTGCGAGCACACATGGGACTTGCTTGGTCTTTGTCGCGTCAATCATGAGCCGGGCTGCGGGTCGTGTTGCGCATGGCGTTGGTGCTCATGAAGAAGTATCTCATGCCATGCACGGACTGCATGATGCGCAACTTGTTGGAATAAAGGAATGTCTCTTACCTTTTCTATTGTGTGTACGCCGCTGGTTGTGATCCGTAGAGTGCGCAGGTGTTCAATGAATTATAGTGAATGTACAGTTGGTACACCCCACTGTATGTGCAGGGAGCAGAGTGGAGACGGACGGCCTAGTCACGCACCACCAGCGCGGTCAACGCGTCTGCAGCCTCTACGTACTCCGTACACTGCTTCACTACTCCGCCGTGCTCTTTCAAGGCAGTAGTAGTACGGAGTAGAACAAGACACATTACACCGCTTGTTATCCATCTGCCTTTTGTCGAGTGAAGGAAGAGATTTGATTCGACTCGTTCAGCTCGACAACAACCGCGCCTGCATGACTCGGCACCATGTCCGACTTTGAGGATGAGATGGACGTTGATGCGCCCGCTCCGTCCAAGGACGTGATTTTCTCGTCAGAAGCCACCAAGGGCAAGAGAAGCACAGCCAACCTGCCTGTCGAGGCAGAAGACAGCTTGCCATGGTAAGCGACCCCATCTCCGACAGCCACCAGATGACACCCTCAAACGATGCGTGCAATTGCTCACCCAAGAATGGCTGGCTGGCTGGCTGGCTGGCTCCTCGTCAGGATCGAAAAGTACCGTCCCGCGACGCTCGACGACGTCTCCGGCCATCAAGACATCCTGGCCACGATCAACAAGTTTGTCGACTCCAACCGCCTGCCTCACCTCCTACTGTACGGCCCCCCCGGGACCGGCAAGACATCCACCATTCTCGCCCTCGCCCGCCGAATCTACGGAGCGGCCAACATGCGGCAAATGGTGCTCGAGCTCAACGCCTCGGACGACCGAGGAATCGACGTGGTCCGCGAGCAAATCAAGACGTTTGCCAGCACCAAGCAGATATTCAGCATGGGCGGCGCGTCGACGACAACGACAACAACAACAACAACAACAAAATCCAGCGCGACGGCGGCGGGGTTCAAGCTCATCATGCTCGATGAGGCGGACGCCATGACCAACACGGCGCAGATGGCGCTGCGGAGAATCATGGAAAAGTACACGGCCAACACGAGATTCTGCATCATCGCCAACTACGCGCACAAGCTGAGCCCGGCGCTCCTGAGCCGATGCACCAGGTTCCGGTTCAGCCCCCTCAGGGAGGGCGACATCCGGGTGCTGGTGGAGAAGGTGGTGGAGGAGGAGCACGTACGCATCGGCGGAGAGGCCGTGGATGCGCTGGTCAAGCTGAGCAAGGGGGACATGCGGAGGGCGTTGAACGTGCTGCAGGCCTGCCACGCCTCGAGCACGCCGCTTCGGGCCAAGGGGACCAAGGGGACCAAGGGGGCCAAGGGGGCGCCCTCGGAGGCCGAGGAGGGCGATGTGAGGCGCGACATGATTACGACGGAGACGATTTACGGCTGCATCGCGGCGCCGCCGCCGGACGCGGTGAGGGAGATTGTCAAGACGTTGCTGGACACGTCGGATGTCACGAGCTGCTTGAACACGATGAACGCCCTCAAGGTGACGAGGGGCCTGGCGCTGGCGGACATGATCACGTCGCTGTCGGAGGAGCTTGCCAAGCTGGAGGTTGGCCCCGAGGTGATGATATCGTGGCTGAGCGGGCTTGCCGAGATTGAGCACAGGGTTGCGGGGGGAGGGAGCGAGACGGTGCAGACGGGCGCCGTGGTTGGCGTGGTCCGGGGGGGAGTCGAGCTGATGGGTCGGTGATGCAGGTCAATACGTATTTGTACGTCCGTATGTATTATGTGTATGCAGTCCGTGTTGAGGAAGATGCAACTTGTCCATGCAGCTCCACCTCGTCGTCGACCCGTCATTCACCCGTCGTCCAACCCCATCCTTGTTCCCATCCTCTTCCCATCTTCTTCCCATCTTCTTCCCATCGTTGCAGCTCCAGTCCGTCCACCTCAGTCCACTCCAGTCCATTGCAAAGGGAATGGAAGAAATCCCAATGGCATCAGCCAGCCCCAGCGACGGCTCCCCGACGGCGCCCACGATGCCCACGATGCCCACGATGCCCACGATGCCCGCGGCGCCCTCGGTGCACACGATCCCGCCGATCCTCCCGCGCGAGAGCGTCTTCCCCATCCAGATCGGCAGCGAGCTCTTCAGGCTGTCGGGCGCGTCGCTGTCGTCGGACGCGCCCTCGTACTTTTCGCAGTACTTCCTCTGCCAGACGAGGCGGGCCGACGACGGGCGCGCGCGCACGCTGTACATTGACCGCGACCCGGAGACGTTCCGCGACATTGCGCTCCATCTGCAGGGCTATCACGTCACGCCGCGGGACGGGAAGCACTTTGTGCGCCTGTTTGCCGACGCGCAGTTTTACAGTCGTGCGTACCGTTTTCCCTTGGTTTTTTTTCTTTTCTTGCTTCTCTTTCCTTCTTCGCTCGCTCTCGCCTCGCCTCGCTCGCTCTCGTGTCTAATTCGAAAGGGGGGGGGGAGGACCCGGTAGGGCAGTCCCCAAGCTCATATCGCAGCTCTACGAGGAGAGCATCTTCGTCTCCATCGGCCACCGCGAGTTCCAGATCCCGCGCGACCTGCTCACCGACGCGCGAAACTCGCCAAACTACTTCTCCCTCGGCTTCGCCTTCTTCTTCTCCCGCCCGGACAGCGACGTGTTCCCCGGCCTCGACCGCGAGGGCCTCCTCCGGCCGCCGTCCATCCTGCCGCCGTCGGTGCCCAACCGCAGCGCCGACACCTTCGCCGACCTCCTCCGCCTGCTGCGCGGGTACCCCGTTAGCGTCCGCGACGCGTCCCACAGGGGGACCTCCTCCGCGACGCGCGCTACTTCCACTTCAAGGGCCTGGAGCAGCAGCTCCTGCCGCACGAGCTCTCCCACAACGCCCTGAGGGGGGCCGCCCCGAGATCGCCATCCGCCTGCAGAACGTCCAGAAGAGCGGCATCTCCATCGTCGTCGACGAGGTCCGCGGTGACGGTGACGGTGACGGTGACGGTGACGCTCAATATGAATATGAAAAGTTTAAACATGGTGACGGCGGCGTGGCCCCCTCGCCGTCACCTACGCCCGTCCCTACACCGACGATCCCCCGCCGACCTCGTCCTCGAGATCGGCGACGAGTCCTCCAGGATCCATTTCCCATCCCATCTCTCGCCCTCCTCCCATTTCGACACCCACCACCACCACCACCCGCGCCTCGAGTTCCTCCGCGACACGAGAACCCGCGTCGCCAAGCTCCTCGAGGTCATCGCCACAAAGCTCGGCACCACGCAGCAGCCTCCCCCCGAGCTCATCCACCAGGGGGAGCGGGACGACCTGGTGCGCGTCCATCTCGGCCCCGAAGCCGCCATCACGCTCGACGGCCAGGAATACACGCTCCCGCTCCCGCTTCCGTCCAACGGCCACGACGACGCCGGCTCGCGCAAGAGGAGGCGCAGAGATGGCTCCGAGCACGAGCGCGAGCACGAGTCGTGGACCGTCATGACGGGTCAGTGGCGATTGCGCGTCCTGGACAGGGGAAGTGGTGGCAGGGGCGCGCCCGAGTGTGTCTTTGTGGCTGTCAAGATTGACGCGGTTGCGTCGGAGAGGGGGAGGAATAGGGCCCGAGGCTTCTTGACGTGACATGGTGCATGGATTCATGGGAATGGGAATGTACATGTACATATAGATATACTCTTCCCTTTCCCCCCCCCTTCACTCATTCAAAGAGAGCAACAACGAAACAAACATGGCGAGGAGAGGGGGGCAAAACTTTGGTGGGCGTACATTCCCATAACCACTCGGCAACCATGTCATGATGCCATGGAATATCACCCTCATATTATTACCCTGTGCACTGTGCACTGTTCTGTGTACATGCTCGACATGCTATACATACAGTGAGACGAAAAGAAACTCCCTGCTCATCATGACACAATGAACATCCATGCCCTTTCCAAACAATGTATCCGTACGCCCTTTGCCATGCCTGCCTTGAAGAAGAGAAAGAAGAAAAAGAAGAAAGAAAAAAAAAAAAAAGGCCAACACTAAAAGCATCGTCACTTGAATTTTGGCGTCGCCTTGGCCGTGGGCGCACTCACGTCCCTCTTAGTAGAACGCCCTCGAGGTCCCCAAGTCGCCGACGCGGCGTCCTTGTTTCCGCTCGATGCTGTGGCCCCTTGTGCCGCGCTCCGTGCCCTGCCCCTTCGCTCGCGGATCTTGGCCAGAGCCTGCTCCCGGGTCATGGTGGGCGTCATGGCTGGGTCCCTGGCGTCGAAGCTGGCGCTGCTCCCGTGGGAAGGTGTTCGCAGCCGCTCGTTGAATGTCGAGCTGCGTCGGCCCGTGTCCTCGCGGAGAGGAACCGTCGTTGTGACGGTGAAGGAGGCGGTGGATGTGCTGTGGGCTCGCGGCTGTGGCGATCCCGCGGGGGAGAAGCTCTGCTGCGCTGCCTCTTGTTGCGTCGTTGACTTTCCCGCAGCCTCGGCATCTGCAACCGTTGGGATCGTTGCCAGGCTGGGCAGACATGGCGGCGCCGACTGAGCCTCATCGTGTGCGACGTCGAGGAGGAAATCCAGCGAGTTGCGTTCCTCTCCAAGAAGGGCAAACGCGGGAGGGTCCACCGAGGGTGTGCGAGCATACATTCTGGGACCGGCACCGGCACCGGCACTCGGGTCGGCTTCCGTCGTTGGCAGCACTTGTTCTGCGTCGTCTGCATCTTCGTGCGTGGCCGGCTCAACATTCACAACCGCCGTCTGCTGGGCCTGGACCTCTAGCGCGGCGGCTTCCTGTTCTGACACGGTCCGGAAGATGCCCTCTTTGGGGAAGAAGATGGTGCTTCGTCGCGGCTCCTTTCTCGACTTGACGCGCTGCGGCGGCTCTGGTTCCATCTCAGGCTCTTGCTCAACCTCGAACTCGACCTCGACCTCGACCTCTGGTTTTGGCTCTGGCACGGGCTCGGGTTGTGGTTGACGCTCTTCTTCATGGTGTGGCGAGGGTCGATTGAAGCTATGAGAGCTGCGCAGGGACGTCTGCGACGCGGCTCGCTGTGAATGCGAATGCGGATGCGGCGACGCAGTCTCCTCCTTCACGACGACGTCCTCTTGTTGCTCCTGCTCTGTCGACACGCGTCGTCTCTTTTGCGGCGCGTCAGCACTCTTTCTCGAGTTGCTCGTCTTGGAGCAGGAGCACAGTCGCATCTGGCACTCGGCCTGAAGGAACTCAATCATCTCCTGGGCTCGATCGGCTCGCTGCCTCTCCCACAGAACCTGCGTGCCGAGCTCTTCAATCTCCATCTCACTGGCCGCCGAGGACATGATCTCCATGGTCGACAGCGACACGCGGGGCGCATTTCGTCCGCTCTGGCGCCTGGCCGGAGCAACCTTCTTCTTCTTGGGCGATGCAAACTCATCAGTCAGGTCGTGGCTCGCGGGCAGCGGAAGTCTTCCCTCGGCAGCAATACGGGCCACCTCCTCGTTCTTAGCCGCAGTCTTGAATGCGTCCCGTTCTTGCTCCACGAGCTTGATGCGTTCGAGCGCCTTGTCTAGCTGTTCTTGGACGCCGACAATCTGATAACGCGCCGTAAAGGCTTCTTGCTCCCGAACTTTGCTCCGCTCCTTTTCGCGCTGGAGGCTTTCCTCGACTGACTTGGTGGCGTTTCGTGCCGACTTGAGCTCCTCCTGCAGCTTGACAATGGCCGATTGGCTCTTGAAGTTCTCCTTTCTAGCCCGTCTGATTTCCTTTTCCCACAGAGCTTGGGTGTGCGCATGCGTTTCTTTGGCGCGTCCGTAGTTGTCCTGTTGTGTGCGGGTTGTCTGTCAGCCCACCCAGGCCTGCCCCCAAGCATCGCATCACGTTCATCTCACGGCACTCACCATGACAGCTTCCAGCCTTTCTCCTACTTTTCGTTCGCGCTCTCTCCCTTGTTCAATCTCTCCCCGCAAGAGTCGGGCCTCATCCCGAAGCCGCTTCAGGTCGGCCTCTGCTTCCTCTCGTCCCAGCATGGCACGCTTCAGGGCGGCATCCGCCGTCTTGCGTTCCATCTGCTTCGACTGCATGGCGATGCTTAGATTGTTAAACTGGTTGATCTTCTCATGGACGGAGCCGTCTTTGCTCTCGCCTCGTAGAGACGAGAATATGGCATCTCGGCGGTTCGCGCGCTCGGGCGTGACTGCCTGGAGGGGTCCCCCAGCCGGAGAGCCAGGTCGGCTTGAGCTGGGATCCATCTGCAACCGGGGACGGTCTTTGTCGAATATGTTGTGTCGGTGACGGTGACGGTCAAGGCTTTAATCCCTTCCTCTGGCACCGCGCCGTCTCCGCGTCGCTAGATGATGGGATGTTTGGTGCTTGCTCGATAGCGTGGAATTTGATATAGCCAGGTGAGTTGGTGATGGGTGGATTCATGTTTACCGTTGCCGTCTCCAAGTGGGGGGTTCTCCCTGCCACCGGTTGCCGTAGCAACTCGGACGTCATGTGATGCTCGCCTTCAGGCAGACAAAGCAGCCAATCAATGTTTCTGGAGTCTGGACAAATGGGAAGGGACATTGAGTCAAGTTGGCATTCCCGTCAAATGAATTAGACGGCATAATTTCCAATCGAAAAGCTGTCAACTTGCCAGAGCGTGAGAAAAATCCCCAATCCCCAATTCACAATCCACAATCCACAATCCACAAATCCACAAACCCAGCCTCGCCGTTCCAAAAGGGCAAACCAACCAACCCCATGGTGCCACTGCCGAGCCGCTTCGGCTTCGCTTTTTAAGCTACGTCACAGACAACCAACCCACTTGATGCTATTCCCCCTCAACTTCAAAGAGCAAGCTCGGTCCACCTACCTTTTCCAAGCAAACCACTAGACGCACCCTGCCCGAGACCAAGGCCAAGGTCAGTCCGACGACAACAACGACCCCAGCAATCATGGCCGACGACGCAGAGCTGCGGCAGCGGAAAGCCGCACCACCTTCTCCCGACGCACCCGCCACCGAACCCGTCAAGGCAAAGACCAAGTCGAAATCAAAGCCCAAGTCCAAGCGCGACGGCCAAGAAGGAGACGAAGCCGATGACTATACCCCGTGGGTGGACATGCTGCGCGTCCTCTCCTTTCTCTTCATCGCCTCCTGCGGTCTAAGTTACGTCATCAGCGGAGGCGAGAGCTTCTTCTGGGGCATGAAGAACAAGCCCAATTATCTCCGCGCCGATTGGTGGAAGTCCCAGCTCGTGAGTATTTCGCAGAGAAAAGAGAAGACGGACTCCCAACTAATGATACTTTTTTTTTTTTCTCGACGCAGAACGGCCCCGTGTACATGACGGAGAAGGAGCTGCTCGCCTACGACGGCCGCGACGCCAGCAAACCTCTCTATCTCGCCATCAACGGGACCATCTACGAC
The DNA here is from genome assembly GCA_023658445.1 of Epichloe bromicola. Lineage (NCBI taxonomy): Eukaryota > Fungi > Ascomycota > Sordariomycetes > Hypocreales > Clavicipitaceae > Epichloe > Epichloe bromicola. The sequence continues at coordinate 5,662,834 of CP098268.1, forward strand.
GTTTCCAACGGCCGCCGCATGTACGGGCCCGGCGGGTCGTACAGCGTCTTCGCGGGGCGCGACGCGGCGAGGGGCTTCGTGACGGCGTGCTTTGCCGAGGACCAGACGGCGGATCTGCGCGGCGTCGAGGAGATGTTCCTGCCGATTGACGACCCCGAGGTGGACAAGTACTGGACCACGGCTGAGATGGAGGCGCTGCGCGCACAGGAGCTGGCCGATGCCAAGGCGAGGGCGCACGCCGCGCTCAAGCACTGGGTCGACTTCTTTGCCAACAGCAAAAAGTATACAAAGGTGGGTTATGTGAAGAGGGAAGAGGGCTGGTTGGACAAGCTGCCTCGAAGGAAGCTTTGTGCCGGGGCGCAAAAGGGGCGATCTAAGCGGAAGCGCAGTCAATGATTCTTGTTCGTCACGAATCATGATTGAAAAATGAGGTTTCGCCGGTCAAGGAAGTGAAGTATCATAAACCTGAGCCAACCGAGACATCAAGTTGAGTAAATGAAGCACGTGTCACCAGTTCGAGTTCAACTTTTCTTAAAAAAAAAAAAAGCCATGTTTTACTTTCGTCCCCATCTTTCCCGACGTATCTATCAAATGTTTCCACAAACACCAAAAAGTTCCCAAACCCAAACCCCCCTCCCACTCCATCTATCCCCCAAGACGGCAAACCTACAAAAACATGAAACCAGCACCGAGAACAGCAAGCAGAGTACTCGGCACAGCCAAGTACGCACCACCGCCGGTAAGAGGAGCCGTGGTCTGCGCAGGAAGAGGTGATGTTCCCTCGCCACTGGTGACGGATGGAACAGAGTCGCCAGGAGACGAGGTGGGCGAGGAACCAGAACCCTCGCCGGGCCCAGCAGACCCGTTGCCGGCGCCCTTGGGGATCTCAATGGCGCCCAGCTGGGCGCTCTGCGCAATCTTCCTGTAGTTCTCCAGGGAGCGCGTGGCGTTGGCCGACGTGTTCTCGTTGATGACCATGACCATGCCCTTCTGGCAGTGGGGGCCCTGGCTGCAGAACAGCCACATGGGCTTGGTGTCGTTGACCATGACGGTGAAGACGGGGATCATGCCCTTCTCCCTGCTGGCGGCGGCGGGCTGGAAGGACGAGAAGACCCCCCGGGCGCTGGAGTTGGAGTTGGAGTTTGTGCTCGAGATGGGCACGCACGGGTTGTCAAAGCTGGACTGCGTGACGGTGTGGTTGCCGGCCCAGAACTGGAACTGCACCATGCTTCCTGGCTTGGCCTGGATCTTGTCGGGGAAGAACTTGAGGCTCGTCTCGTTCCGGCCCGGGTTCTTTCCCACGGCGACGACGTGGACGTCGATGGCTGCTGGGGGGGAAAGTCAGTCTCGTGCGAATCCCATCACCCGGAGGAGAACCCGAATCGACTTACCTTGGGTGACGCTCAGCAGCGCGGCGAGAGCAAGAGATGTGAAGTGCATTTTTTTTTTTTTTTTCGGGTTTGCCCCTGAGGTTTCTGATCAAGTAGAAACTGATAATTGCTCTTTCCGGAGAGCAAATCAATGTGTTGTTTCTTTCAAACCCGGAAAGATGAAAATATTCCCGAGGACTAGCCTCTTTTCGAAAAAAGTATTATCGTTCGTCTTTCCCCGTTCGTCAAGTATACAAGGGTGCCGAGAATGGTGTTTGCAAAGAAAGGGTTCGAATGAGAACACGACAAGATAGAAAAGAACTTTCACAACGAGAATGAAAGAGAAAAAGATGTGAACCCTTTTACCGAAGAAAAAAGACAAGTGATTACGACCAAGGAAAAGAAGAAGGGAGTGTGGAAATATTCTTTATGGAAGGACATTGCGCTGCTGTGTCAAGTTGGAAACGGAGGCCGCCTTCGTCCCATGATCGGGCACAACCACAGCCCCCGATGGGTTCTTTGGTGGCGGTTGGTTTGAGATGTGTTTGGGTTATTTGCGCTGGTTAGGTAGGGGGGCGGTTTTCATTTTTTTTTTTTTTTGATGGCCGAATGTTGCGTGTGCAGGCTGATTAATTGGTACCTCGTCATGGAAGACAATCTGGGACTGTTGATTTTTTTTCTGTATTTTTTTCTCTCTCTCATTCCATCATTCGTTGACTACCTCGAATGGACCAAGGAATGAATGAATGCATCGCCATCCAGGCCGGGAAGAACACGGGGCCGACTTGCTCTGATGTCGGATCCGCCGCACGACGAGTGGCTCCGACACGGTGCGAGACGGTGCGGGTTTCAAACCCTCCGTGCGCGGCCGGCACCGCACCCGCACGACAATTGTTTCGAATTGTTAGGCTCTTCCATGGAATTATGGAGTTGCATAGTCCGTACTGAATCATGAATCCCACGGCCACCACCTCACCTACACGAAAAAAAAAAAAAAAATTGAATTAAATCAAATTCATAGCCTCGTACTGTACCCGTCGCAGCCAGAAACTAGTGCTCGACTTGGTTGTCCAGAGTGCCCGATTCCCATGACATGTCATCACAAAACCTTATATGCCCATCATCGCCCCCTCGTTCTTTTGCCCTTGCTTGTATTTGGCCCTTTCCGAATTGCCCTAACTCCTAATGCCATGCCCCTCGCGTCAATCGTCCCCCCCAACGACGCGCGCCTCAGAACATGATTTCATTTGAATCATCGCCATGGGGACGAGGTTCCCCAAGACCCGCACAGCTCGTTACAAATCCAGCAGTAGTTGTGGCGCAATCTTCTCCAGGTCCTCCACCTGACGCAGACATCATCAGCACCACCCAGCCTCCAGCTTCCCTCGACTTGTAATCGGACAAGAAAGCAAAACTCACCTCCAAGAATCCAGCATTCTTCTCCACGGCAGCCCGAGCAATCGCTTCTCTCACGAAAATGTCCATGTACTTTCCAACAGCAGCGTTCGCATCTCTCGATATCCTCGTAGAGTCCTTGGTGAAAAACTCGTGCAGTATACGCGTGAGTAGGTCCTTGGGGATGGACTTCTCCGGGGCCGGTGCATCTTCCGTGTCTCCTCCGCGAGCGGCACGACCGTGTTGTTGTTGCTGTTGCTGCTGCTGCTCATCTGCGTTGTCGTCTGACTCGAAGGCATCGCTTTGCTCGGATGCTGAAGGTGTTTCTGTGGCCTGCCTGTTCTTGGTCCCTGGAGGTCGTCCGCGACCGCGGCCTGATGGTCTTCCAGCTGGCATGGTGAAGAAGCGTCACGCAAGCATGCACCACAGATACTCAAGACGCTTGCATTGCGTCATGGAGTTGATAGCTTGGTGCGTCGCGACGTGAAGGTGGTGAAGCTCCTTAGTCATCAACTTGTGACCCCAGCTCACCTGACCTGGTGAATGGGAAATGTTTTTTTTTTCCCCTCAACATTCTGTTTGGCAGCCATCATCACCAGATTATTTGTAGTCATGCACATGTACTTCTTTTGGTGGACAGCAAGTGAGAGCAAATATGATTATTACAATAACAGCAAAGGGAAATTGCATTGGTGTATAAATTACAGCGACCTAGAAAAGCCCCGCCGGCAGTGCCGAAGGAAAAATACGCCATGCCGATGCCAATCTAACCCGCAAAAAGCATCTGTTGCATAGGAGCACACGAGGAACAATGTTTTATCTCTTGTTCCCTACTTCCCCTCTGCCAGTTCTTTCCCCTTTTTTTGGATCCATTAGCGGACATTGCATCAAAGCCCACCAAATCGCCCACCAGGTTCATCCCTCCCTTATGAAGAAGTCTATACAGAAATGTGGAAAAGCGTTTAACCAGAGCCGCCGCTGAAGGCCTTTCCGAAGAGGATGAGCTGGAGCTGGTCGTAGATGGACAGGACACCAGCACCGGCAACACCACGAAGAATGTTGGCACCAGCACCGTTGAACAGAGACTTGACACCGTTCTTGGCAATGATCTGGCGGGCAGCATCGAAGGAGTTCTTGTACTTGACAGCCTCACCAGAGGTCATCATCATGCGACGACGGATGGTGTCAAGGGGATAGGCAGCAATACCGGCACCAGTGGTGACGCACCAACCAAGAGCGAAAGAGGCAAGGAAGTTGTTGGCCATGGGACCGACCAGGAGAACGGGCTTGATGGAGTCGTACATGCCGAAGTAGAGACCACGGTAGACGATGATACCAGCGACAGAGGGCATGAAACCACGGTACAGACCGGCAATACCGTCAGAGGCGAGGGTCTTGCGGTAGACGTCGACGAGACCGTTGAACTGACGCTCCCCAGAACCCTTGGCGGACTTGGCGTCGTTGGCAAGACGGGTACGGGCGTAATCCAGAGAGTAGACGAACAACATGGAAGTGGCACCAGCAGCCTGTAAACAGAGAAGTTGTCAGTTCACTGCAAACTAATAATCATATCAAGCCATGTTGAATTGAGGAAAGACATACACCACCCGAGGCCAGGTTACCGGCCATCCACATGGCGTAACCATCACGCTCCTTCTTGAAACCGAACATCTTCTTGAACTTGTCACGGAAAGCAAAGTTCAAGGCCTGGGTGGGGAAGTATCGGATGACGTTGGCAGTGTTACCACGCCACAGGGACATGACACCCTCATCAGCCACGGTGCGCTTGAAGCAGTCACCAATACCACCGAAGCGGCGGTCCAGACGGCCAGCCTTGATCATTTCATCCTGGTTTTGGATCAAGAGCTTGACACGCTCAATGGGGGCAGCAGCGGTCTTCGAGACGGCGGCAGAGACACCACCCACTAAAGAAATGTTAGTATGTCAATGTTTCTGAAAATTCTGCTACACCGAGGTAGACGGGGGAAGCGTCGTGACGATATGTATTAAAAAAAATCTATCGACAGCGCCTTATGTGAACCCGATAGGAGATCGAACGTGGAAACGTACTCAAGAAGTCGGCCACGAAGGGCTAAAGATGAAATTGTTAGCAATGTGTTTCTTTAAGAAAATCAAGAACTTCCTCGATTCCCCGGGATTACCGCGCGCTGGAGAAAAAAAGGGAGGCATCTGGAGGGTCTGACTACGTGGCCAAAAGCATCGGAGCAGCGAGCTCCAGGTTGAGGTCATTGGCGTCGGACGCGGTTCCAATTGATTGCAATCATGCAACGAAGCAATTGGCGTTGGATAAGTCCATCATAGCCAGCTCGCTTCATCGTGACCCCTTATCGCGAATGCGGCATCTCACGGGAAACTCAGGCAAACAGGAGGGGGGAATCGAAGCAACTTACCGGCATGCCCAAGACCTTCTGAGGAGCTTCACCAGACATTTTGATGATTGTTCTTTATCCGAAAACAAGACAAAGGATTGAGGGGAGATGGATGGAAAAAGAAGGGGAAGGGGAAGAAAGGTGTACGGGCGGTCGAGCGAAATAAATTCTGCGCCGGCTTGGTGGACGGGTTTGGGGGGGGGAGGAAAAAATGCTGCAGCGGAGCCTTGACGGGGACTGGTTTTTGAGCGAATCTACCCGGACGGCGCTAGAGCAATGATTGCATCCTCAGGTACCCAAGAAAGAGTACCCTGCTGACACGCGCCTTTCGCATGCCTCTCAAGGTACCCTCGCCTATCAGCGTGGATAACGTGTGCGTTTTCCACGGCAACAGCTCGCGGCGGCTTGTCTTGGCAGCCTCAGGCCCGAAGGGGGAGGAGTTCTCTTGTGATCTCTCCGAGGATGATGGGGCCCCAGCTGAATTATTACCGGTTCACCCCGATCTTTTTTCTCTCACTTGAAGCGGCCGCATGTGCTTACTCCGTAATGAGTACAACAGTATAATAAGGGCCTCGGTGAAGGGAATTTTAAACATTTTTCTTCTTTCATTTCCCCTTTCTCCGTGGTCTGTTACTCAATATTGAGGCTTGCACGCATTGCGACCACCACCATCCATCCATCCACATCAGCCATTCTTTGCCCATGGCCTTTCGCTTGCGTTATGAACATCACCGCAACCTCCAGCTGTGATAAATTCCTATACCATGTCAATCGCCACTGGGCCCTAGGGAGGCGAGACCAAGCTGAAAGACGAAGCTTTTTCTTCCTTCTTTCTGCACTTGTTGGCTGATACGGAGTACGGAGTACCATCCGCCAAAAATGGCCCTGTCCGCTTTGGCCGAACAAGTAAATCGTACCTCAAGCCTTGCCAAATTGAAAAGGAAAATACAAGGCCTCGGACTCATTACGGCGTGGCGCATGATACAAACATGGCCCAGACCAAACTTGTGATCGATTGGTTGCCGGAACAGCCTCTCGGCTCTACCCTCTCGGCTCTACCGAAATAGTTGTAGTCCTGCGGTTTAAAGCAGATGTCATCGCAATTGGGAGTGCTTTTTGGAATCCAATTCGTCGTCGTTGATTGGCCATCTGAGCGATCACGCTTCCATTTGATGCAGTCGATGGGAAGCAGCTTCTGTTGGATCGAATCCGTTCAGTCTTGGAGACATCATGCGCCTGAACAAATCTCAATTTTTTGGGGAGATATTCGGCACAGTATCCGCATTCTGCCTGTCGTGACTTAGTCGGATGGGGCCCGGTAGAATGAGGCGCCAGATGGATATCCGCAAAAGTACAAAATGCAATCCTGGCGTTGACCCCGTTTCTCACCGTGAGACCATATGCCAAGACAACCAAGTTTACCAGTGGATCAACGCAAAGATTTGCTCATATGAAATCTCTTTCGTACGCCGGCAACCGCAATAAGTTGCTGCTCTTTCACAGGATTGCTGTCCCATCAGCGTACGCGTCCTTACAACAACCCGATACAGGCGCCTAACCGGGATCCATCGTATAGGATATTGCCTTGGTCCAGCCATAAATCGTAATCAAAGGCGTCTTCTCCTGCTGGTGGACGCTCCTCCGTAGACATGTTAGACATCACTTTACTCGTACATTTGCATGTTGTGATGACGACATCCATCATTTTGCGTACATCACATGTCGCCCGTTTAGTCTTCTTCGTGCTGAGCCTCCCCCACCATACATTGCACGGCGCAAGTCTAAATGATTTGAACATCTTTTGTCATTTCATTGCCATATGCTAAAGCACAGTTCCGGTCCCTAGGTATGCTATAATACCGAGCATGAATTCATCCCAACCAGGCCTTTTTTTTTTGTCTTCACGCAAAAAAAGAGCTTCCACTCTAATGGCTGCTGCTATGATGTGCAGACCGCTTAATCACCGATACTCCAGACAAACAACTTTTATTTCATTTGGCTGATTTAGGAACCGCCGACGGCGCGGGCTAGAAGAGAGAAGAATACCACGTTAGCAAAAGAATCGGTTTTGGAATCTTCTCAGATCGAGTCGGTGCGTTAGCGTACTGTAGATCTTCATCTTGCTGTGGGTGACGACAGGCTTGATGAGGCCCTTCTCCTCGAGGTCCTTGATGCACTGACGAGCCAATGAGCCGTTGACCTTCATTCTGTCGACAAGAACAGCGACCGTGACCAGACGGTAGGACTGGACATCTTTGTAGAGCTTCTCGGAGGTGGCCTTGTCGAGAAGGACGGCGTGCTGGGCCTTTTCCTTGACCTTGCCCTTGGACCACTTCTTCTTTTGCTTCTTAGCAGCAGGCGCCTATACAATTCGACAAAAAAAGAGTCCAACGTTAGTATAATCATCGATCATTCATTTTGTTCTGTCCATCCTCGGGGCTGTCTTCTTTATTTCGGCATGCTCGTCTCGTCGAGGAGACTTTGAGCGCCTTGTGAAGGAAATAGGTGGCGTTCGGCGTACCATTTTGTTCTGATGTGCTTGTCGTTGACGGGAGTGTGGAGGAACGGCGTTTTTCACCAAACTGAGGCCAGAGACATTCTTGCCCACATGGAGTTCCCAAGGAGGGCCGGGCGGGCGTTGGGCTGGCCACTCATTGCGCTGCATTGACGTTTCGCCCAGGGCAGACTTGCCCTAACACAAGGCGTGTGGAAGGGTACTGCCGAACATTTCGCGATATCTGATTCGCCAGACCCACCCACCACGGCCAAAAATTTCCCAACCCTACTCTATCTCTCTAGCCGAGCCCTGCGCGAGCCCATCATCCCAAATCCTCTCAAAAGAATACTGTCCCGACATTCTGCACCACTAACCCGCAGTCCGCCCGCCTGCCCGCCAGAGACCGGATATATTTCGACTGCAACAGCCAGAATGTCTGACGGTGGCGATATCGAGGTCGAGAACAACGTCGTCTCCGACGTCCTTCCCAAGGATGTCGTCAAGGAGGTCGGCAACATCAAGTTGTTCAACAAGTGGGACTACGATGTCGAAGTTCGCGACATCTCTCTGACGTACGTGCGAAAGAAGAAATTTCAATCCAAACCTCCCCCGCGAAAGAAGGAAAAAACCATCCCGACAGAGTTGGAAGCAGTTGGGGTAAACTACGTTTTGACCGAGTATGAAACTTTTATACTGATCGGCTGTCCATATTTCCCACTCAAATAGTGACTACATTTCTCTGCGAAACCCCGTCTATGTCACCCACTCCGCTGGCCGATATGCCGTCAAGCGATTTCGCAAAGCCAATTGCCCTATCATTGAGCGATTGACCAACTCCCTCATGATGCACGGCCGCAACAACGGAAAGAAGCTGATGGCTGTCCGCATCGTCGCCCACGCTTTCGAGATCGTACGTTTGGACTACTCCCACGTTTTCCTTTCTTCTGAGTGGAAGGGAGCTCAGGAAGGGGATTGGCTGTCATTCGCGATTCCAGATTCCCCTCTTCTCCCCTCTATTCGGATCCGATAATTGCACAACCATATTCAGACCATACCAATCTGACTCGTGAATCCTGCAGATCCACTTGATGACCGACCAGAACCCCATCCAGGTCGCAGTTGACGCCATCGTCAACTGCGGTCCCCGTGAGGACTCTACCCGAATCGGGTCCGCCGGTACCGTCCGACGACAAGCCGTCGATGTCTCTCCCCTCCGCCGTGTCAACCAGGCCATCGCCCTGCTCACCACTGGTGCCCGCGAGGCCGCTTTCCGCAACGTCAAGTCGATTGCTGAGTGCCTTGCCGAGGAGCTGATCAACGCCGCCAAGGGCAGCAGCAACTCTTATGCTATCAAGAAGAAGGACGAGTTGGAGCGTGTGGCCAAGAGCAACCGATAAATGCTTTGTTTATTTATGGGGGACATCATTTTGGTCGGATATAGGGAGGTTTGCGAAGCGCTTCGGCGTGGTTCTGGCATCTTTCAGAATTGCATTTGTGCGTTCAGGTATGGGAACGTTATGGCTATGGATTTGTCACAAATGGCTCTAGAGTCTCAATAAAAAGGTGGCTCAATAAGAGCAGAAATGAATTAACGCCTTTAAGCATCTATAAAAATCAATATGTGCCATTTTGTAATTCAATAATGGACTCGCCGGTGCCGGAGTTGACATCTGACAAACATAATTCTAACTTGTTCCTAATCAGAAAACGTCATGGGGGCCCACCAACGGGCAGGCAGCTCTCTTAAGGTCCTGCATGTGTATCACAGACCAGACCGAAAAGCATTGCCCTCTATCTAAGTGATATATCTGCAGGTCATAATTCGTCATGTCGATCATCGTGAACGTGAGTTGGAGCCCGGATACCCCTAGATGCGAACTTCCTTGGGGCTGATTTCGACTCGTTTGAACATGCCAACGTGTGGTATTCCCTCCTCCCACCACGTGCCCATTTTCCGGTCGACGATGAACCCCCATTTCTCCCATGCACCAACTACCTGCTCTTGGGCGTGAACACACACAAGACCACCCCACTTCGGTATGTCTGTCTCGTTCGATGCACCCATATGCTCGAGACCTAGTTCCGTGATGCTTGGGTCAAAGAAGGACGGGTTGGACTTGAGCCACGAGAGCAGCGTTTGCACCAAGAGCCCCGACAAGCCATTTCCTCGATACTCCTTCACCACCGCCAGCCGTCCCAATTTTACGTATGGTTCCTTTCCGTCGTGGAAAGTTGTCGGTCGGTCCACGCCTATAGTCGCGGCTGTTGACGTAATATCAGGTGAAGCAGCGGCGTCCTTATCATTTGACAGTCGACCATTCCAGTATGTGCCCCCAACTTTTGGATGAGGCCCATGAGGAAACGGTATTAAACGGATAGTTCCTATGGGCGTGGTTCGTGTACAACTTTTCCGTGGCTGGATCACATTGCCGTCATCGTCGCGGACTTCGGTCTCTTTTGTCTTATTCACACTTGCATATACCACCCAATGACATGAACGGGCGTCATCGGCATCATGCTCATTCTCCAGCGGAACCTTTTGCTCCTTGACAAAGACATTCTCGCGCACTTCCATGGCATCCAAGAAGACTTTCGGGATCGTCTGTGGCTGTTCATCATGGGGTTTTCCTCGCTCGAATCCTTCGAGCTTGCTAGGTTCGAGGAGGGATATGAACGGCGTGCCCATGCTAACACGGTGTGGGGCGGAATGAGTGACTTGGGTCTGTTCAGGCTGAATAAGTTGGTCACAGAAGGATGCGAGAATTGGAACTCGGGTGACAAAAGAAGACGAGAAAACAAAGACGCAACACGCGACAAAAGGCGTCCAATGTTTGTGTATTATGTGATGCCCAGCGAAAAAAAAGTAGTCCAAAAATGCAAGGCTTCTGTTGGTGGGAGGGGCTGCTGCCGGTTGTGACGTTGTTTGGCGATCGTTTGTCAGTCTGTCGGTCTGTCAACTCCGAACCTTCTACGAACGTACATAAGCCTGGTACATGGTATCTATCTGCACGGTCGACGCTGACGAAAGGATGAGGTCACTGTGCTTGGGCGAAGCAAAGGCAAAGAGTCTTGTGCAACATCCAACAACAATGAGAGGCCTGCAATCCATCATCTTCGGAGCTTATTTTGTGCATCTGGTTCGTCAAGGTAAGCTGCTGCGCTTACCGCCTCCCCGCGAATGATGTGGCACAACACACCGGTCATTTCGATGGATGGAATGGGCAGGAGCATGCCGCATGCCGTGACGTGACGTGGGCTCGGTCCAGCAATAACTGGCAGGTACTCCGTATGTAGGTTTTTCACATTTGGCAGAGGTAATAATATTGCACGTAGCTAATTTAGTAAGCCTCTCAGAATCGTGACATTGTGTTCACCGACGTGCTCACCGTGTATGTGTATATACAATACACCCCCTGAATTATTTTTTACAGATCTACATAACAGGGGGGATTGAGCGAATCAGGTGCTAGGAGGGAAATAAGACAGGCAGGGGGTGGTACCTTCTATTACTAGTAACCTACATAGAAATATATGTACTCCTTTATAGCGTAATATTCCCTGTAGATTTTCCTTGTAGCTCTCTAAAACATTATAGGGGGTTACACGCACTTATAGCTGATCGCAGCTGTTAGTAAGGAACGAATAAGTGGGGCATGTAGATTTGTAAAATAATTCAGGGGGGAGAGTGTAGGCATTTAATGAGAGCCACTTTTTTTTTTTCTCGCTGACGGTTCCACTGTGATAACGCCTTTGCGCCGAACCCTCGTCGGTGGCGTGATGGAAACGTAGCGCAGGATCGTGATGCGTACTCCGTACTCACCTTCAACAATAATAAAGCCCAATATTCAGACTCTGCAGGGTAGCTAACGGCAGAGTCGGGAGGCTGCAGCATGGAGTTGACGGCCTGAGCGCAGCATGCAGCCAGGGGCGCTGCAACCCTGTTCGGACCAACGCGAGACCCTGTCGGCCTTTTTTACTGTAATGAAACTTCCCAGTCACTACTCCGTACACACTGTATGTATTGTGTTTGCGTGTTTATGGGTGCAGCGTCCATCATCTTGCAGCGGCTGGTACGGAGCACCCCTTTTTTTTTGTTGCGTCTCGTGGCAAAACATGCCAGGCCTCGACACGCCCCTGGGGTTCTCTACAATTAATTGTAGGGGTTGTAGGGGGCGCCACTACCCACTACAGGCCGCCTAGCGGGCCGTGGACTTTAGCGCTAGTCACGACTGGAAATATCAAGTCAATCTCTCCCGAAGCAACAACAAGTTGCGTTTGTTGCGCCGTTCGTACCATGCATGGTCTGGACGCAGTGGTTCTTCAACAAGTTCGGACGATCAATTGACAAAGACCACAGGACCGGACGGAGTATCATGTAAACCGTATTGGCGTGAATTCGTTAGATGAAGGAGGGGGGGTCGGTCCAATTGCGACTCTTCGCAGCCTTTTTCTGGACGAGACGTCGAGACGATGAGACGACGAGACGACCGACTGCGTGGTGTTTGCTTTTTCGCGTCCTGCACCCTCGTTGCCGCGAAGAAAAGTCCCCGTCTGCCTGTGTCTGTGTCTTCTAATTCGCTCACATTCTTACCTGCATTGATTGCCATTTTGCCTCTTCCCTTTCGCCCGACAGAATTGCATGCACTTACGGAGTAGATGAACTGATAATATTGGACGTGCATGTCCCGCGGGACCTGGGCAAATCGACAAAGAACCCTGCTAGGCAGCACGTTAAACCTCTTCAGGGTTTTGCTTGCCCGCTTAAGCCCATGAGCAAAGTTTCCCTCCCACCCTGTCGGTAAGACTTGTCGGTAAGATCGTCTCCATCATTGTCTTCGGTTCCTCATAATATTCAAGTCGTGTGCTGGGAATCTAATCAATGTCCGGGGCAAGCAGCTCTCCCATCGTGGACTCGTTGATGCTTTTCGTGCTCTGCCCCTGAGCTTGCTCGCGCGCATCTGGTATCATAAGCCTGACTCTGGCTGCATGAGCTGAGCTGGCCCTGAGCATTCTCCCTCGCCCGCACCAGCAATCGCCTCCAGAGCTTCGAAGCTTTCCGAAAATAGTCAGCTCCCGAGTTGCCTCATCGCGCGCAGGAGAGAGCGTCGACGCCCAGTGTTCAATGCCCTGGCAACCTCTCCCCCGCATCGCCTTTGCTGTTGCGACATATCCTTTCACTGCCGAAAGCCCAGCCGACCTCCCTCTCGAAATAGGCGATGAGCTCTACATTATCGAGGAGACGCCAGATGGACGCTGGCTGCGCGGTTACCTGGTTGCTCCGCCGAGCTTGCTCGCCGGCCTGACCTCAGTCAAGGGCCAAACGCTGGAAGCTCGTGTGTTTAGCGGCATCTTCCCTCGCAGTTGCGTCGAGGTGCGAGAGATGCTTGGAGAGTCGGACGGGCGAGACATCGACAATGAACACGACTACTACCAAGGCGTTACAAACGAGAATATACTGGTGGGGAGTCAACAGACGACTGGCGATGAAGCCAAGAATGGCACCACCGACAGCAGGGCCGGGAAGACAAGGTCGCAGGTCAAATCGGACAGTACCAGAAAGGGACGCAGGCCGCTATCAGAACTGCCGAATGGTACTACTCCAGGCAACCTGTCTGTTCCAGTGAAACGAGATCCAAATGCGCCAAGACCAGCTGCGCCGGTGCCGATGCTAAAGATTGGCGACGAGACACCTACATCATCCTCCGAGCCATTGATTGACGAGATTGCCTCGTGTCTGAGGGAATGGCACTCCAAGAACCTCCATGAGCTGCTGCTTTCTAGGCGATATGCGGACCTGGACAAGCTTTCGAAGCTCATTACTAGCCTCAACCTCAGCCGACAACAATTTCTGTACAATGTTCTCACATCTCACGAGTACGACGCGCTGCGGGAGAAGACGGTATGGGATCTCGTGCGAGTCAACAAGCTTTGTGGAGGGGAAATCGTTGTCCGAGACCCTGCGGCGAGAGGGAGAATCTTGACGGGAGACGACTCAGTCGTCAAGGTAACTCAGCTCCAGTCCGTCATGACTCTCCTCGACGAGCCGCCCCAACCGTCCGTGGAGCTCACCAGCCTTCACCACCTGCTGCTCGACGTCAAGGGATTCGCCGGCTCATCATCCGAGGCCACTGCATTGGCCCTGTTCCTCGTCACCAAACCTCAACACGAGAAATTGTCGACGCTATCAGAAACCTTTACAGTGGATGTACCCGCGGGCGGCTCCATCGGGGGCTTCGCACAGGGCACTTCGTCTCGGACGCTCTTCATAGACTTGTCTGCCCAGGATATTGGAGATTCACCGTCGGCCGAAACTGACCTGTACCTCGTCGTCAAGGTCCTAGCCTCTCAGCAAATTTTCGCGGCCAAGCCGGTGTCGAGATCTGGAACCACAAACGACGGCACCTTCTCACGAGAAAACTCAAAAACGTCCGCCTCGACGGGATCCAGGTCTGCGAGAAGGAGCTTGGTGTGGGGAAGCAAGTCTGGACGCTCAACCTTCTCTCGAGGTTCTGTTTTGCCCAAAACGGACCCCGTGTCCGAACAGCACGGGGAACGATCAGTCGTCACCGCAGATAACTACGGGGCTCCCAGCACTGCCAGCTCAAAGGCTGATGGTGCCGCGCAAGGCACGGCCCAAGTTGTACAACGCACTGTTGGCGTAGGCATTCTCAAACTGAACCCTGTCATGAAACAAACCGAAGAGGTGGAACAGGTCCTGACGATTTGGTCGCCCACTGCCAATCGAGCGTCGACGGAGACGGAGTCTTCTTCCGAAGGCTTGGATCCATTGATTCGGGAGCTCATGGATAACGCCAGTGGGCAATATGAGAAATCTCGACGAGGCGAGCGACTTCAGGTCTCGTTGCAGGCCTTTGACCATCCCGACGCGGACGCCTTGATCAAGGCCACGCCGACGCTGTTATCCGGAGTCTCACAGACTAACAAGATGGGCTTCTCCGGCGCACCAACGAAACCGAGATCAGACATCTATCTCACGCTGAACAGTGCTTCTCTGGCGCGCCAGCACTTGCTCTCTCGCTTTGGTGGAAGTGCCACTAGTATGCCGTCGGGACTCCACGGTATGAACTTTCAAGTCACGGTTGAGGTCCGAGGTCCCACGGGCAAGAGATTTGAAAACTGCATCTACGAGGGCTCCAACAAGCAGCCGGCGACGACTTTCAAGTCTTGTGCCACGGAGCGTGGGGAGGCCTGGAAACAGACGATACGGCTCTCCTTGTCACCAAACGACGTGTCTACGGCCCACGTTGTCATGTTCCTGTGTGACGTGCCGGGGCCCCCCTTTGCTGTGGCTCACATGCCGCTCTGGGATAGACAAGCCTTTATACGCGATGGCCGTCATGGTCTTCTTCTCTACAAGGTGGACGAGAATACCTTTACCGCTTTGCCCGGCCCTTCTGGCAAGGGCGGTTACTTGTCTGTGCCATGGGCTCCTCGAGGCAAAGCCGAACACTCTGAGAATGTTACCGGTCCACTGGCGATGCTCTTTGTCAACACCTTTCTCTGCAGCACACGGTTCTCGCAGGACAGGATCATCTTGGGTCTGCTGAAGTGGAAAGACTTGTCCGAGGAGGAGGTTCCCGCGGTGCTGAGACAGCTCATGTTTGTGCCAGAAATCGAAGTCGTCAAGTTGCTGAGTGATGTGTTGGACGGGCTCTTTGGCGTTCTTGTCGAGCACTCGGGGAACAACGAGCTGGAAGACCTTGTTTTTACCGCTTTGGTCAGAGTGCTGGGAATCGTGCACGATCGGCGCTTCAATCTCGGGCCCCTGGTTGATCAATACGCAGAGAACCAGTTCAATTATCCATTCGCCACTTCTAGTCTTGTCCGATCCTTCACCCGGCTTCTCGAAAAACCGACAGAGCCAGAGATGTCCCGAAATTTGCGGTCCACGTTCAAGGTGGTCAGACACATTTTGAAGTTCATCACACACGCACGCAAGCAACAAAAAGCCAAGGAAGCCGGCATTGGCATCACATCGTCTCCGCAGGGCTTTACGCGGCAGCTACGCTCCATCTTCAAAGCTCTCGATGGCATGATGAGAAACACTGCTCCCGTGCTCGTTGGTAGCCAAACCTTGGCTGTCCAGCACTTTCACACATGGTTACCCGAGCTGGCTGGCCTGCTGGATGCAGAGGAGATTCTACACATTGCCATTGATTTCATGGACTCTTGTACCCAAGTCAAGGGCAAGTTGATCCTGTACAAGCTTGTACTCATCATCAACTACTCCAAGCTGGACTTGTTTGCGCACACGGACCAGAAATCGGCATTGAGTGCCAACACGGTCCGTTGGATCTCGCCACACTGGGGCCACACCGACGAGGTAACGGATCAATGGCGAGAGCAGGTCCGTCTCTGCTGCTCTGTGCTTGCCAGCCAAGTAGATCACCTTGGTCCGGAAATTCCGGATCACATTCCGAGAATTATCGATTCTCATCTTTCGCTACTGGGATCACCGCCAAAGTCACGTAGTCGACTCTCACTCCTTTTCCCATCGTCATACCCATTCCCCACCAAAACCGTCTCCAATAACATCACATTTGACGAAGGCTTGGCTGAGCTATCGGCTGTTCTTTCTGCCATTTCCAACTCGGCGGCGGGGATGCAGCTTGAACTGGCTGCCGAGGACGACCTGACCACCATTTTGGAGAATCTGCTGCGAGTGCACATGAGCGTCCTCTCGGGCAAAGCTTTCCCTGCCGAGTGGCTCAGTGTGCACATCCACCATCACAAGTCAACAATGCGTACCCTCCAGTACGTGGCAGGTATCATGCTGGACTCTTTCTTGCCTGACCCTGACGAGGCGGAAACCTTCAACATGGAGTTGTGGAAGCTCTTCTTCACAACCCTCCTCAAGCTGGTGGGAAGCACTTCCTTGGCCCTCGAAACATTTCCGGAACAGAAGCGGAGGGCCGTCTGGAAGATTGCCGGCGACGTGAGAGAGCACGGCGCGGAGCTCCTGCGCACGACGTGGGAGGCCATTGGGTGGGAAACGACCGCCGAAGAGCGCAGCCGTTACGGCTTGGGCAAGATTGGAGGATACCAGGTTCAATACGTCCCGACTCTTGTGGGACCCATTGTCGAGTTGTGCTTGAGCGTCCACGAAGGGTTGAGGAGGATGGCCGTTGAAGTCTTGCAAACAATGATGATCAGCGAGTGGACGTTGAGCGAAGACTTGACCGTGATACAGACAGAGATGGTTGACAGCTTGGATCAGTTTTTCAAGTCCAAGCCACTTACGGAGAGCATATTGCAGAAGCTGTTTATTGGCGAGTTGTTGGACCGTTTCGAGCCATTGGCCGATATCCCAGGTGAGCCGCTATATTTAGCCGTCCGGGAATTGGTAGGCACCTTGGACGAGTTCCTGGATCTGCTCGTTGCTGTACACGGTGGTGACGGGAACGGCGAGGCTTCCAACATCATCAACCGGCTGCGCTTGATGGAGTTCCTCCGGGACATGCAGAAGGAGGAGATCTTTGTCCGCTACGTCCATCAGCTCGCCACTCTCCAGGCAGAGTCGAGGAACCACGCGGAAGCTGGTCTCGCCCTGCGACTGCACGCGGATCTGTATGATTGGGATCCCACAAGACAGGTCAAACCTCTGGTCGAGCCCGAGTTCCCGGGACAGACGCAATTCGAGCGCAAGGAGAAGATCTACTTTGACATGATTAAGCAATTTGAGGAGGGCGAGTCATGGAGCAACGCCTTGACAGCATACAAGGAACTGCAAACCCAATATGAGAGCAACATCTTTGACTTTGCCAAACTGGCTAGAACGGAACGTGCCATCGCGACAATCTACGAGACCATTTCCAAAAGCGAGAAACTGATTCCTCGATATTTCAAGGTTGTGTACAAGGGGCTTGGTTTTCCTTCGGGTGTTCGAGACAAGGAATTTATATACGAATGCGCACCTACAGAGCGAGCCGCGGCCTTTACGGATCGCATTCAAGAGCAATACCCTGCTGCGCAAATCGTCACCTCGGGGGGAGTCGACGAGGTGGAGGGACAATTCTTGGTCATTTCTTCCGTCACACCCCATCGTGACTTGTCGCATCAGGTGTACCAGCGGGCGCGCGTGCCTCAAGTCATCCGAGACTTTTTGGTGTCTTCTCATCCGCACGCATTCTCGTTCACGACCAAGCGCAGCACATCTGGGCCTGTGGCAGAGCACTATGCCGAAAAGACGGCGTTTGTCACGGCGGAGCCGTTCCCGACAATCCTGCGGCGTAGTGAGATCATTGAGACCCAAGAAATCCGACTCGATGCTCACGAAACCGCATTGGAGCGCATCGTGCGCAAGACGCAGGAGATGACGGCTCTGGAGCGACGCTTTGCCGATGGCGAGGATGGGGTGTCGCAGCTCCTCTTGGATGCCGTTTCCATTTCCGTGAACCCGTTGTCCGACCAGAGTGTCATGTGCTACCGAAAGCTGCTTCCCCGACCCGAAGAAGAAGACGACGAAGACGACGAAGACATGGAGCTGGAGCCTCGGGACATCGCCATCAAGATAGCGCTCGTGGACCATGCCATCATGCTCAAACGAGTGTTGGCCCTGTTCGCGCGTAGCAACAATGCAATGCTGATCCAGAAACAAGAGGAGCTCCAGCGGTGTGAGTTCTTTTGCGGCTTCTTGAGAAAGAAAGCCTCCTCTTTGGCCCCATCACCATGGACCTGGTGTCCATGATGGCATTGACTGACTCGGTTCTCTCATAGATTTCGAAGCAGCGTATCAGCCTGAAATCGCGTCGTTTGCACCGCCTCCGCCAACCCCGCGGGGGACAGCATCTACCCCATCTACCGCTTTCCGGGGCTCATTCCCATCACACGACGAAAGCCCCTCGCAATGGCCAAATATTGCTGGGCCCCTGAACGGAGGAGGGAAATCGGACGAGACATCCATGGTCCGTCAGGTATCGTTGAAGCAGCGCAGCGCCAGGCTCAGCTTCCTCCCCGGTCGACGACAGCAGGAGAACGAGCCGCGAGCCGAAGCAGATGGAGTGATGAATGGCAGCCCGGAACCCAAGGTGTCGCCGCACAGCGGGAGCCGCAGTTCCGGAAAAGCCCGACGAGAAAGCATTTTCCGATCACAGTCCCTGGACGATGGATGGCAAGACAACACGGCCCCGACTACAAACGGAACGGGGAGACGAGGCAGTTTAGCCAGCAAGGGAAGCCTGGACAGAAGCATCAGCTTGGACAGAAGCGTCAGCCTGGACGAAGAGGTACCCGATAAGAATGCCCCTATCAAGAAGACGGGAAGCATGAGAAAAAGGCTCAGCTTGTTCAAGATGGGCATGAAGAGTCATAAACGAGGAGGCGTAATGGGTAGCGTTGACGAAGAATAGTTTTTTTTCTTTTCTTTTCTTTTCTTTCTTCTTTGTTGAAGAGAGTCGGTCGTTTGACCCAAAAGGGCAACCCTGTGTATGAAGAGGAGTGGGAGAGGAAGGATATTTGATTGGCAGGATGCTGGGACTTTATACCACTGTTGAACTTTTCCCCACCACATCACATCACGTCACATCACATCACATCTTTCGTTCGTTATGTTTTCGTTTTCGTCTTCACTTTCATCTGTCTTGTTCAGCACAGCGGGTTTCATTGTCTCGGCAGGTGTTCTGGATACCCGTCCATGAACACATGGACCAGGTGTTGTTCACTGTTGAGTATTTCTTTTCGCAAGATTCGAGGCACCCGGCAGTGCATTTTCACCGTGTACAAATCACGCCATGTATGTAGTAGCGGTTTTATGCAATCAAACTGTATGCACCACTTGGCTGATGGGAAATAAGTGCGGAAGACCAGGAGGTTATACCATGGCATGCATGGGCATGGGAGCGGCATTCAAGAAACCAACAAGCAAGAGATGACATGGTTCGTTCCCACACGGGTCCTGAACGGGCGGCTGATAAGATCACGTGGCTGTCTCCACCCAAGAAACGCCCGATGCATGGGGGTGGGTCTGGGTCAAAGCCCAAGCTCGGATGTCATCCGAGCGGGCGTTGGTAAGGCGTTGGTAACCACACGGGCCTCGGCCGCCCGTGGAAGGAACGATGAACGACGAGACCAGAACAACCAGAACGACCAGAACTCGACAGGCAGGAGCGCTGCAGGCATCCTGCCATGTGCGATTACGCTGCGTCATCGAAGAAACCATGGTTTGCTTTTGTTTTTTGCATCTTGCTTTTCCCCAGGTTTCCCCGGAGATGACCACCAGCTGACTGTTCTGCTCGTCAAAGCTACTACACCGGATTTGAGGTCTTGATGATTCATGCCGCCAGGCGCCGCCGAACGTGGCTGCTCCCCGCCCGACGTTGCGGTTTCATTTTCGGGTTTATATTACTAATATTACTTATGCTACTAATATTACTAAATGCCAAAGAGCCTGGGCGAAGACGCCCCGGGTCCCTGGTGGCGGTCTGATCGTGCCCGTTCTGGCAAGTTGGTGCCGTGGCTGGACAAGTTCTGGACAAGCTAAAATCCTCCAAGCACAGATTACCCACGACACGGGCCTTTGTGAAGGATGGACGGACTGACGGAGTCGCGCAACAAAGCTGGTTAGCTAGTAGCGTCAGGAGATGACCGTGGGTCTGTGTGATACCCAAGGAGGAACTTTATCAAGTGTGCTCGGGGCATACATCACCGCATCCTGAGCTTCGACTCAGCCTTTTAGCATGGACATTTGCTATATATTCAACTCCTGTCCCTCCCTCGCCTCACGTTGACTGCGCTCTCGATACCATCCACCATCACTTCGTCCTGGCTTTCCTTGTATAGTAGCCTGGCGACTTTGACGTGCAGAATTCTATTCACACACCAACTTTATTTTACTTTATTTTATTTCCTTCTTCTTTTAAAATGCGTTACTCCTTCGTCGTCACCACTTTGACTGCCACCGCCGTCTCTGGACATGGTGTGATCCGAACTATCGAGGGTGCCAATGGCGTGAGCATGCCTGGTCTAACTGGTAAGACTTGCTTGCTTCACTTGGGTCATGTTCTAAAACCAAGACAAGAAATCATCAACGATTTGGACAATGCACTGATACGAAAGAACTACTCTAGTAACCGATGGTACTCCGCGTAACTGCGTTGTCAACGCTTGTGGTGCCCAGGCTGACACTGGTATCATCCGTGATGCCGAGATCGCCTCTGGCAAGGTCGGTCCTCTCGGGTCAACCCAGGGCAGCGGCAAGGTCGACGTTGCCGCTCACATTGCCAACTTCATGGGTACTGGAAACGGTCTCGCCACAAACAAGGGCGCCGCCAGCTCCACGGGTGTCGAGGACAACTTGGCAGGACTCTTTGGTAGTGCCAAGGACCGCCGCGACCAACACAAGCGAGACATGGCCCAGATGTTCCGAAGCCTCGGGAACCTGCCCGTCATTGGCGTCCTCGGTGCCGGTGGAACCCCCAAGTCCTGGCCTGTCGAGACCATAAATGGTGACATGCGTGGCCAGGGTGCCGAGAAGGGTCTTCCTACCGCCGATTCCAAGGGCGTTGTCAGCCTCGTCTACAGACAGATCAACCAAGACGGAGCTGGTCCCATGACGGCCTCCATCGACGGCACCTCTGGTGGCTCCGACCCCAAGGCCTTCCAGTCGGCCCGTATCCTGCGCGACGTCCCTGGATCAGGCCTCTCTGGTCTGTCTCTTGCCTCCAACACCGACTACCCCATGCAGGTGCAGATGCCCGAGGGTATGACCTGTGACGGCGAGGTTGCCGGCGTCAAGAACGTCTGCATTGTCCGTGTCCGCAACCAGGCCCTTGCCGGTCCCTTTGGCGGCGGCGCTGCTTTCACTCAGAGCAAGGAGAGCCGCAAGCGCGCCATTGCCTACCGCCTTAAGAAGCGCATGGAGATTGGTGGATCCAAGGAGTAGAAAATAATTGTCAGGGGGAATTTGACGCGGAGCTGAAAATACGGACCACGGACCTTTTGACTATTTCACACCTCGTAATTTTCCACCATGTTTAAAGCAACCTTGTATATATATATTCAGGTGTGTTGATACATGATAATGCCACGCATGAGACATTGAGCGAAACGTGCGTGTGCTCGTGAGCATTGAATCGATTGCTGTTCGTCGTCCATGACATGTACGCGGCGGCAACACATGTTATCTCCTGAACAAGAATAGCATCACATGTTTCACCCGGCAGCAAGATTTTTGTGCAGACATGGTATATATAGCATATCTACTATACAGTTTATATACAACCTCCCTTGTACCTCTACCTGCCTGCCTACCAGCCCGCCCTACTAACCAACCAACCAACCAACCCTACGCAGTCAACTCGTCCAACCGCCTCTCCAGCTCCGGGACCTGCCGCAGTCTCACTTCCAGATCCTCCTTCTCATCCTCCAGCCTCAACCTCCTGTCGGCATCAAGCCTGGTGAAGACGTACTTGCCCTGCCCGTCAAACTGCAGGATATGGGAGTGGTATTTCCACAGACTCCTCCTGTGGCTGACGGTCATGAGGGTGATGCCCAGACTCTTTGCGTTGTCGTACATGTTCTTCTCCGTCTCGAGCGTGACGCTGCTGGTGCACTCGTCGAGAATGGCGTACCTGGGGCGGTGGTAGAAGAGGCGGGCCATGGCGACGCGCTGCTGGAGGCCGCCCGAGAGGACGTCGCGCCACTCGGCCTCGGCGTCCCACGCGTCCGGGTACAGGCCCACGAGGTGGTCGAGGTCGAGGAGCCGCAGGATGGAGGCGAGGTCCGCGTCCGTGATGCCGCGGGCGCGCATCTGGCGGAGGGAGTCGGGGTAGATGATTTGCTGGCGGAGGGAGCCGCGCGAGAGGTAGGGCCGCTGGGGGAGGTAGAATATTGCGTGGAAGGGCGGCTTGTGGACGGTGCCGCCGTAGACGGGCCAGAGGCCGCCGAGGATGCGGAAGAGAGACGACTTGCCGCAGCCGTTGGGGCCGACGACGAGGAGGTGGTCGCCGTGGGAGAGGGAGAAGGAGAGCCTCGGGACGAGGACGTCGCCGTTGGGGGAGATGATGGGGCTGCAGTGGAAGACGCAAATGTCAGCAGTTCTCTCTTCTCTTGCCAGTGTGCGGATGAGGGGGGAAGGGGGGGGGGGGGGGAAGAAGAACGCACACATCAACAAAGGTTATGTCCTCGCTTTCGTGGACAGTCCCTCGCCCCCGCAAGACAGCCTCGTTACCCTCGGTGCCGCTGGAGGAGACGAGCCTCTTTTCGAAATGGCCCGACTGAATGTCGTCCATGACGTCGAGTAGCGAGGCGACGCGCGACGTGTAGCCCGCCAGCTCCATAATCTCTCGGTACGAGAACATGACGCGGCCAAAGGCGTCGGACGCAGACAGCAGCATGCGCCGGTTTGTGACAAACGACTCGGTCCTGTCGCCCATGTTCATGGTCACTTGGCCGGGCAGCTTGACGAAGACGGGGACGCTGCACAGGAGGAGGCCCAGGGCGCCCCAGAAGTACTTGATGATGAAGTCCTCCATGAAGCCGTGGTAGAAGCGGCGGCGCAGAATGTAGTTGACGTGCTTGATGAGGGTGAAGTAACCCTTGTCGAGCGTGTCCTTCTCCGCAACCTGGCCGTTGTACAGGGCCACCTCTTCGCTGTAGTCGATGAGGCGGGAGTGCTGGTAGCGAAACTCGCCCTCGAGTCTGGCCTCGTCGGCGACGTACTTGCCAAACGGTGGTGTGAGAACTCTCAAGACGTTGGCCGAGAGCTGGACCAGGAGGGACATGAAGACGACTCCTTCGCCGCCGACGGTCTTTGATAGAGAGTACGTATAGATGGTCTGAACGAATATTCATGTTAGCTTATTTTGTGTGTGTGTGTGTGAGTGTGGACTGAAGGGGAAATATAGATGCGCACCATGTCCAGCAACGGCTTGGCCAAGTTGCTGTACAACTCGGCCAGGCTGTTGGAAAACTTGGACACATCCACGGCAATCAATTGATCCGGATTCTTTATCCGGTCATCGAGGGCCGAGATGCCGTAAAAGGTCAGGTTCGACAAGTACTTGTCGTGAATGTGCTGCGTCAGTCTCGTCCTGTACTTGAGCGACAGTTCAGCCTGGTGATATGACAGCTGCGAATGAAACCCACGGTCAGCAAACAACTGACGACGGCATGAGTGCCCGTTGAACAAATCAGGGGCACCATTATTAC
Source organism: Epichloe bromicola (assembly GCA_023658445.1). Lineage (NCBI taxonomy): Eukaryota > Fungi > Ascomycota > Sordariomycetes > Hypocreales > Clavicipitaceae > Epichloe > Epichloe bromicola. The sequence continues at coordinate 5,686,653 of CP098268.1, forward strand.
CATGGAATTCGTAAACGTAGCCGGCACCGCAATGACCATCCACCAGATGATTCTCGACAGGAACTCCTTGCCGCTCCCCTTGACCAGCGCCTTGACAATGGCACCGTCCATCTCCGCCACCCTCAGGCTGATCAGCGTTCTGAGCACCAGGAAGAAGGTATGGCTGATGAGCATCCTCGCCTCGGCGCTGCGCCAGCCAGGCACGACAATCTTCATCAGGCGCAGGAGGGATCGGAAGAATTGCCGATCGAGCGCCACCTTCTTCTTGGGCGTCTCCTCACCGCCCGCGGATACCGTGGCGCGGCGGGCTTCTCTCTGGGAGGCTTCCCGCGAAGACGCGGCCTTTTGCTCGGAGATGGCGTGCCGGATGCGGTTGACGAGGGCGACGAAGAGGGTGATCCAGATGGCGCGGGAGATGCGCGTGCGGTTGGAGAGGTAAAGCCGTGTGAGCTCCATGATGATGCCGCCGACGGTGCCGTCACCTGGTAGGGACAGCCTGGACTGAGATGCCATGGCCGCGGTAGGAAGAGAGGGACGAAATCAAGGTGTGGTATCTGATGCTCTTTCGACAAGATGATGGTGATCTGTCATTCAATGTAGGCGCATCGGGAATATCGTGAGCCGGGGCGGCGCCGACTTGACTTGACTTGGGGATAAAGCTCCTGGCCCTGGAGGCACGATTCGGATAGCTGTCGCGGGAAAAAGCGGGAGACGTGTTGCGGATGGTGTAGAGAGAAGCATGTTGTTGCTCGCCATTTACCCCAGGCCTCTCTCTCTCTCTCTCTCTCTTTCCCTCCCTCGGTCCCGAACGGGTCCCGGACTCGCTCGAGTCATGCAAGCCGCTTGATCTGGGCGCGCCACCTGCTGGCCAACTCGTGCATGTGATTCTGCCCTCTGCCCCCGCACCAGCCACAGTCAATGCTCGTCTGCACCAGCCACACATGTGGGAACTTTTTTTTTTTTCTCTCTTTTTCCCTCTTCCTTCGACTTTTCTCCTCCCCGCTATGATCAAGAGTGCCATGAGTGCCATCTTCCTTCGCACGCCGTAACGCAAGTCGTCCGAGTCCCTTGGTTCTCACGAGGGCCATCCCCTTCTTGCATCCCCACAATGTCCGACGACGAGAACCTCTCCATCTACGATGAAATCGAAATCGAGGACATGACATTCGACGAGGCCCTCCAACTCTATCACTACCCGTGCCCATGCGGCGATCGATTTCAGATTGCCCTGGATGACCTGCGCGATGAGCAGGACATCGCCGTCTGTCCCAGCTGCAGTCTCATGATTCGAGTCATCTTCGACATCGTATGTTCTTCCCAGGATCTGGCGCTTCTCGTCCAGCCTTGCCAGGTGAAACCTTGCTAGGTGAAAGATGCCATGTGAGAGAAGGGTGCCGCTGCTGACCAAGCTCGCAGGATGACTTGCCCAAGCCCCCCCCGCCAGGCAACGGCGCTCAGGTGCCCATCACTGCTTGATTCATCGGCTGCCACCTGAGCTTCGAATCGTACGAGATCCGTGGGGGCCATGCAAGCGACTCCAGTCGTTCAATTTCTCCTTTGGCTGTGTCCTCTAGAGCAGTGCCAAACTCTGTGGTCAGAATGTGCCAAGGCTTGATCCCATCCCATCCGACCCACCCCTCGAGCAGTTCGATGTCTTTGCCGCACAATGCGCGTCCGGTCGAACAACGTTACGCACGCACGCACAGAATAAGCCCTTCCCAGCACCACCTACGTACGTCTGCCGACTGCTGCGCGACGTTGGGCAAGCCGTGGCGCTTCGGGCAGGACGGCGTCACTTGTCGATGAACATGGCCGCGTTATCGAGGACTGCTGACTGTTCTCGACGCGGGGCGCCGTAATACCGTACCCCTCGCCCACCGCCACCCATACTTGGCTATATCGAGGGACAGACAGCAATGGCTTCATGATGAATGAATGCCACGGGGGCACTCTCGCCTGAACTTGATGGGGTTGAAACGAAACATGTCAGAATGGCGCTAGTTAGGAGGGAAAACACTGATCCACCTTTGCCGTGAATATCTAATGTCGCACCCGAGCAAGGCTGTGGGCGGCTTGTGTAACAAACATGTTGGATCCATACATAAAAACTCAAAACACTGCCAGCTCTCTCTCATTGAATTCATTACACAGTAACCCTGGGGACACACCTTGGAAAATCACGTCAAATGATTTTTTTCAAGGTCGAATGCTGTTGATTAAATCCTGCCGAGGGCAATGTACGTCTCCCGCGGCGAAGAAAATGCCCATACTCTGCTCCTGGTGTAGTAGAGTTTCCAAACGCCAAGGGGCAAACCAAAGTGGTATCTCTATCTATCAACGCCGGACCCGCCTGAAACGTTGTCTAAATGGATGTTGATGCATTATTGCGTAATTCCGTCCCTATGCTTCCTTGTCGATGCTGTTCCTTTCCCATCCCCCATCAGGCACAAGGTCACGACAGACCGATACTGTGCAGATGAAGAGGTTAAAATGCATGTGCCCCCCCGCGCAGGCCCCCGCGTAGGCGAGGTAGGTGAGGCTTTCGCGCACCGCTCGCTCGATTGCGATGTCGTGTAGAATCATTAAGTCGTATGCCAAAGCAAATAAATCCCCTCCCAGCGGAGCAAGAAACAAGAGAAAAAAAAAAAAAAAAAGGAGAAGAAAGACGAAAGGGTACATCAATCGTACCCTTCCCAACCATCTCGCTTCCTCCTCTTCGTCGTCGCTCAATGTCGTCTGTATGCAAGTGGCCTGGTGCACCAATTACTTTATAACATGACCAACCCCATGATGCAAAAGCCCAATAAACCAGCCATCGAGGCTTGCATTTGTTGCGGGATAGCGCCGCCCGTGACTCCCGCGGTGTGCGACGTCGTTGCATCGACAAGATTGGTTGGTACGGCGGCCGTGGTAAAAGGGGGAACTGGAGCATGCGTTGTCAGCTTTTTGCCGTCCAAGATGACGGAGAGGTTAAAGCAGACAAGGGAGGAAGCACATACTGGTGACGTTGGCAGATCCTGGTGCGTGCGGAACGGATGTCGAGCCGACACCATGGTAGCTGCTGGTTGTAGACGTTGCTGGCGGCGCGGATGGTAATAACTCGGTTGATGATGAAGCGGCGAGCGACGAGGCCGAAAATGCCACGGCAGCCCCGCCGAGGGTGCCAAGTATCTGGGCGATTCGCATGGTTATCCGTGGGTATCCAGACTGATTCGGGGATGAGAGATGAGAGATGCTCCGGATGGTGAGATTGTCTTGTAATTTTTTTTTGGGGGGGATGTCGGTGACGGCAAACGAGAAGGCGTGTTGGTTGAAGGCGTGCTGGGATGACCTGCGTTGCCTGCCCGGAATGTAAAAAAAAAAAAAAAAAAAAAAGAGCGAGTTCAGAACTGTGCGATCCTTGGGAGGGCGTTCGACCAGGGTGCCAAGGTTCGAATAGAGTGTACGGAGTATACCCTAATGTAGTTATGGTTTCTTGGCGCGGAGTCGTCGACACGGGGTGATGCGGGAGCAAAGCCGACTTATAATATTACAAAGACTCGACGGCGACGAGTGCGGACGAGAAAGTGGGGAAGAAGCAAGGCTCGTACGACCAGGGAAGCGAGGAAACCGCGATTGAAGAAGTGATGGGGATGCGGTACCAACAACGTGAAGGTGAGATTCATCATCTCTTTCTTGTTTGTTGGCCTCTGTTTATCATATGGAGTACCCCGTCCCGAGTAGGCAGAGCAACACCCAATCACACCACACCCTGAATCGGATTGAGTCAAGCAAGGGGATGAGCGCCGCGTGTGGACAACCCGGGTACGGAGTATTCGAAGCTAGCAGAGAAGGGGAGGGGGGAAAGAAGAAAAGTGGCGCCGCAAAACGTAAAGGCTTGGTTAGCCCCTCCAGCTAGTCTGATTACGTAGACAAGCAAGACCCATCAACGGGACCGCCGTCACGTAATAATAGCAAGCACCTTAGCGGCCTGGCCTAGCTTTGCAGTGTGCACTAACTGCCCCACTTGGACTGCAACGGGCATTGCGCCTCATCTGGCATCTGGCATCTGTGCGGCTGATGGGACACTTGTTAGCAGGGGTATTAGGGGGGCCCCTATCCCCCGGAATCTGTTCGTTTGAGGAAAAAAAAAAAAAAAAAAAAAAAAAAAGGTTCTCGCCCTACTCCGTAGAATGGCCTAGAATGGAGATTTCAGACTCGCTCGAGTCCCATGCCCTGAACAAAGTTGAAGCTCCTTCATGTACCTGGCTCAAGTAGGAAAGTAGAAGACACGTACGGAGTAATCCGTACTCACGTCGTACATGGCTTTGCTTCCTGCCATTTGCGTGCGTAAAATAGTGCCACCCACACTGAGCCCACGTATTCAGACGAAACGGACTGGAGAAGCGGGAAGTTTGTCCTCAATGTTGAAACGCCCTTCACTCTGCCCACTTACGCATCAATGGGCATCCATCATGTTTCACGGACCCGGACCCGCCCACATGGCTTCTTTTCTGTCACGGGGGACACCACCACCGCTCTCGCCCCCTGTCCTCAGCGACGGGCAGGCAGCCAAGGCAGGCAGCCTCACGAACTGAAATGGCAACGGGTCGCACACAGCGAATCGGACTAATCATCATGCAATGCAAGCAGATGCAATGCCACCAGCCACGGAACAGCCACGGGAATGCTCCGATCAACAAGACAAGGGGCCGATTCCCTCCTCTTTCTTCGCCGTGACAGACAGAACAAACCGAAGACTTCCCCCGTCAAAGCAGACACCAGACACCAGAGTTGACCGCGTAATGTAAGACTGCCGCCTAGCTACTAGGAATTAGATGAGTCCAACTTGCTCTTTGCAGGGGATGGGCGCTCATTGCTGCTTCTGGTAACTGGAAGTGGTGCCGACGCAATCTCGTCGCATCACGCGGCTGGCCACCCCCTCCCTCCTCCAAAATTAAATACGACAAAACCTGACGTGTGGCTTATCTTCCTTATCTGATATCGGATCTGTTCATGTGGCTGGCTGTTCAAAGCCCGAATCCTCCGGGTTGGTATCAGCGCAGCGACGGGCCGTCATCTTCGTCTTCCGAGCAAACCTTGGTCTTGCTGCTCCCCATCCGATAGTCGCAAATGCGATTTATGATGGCACTTGGCACTTCATGCATGGCTTGCCGATGGCCTGCTTCTTTTTTTAGTCCGAGCTGGGATTCACTTTTACTAGCATCTATAATGCAGATACAAATATTGTTTACCATCTTCGGCCATTGAGGCTGTGCATGCATGCAGCTTCTTCGGTGATGCGTCGTCGCCCACACATTGACAGCTTGCCAGTACCATTTCGATGATCCCACGACCTAGTGCACGTGTTGGACGCAAAGCAGGGCCTTTGACATGGAAACACAATGGTAAACGTCACATTCGCATCATTTATCCGACAATATATGTTTGCATTTTCCTTTCCCTCTTGGGAACCCCCACCGACAACATTCGTCGTCCCATCTATGCCATGACGTTCTCAAAGAAGAAGGTCGGCACGCCTGGTACTGCATTCTCAGCCAACGGCACCGTCACGTCAACCTCCTTGCCATCCACCAAGTTGACCCCTTTCTTGCCGCCCTCCTCTACGTTTAATACGTCGCACTCAACCAATCCGGCCGTCTTTTTCAGACCGGGCAGCATCTGGGCCAAGGTCTCCTTCTCATCAAATACCAGCTTTTGCTGCAGCACTGCGCTGGCCGGCTCGCCAGCCTGCAGACGCCTCTTCAAGTTCTGCACAAACGGCATGGCCTTTTTCATCTCGCCCATCTTGGCAATCTTGCCGTTCAAGTCCTTGTCATTGACCGACTTGGTGGCTGGGTCCCACATCTCCTTGAGCAAGTCAATGTACTTGGCTTGCCAGGCGGGGAACTTGTCCGTCATGAAGATTGTCAGTTTCTTGGGCTGTCTGGGATCGAACGAGACCTCCTTGCCCTTGGCCTTCTTCTTCAGCTGCAGACCCTCGGCCGAGTTGACGTTGGAGGCTGTGGTGCGGACGTAGTCGCGTTTGGCGGAGAGGCCGGCGTCCACGGCCGAGGCCTTGGGGAAGGCGGCGTTTTGAATCGTGGATTCCTTCTTGAGGACTTCCAGCCAGATGTGCTCGGCCCAATGGGGAGCGATGACAGCCATCAACAAGGCCTGCAACTCAATGTATCGGAAGACGAGGTCCTTGTGCATCTTGATGCCGGCGGCGGCGCACGCCTCGCGATAGAAGTCGCGGGCGCCAGTCAGTTCGTACAGGGCGGCTTTCAAGGCCAGCTTGTAGTTGGTCTGGGTGTATTGTTCAATGGCCTCCTGCGTAGCGCTGTTCATCTCGTTGTCGAACAGGGCGTCCTGGAAGGAATTGGTCTCGCCAGTGCGCAGCTCCTCCTGCTCGCGCACCTGCTCCTCGCACCACTCGCGCAGGTTGAAAAGACGCAGAATGTTGTTGTCGGCGACGTCCTCCTCAAAGTTGGCATCGCTTACACCATCGCCCGCATCGGCAATGGCAATTCGCGCGGCGTCGGCGCCGTATTTCTCAACCAGTTCACGCAAAGTCATGAAATTTCCCGTGCTCTTGGCCATCTTTTCTCCGTTCAACATCAGGTGGCCGTTGGCTCGGATGCCCCGCGGCCAGTACTCGGGGGTGAAGATGGCCAGGTGAATGTACAGGAAGAAGGTCAAGTGGTTGGGGATGAGGTCCTTTCCAGAACTTCGCAGGTCCAAGGGGTAAAAGTACTCAAACTCGCGGCGCATGCTCTCCAAGGTAGCCCTGGGGATCTTGGAGTTGCTCAAGACGTCGTCGGCCAGATCACGGCGGCAGAGGACGTAGTCCCAAACCTCGTCAGTCATTTGCTCGGCGCCAACGTTCCCGATACCCTTCTCCTGTCCGTACATGTCCTTGTGCAGCCAGTGGCAGACGGTGTAGTAGGCCATGTAGATGGTGGAATCACTCAGGCTCTCGACCAGGAAATGAGGATCCCAAGGCAGCTTGGAGCCCAGTCCATAGGTGCGAGCGCAGGCCCACTGGTTCAGCCAGTTGAGCACGCCCTCGAAGCTGTTCTTGGTCTCCTGGGACCAGGTGTTGAGGCCATTGCCGTCGGTGCCGTCGAGCCACTGCAGGGCAGTTTTCTTCCACGACTCCTCGCCATAGTCCAGATACCACTGGTCCATCAAGGCGACGATGCAGTCATCGCCGGATCGACTGACAACCTTTCGCTCGGGCTCGGAGTACGCAAAGGCCTCTCCCGCACCGATCAACTGGCTCCGGACCTTTGGCTTGGCAGTCTCGACCCTTTCACCCCTGAACTCGCCCACCTTGAGAATGCCCTGGTAGAAGCCCTCCTTGTACGCCAACTCCTTGGCCTCTTCCAGCGGCTTGGCGTCCTTGGGGGAGGCAATCTTGAGCTTCTTGACCAAGAAAGGCGCGCACAAGTCGCCGTACAAAGGGGTTTCGATGATGGGGAATATTTCAAACTCGGCCCATTCCCTCTTGATGCCGTAGTAGTCAGCCTTCTTGGCCAGGTCGGTCACAGTGGCAAAGTCATCAGGGCTGTCGGACGGAACAGATGTGACGACGCCGGTGCCCTTGGTGGGCAGGACAGTCTCCATTGGCAAGACCCGTACTCCCTCCTTGTGCAGAGACAGCGGTGCATTCACCAAGGTTCCCACAATGTCGGAGCCCTGGATCTCGGCAGCTTTTTCCACCACGCCTTCCTGAGCCAAGATGCCCTGGTAGGCCATGTTGCGGGCGGCCCGGTCCGTAACGACGTAGTATGAGTTTTCCCCAGCCTTGAACAGTCCATAGGTGATCTTGGGTCCAACAAAGCAGCAGGTCTGGCCGTACATAGTCTCGGGTCTCAGAGTTGCCGGGACCAAGAAGATGCTGGCATCGTCGGGTATCTTGCTCTTGATGGCCTCGGCCGCCTTGGGAGCCCATTCCAGCACCTTCAACTTCAAGGCCGTGTATTCCTGAGGGTTGACTGCCTCGCCTTCTGAACGATCGTGATCCATGCAGGGTTGTCCGTCTTTGATGGAGTAGATGGTGTACCTCTTGCCAAACTTGATCTTGTTCAGCTCCCTCAAGCGGTTCATTTGCCATCTGACAAAGGTGTCGTAGTAAGGGTTGGCGTCGGTCGTGATGAAGGATCTGCGCCAGTCGATCCTGCAGCCGAAGCTGGTCAAGTCCTGCTTCGTGAGGGGGGGAAAGAATTTCAGCCAGTGCTGGGGGTCGGCAAACTGGTGAATCTCTTCCAGAGGGATGCCAATGGCCTTCATGATCTGGAACTGGTACTTCATCTTGACCGTCTTGGCGTTGGCTTTGCTCTTGTTGGTCGTGAACTTGGTAATGTCCTCCTTTGTCTGTTTGGTAGCGGGTGCGGCAGCAGCAGATTTGGTCTCCTCAGCCGCGGCAGCCTCCTCCTCCTCCTCGCTGTAACCGGCAAAGTCCTTGCCAAACTTGGTAATCTCGTTGATGAGCTTGTCGGCGCATGCCTTGATGGGCATGCCAGTGCAGTGGAAGCCCATGGGGAACAAGGCTCGCTTGCCCTGCATTCTGGCCACACCGGCCGCAAACTCGACCTTACTCGCGGAAAAGGTGTGTCCAGCGTGCAAAGTGCCGTTCATGTAAGGGAACGCCATGCACCCAAAGAACTTGGGCACCTTTTCTCGCAGCTCTGCTGCTGAAATTGAGTGGAAGGGGACTTCGGTCGTGGTAGGGGCATCGGTCTCGAACACGCAGTCGTCCTGCCATTTTTGCTGGTACTTCTTCTCGATGGCTATCAAGGAGTCTCGCTTCTCGGTCTGGCGAGTTGGGTCATTCATTAGTATAGGGTTTCAATAAAGAAAACGGGCATAAAAAAAATCACTAGGATGGCATACCCCTTTGAGCTCTTTCGTCTTGGAAATGGTCAAGGCCTCCATGGCCTTGGGCACGGAAGTGGTAGCCATCGTGGTGAGATCTGGATTCTGCGGGGTGAGTGAGTTTCAGTACAATAATGGTCATGAAGACAATGACTCACCTTGCGGGCTTTGTGATTGCGCCGTGCTCAAACCAGTTTGGGGTCTGCGCGGGCAATCGGATGGAATCGCGAAGCAACGCCACGAGAGGTATAAAGTGTGGATTTTTTTTTCTTGAAGTCACTGATGAGGACTGGAGGGGACCAACCTCCCTCTTGGCTGAGCTGAGGAGGGGTGAGAATCGCGGGGCAGAACTGACGTGGCTGAACTGACGTGGCTGGGTGCAGGTTGCACTCTGTGGCGGTGCTGTGGCCGCCGTTTATCCGGGTCACGCCGGGGGCGAGAAAGTAAATTCATTTCAATGGTTAGTAATCTTTGCTCGATGAGTCAATGACACAACCCCAGTCCGCCATCCTGCTCATGCAAACATTGAACAACCGCAAGAGTCCGTACGCTCAAGCAGACCAGCCACTGCAATTGGAAACACTGCGTCTTCAGCATGCTTACAGCATCTGCGAGACGGCTCGCGCAGGCCGGCAAGGACTCCCTCCCCAAGCAAGTGCCCTTCACCGTCTTCAGCAACCCATACGCCGCTCGCAAAATGTGGCCCCCGAATTTCAAGGACCTGAACCACGCGCAGCAACTCCGATTTGAGAAGAAGTACAAGCGCAGAATAGAAATGGCCAGCCAGTCGCCCAGGTGGCAAAAGGGCGTCAAGCTTGCGCAGCTGGCCACCATTGCAGGTTCGTCGTCGCATTGCCAACCACCTCCGGGGATGTGAAGTGGTAGCTAAAAATGAGAAAAACGCAGCTGCCTTGGTGTGGCTATTCTTTTACTCGGAATTCGAGTGGTGGGGTCAACATTACAAACCATCCGAAGAGGTTCGTTCAGCCTTATCCCCAGCTCATGCGAACCAAGTACGACTGCGCTTGCTGACACGGAGCGAAACTACGTTTCTAGATGCGCCGACACGCAGCCAACTTATTTGGCGTCATCGACCCCGACAAGCGATACGAACGACGAAAGGATGCGCCAGAGCCGCATGCGCCATCACTCAGAGACGTCGAACCCGAACCCGTAACCCGAGACCGGAACCAAAACTAAGTAACACTATATCACAACAATACTGTAACAAAACAAAAATCATGGTCATTTCTGGCGTTCAAGGCATCATAGCATCCAGCAACAAACTCATTGGGGGAACAATGGAGCGGATAGGGAGGCAATAAAACAATCCATGTACAAGACGCAATACGCAAACTGCCAAAGCTATAACATTACTCGGCCGCGCACGCTTCTTCCCTCATCGACCGGCCCAAGCAAAGTTGGAACCCATGCCGAGGCCAGACCCAATCCCCGTACTTCGTCCCTCATTCACAGGCCTCTTTGCCACAGTCCCCTGGGCGCGCACGCCCGACACGATCCGGTCCAGATGCGTCTCAATCACCACGCCGCCTATCACCATTTCCGACAGCGTAGCATGTAGAGTCTCAAAGTTGAAGATGAGATCCAGCTCGCACACATTTTCGAACAGCTTGTCCAGCGCCTCAACGTAGACCTGTATCAAGTCGATGAGCGCCAGCGGGGACTCGGTCGATGTAGATATGACGATGAAATAGAGCGTCGCGTAGTTGCGGTACGTCACCAGCGACGGCACGTCATTCTGCTCCTCGGAAGACGAGCGCGAGGTGCCCGAGGCGGCGAGCAAGGGCGGCAAGGGGAGGAAGTTGCACGATCCGGCTGGTCGATTGGACACGAGGGTGAAGATTTCGGATATGAGGCGCTGCTGGATACTTGTTTCCTGTGTGCTTGTTCATTAGAACTGATGCCTTGGTGGGGGGCAAGCCATGCCGAATCCGAATCTTTTTTTTTAGTCCACCTACAAGCTGGGTGTAGAACTTGGTTAGACGCGGCTGGCCTTGGCCATTGAAGACCAGAAAGGCGTTGATCATGATATCTTTCACCGACACGCTCTTGTCATTGTTTCTTCCCACGCAGGCGTGCAGCAACTTTGGGTTCAAGCTGGCGTTTGCCGGCGGGAACATATGGGGGGTTGCGAAACAAACCACGGATGACTAAGGGCTTCTTCTTGTTTGGCCGCAGTGGCCGGCATCGGGGAAACCCCACAACAAGCTAGATAGCTTGCCGCTTGCAGCTTGCAGCTTGAAACGGTTTGTTTGTTGGTTTCCCCAAATCTCATCCATCGCGCAACTTCATTGTCGCAAACCCGCCACAAGCAAAAGCAAAAGCATGTCCCGACACAGCATCGCCCGGTCCTCAAGGCTCCTCCTCGCCCGAACCATCTGCCGCCCGCGCACCATCCGCCCCAGCACCACAACCACCGCCCTCCTCCTCGCCCGCCCCTCGCCATCAAGTCGTCCGCCATGCCGCCGGTTCCTGTCCTCCTCCGCCCCCCACGCCAAGGGCATCATGCCCGAGACAGAAAACCCCGAGAAGAAGGACGTCGCCGATGTGCTGCCCAGCATTGGCGTAGCTGAGCTTTCTGAAGGCGAGTACCATGACCTCGCCGACGCGTACTTGGAAGGCGTGCTCTCCAGGTTTGAGCAGCTCCAGGATACGAGGGAGGACATTGACGTGGAGTACTCGGTACGTGCTTTCCCGTTGAAAAGAATAGAAGAAGAAGAAAAAAAGGAAAAAACCACTGCTTGTTCCAAATCTACCTTGCCAATTCACAGCTGACCGGGTCCATCCAGGCCGGAGTAATGACCATCAATGTCGCAGACAAAGGCACCTACGTCATCAACAAGCAGCCCCCCAACAAGCAAATCTGGCTATCAAGTCCTATTTCCGGCCCCAAGCGATACGACTGGTGTATCATCGGCGAGGGGCAGACCGAGAAGGAGGGCACGGGCACGGGGAATTGGGTCTACATGCGGGACGGCGTCAGTCTGAGCGAGCTGATTCTCGAGGAGCTGGGCGTGGTGATTGGGGAGCCAGCGAGCTAGCTTGTACATTCGCGGCGGCATCCACGCAAAATCCTCGTCATTTCAAGTCCCCCGTATTGTACAGCATGTTGCCAACGGATGTACCACCCAGGTGAAGATAGATGCAATGCCACTCTTGCTCAGATGTAATCGTCCAGTGCGCCGACTTATACAACAGCCATGATACACTCGTGATACAAGATGCATACTCTGTTGCCCAGAATAAAAGAAAAATGTCTGTGGAATAGTCCAACCCGACCTAACTCAGAGCCCCTCCCCGTCACCGCAAACACAGCCCCATACTCTCATTCAGCATCCTAACCGTCCTGTCGTAGTGCGCAAACCCCATCTCCCCCTCCCGATTCATATCGTCCCTGTTCCTAAAAAACGGTCAGCGTGGATTCTTGGCACTTTCCATCTCGTCATCTACCTACCCCCGTTTGCTCTTCGCCAATACCTTCTTCCACTCCCCGCCTTCTTTCCTATTCCTCTCCCCCTTGACCCGTATCAGGTTCTTCAGGACTTTGTGCTCCAGGCCCTTCTCTTTGGCTGCCGCCTCGAGAAACCAGATTGTCCGCTTGACGCCCTCGTTGTTCAGTGATGCTTGGCTGCCGCCTTGGCGAAACGCCCTGCGCAGCTGATCGCGCGCAATGTACCGTGCTGGCGAGGAATATTGCACTGCGCGGAGGACATTTCGGTAGAGGTGTCTGTAGGCGCGAACTACCTCAACGGTGGTCATGTTTTGGCGCGATAAGGTGATTTGATGTTAGATGGGTGGTGTTAATTATGATATGGGATGTTGTATTTGATTTTGATTAAATGATTAAAAACTAAACTAGCTAGAGGATATAATGGTGTGGTACAAAAGAAAAAGAAAAAACATATAATAGCCGGTGTTCGCTGGTCGTCACCGATCCAACTATTAATCTGCCCTTACTAGCTTGACTATCTCCTTTGGCTTCATACACCTTGTGGGTCTGTGGGGCCCCCACAGGCCCCCACAAGGTCAGTGACCCGCGCAAGTGTACGCGAAAGTGTGGTGTAGCAATTTGTGTAGGGAAAATCAGCAGTATAACATTTACTATTCGCCTATTTATACACAAGCGAATGTACATCTAATCCACTTCTATCTAATTGGATACAGACCCTAGTTAACGTGACTTCACAAGGTAGACAGAGTCCAAGGAGATATTAGAAGTACCTCTATAAACTAGTTATTGCCATCTCCTTGAGCGTGGTAAGGCTTGTGGAGTCACCTTAGCTAGGGTCTGTATCCAATCGGATAAAAGCGCATAAGAGGTATATAGATTTATATGTAAATAAGCCTATAATTATTATACCTATTATTTTCCCTAGTATAGATTACTATATTACCCTATTAATTATCTTAGATAAGCAACGCGTACCCACGCGGTTACTAGCCTTGAGGCATGAGGGCTGTGGGGGCCCCACTAACCCACAAGCCTTACTATTGGACCGCGAAGCTAGGGTTTGATGTGACCACCTCTATTAAGTTGTCCGACCCTATAAGAGGGTGTAGACTACGGTTTAAATACCTAAGTATCTCTACTATTAGTAGGGTACTTATATAGTGCTAAAATATACTATAAAGTTATAGAGATCTTAGAAAATAACTAGCTAGGGGTAGACTCCTATCTTAGCTAGTTAAGTAGTAAGACTATTATATAGTAGGGATTAATTATACCCTTATAGGTATAATACACCCCCCTAGGGGACCTTATTTAAGGTTCCCTATAATAATTCTAAATTAATTAAATTAGTTAAATTAATATTATAATATTTAAATTAATTCTATAGTATAGAAAAGTAGTTAATTAGTTATAATCCTATCTAAATTAAGGTTATTATATAATGCCTATTCTTTAGGTTCTTTACTAAGTATACTAGAGGGTAGTTAAATAAGCCCTAATACCTTATAGAAGCTTATAAAAGCATTCCCTATAAGAGGCTTTATAAGGCTATTAGTAATTATCTCTTTAGTAGTAATCTAGGTAATATTAAAGGTTCCTTTTATAACCTCTTAATAAAGCTAGTGGTAATAAATATCTATATACTAGAGCTTTATAATAAGCTTAATAAACTCTTCCTTAAGGAGGTAAATTATCTATATATTATTATATTTAATTTTAAGCGTGTTATTACCTAGGCATAGCCTAACCTCTTAATATAGCTATCTAAAGGCTATAAGCTTTTTATTATAATAAGAAAGTATAAGAAGCTTTACTTTAGTTAATAATATAGTTATAGTAGCTTACTTACTTACTTTAAAGAGTATAGGTTCTCTAAAGAGCTTTACTATATAGCCTTATAAGCTCTTTCTTATTATAGTATTATTAGTAAAAAAGGCATTACTATATACCTCTAATTTAGGGTTATTAGCACTATATTTAATTACTAGGTTTACCTATATATACCTATATTTAAGGGCTCTTTTAGCTACTCCTATATATTATAGCCCTAGGTTTTATAGGTATTATAAGAGTTATAATACTATAAAAGTAATATTAGGTCTTAAAACTATTATTAGATATAATAGGGTTCTAATTAGAGATTAATATCTCTTAAGATCTTATATACTAACCTCTCCTTTAAAGGGTTCTAGTAGTATAGTAATTATTAGGGCTATAGGCCTTTATTAAGGGATTTTTATATTAAATTTAGTAGTAGCTTTATCCTAATAGGATTTCTAATTAAGCTATACCTTCCTATTAGTATAATCTCTAATAATTTTAATACCTAGGAACTATTATAGCTCTCTAAGGTTCTTAATATTATACTTTATAAAGAGTCTTACTTTAAATTTATTATATAGGTATAATTTCCCCTTAGTAAATAAGGTAATAAGGTTATTTATATAGAAGAAGATAATTAACCTATCTTTAATAAATATATAAATATCTTTAAAGATTTATATAAAGCCTTTACTAATTAGCTAGCTAGTTAGCTCTTTTATCTATAGAAAAGGCACTCTCTATAGCCTATAGACTACTCTAAGAAGCTTTAGGTAGGCTTATTTATCTTTATAGCCTAGAGATATCTTATAGTAAACCTCTTTATTAAGGTCTAAATTTAGGAATACTATAATAAAGTTATACTAGTATACTTTAAGGTTAAAGTAGTATATAATAGCTATAAATAGCCTAAAGGTATTAGTAGCTAAGGTTACTACTTAGGTTAATAGATAACTCTTTAGTTAATAATTCCTAAGAATATAAAGATAAGCTTTAGATTATAGGAGGTAGCTTTACTTATCTAATTTATAAGAAAAAACCTAAGTAAGGCCTAGGAGCTTTATATATAAAGGAACATTAGCCTTAGATACCTTTATAGCTACCTTTCTATTAATAATCTTATTAAATTCTTTATCTTATACCTTATAAAACTCTTTTTCTTTAGAATAGCTAGCTAGATTATTATAATAAGCTAGAGGAGGGGGAAGCCTAGATATATAAGGTTTTTCTTTACTCTTAGGTTCTAGCTTAAAGGCTACTATAAATACTTTAAGATTATTATAATCTTATAGGTTTTCTAATATTTTATAATTATTACTACTTTTAGGTAGGTTAAGTAGATTATTAATACTTAATAGCGTATAATCTATTAAATCTAGGAAATATCCTAGTAAATTTAGAGGAGTTAGTAGATTTAATTTATAACTTTCTTTCCCTTTTTCTTTATATTCTAGCTAATTATAACTAGTAGGAGTTTCTACTTATTAAGGTTAATTAAGTGGTTATTATAGTAATAAAGGGTATACTATATATAAAAGCCCTATATTAGAGCTTTTATCCTTATTATTATTAATTAGCTCTTTTAGGAAGCTTTTTTTAACCTCTTTTATATTTAATAATAGGCCTCTTTCTTAAGTATAGAAAATAGACTTATTAAAAGTAATGTGGCTTAATAAAAACTAGTAACTTCTCTTTATTATTAGTACCTAAACTAGATATTATATTAAGGAGATATATCTAGTAAGGTATCTAATATAAGCTCTCTAAGTAAGCTTTAGACCTACCTTATAAAGCCTATTTTATATTATTATAAATGCTTTATAACTAAAGGCTTAGAGGTAGGTTAAGGAGGCTTCTAGTTTCTCTAGTAAGTAATTCTATTAAAGCTTATTCTCTCTTAACTACCTATTTAGCGCTTATTAAGGTAATTACTAGTTAAGTAGCTTTTAAGGCATATAATTTAAGATATAAATAGCTACTTTAGTAGCTATAGGCTAGAGGTCTTCTAGGAAGCCTAATTATGTTATAAGAGTTATTATAACCCTTATTATTACCCCCCTAGACTATTTAGTGTGCCTATTTTAATATAGGTAAGCTAGGCTAGACTTTCTAATAATAATACCTTTATTTATAACCTCTTCTTCTTACTTTTTAGTCTAGAAGGTAGTCTTACTATTAGTTATTATAACTATAATGTAAATGCTATATACTCTTATGTATATAGCTTCTAACTAATTAAAATAGAGTGTAATATCTATCTTTAAGGGAATTATAAAGATATAATAAAGCCCTATTACTCTATAGGTAAAGAGAGTAATATAGTAATCTTTATTATACCCTAATAATTAAGTAAAGAGGTTAAATAAGACTACCTAAAGTAGCCCTAAAGGTAGGGATCCTATCTAAGGAACTTATAATATTTGCCTTTACACTTTAGTGGTTTAGTAAACCTTATATTTACCTATGCTCCTTTTTTTTAATAGAATCTAAAGCTTCTAAAGCACTTAATCTATTATATCCTTACCTAGATATGCTAATCTAGTATACTATAGATCTATAGGCATTATTATAATAGTCTTTAGATCTTATAAATCTCCCTTAACACTAAAAGCTTCTAATAGGCTTAAGCCCTCTATATATAGCTATATACTAATAATCTAAGTTTAAAATACCTCCTAATTACCTCTTAATAGGTTTATTACCTTTCTAGTAAGGTTATCTTACCTTATTCCCTTCTATATAAGTAGTTAAAGAGATATAAGGTTTATAAAGAATATTAGCTAGTACTAGGCCTTTAATAGTATAAGGGTCTAGCTATCTATTAGGATAATCTAAGCTATACTAATACTAAGGGCTTTTATAACACTATAACCTACTTAAATTCTAGGCTATTAACTATAATTAAGGTCTATAAACTAGTGTTTATTATTAAAGATATAGATTAAGGTATTACTATTAAGTATAACTTATAATTTGCCCTAGGTAAGGAAAGCCTCTATAGACTCTCCTATAGTAGTAAATATAGTATTATTTTCTTTAGGTTTCTTTATACTATTATCCTTTAACTAAGTATTATATACCTTTTTTATATTATTAGGTTAATAATCTATTACTTCTTTTACTTTCTTTAATAGCTTTTTATTAACTCTCTAGTCCTTTATTAAGTAAAGTGCCTTATAGATCTTCTATAAGTCTTTTAACTTCTTTACTCTATACTTCTTATAATATATATAGTTATTTTTCTTTACCTTCTCTTTTTTAGCTCTATTCTTTATTTTACTATTAAGAGTTAGCTTAGCTCTAAAGGTATTATTAGCCTTTACCTAAGACCTTTCTTAGGCTTTAATTAGGTACCTAATTCTACTTATAGTGTTATAGAAGTCTAGGACCTTTCCCTTACTCTTTGCTATATAAATTAGCAAGCTAACTTAAGCTAAGATAGTAGGAAATTAAGCCCTAATAGTATTATTAATTATTTCTATAGGTAAATTACCCTTAGTAATAGGGTAGTCTACTTAGAGATATCTTTTATAGCTAATTAAGGTATCTATAAGCTACTTATTAATATTTACCCTTATAAGGTTTTACTTAATAGTCTTATTAAAATTAACTTTAGTATAATACTTAATAGTACTACTTAAAGGTATTATATTTCTTATAAGTTCTTTAATCTTATTATAAAGAGATATATACCTTAGTGTTATTTACTTATACTCTAGTCTAAGGGTTATTATAAACTAAGTATAATACTCTTATAAGGCCTTTATAAGGCTCTAGAATTAGCTATTAAATACCTAATAATAACTACTAAGGACTATAAACTAAGCGCTATCTTTAGTATTATTAGGTTATTAAGGGTACTAAAAATAACCCTCTTTAGGTATATTTTAACCTTTAGAAAAGCTTTCCTAGGGTTATAGTAAGCTACTATTTATAGCTCTATTACTACGTAAGCGCGTTTAAACTCCTAGGGTATCTAATATAGATAATTAACTCTATATAGCCTCCGCTACCCTTCTCTTTACTAGGGTTCTATTTCCTATAAGGATTAGTCTAGCTATATAATTAAATTAGGATTAATAAAGACCTAGATTTTATCTTTAATAGCTCTTACCTTAACTATCTTATACTATAGGTCCTAGTAGTAGGGCTCCTATAGCTTAATAGCTAGCTTATTACTCTTAGAAAACTCCTTAGATATTATAAGGATACCTATAGTATTATTATTATTAAACTAATAGATAGCGGTGTTAATCCTAGCGTACTAGGGTTACCTAATTATAATATTAATAAATTAGGCCTCTCTTTTACTATATATATACTAATTATTTAAAGATTAAATAATTAGTTAATTTAAAGAGAAAAGTACTAATTTAGAAGAAAGGTATAATTATTATAAATACTATATAATTACTACTATATTAGACTACAAAGCTAGGGTTTAATATAACTACCTCTATTAAGTTATCTAACCCTATAAGAGGGTATAGACTATGGTTTAAATACCTAAGTATCTCTACTATTAGTAGGGTACTTATATAGTGCTAAAACATACTATAAAGTTACAGAGGTCTTGGAAAATGACTAGCTAGGGGTGGACTCCTGTCTCAGCTAGTTGAGTAGCGAGACTATCGTGCGGTAGGGATTAATTATGCCCTTGTGGGTGCAACACTTACCACGCTCAAGGAGATGGGCCTATAGCGCACTATGTTGGCCTTTTAGGTACAAAAGTTAGGTGCTATCTACACCTCTGATTAATTGAATTGAACGCTCTTTATCATCTGAATTCACCCCTACCTTGACAAGTCTACATGGGGGGAGTAGCACCAAGAGATTCACCGGTCTGGAGGTGCCGGTACTCTTGGAACCTGTTACTAGCAACAAGCCAGTCCCATCAACCCAACAAACATGAGCTGTAAGGCTTTCCGTCGACCGTTTCCAGCTCGACTGGGATAGGGACTTTAGTGTCCCATGAGCAGCTACTCAGCAGATGATTGCAACTATTTGTCTATGGGGGAAGTTGTTAGATCCAGCGCGTGGCGATAGCAGTGAGACAGAACGAACGTGCTGAGCAGTATCGGGAGCCGGTCTCCGCCCAGGATTCGCAGCCGCCCTTCACACATCTGATGGCTGGGGAAGGCATCTTGAATGAAGATAAGTTGGTGGAAAATCAGAGATGGATTTGAAGCCGAGAGGATTATCTAGTTGCAGTCGTCAAGAGTGTTTTGCGGTGAACTAGAATAGCCTGAGCGAGTAAGAGCGACCTGCTGTTTTATAATCGCGCCTGGCATCAGTATATATACCTGAATGAGCCAGCCACTTGAGGCATTCATGGAGCCAAGCAAGATACCTATTCCGGCGTCACGACAGATTGATTCATTGGATCGCGAGTCCGTGGAGAAACCTGCAGAGAGACACCAGGTGCAGCGAGCAACGGCGTAATTTCAACTTGATGCATTTCGACGCGCAAACCTATCGCTATCGTGCGTCTATCCCATTCGTACGTTGACAAACTCGTGTGAATTTGTTGGCTTTGCACGCCAACCATGGATTACCAGTGGGAGCATGTTCGGTCTCAGCCTTGTTGGCTTGCGCGCTAAACGAAGCATCGCGAGCAGATTTCTTAACCTCAGATGAATTGCAATTGTTGGCTGCTTGATTCGTGGTAGGCGTAGAGCTGAGCTGGCAGGATTTCTGAGACATGTTCATTTTCAAGATTACTCCGACGGAAAGGTGTGCCCCACTCCTGTCAGATATTATCTGTTGCCCGGTGGCGGGTAGCTTGTCTATGACGAATTATATGCGCGCAAAACGCACTCACAACCGTAAGAAGGTGTTGGATATAGCAGCCTTAAATCTTAGGCATCACATATGATTGCGAGACCTCGGCACTTAGGGCAAAGACCCTCTTTATCCTCGTAAAAACTGTTGCCCGGCAGCGGGAATATAACCGATCGTACGCGCTATGCGCGTAGGACCGTATTAGGGAAGCTAAAATATACCTTAAAAGAATATATAATCTTAGAATAAGAAGTATATAAGGTTTACTATAGCTACTCTTTCTATAAAAGAAGAGCTTTTACCTTTCTATTTATATAATAGAATAATAATTAATTTAATTATATCTTCTGCCTCTAATCATCCCTTCTGATTATATCTTTACCAAAAGTCACGTGCCACACAGCGACAAAAACGCGTTGCCAAAATGCTCCGACGCAATTAAACAACGACTTGACTGCTCTCTCTATAAAAGAGGAGCTTTGATCCTTCCATTTGTATGATAGAAGATAGCTTCAATTCAATCAATTCTCTTCGTCTCTGATCCTGCTAGGGGACATGTTTTTCCACATCACGTGCCCACGCACAACATTATCATCCACATCCGACACCCACGGCTTCTCTCTCAACTTCAAGCAACTTCACGAATAAGTCTCGATAATGCCTCTATGGCAGTGCGATTTTGAGCATTGCCGCAGATCTGCCGTTCGCACTCTCGGCGATTGCGTGCTCTGTAATCGCCACCTGTGCTCGAACCATTTGCAGCCAGGGCATCACGACTGCCCCCGGTGGGAGGTTTGCCTGACTCTCCACGGGAGTCATGTTCGCTCGCTAACTCTCCTGACAGGACGCGGATGCATATGATCCTGCAGCTCGAGCTGCTGAAGAGCGCGAGCTCACTGACCTGATAAGGAAAGTCAATACTCGTGCGCTCGAGGAGAGAGCCAGTCACCTGCGCGAAGGCATGCCTTGTTCTATCCCCACGCTCAAGTATGATCGAGAAACTCGAACTTCTGTCATGGGGGGTATGAACTATCATATTGAAGTTCGCTTTGAAGATGGAATCGTGTGGATTGCCCGTATTCGAAGGCGCAACGCTACATCACCTCCGGCAGCGCTGCGAGACTACATCATCCAGAGTGAGGTTGCGACTCTCATGCTTCTGAAGCATACCAAAGTCCCTGCTCCTGAAGTGTACGATTTCGCACTCGAAACCCCAAATAATACTGTGGGGGTCGGTTACATTCTTATGCAGAAGTTGCCTGGCAAGTCGCTGGGGTGGTCTACGGCAACTAAGGAACAGAGGAGAAAAGTTATGATTCAGTTGGCCGACATATTTATTGAGCTTCGCAAATACCCTTTCCCCCTTCTTGGCTCTCTCGACAACCCTGGAACATCTCACGTCGGCGCGTATGCTCAAGAATCGCTTACTAACTTTGTGAAATCCAAGATGTGCACCACTGGACCCTTCTCTTCCCTGAGGGAATATTATATATCCTCCATCCAGCTCATATTGGATCTGATTGTTCAAGATGAAATCTACTCGCAGCAGGCCGTAGACGCCTACCTGATCCACAGATTTCTTCTTGATTTAGTCCCGCTCGTGCTGCCCTCGGCACAGAACGAAGATGCGTTCTATCTCAAACACGCAGACGACAAGGGAGACCATATTCTAGTGGATGAGCAATTCAATATCACGGGAATTATCGATTGGGAACTTGCGCACACCGCGCCAGCTTCACTTGCATTCAACTCTCCTGTTGGCTTCTTACCTATTGCGGATTTTTACAAAGGCAAGAACAGCCTAGGTGACGATGAGGTTGTTTTCGCGCAGTTGCTCGAGGAGAAGGGGCGTCAGGATCTCGCGCAATCTGTTTGGAACGGCCGATTGCAGCATCGGTTTGCATTCTGTTGCGGATATGATCTCACCGACTGGGATGGGTTTGTAGGTCTCTTTCGAGGACTTCGAGAGGCTATACCAGTAGACGAGGGCTTGGAATGGAATGAATGGAAACCAATTGCGTTGGATCGCTATAAGGATGATGCCGGATTAAAAAACTTGTCTAAACGCTAGGACGCCATAGGGCTTTGTGGGTTGGCTAGCTGGTACCAGGAGTACCGGAAGTGTTACAAGACCCTTATGGCTGCCCGATTTCATCGGCATCATAGGCGTAGGGAAAGCGTCGGTATCCGCCCGGGCTAACTATTATCCGCTTGCGTTTTTTATTTAACTACTAATCCAACTGACGATTTGACTTACTTTCTGACTGACGATTTGACCGAAGATTTGACTGACTTTTTGACCGATTTGACCGATTTGACGATTTGTCTAATATCTTCAGATATCTAAGCTTTTCTATTCCCTCCGGGGGCCGCCTGCGGCGGGCCTCCCCCAAGACCACTTAGGCGGTCAAGAGAGGCAGAAATTTTTTTCTTAACTAGTCGCCGAAGAGTATTTCGTATCTAACTAATTAGAAGAGATATCTCTATAGGATAGCCTTATTTTAATAAAAGGAAAGTAAAAAGCTATGCTTTACACTCTTGCCCTTGCCTTATTATAACGCAAAACTCAGGCAAAGCTCCGCTTTCCCTATAAGACACGAATCTAGACGATCCACGCACGTGACCTGTCGCCGCTTTTACTCAGGGCAGCTCAGGGTAGGCTCAGGATGAACTCAGGGCAAGCTCAGTCTCCACCCCCCTAGACTCAGGTAACCTACGTTCAACAAGTACATTGGTGAGTGGCACCCCACTTCCTAATCATTAAGGGAAAAAGAAGAACGATTCTCCGGAAACAAAACTTCAAACTAATCTTAGCTAAGTTAACTTAGTTTCTTTTAAGGGTAAAACCTTTCCTTTATAAAAAATTCTTTTAAGTATAGCTTTAGGGAGCTAGAAAGTAAGTTAGTGCCTTATACCTTCCCCTCTCCTATCTTATCTACTAGCACTAGATAGTTACCCTAACTATTAGTAATAAGAAAATAACGAAAATAAAGAAAATAAGTAAATATTCTTAATAGTAATTAATTATTCTATTACTCCTTAACCCTAATAGCTATATCTATTAATACTTTAACCTCTCTTAGGGTTATTAAACTATCTTATTTTATAGTAAATTCTATAAATAAACTCTTATAAATACCTACTAACTTAGTAAATAAGTAATTATACCTTATTACTTTTCTAACTTCCCTAAATTATCTTATAATTTATTTATTATATTATTCTATCTAAAATATTATAAGAATTAAAGCCCTTTATTAAGTTAAAATATAAGCTTAGTAATCTTTCTAGTAAAGTTAGAATTCTTAAACTAATAACTTTCTAGAATATTAGTCTATAGAATTAATTAACTAATAGCTCTCTTATATTTAAGTATTAATAATCTAAAGTACCCTTTAAAGATAAAGAAGCCTCTTTTTTTCCTATTTAATATAAGGGTAAGAATATTACTAGTTTTTTTTTATTTAGTAAGGTTTAGCCCTTTAGCTTTAATACTATTAATACTATCCTTATAAATATTAATTAATTTCCTTAACTTTACTAAAGTAATATATAATAATTAATATATAAATAAGATTACTATAAGTACTTTAATAGCTTATATTTTATTTTTATTACCTCTTTATTAATTTTTAAGAAGCTTAGATTTAAAGCTTTTTATTTATAAAAACTATAAGTCTAGTAATACTATAAGGTAACCTAAAAAGGGTCTTTTTAAAAGAAGTTTAAATTAGTTTTTAGATACTTTAATTCTAGGTAATAAAATAAGATATAAGGTTAATAAAGAATTAGCTTTAGCTTTAGCCCTTAGCCTAAATATTATTACTATATTACTATATTCCTTAATACTTATAACTTAAACCTTAGATAACTTAGGTATACCTTTTAGAAAAAGCTTATATTTATTAAATATAAATAAATTAAGAGTTATAGTAATTCTATAGTTAATAGCTAGCTTTATTAAGTCTTATAACTCTTAGATTAGAAGTTATCTTATAGCTAGCCCTAGTATTTTACTAAGAGAAGTCTTAGTTAATTTAGCTTTATTTTAATTACCTAAAATATATAATATATTAGAAAGGAGGTTCAGTTTAGTATAATAGTATCTAATCTACCCTCCCGAGTACAAGGTAAAACTGCTTAAATTAAAGCTCTATATTTTTTAATATCTTTTCTAGATATCTAGCTTTTTTTACTAGTTTCTTATTTTTCTTCTTCTTTTTATTTTCCTTAAATTCCTTAAAATTTCCTTTTATTTTCTTAATTTCCTTTTAATTAGGATTTTCCTTAGCTTTTTAGATAGCCCTTAGGTTCTATAGCCTAGTAGTTATAGCCCCTAGCTCTTAGTTACTCTTAGCTATACTATAGGTTAATTAGTTAGAGGTAAATTAGTTAATTAGTAATATAGGACTTACCTAGTAGTAATAGATTAAATTAGAGGTAAGATAGAATAAGTTATATTTAAGTGAGTATAAGTTATAAGGTATAAGATAGAAGAGGTATAGAGTGGGAATAAACACAGTCATAGAGAAAGGGGGAATTATATTAATTTATACTATAAGGTATGCGTTAGCGGTTACTAAACCTACTTATCTATGTGCGCGCTAAGTTACTAATTAGCAAGATAAGTAAAACTTAAATAAATTTAAGTTTAACTATAGTTAAAAACTATAACTATATCTTACGCTAATATAGCTATAAAGTTTATTATAAACTTTAATCTAACCTTATAGCCTCCCTTATATTTATAACCTTAAAGCTTATTTCTATTAGGGTTCTATTTATTACTATAGTTAAGATTACTTATAAGTTAATTATTATACTAGCTAGGTATCGCTAGTTATTATTGTTATCTTATTATATTAGATGCATTAGTCACAACCAATGACCCCCCAAAAAAATTTAAAAATCAATAGTATCTAATCCAGAGTTATAGATATTACTAAAGAAGAATATATCTTTAAGATAATAAGAATATTTACTAGTAAGTATTCTTCTAACTTAAATAAATATAGTCCTAAAGGTTAAATATCCTATTCTTAAGATATATTCTAAGTCCTATACTAGATACTAGTAGTAGTTATAGAGTAGCTAGTAGGGGTTATAGTCTTAGAGGCCTAGTATTTATTATAAGTCTCTTATACTTCTTCCCTAAGGTATTATTATTATTATTAGTAGTTAAATCCTTATTCTTATTATTCTCTTTACCTTCCTTATAATTACTAGTTTCCTTATTATTATCCTTCCTATTCTTATAATCCCTTTTTTTATAACTAGCTTCTCTAGACTTATAGCTTTTACCCCTAGTATTATTAGCTCTATTATCTATAAGGTCTTACTTATTTCTATAAGTATAGCCTTTTCCCTTATTATCTCTTCTAGTTAGTCCTTTAAGTAGTAAATTAGAAGAAGCACTACTTAGTTCCCTATTATCTATAATAGTAGTTATAATCTTTCTAGCCTTATTAGGTTTACTAGGTATTTTTATTTTAATAGGCTAGTTTACCTTCTATCGTTAATATAAGATATTCCTATCTTTTAATTCTATTTAGATTATATCTATATACTTAGATTTATATAAGAGGTTAGTTCCTAACTTATAAACTATAGTACTAGTTAAGTAGTATTATTATAGAAAGTCCTTTAGAATTACTATATTCTAAGTCTTTATCTTTACTATAGATAGTAGTAATCCTATTAGATAGAATAACCCTAAGGCTTAGAGCCCTTATACTACTAAGGTAAGCTATTCCTATATTAGTCTATTAAAGCTAAGTACCTTATATAATATACTATAGATATTATTTTATAGATATAAAGAAGTAATTAATAGTTAAAATAAAAGAAATAAACCTTTTTCCCTTAGCACTACTAGTCTTAATTCTTATAAAACCTTATTATCCTTAAAGGTATCTTTTACCTTAATACTCCTTCCTACTACCTTATAAGCCCTTATTACTATTAATAATATATTATAAAAAATATAGAAACTTTAAGAGTTAAAGGTTATAGTATAGCCTTAACTAGTATTAAAAATATAAATAAAATTCCTTTACCTAACTAGTTTTATATCTAGGATTATCTTTTTATTTACTTTCCTTAGTACCTTAGGAAAAACCTTTATTTTACTAGAAAGGGAGTTAGTTAAATCTTTCTAAATAATAAGAGCTATAAAGAGTCCTATAGTATAGAATATATTATATAAGTATACTTTTATAAACTCTACTATTATCTTTAGGATAAAGTCTAAAAATTTAAGTATAGCTATTAGAGGGAGTATACTTAGGAAAATTCCTAGGGTATTATTATAGTAAGAAGTAAGCTATTTTATCTAGGTAATCTCCCTAATTAGTTTAGGATTTATCTTTAATAAGTTAGCTAGTTTAGTAGTAATCTAGCTCTTATAAGTATATAATAGTATAATTATTTTTCCTACTAGTAACTATTTATAAATTTACTTATACTAATCTAATAAGGCTTAAAGTATTAAGGTTCCCTTCTCTATTAGAGATTTCTACTTAAACCCTAACTTCTTTAGCCCTTTAGTTATTTAAGATCTTAATAGTTAGCTAGCTATAAACTATACTAAGCCCTTAATTACCTTTATATTCCTAATAATAAGTATATTCTAATATAGGATTACTAAACTAGGGAAAATATAATAACCTATAACTAGATTATAGTAGGCTCTAACTATAAAGTTATCTATCTTATTAAACTTTATCTTTTAATTCTAGTTAGGAATTTAAATAGCTATAGGATTTAGGTTCTCTATATAATATCTAATAAAGACTTATCTTAGGCCTTTAACTATAGCCTCTTTTCCTTCTCCTAGGGTTTTTACTAATAGTAAACTTTCTATAATAGGATTCTTTACTATTAATATTATAATAAGATTATATAAACCTAGAGACTAGTTTATTAGTAATAGATAATACTATTTCCCCTACTAGAGACTTATAGTAAAAGATAGGTTATCCCCCCCTATATAGTTTACTATCTTTACTAGGGCTTTACCTATATATTTAATTACTAAAAGGGTCCCCCTTAGCCTAAGTAATACTTCTCTAATATTGATTTTTAAATTTTTTTAAGGGGTCATTGGTTATGACCAATGCATCTAATATAATGAGATAACAATAATAACTAGCAATACCTAGCTAGTATAATAATTAACTTATAAGTATTCTTAACTATAGTAATAAATAAAACCCTAATAGAAATAAGCTTTAAGGTTATAAATATAAGGGGGGGCTATAAGGTTAGATTAAAGTTTACAATAAACTTTATAGCTATATTAGCATAAGAGTTATAGTTTGTAACTATAGTTAAACTTAAATTCATTTAAGTTTTACTTATAGTATAAATTAACGTAATTCCCCCTTTCTTTATAACTATATTTATTCCCACTTTATACCTCTTCTATCTTACACCTTATAACTTATACTTACTTAAATATAACTTATTCTAACTTACCTCTAATTTAATCCACACTAGGTAGGTCCTACGTAACTAATTAACTAATTTACCCCTAACTAATTAACCTATAGCATAGCTAAGGGTAACTAAAAGCTAGGGGCTATAACCACTAGGCTATAGAACCTAAGGGCTATCTAAAAAGCTAAGGAAAATCCTAATTAAAAGGAAATTAAGAAAATAGAAGGAAATATTAAGAAATTTAAGAAAAGTAAGAAGAAGAAGGGGAATAAGAAACTAGTAAAAAAGGCTAGATATCTAGAAAAGATATTAAAAAATATAGAGCTTTAATTTAAGCAGTTTTACCTCGTACTCAGGAGGGGATACTTCTCTAATATTATAATATACTTATACCTATAGTCTAGCCTTTTACCTAAGATAGCTAGTGCTTTAGAAAGAAGAATCCTTAGTAAACCCTAACTTCTTAAATTTAGGCTAGTTCTTTATTACTATTCCCTTAAGGTTAGTACTTTCCCTAGTTAGTATAGCTACCTCTTACTTTATAAACTCTAGCCTTTTTAATAATAGTTTAGTAGGATCTAGAACTTCTATAATTATTATAAGTAAGAGAGGCTTTACCTAGTGGTTCTAGTTAAATAATATATAAATAATCAGGTAGTAGAAAAGATATTAAAAAATATAGAGCTTTAATTTAAGTAGTTTTTGTAACGAACTGGCCTTATAGTAACTGCATATAAGCGTTTAAAGTGAGAATATTATTCTTATAGAAGAAGAAAAGAACTATACTAGTAGTTATATAAAACCTAGATTTATAGTAGCTTATACGCAGCCTATACATAGCCTATATCTAAGCCCTAACCTTACTAAATAGTATTTATATATAAGCTAAAGCTAGACTTAACCTAAGCTTATAGCTTAAGTCTATAATATACCCCTTTACTTACCTCTCCTAGAATAGTTAGCCTATAAGAAGTATAATACCTCTCTAGGTATTTAGCCCCCCTTCCCCCCTTTATTATAAAAATATAAGTAAATAATAACTATAATCCCTACCCTTATAGGTCTATCCCTTAGTATATATAGAGTTATATTACTATAGGTAAAGCCCCCCCTAATATAGTAAGTCTACTATATAGGTTATAAAATCTTTTAGTATAAGTCTACCCTACCCCTAGCTTATCTCTAACCTCTATAGGCTTACTCTATACTAGTCCTATCTCTAAAAAACACTAGCCTATATAATCTTCCTATCCTTTACTAGCTATCTTTATATATTATCTAGACTATTACCTTT
The DNA here is from genome assembly GCA_023658445.1 of Epichloe bromicola. Taxonomy (NCBI): domain Eukaryota; kingdom Fungi; phylum Ascomycota; class Sordariomycetes; order Hypocreales; family Clavicipitaceae; genus Epichloe; species Epichloe bromicola. The sequence goes on from CP098268.1 coordinate 5,715,317, forward strand.
ACCCTTATATTATATTATTATTCTTACTTACTAAATTATAACTTTATATCTAGTAGTCCCCTTATTACTAACTACCTATTAGATAATTATATAATATACTACTCTTATATATCTATAGCTAGCCCTTATTAAAGTAAATATACTATATAATAACTAAAGCCTTATTCTATCTCTCTAGAAATATAAATACTCCTATTTCCCCTTATATTTCTAATATCTTTTATTCTTATTACTATTACTATATTTTTCTCTCTTATTCTTATTAACTTCTTTTCTTAAGCCTAATTATAAAATTAACCTTCTTTCTATATTTACACTACCTTTATTATACCTTAGAGTACCCCTAATCCTATTAGTAATTTTACTATATCTTACTATAGTTTAGACCTAAATAGTAGTAGTATTATATTTACTACTTATATAATTATTTCCCTAGATTTCTAGCCCTCTGTTATAGACTCGAGCTGCGAGCTTAGGTTAAGTTCGGCTCCGGCTTGCACGCGGATACCACGCGGCGAGGTTAGGGCTTAGGCACAGACTGTGCACAGACCGCGTATAAGCCGCTATAAATCCGGGTTTTATATAACCACTAGTATAGTTCCTTCCTTCCTCTGTAAGAATAATATTCTCACTTTAAACGCTTATATGCAGTTGCCATAAGGCTAGTTCATTACACCCTCCTTTATTATATTTACTAATCTAGCTAAGCTTACTTACCTTAGTAAGTATATTTTAGAGAGAGACTCTAATAATAATACTCTCTCTAAGGGTAAGGAATATAACTTATTATATATACTATATATTAAGAATCTTTATACTAAGGGTAAGTATACTTATACTCTAGGTATATACTATACCTATATCCCTTATGTGAGACGGTGTGGAAAGTGATGATGATGTCTATTTAGCAATCTAGGCTATCCACACATGTGGCACATCAAGGGAAGAGGTATGTGTTCCACTAGGGCATTAGCCCTAGATGCACATATACCTTAATCTATAGTAATCCATAACCTTGGATATAGAAGGTGTTATAAGTAATGCCTAAGATATAAGGCTACTATCTCTAACACTACCCCTAGTAGAATATCTAGTCTAAAAAGAGGTTATAGATATAATTAATCTAACTATCTATAATAATGCCTATTCTACTAAAGTATTTAATGTAAAGTCTTATACCCTTATTATATAAAGAAAACATAAGAAATCACTATACTTAATCCTCTTAAGACCCTTTATTAACCTATCTATAATTATTTAATTAGTTCTAATCTATTCTAAATAAAAATAACCCTATAAGGTCTTTTTAATAACCTATTTATACCTTATATTAATATAATAAGTATAACCTCTTTGCCTCTTATTTAGGATATTTACCTTTATGTTTTAGCTATCTATATATATAAGCAGTGGTTATTATTAAGGGATTCTAAAGTCTTTAAGTAGATTTACTACCTAAAGTATTAATAGTCCTATTAGAGTTAAATTAATAAATTTAGCCTTTATAAAACTAAGTGTAATAAGTAATTATTTCTTTAACTACTAAAGAATTATGCCTTCTATAAGCATAATAATATAACCTACTATTAATCTCCTTATATCTAAATTATTAGTAAGAGAGGTATTACTATATCCCTTTACTTAAAGGATACTATTTAGATTAACTAACTTATTATTAGGCCCCTTACTACCTAGTATAATCCCTAGGTCTTATAACCTAATAAGGTATCTCTAAAGGTACTTTATTAATTTTATGTAAACCTCTTTTAGTATAGAATTTATACTATAAAGATAATTTAATATAAATATAATATCTAGTCTTATGTATATTATAAGCTAATTTAAGCTTCTAGTCCTTTAAGCCTAATTAGAGATATTATATACTATTAGAAAAGACTTCTAATTAGTAGGGATCTCTACCTTTATAAGCTATAGGACTATTAATAGTTTAATATTACTAATCTTAAATCTCTTAAGAATACTCTATATATAAAGATTCTAGTGTAGTAGTATTATTTAGTTATTTCTATCCTATATAAACTTAATCCCTAGGAAAAGCCTAGGATTACCTAATTATTTTAACTTATAATATTACTAAAGGCCTATAAACATAGTCTAAACTATTACCTTATCTTTTACTATAATAATTATATTATTAATATAGAGAAGAAGAAAGGTCCCTTATTATTAAAAAATATAAAGCTCTTACTTTAAATATATAAATTCTAGCTTTCCTAATTCCTTAGAGATATTATTAAGCTACTAAAGGGGTAATATTAGAAAACTATAAAGCGCTCTATTAAGTTTATAAATACACTTTATTTTATCTCTATATTTATAAGGTTACCTTATATACACTTCTATCTATACTATAGTATTTAGAAAAGCGTTTATAGCGTTAAATTATTCCTATTTATAGTTAAAAATAGCTATAATAGTATAGAATACGCGTAGGGAGACTAGGTATATAACTACTACATAGAGATCTTCCTTTTTAAATACCTCTATATTCTAATCCCCTCTTATAACCTAGTAAGCTTTTATGTATAAAGGCTTATTAATTAGGTGTTTTATAGTGTAAACCTAGTGCTTATTAAAGATCTTTATATTTTCTAGAGGTACTATAAGAGTTTAGTATTACTTCTCTTAGATCTTCTTTAGTTTCTTTAACTTTATAAGCCTCTAGAAAGATTAATAATTATTTATTCTTTTTACCTTAAACTAGTTATTAGGAATCTTAATCTTTATATTTACTAAATTAGTAGCTTTAAGTATTAAGAAAGTATAAGACTTCTAAGTCTCTTTCTCTTTATTATATATATTATCCTTATAGTACTTAATTATTATATTTAACCTTTATTTAGGGTATACTTTTTTCTTCCCTAATATTATAATATTAAGATAATTATATTAAGGACTAGCCTATTAGCTATATCTTAGTTAAGAGGGTTTACCTATTTATTCTTAACTAATATCTCTATTATCTTTAGCTTCTTCTTCTTCCTTAGGAGCTATATCTAATTCCTCCCCTTAGGAGAATACCTCTTTTTCCTTAGGAATTATAGTATTACTATATATACTCTATCTTAGGTCTTATAGTCTTCTTTTCTTAGGGCTTATAGAGGGAGAGGGTAGGAATTATAGTAAAGGTAATTATAGTAATAGCTATATAGCTTTTAAAGTATTACTATTTATATTATAACTTATAGTCTTAGTCTCTCTAGATCTCCTACTTAGTAATTCCACTATAAATTATATATTCCTTAATAGTATTACTTATTTAATTAGAATATTAATAATATAGTATCCTTTCTCTTTAAAGAAAGGGTTAATAAGCTCTATAATATATAGATCTTTATTATTATTAATTTAGGCTAGTGTATTGCTCTTATTAAAGCAAATATCCCTTACCTAAATTACCTTTTATTTATCTAGGATCTAGATCTTATAGAGATAATACTTTAGTCCCTCTATACCTACTAGTCTCCTAATCTTAGCTCTTAGAGCTATCTTTTAAGCCTTTATATAATATTTATTAGGAATCTATATATATATAAGATATCCCTATATTTATAGATATTAAATTAAGGCATTATTCTAGAGACCTAGTATCTTAAAAAAGGTCTCTTATAGTAAGCTACTATTCTTAGTTTTATTTATAGGAAGTAAATTAATAATCTTAGCTATATATATTATAGTAAAAGGCTATAGTAGCTTAGGAAGTTATAACTTAATTATTATTAACCTTACTACCTCTATAAGGGTTTATCCTACGTGTTCTATAATCCCTTAATATATAGGTATATAGGGAGCGCTAGTATAAAGGATAATTCCCTCCTTCTAATAGTAGGTTTTAAACTTCTTACTAAGGAATTCTATTATATTATCTATATAGAAACACTTTATAGTGTAACCTCTGCCTAAATTCTCTATAGTAGTCTTCTAAGCTATAATAGCTTTAACTATATTTAACTTACTAATAGTTAGGATTACCTAGTAAAAACGTATATAAATATTAATTAAATGTAATATATAGTATTTACTACTAAATCCTTCTAGCTTATATTTAATAAAGTCCTAGAATACCTATAATAGGAAATATGTAGTATTATTTAAATTATTATAATTAATTTACTAAGGAGCTTTTACTAGTAAGTATACTAGATATTAAAAATTTACTAGTAACTAAGGGTTAATTAAGATTCTAGCTTCCTTATAAGCTTTAATAATATAATCTTTACCTATATAACCTAGTTACTTATATAATAGACTAAATTTAATCTATTTAGTAATTAATTTACTTATAAGAGCTATAAAGTTAAATTAGGGTTTCTTATCCTAAAGTATAAGAGTTAAGATATTAGCTTTCTAATAGTATTAACTAATTAGTAGCTCTATACCCTTTAAGATTAAATAGTCCTTATAACTATCTATTATAATACCTCTTTATTTAAGGAGTCTAGGTAAGATTATATTAACCTTTACCTTTAGGGTATATTATACGTTAGAGAGCTCTAAAAAGCTATCCCTAATTAGAAGCTATACACTTCTAATTCTATTAATATAAAGTTACTTACTATTACTTATTATTATTAGCTTTATGTTTATATTAGTATTTAAATATATAAACCACTTTATATTATTAAATATATATATATTATATCTAGTATCTAGAATATAATTATCCTTTATTAGATAATCTTCTATATTTATATATATAGTTAGTAAGTTATAATTTAATGCTATTAGTAATAAATTTATTCCTATAGAAATAATATCTAAGGAGGCTACTATTACTTAGTTTAACTTTCTCTTTTATATTAATTTAGGTATTTTCTTAGGATAAAGCTTCTAGTATTTATCCTTTATATAAATTATCCTACCTAGGGGAATCTAGTAACTATATTTTAATTTTATAGTCTTTATAGTCTTATTTCTCTTCCTATTATCTTTAGACTTTATATTATTACTAGATTTACTCTAGGTATTAAAGTTTATCTTCTAGTCCTTTTAAGGCTTATTTATATTATATATTAAATATATAAGTATATTCTCTTTCTTTAAAGCTACTTTAGAGAAACCTTTAATCTTCTAAGAGCTATAGACTTTAGGTATTAAGTCTTTTACTACCTTAATTATTTATAATACCTATATAATATCTAGGATTACCTAGATATTATTAATTTAATTCTATAGATTTTAGTAGTAATCTAGCTAGGTTTAAGTAGTTATAAAGTTTAACTTCTTAGACTTTAAGAATTTATAGAGTAGTTTAATAATTATAAGATTAGCTTTAAAACTATAGTTATTTCTAATTAATTCTATTATTTTAGTTACTAGTATTATCTTAGTCTAACTTATATATATTAGGTTCTTTTAGACTTAAGAAAAAAGGCTTTACTAGATAATAGATATAAGAATAGTATAATATTTATTTATTATAGGAGAATAAGGAATTTCCCTAGTAAAGTGCTTAGTTAATTATATAATTTAGACTTATATCTTAACTAAGATCTCCTATTCTTTAAAATTCTCTACCCCTTTAAGGGGTAAGATAACTATAATCCTAGAGAACTAATTCTTTATTATATTATTATATTCTTCTAGTTATATTAGATTTACTATAGTTACCTATATAGATAGTCCCCCTGTGGAAATTATATTATTATATATCCTATTAGCTATCTTAAGATTTATAGGAGTAATAAGGGTTATATATTAGAATTTATATACTCCTATTACTATAATTACTTAATACTAATTATTATTAATTTAGTTAAGTAGGAGTTATAGTAGTAGCTCTCTCTTAGTTAAATTACTATATAGCTACTAATATATAGAGATATAAAGTTAATAGTATTAGGTATTCTTAAATACCTTAATCTTATTTTACCTTAGCCTAGTTAGAGAGTAATACTTTACCTAAATTTACTATACTTACTTTACTTACTTTACTAATACTTACTATACCTAGTAATAATAATTACTACTTAGATAGTAATAGATCTAGATTATTAGTTTTAGGTGCCTAAGGCAGTTCTATAAGGAATATCCTATCCTAGCCTGCTATTTACTAAGATTTACCTAGAAGGGTCTAACTTTTTTAAAGGTATTCTAAAATCTTAATATATAGTTATTTACACTACTATATTATTAATACTAAGCTTATAATTTATAAATTAACGCTATAAAGGTTATGTATTTAATTCCTATTAATATAATAAGATATGTTTTTTTTTAAATAAAGGCCTGCTTAATTAATATAATTATGCCTTATAACTTAGTTATTTGTTAAAGGAAGAAATTATCTGCTACCCCTTTAGTTATGTAATTATGCGCTTCTGAATAATGTTAAGATTTCTAGTGTATTTATATATAACTTTTTGATAATATAAAAAAAAAAATAGCTAATAGCAATTAGGCGCGTTAGGAAGCGCTAGGCTTATAACCTATAAGATAGTGTAGAAAGTAATAATAATGTCTATTTAGTAATCTAGGCTATTCACACATGTGGCACATTAAGGGAAGAGGTACGTGTTTCACTAGGGCATTAGCCCTAGATGCACATATACCTCAATCCATAGTAATCTATAACCTCGGATACAGAAGGTGTTATGAGTGACGCCTAAGATATAAGGCTGCTATCTCCAACACCTTACTACACTACTTATTATACCTATATCTAGGAATTATATTTATATAATAATAACCTAAAACTCTATAAGGTATATAAGTATTTAAAGAATTTTACTACTACTAGTTAAGCTATTAAGTCCCTAGCCTAAAAGTAGACTATAATTATAATAGGTTATTATACTATTCTTAAGCCTATTTTTATCTATTAATATAAATACTTTAATAGTATATTAGGTATAGCCTATATTAATCCTACTAAAGCTAGGCTTATAGAGTTATCCCTTACTAGTATAGCCTAGGCTTAGGGTATATCTAAGGCCTAGTAGCTTATTCTAGTATAAGGTACTCTTTTATATCTCTTTTATAACCCTATTACTACTAAATCCTTCTATAGTATTAGTAATATATAAGCTACTCTTAATATATTACTTATTACCTAGCACTAGGGTAATACTAATATTAGTACCCTAACTATATTTATTATAAAGCTAACTTATACTATAGCTAAGGAATACTATAAGTATTATTACTACTATAATAGCTTTCTCTTTTTTTCTTAATTATTTTATAATATAGTAAAAATAACACTAAAGTATATATATACTAGAGAAAAATAAGTATACTAACCTTTTATAGCTAAATTAAATTATACCCTTTTAGGGCTATTATTTATCTATATATTACTCTATTATAATTTAAATTAGTTAAGTGCCTTTATATTATATAAGTTTTCTAATAGCTTTTAAGTTAGCTAAATATATCCCTTTTACTTAACTAGAATATTTTAATTAAATCCCTTTTCTAGTATGTTTTTAGTAATAAGAATATTCTTTACTTACTACTTAGAGAGGCTTTTATTAGTATTTATTATTACTAGATCTAGTAGTAAATATTTATTAGCTAATCTTTAGCTTAGTAAAGGATTATTTACTACTTACTATAATAAATCTATATAAAAGATAAGGTATAATCCCTATAGGATATCTAATTTAACTATTAATAGTATAAGAACCTTTATTACTTTATACTTAGATATAACCTAATCTAACTTCTTATATAGCTAGTTTATCTTTATATTTTATAGGTTTAACTATAGATAGTCTTTTACCTAAAACTACTTTACTAGCCTTTAGCTACTATTTATATTTTTCTATTAGATAAAAGCTATTATAGCTTATATTAGCTTTATACTATTCTTTAGGTATTATAGAAAAGCTTAAGCTTATCCCTTTACTAATATAGTAAATACCTTTATAGTTCCTAGCTTTTAGATTATAAGTATAGTAAATATATAAAAAGCTATATTTATACTAATACTAGTTACTAATAAGTTTTTATTATTTAAGGTAAGCTAGTAAGCTAGTAGGTAATCTAATTATTTAAACTATAAAAAGAAAAGTATTACTTATAGTATTACCTATATCTCCTAGTTTACCCTTTTTATACTACTATCTATCTATAAGTAATATAATATAAAGAGTAACTACTATATACTAATCTTATTATAAAGCTTAGTCTAAAAGGTACTAAGCTAATCTAAACTATAGTTTATAATAATTTAAGTTAGAAACCTATAAAACTACTACTAGTAATACTTAAAGTATACTATATATACCTTTACTTTTATTAATATTATTACTTCTAATTAAATATACTTAGATAACCTATTTATAATTACTATTAAGAATAAGGGGCTAGTTAGTCCTTAGGCTAGGAGGTTTATTATAAAGTTAATAAATATTTATAACTAATACCTATTAGAAGATAAGATTAGTTTTAATAAGCCCTATTATAGTTACTAGCTCTTCTACCCCTTATAATAGTAATAGTTTTATATAAAGTGTGTAATATCTTATAATATACTATTCTAATAGAAGTCCCTTTATAATGCTTTAAATTTTATATTTTACCCTAGGTAGCCTAATAAAAGTAAGTTATAAACCTATTAAATTAGTGTTATAGTTAATAGCTTTCACTTAGGGACCTAAGTTTAGCTATAAAATTATAGCGCTTTTTTATACTAATCTAGTAATCTACTATCTATTCTTTTATATTTACTTCTAAAAAGAACCTTCTAGCCCTAGCTATAACTAATTTAAGTTATAATCTATAAAATTATTATATATTATAAACTAGTTTTATAGGGACTAAAGGTACTTATTTATAAATAATTACTCCCTTATAGGGAGCTATAAAGATATTATATTAGTGTCTAAAGTGCTTATATCTAGCGCTACTATAGGCCTTATATTTACCTATAGTTAATATTATTTAAAATAAAGCTAAGTTAGGCTTATAGCTAAGTTTACTATTACTACCTTTATCTAGTCCTACTATTGATTTTTAAATTTTTTTGGGGGGTCATTAGTTGTGACCAATGCATCTGATATAATAAGATAATAATAATAACTAGCAATACCTAGCTAGTATAATAATTAACTTATAAGTAATCTTAACTTCTCGGTCCAATTGAGTCTATGCCATTGTAACATAGTAATAAATAGAACCCTAATAGAAATAAGCTTTAAGGTTATAAATATAAGGGGGGGCTATAAGGTTAGATTAAAGTTTATAATAAACTTTATAGCTATATTAGCGTAAGATATAGTTATAGTTTATAACTATAGTTAAACTTAAATTTATTTAAGTTTTACTTATAGTATAAATTAACGTAATTCCCCCTTTCTCTATAACTATATTTATTCCTACTCTCTGTGCACTCTTCTATCTTATACCTTATAACTTATACTTACTTAAACATAACTTATTCTAACTTGCCTCTAATTTAATCCATTACCACTAGGTAAGTCCTATATAACTAATTAACTAATTTACCCCTAACTAATTAACCTATAGTATAGCTAAGGGTAACTAAAAGCTAGGGGCTATAACCACTAGGCTATAAAACCTAAGGGCTATCTAAAAAGCTAGGGAAAATCCTAATTAAAAGGAAATTAAGAAAATAAAAGGAAATATTAAGGAATTTAAGAAAAGTAAGAAGAAGAAAGGGAATAAGAAACTAGTAAAAAAGGCTAGATATCTAGAAAAGATGTTAAAAAATATAGAGCTTTAATTTAAGCAGTTTTACCTCGTACTCAGGAGGGATCTAGTCCTACTATAATACCTCCTAATAATATCTAGATAGTATATTAGGTTATACTACTTATATCCTAGGTTAATAATAGAGATAAAAGTTAAAGAGAGCTAGAGTCTTTACCTATTTTACCTACTACTCTAATATCTCCCTTAGTACTATAAAGTATTCTAGATTCTTATAATTAGTTAATATTATAAATAGTTTACTAATACTATATAACTTAGCTAACTATACCTTAAGGTAGGAGATAATTACTAGTAGCTTTTTATTATATATAGTATAATTCTATTAAGCTAGCTATAATCTTATAAAGTAATAAGCTATAGGGTATAAGATGCCCTTAATATTAAACTAGAAAAGGTAACTCCCTAATACTATTCCTAAGTAATTTACCTTAACTATTATATCCCTATCTAAGTCTTAGTAAGTGTAATAATCTAGGCTTTGCCTAGACCTAGCAATATAGGTGTCAATTGCATAAGTTAATGATAACTTGTACAATACGTGTTCTTTTGCCATAGCGCAATGGGATTAGGGTTACACCCACATGGTGGCGTAGGCACCCGCGATTAGCCCTTAGGGCTAGACTATGACATTTGTACAAGTTACCTAAGGTCTTAGGTTCGAACCGGCTATGTGTAGCCATAATGGGGTTCTGTTCCTAGGCTTATAGGGGCGGGAAAGAGTGGGTCCCTAGGGGATACGTGGTATTACTAGCTTATAAGGGAAAAGGGCCTATGTAATAATCTAGGCTTTGCCTAGACCTAGCAATATAGGTGTCAATTGCACAAGTCAATAATAACTTGTACAATACGTGTTCTTTTGCCATAGCGCAATGGGATTGGGGTTACACCCACATGGTGGCGCAGGCACCCGCGATTAGCCCTTAGGGCTAGACCATGACATTAAGCTAAGATTAGATATAATATAAAGATAAGCTTTAGTATCTTAAATACCTTATTATACTTATTTATTTACTAGAATAGGGTACCTTTTTTAGTTAAGTTAATAAGAGGCCTTATAATCTCTAAGAATTATAGTATAAAATTATAATAAAAGTTAGTAAAACTAAGGAATTTATAAACTCCCTAAACCTATATTAAAGCCTCCTATTTCTAGATTATAGTAATCTTTTCCTTATTAGGGTAGATAGCTCTCCTAGCCTAGATAATAAACCTAAGGTATTTAACCTCCTTAGTAGTAAAAATATACTTCTTTATATTTAGGTTTAAGCCTACTTATTATAGCCTAGATAATACCCTATAGACTTTTTATATATAGTTCTTATATAACCCTCCTAAGTAAACTAGAATATTATTAAAATAAGCTATAATATAGTTACCTAGTATCCCCCCTAAAGTACTATTAATATACCTTTAAAAGGTTATAAAAGCACTTACTAACCTAAATAGATATACTAACTATTTAAATAATCTAAACCTTATATAAAAGGTAGTCTAGTGCTTCTTACCCTTAGTGATTTATATTTTATAGAATACTATATATATATTAAGCTTTAGAAACTATCTTACCCTAGATAAGAAATATAGTATTTTCTTTACTAAAGGTTAGGAGTACTTATCCTATTCTATAATCTTATTAAGGGTATAGTAGTTTATATAAGATCTCTAACTACCCCTTAGCTTTCTTATTAGTAATACTAGTATTATTACTAAAGATAAGCTTATATAAATCTAGCCTTTATTTATTAAGTTAGTTACCTATTTCTAGATTTCTAGTAAATATTCCTAAGATATATTATAAAGAGGTGCCTAAGGAAGCTTTAGCTTATTTCTCTCTATATTCTATCTAAGCTAAATATAGTAGTCTAACTTACCCTAGTGTAGTAGTAAGGTATTTACTTTACTCTTAAGGAATAAATCCTTATAATTTTATACTATCTCTATTAATAATAGAAGAAAGTCCTTCTCTTTAGCCTTTAGTATAGTATTAATTTATAAAATAAATATAATTTCTTATAAGCTTATAATATATAGCTAAATATACTTCTTTTACCTTTTTAACCTATAAACTATTCCTATAAATATAAACTCTAAGATAGATACTATAGGATTATTTACCCTCCTATTAGCTATAACCTATATAAGTAAGTTATTAGCTAATCTAATATATAACTAGCGCTAGGCTATATCTAATTTAATCTTATAGTATACTATTTATAGTATACTAAGAATAAGTTACTATATTAAACCTAGAATTATATATACTACTACTAGTGTTTTCTATCTATCTAAATTAACCTAGAAATAGATAATATATAAAATATATAACTATTTTTTATAACTCTTTTTTCCCCCTTATTTTATACTAATTATAATATAAACTAACCTCTTAGTTATAAAAGGGAGGTATTCTAAATAAAGTTTCTAAATAAGGTATTTACTTATAGTAGTATAGTAGTTATAACTTATATTAACTTAAGTATCTATAAAGGTAGTCTTATTAATTAAAGTAAAAACTAAAAAAGGTAAGAAATTTATATTACTCTAAATCTCCTTAAAATCCTTATTAGTAATAATTATATACTATAAAGCCCTCTTATACTTTCTTTTTTAAACTCTATTTAAATAACTTAATAAAGGAATTACTCTTTTTCTAAATTCTTTAAGGACTTTATATTAAAGCTAGTAATAGTAATAGCTATTTTTATATTATAAATCTTAACTAATATTTTATTTTATAAATAAATAGTAAAGTAAAGGGAATAAGTAAAGATAAAGTACTTAGAGAATATATATTATAAGTATTACCCTTTATTATAGTATAAATTAATTATATTATATATAACCTAATTAGTATATTTTCTCTTTTTATTACCTAGTCTATAGTATTTTATAGATTTTCTAAAGCCTTACTAAGTCCTTATTATACTTATAGCCTATATATCTATTATAGGTATATCCCTATCCTATACCTTAGCCTTATATAAATTTAGTGCCTAAATACCTTATTTCTATACCTAGTATTTCTTCTTTAACTAATATAATTTAATATCTAGTATAATACTATAAAACTATATTACTATAGCTATATAATTAGCCTAGGATATATCCTACCTTATACTATAATTATATATTTATTTATTTAGTAATATATATAACTTTAATAACTTTACTAAGTTATCCTACCCTAGCCCCTTTATTAATACTAGTTTTTATTTAAAGTAAATATAGAAATTACTAAACTATTTATTTTATTAGCTAAGGTAATAGGGAATTATTAATAAATTTATACTAAAGCACTACCTATTATTTATTTTTATTTTAATATAATTACTACTTAGTAAATAGCTATAGATAGGGGAGTAAAAGCTATTTAGGAGCCTAGCTATAAGTAGGGGGGTAATTATAAGGCCTTACTTATAATACCACTAGGTATATATACACTTATATACCCCTATAGTAGGCTAGACCTAGGGCTAGGTCCACGTGACACTAGTAAGCCACTAGCTATAAGCTAGCAACTCGCATGTATAACCTACTTAGACCTAGTAAGCTTCAGTAAATACATAAGTGCCCCCATACCTCTTGCCTAGCTATCCTTTATTCTCACAATATAGTAAGATACCTTTAGGGGAGGAAAATACCCTAGTCTTAGATATAGAGAGGCTTAATAAGATATCTTAAGGGGAGGAAAATACCCTAGCCATAATAGAGAGAATAGCTAGAGTAGCTTAGTTAAGAAGCTAGTTAGCTACTATAGATTTAATAAAAGGTTAGCTAACTAAAGGGGATTTTAAGGAGAAAGTAGTGTGTATCTAAGATATTAGTATAGTATAAGAGATATAAGGGACTATTATATTACTAGATTCCTACTAATCTAGGCTAAATAAACTATTAGTGTAACTACTATAGAAGGTATAGAATTAAGACTTAGATTTATAGAGATAAAATAGTAAGGTTAATAACTCCCTAGTAAAAGGGAAAAGAAAGGCTAGTCTATAGTTATATAGTATAGGGTTTTTTTTATTATACTAAGACTAGGTAGTAATTTCTTAGGAGCCTATTTTATAATAGGAGGTTCTATAGCTATACTATAATAATTTACTAGTAGGTTACTTAAGGACTAAGTATACTCTAAAGCTACTAAAGTATTACTTTTAGTAGCTAGCTATAAGTAAGTTTATTTTAGACTATATTATAAGTAATAGGGCTTACTAATAGGTAGTAGCTAGAAGGTATTACCTATATAAAAGCCTTAAATTACTACTAATACTAAGGTAACTATAGATAAAGGTCTTAATAGACTTTATTATAGGATTACCTATTATATAAGCTAGTAAGGAAGAAACTAATATAATCCTAGTAATTATAAACTAATTTACTAAGTATTCTATCTTCTTACCTATAACTACTATAATTAATATAGCTAAACTAGTAAAACTTTTTTATAAAGAGATTAAGTTATAATTTAAGGCCTTAGAGAGTATTATATCTAATAGAGGTTTAGTTTTTATAAGCTAGTTATAGTTAGACTTATACTACTAATCTTAGGTAAAGTAAAGGCTTTCTATAGTATTTTACTCTAAAACTAATAGGTAAATAAAGAGAATAAACTAAGTTTTAGAATACTACCTTTAATATTTTATTATAAAAAACTAGTAAATATAGCTAAAGCTACTTTTAATAGCTTAATTTACCTATAATAATATAGTAAATAAAAGCACTAGCTACTCCTTAAACTACTTACTTATAGGCTATTTAATTAAGTTTTATTTAGCTCTTAGGGGTAAGATTTAGAAAGGGAAGGTACTAGAAGTATATATATATATTATAAAGCTATATAAAGTTAAAGAGTGCCTAAAGGAAAACTAGGGTAAAGCTAATAAAACCTAGGTAAAGTAGTATAATTAATACTACTAGCCTTTAATACTAAAGAGGTAACCTAGTATTACTATTAGTAAATAATATTAGGCTTAAGAATATAAAGTAAAAGCTAACCCCTAGATATATTAAACTATTTTAAGTACTAAATACTATAGAAAAATAAGTATACTAACTTATATTACCTGAAAAGTATAGCTAGCTATATAATATATTTTATATTAGCTTACTAAAGCTATAGAATTACTATTAAAAGACTAGGGAAGAGGAGATACTAATATAAGACCTTAAAAATAAAGATAATAAATATAAATTTAAGGAGGTTAGGGACTATAGGAAAACCTAAAAAGGTAATAAATACCTTATAAAATAAAAGGGCTAGCCTAGTAAGTATAATTAATAAGTTCTAGTAGAAGATATAGAAGGCGCTTAATATATATATTATTTACGCTAGTTAGCTAAGTTATATAGCTAGTCCTAGTACTCCTGCTGCTTAGTCAAAAAGGAAAACCCTAGATTAGGAAGAAAAACCCCCTTGCTTCTGTACTCAGGTCAGTGCCAGCTCTAAAACAAGCCTACGCCGCCTTAGGTGTGGCCAGCCGTGGGTATGCGCTTAATATATAATTCAAGCTTTTTACTAAAGGAAAATAAATAAGAAAAGTAGTAAGATATAAGTTATTTATAGGTAATAAGATATAAGGTTCTTATAGAAAAAGCATAGCCTTAATAGCTACTATTACACTCCTATCTAAAATACCTTAGTTTACTTACTAAATAATAAAATAAAATATCCCCTCCTGAGTACGAGGTAAAACTACTTAGTTTGTTATACCCTAATGCCCCATTCTTTTATCTTCTTCTTATCTGCCTTATAAATCTTATTATTAACTTTGCCCTTATTTTTTAGCATTTTTTCCCTTATATTATAAATACTATTAATTATCTCTAGGTTTAATTTATTTTTACTTCCTTTCCCTTTACTTTTCTTCTCTTTAGCTATAGTATTTAAGATTTTAGATAGGGCAGTGCCCTTTTTGTTACCTTTAGCTATACTATAGTTAGATTAGTTAGGGGTTAATTAGTTAATTAGTAACCTATAACCTACCTAGTAATTATAGCAAATTAAATTAGAGGTAAGTTGGAATAAGTTATGTTTAAGTGAGTATAAGTTATAAGGTGCAAGATAGAAGAGTGCACAGAGAGTGGGAATAAACATAGTTATAGAGAAAGGGGGAATTACGTTAATTTATGCTATAAGCAAAACTTAAACGAATTTAAGTTTAACTACAGTCACAAACTATAACTCTTATACTAATATAGCTATAAAGTTTATTACAAACTTTAATCTAACCTTACAGCCCCCCCTTATATTTATAACCTTAAAGCTTGTTTCTATTAGGGTTTTATTTATTACTATGGTTAAGAACATTTATAAGTTAATTATTATACTAGCTAGGTATTGCTAGTTATTATTATTATCTCATTATATCAGATGCATTGGTCACAACCAATGACCCCCCAAAAAAATTTAAAAATCAATAAAATAAAATATACCTAAAGTATAGGGAGAGTTAATAGGAACCCCTTTATTATTACCTTTTTATAAGATAAAACCTAATTCCTATAAATAAAATACTTACTACTATTCTTATCCTAGGTAATTACCTCCTTAATTACTATCTTAAAGTAATGTTTTACTACTACCTAGGGGATAAATCCTAGGTTATAAGATTATAGGTATAAAAATATTCTTATACTCTATATAGCCTTAAGTTTATAGTAGTTTTATTATAGAAAAGTTAGTAAATACTTAGTAAAACCTAGGTAGGATAGTTATATTACTTATATACCCTAGAATTAAGCTCAGGAATATAAAGTTATACTAAGTTTACTTATAAAAGCTACTATTAGGGGTGATATATAATGTATAAAGTAAGTGTCAGGAAGAGCTCCCTAGAGGGCTCGGATATGTGGATGTAGCCTACGCAATAACTAGGTTAAAACCCTTAATAAGATAACAGTAGAGATAATGTATTAGAAGTACCTCTGTAGACTAGTTATTACTATAGCACACTATATACCTTTAAGGTATAAAAGTTAGGTGCTATCTATACCTCTAATTAACCAAAATTAAACCTTTTCTATTATTTACACTAACCCCTACCTTAATAGTAAGTTATTATTAAGGTAGGGGTTAGTGTAAATAATAGAAAAGGTTTAATTTTAGTTAATTAGAGGTATAGATAGTACTTAACCTTTATACCTAAAAGGTATATAGTGTACTATAGTAATAACTAGTCTATAGAGGTACTTCTAATATATTATCTCTATTATTATCTTAATAAGGGTTTTAACCTAGTTCTTGCGCAGGCTACATCCACATATCCGAGCCCTCTAGGGAGCTCTTCCTGACAGTTATATTCTCTCGCTAAGATGTTAAATCTAGCTTTTATGTCAGTCTTTATAGGCTGTACTTTTTCTGCCACGTAATAATATATATAACCTAATATTATATTTATAGTTAATTACCTCTATAGTGTAAATTTAGCGCTAAAATAAATATATATAAATCTCTAGAAATACCTTTAGTAATACCTTACTAGGGTAGATAATTTAGGAGTTATTCTTAGAGAATATACTTCTTTAGACCTAAAGTTAATACTTTAGGTAAAGGGATTTAGTAATACCTCTCCTACTAAAAATCCAAATACTAGATATTCAATTACTAGGTATATTATAACCTTTACTAGTATATATATTCTTTAGTAATTAAAGAAATAAACTCTTATAGCCCTTAGTTTTATAGAAGTAAAATTTATTAACCTTATACTAACTAGTCTCTTAATACTCTAAGTAGCTTACTTTCTTAATAACTTTAGAATTAAGTAATTATACTTATTACTTATATTTATAGATACCCCCGTGGCGTGGTGGTTACACGCTGTGGAGACCTGTTCCGGGTCGTAGGTCGTGGGTTCGAATCCCGCATGGGGTATAATTTTTAGAGGTCTTAGTCATACCTCTAAGAATTAAACTAATCACAGAGCAAGGAAAAAGTGGGTCCGGGTCGGGATCCACTTTTCCTTACTTTGTAAGCGAATTAAATAAGCTACTTCGCTATATAAATTAGCTAGGATACCTAGAGCTCTAGGGTTTAATTTTAAGCTAGGGTTTGTAACTATATTATATAATTAATAGATTTAGGAACCAGATTATAGAAAACAGGAATAGTTAGAGGAATATCATTATTAATAGCATATATGTAGATATTAAACACACACGAGTTAGAACTATGTACGTAGTATCACATATTATAGTAGGTTTTTCACCTAACTATGCAACTAACTAGTTATCTAGTTATCTAGATAACTAGTAACCTAGTACGGTTTTCCTACTACAAAGCAACATGACCGCAGGAGTACTAGTAAAAGCATAAACTGCTATCTAGCGTAAATAATATATAATATATATATTTATAGATAGCTAGAATATACAAGCTAATATACTTACTAAGAAGTGTAAGGGATATACCTATTATATTAATTTATAGTATAAGTAAATTATATAGAAAGTATATTAAGGGGAATTTTATCTTGAATAAATTAGTATAGATGAAAGAATTACTAATAAATTTACTAAAGGTTTAGAATATATTCAATATACTAATTTTATTTACTTTCTTTATATAATAAAGGCTAGGGACTTTATAAAGGGATTTATTTTAAAAGACTTAAAGGACTTATAAATACCCTTATAGTTTTCTTTATTTTTTCCTTTTTTCTTTATATTACTAGCTAGATATACTACTAGGGGTTATATTAAGAGTATTTATAGCCTTATATTATAGCCTTAGATATTAGGCATTATTTCTTTATTTAATAATATAGCTTCTTATATTATGTTTATTATTATGCTTTACTATAGGCTTTATTTAAAGACCTTTCTTTACTTCTAATAGATTTAAAGCTTATAATAAGCTTCCTTTTCTATACAAATTCCTAGATAGCAATTCTACATTATCTTCTCTTCTAATTACTCTTTGGCCTCCATCTGCAATCCTCCCACAAATGTATTCATTCAAGATGGTCTGATATTAGCAGCCCAGCACTTGGCTAGTTAGCTGCCGCATATCAAATACCTCGCTCACCGGACAGTACGCAATATCTTGGAAATTTTAATGAAATTCCAGTCGGTATTAACTGGAGAGCCAACAGATCTTCCGCTATCGATAGCCCAGGAGTCGCCTGGTCCGCAACGAGGCAACCGGCGTCGAGGCAATCAGCGACAACGGCGTACGCCGATCGAACGAATTGGCACAATAGCCGCCGGCGGACGACAAGAAAGTGTTCTTTCAACTCGCGGTACCCTCTTCAATACCCACGACCTCACCAGCCGCCAAGAACAACGAGTTCGCGAAAATGCTACTATAGAAGGGGTCAAGAGAGTGTTTGATGGTTACTTATGCAAAGCGATCCGGAAAGTTGTCATTGACAATGAGTTAAAAGCTGCAGTGACAACAGTGCTCCCGCTATGGGGCGGACCTGTTGATTGCCTTATAAGTCTGGACATTTGTGACGATGCTGTTGAGCACCTTGCCCGGATTCTGTTCAATGCTGAGGTGAAATGGGTGGAACACGTCTTACACGTTGTGCTAGACACAGGTATCACTCTTATCATATCAAGTTCCGAAGCCACCTTGAAGGGGGTTGGGGACGAAAAGATCATTGAAGTTTTTGGTCGTATGATATTCAATGCGATCAAAGAGAGCCCTGTGCGCAAAAGGGAATTGAGTGAAGGAAAGATGCTGACGGAATGTGTTTCCATGATCCTAACCAAGAGCGGAGCCATTATCAACTTGTCTCTCGGGCTTGAGGGAGGGTTGGGTGTACAAAACAGACTATATAACTAGAATGCATGCTGCGTGTTCCCTTATGCCACTCAATCTTCTTGCACCTTCCCATTAGTAACATACAATTTTGTTCCTGGCGATATAAGACCTTGCCCATCAGGCCAGCCTTTAAGCTGCGTTATTTGGTCCGTACCATCACTATTTTTCTCGTAAACGGTTACATTACTTCCTTTCCAAAAGACCGTTTGACCTCTACCAAAGATCATAGAGGCGACGTTGTCACCCACATTGTCCCAGGTTATTGACGGGCTCAAGGGGTTCGGTTCAAATGCCTGCCAGAACGTTAGATTAGCCACGAAAAGGAGATGGGTAGAGGTACCATGAACACGTTGCCTTCCCCTGGAACGGGTGCCGATGAGCATAAAGCCGCGTCTTTTTGGCGACTATGCTTGACGATATAGATACCTGGGGGTTTCGATATGCTCTCGGGGTAGCTCTCTGGGAGCCCGCCGAAGGTGAGGGTTCCTTGGGGCACAAAAGAAAAGTGGCAAACAGAAGGGTTTGTGAAAGTCAGATCAGCAAGCAGCCTATACACAAACTAATTCCTTGAGATGCGCAAATTTAATGGCATGGCCAGGCATCGATGGTGAGCCTGTAAAGTTGGGCTAGAGTGACAATATCTCGGCGAATAGGCGGGGGTGAAAATGGAGGAACATGTGACCAATGTGAGGCTACATACGGTGTTCTACCAACAAATGCCAGAAACGAATAACGAGTTAATTAATGCCGGCATACTTCTTAAAGACTTAGCATGACGAGCGGTGTTAATGAAGAGTTTGTCCTTCGCTTCCCCGGTACCAGTGGCTTGTTAGAAGTTGCAAACCACTTATTTTAAGGGAATTCCGTTGAGAGTATGCATGATTCTCTCAATTCCGCTGAGTGTCCTACTGTTTCTTCCGTGGGGATCGTGACCTTGATTTGGTACGCATAGGTGGGAGCCAATCCCCTAAATCAGTTGACAGTTCATCTGCTGAGGTGTCGGAACAGTAGGAGCGTGTTACATGCGAGCCAAGATCCAACACTGTTTCTTGGCTAGTGGCAAGAGTCTCTTCACCAGAAGCTTCATCATCCACACGAAGAGCCAGTCCTCCTGCTGTCGGCGGAACAAGGTGCTTTCGTGCTACTAACTCATTCGCTTGCTGAATCGCATAATCTCTCTGTTCTTTTGCCCAATCTCTGGCATTGCGGAACGCTGAAGCCCCTTGACGAAATGTATCAGCATCGCCAGTGAGACCCCATGTTTTGATCTGTGTCATTACGAATCCAGGTTTTTCTTCCGCTGTACGTGGCGGTATGGGATGGCTGGCGAACATCTTGAGCTGTCCCCCGTGGTATATGGATGAGATTGTATATGCCTTGTTGTCATACTCCAACTCCGGCTGGCCATACGACTGCAGACTGTGCATACCTCTTGCTCCCAGGGCGCCGTTGTAACACGCCTGTCGGGATGCGACTGACAGACTCCCATCAGGGCCTTTCGCTTCAAGGAAAAAGTTGGCCAGAATTGGAAGGTCGCTCTGAGATGAGGGAATAATTTTACGATTTTGTTCTTTGCGAACTTTGCTATTGAGCTGTTCCGGTCTCGCGCCATAATATAGGTCAGGTTTACCTGCCACGATTGTTCCATCGGTTAGGTCGTCGAGGTTCGTGAATGCAATATCGCCTGCAACACACTTGGTATCTGGGACTGTCCCTTCAATTAAAGGTATGACGTTTGTCGTAACCTCACGTTCCTTAAAGGCATGCGTGTCTGCTCTTCTAAACCTTCTGAAATCATCATTGGAGAATCGAGATGGGGATAAAGATGGTCTAGGCTGAGCCATCGCCAGTAGTATATCGTCCATGTTGTCAGGCTCCGGCGGCAAAGCACCATCGGGGTATTCATAACCATCTGGAAATATATTGTGATCGGTGAGGTGTTGCTGAAATGCACGGTCATATGGACCAGTGCTCCTCGTGCTCGTAGTATTGGGGGTCGCATTAGTCTTTGACGGTGATTGACTAGTTCTCTTCACGGTAGACTGTGACCCTCTCTTTCGGCGTCCGAGGCTTGATTGACTGGAACTCATATTTTCAGGTAAACTTATTGGGATTTGACACTATGGTATTCTTAGCAGGGCCTTGCATTTGTTAGACAGCCGTACCTACCCCTCTTAGATCTGAAAGATCCGGACCACCTTGTCTTGCAAAACGATCGAGGGTTAGCGGAACGCGAAGTGTGCGCGCGGTTTGAACGCAACTTGGAGAACTGATAAGACTGTTTCGCCGATTGAGCTCTCGTACTGCGTTCCTGGTAAGAGGGATCTTTGACAGGCCGTCCCAGAATCTAGCAGGTAGAAGATCTGAATGATCGGCTTTCTGCTTCTTGAAAGGACGGTTATACTGCAAGTCGTCGACTATTTCGTTTGAGGTTGAGGCAGCACAACGTTTGTGTCCTTGTGAAGAAGTGTCTCGCTGCTGCTGGCTTCGTAGCGCTGGCATTATTGAACGCTGGCCGCGCCAAACGGGAGGGTGCAGGAACTCTCTTTTTATGCGTGGAGGTCGGCATCTCGCGATAGATGGAGGGGGGAAGGTGCGAAGCACCGACCCATCTTCTAGCTTGTCTATACACACCAAAAAAGAATTTTTTCACAAAGAAAAGTGTGAGGCCCCGCTTATAACACAGAGCGTAGCACGCCAGGCCTAGGGCTAGGTCCACGTAACACTAGCGAGCCGCTAGCTATAAGCCAGTGACTCGCACGTATAATATGTTAGAATTGTATGATGTGATAGCTTATATTGCATGTGAGGTACAAGTTACATATGTATAGGTTGTGGGCAGTATAAGCCCTAATGTACACTCCACCGCGCAATCTAGCTAAAGTGAACCTAATTAGCTATAAAATCTAATACCCCTTCTTAAGTAGGAGTTATAATAGTGCTAATTTTAGTAGATTCCTTTCCTACTACCCTTATTAAAACCCTATAGGAAAAAGAGTAGTAGCCTTATAGTAATTCTTTAATATAATACCTATAATATTCTCTATTCCTTCCTTTAAAGACTTACTATCTTTATCTACTTCTCTAACTTAGGCCTTACTAAGGCCTTAGTCCCTAAGTTAGCTAGATTCTCTATTTAAGATATCTAGTTTACCTTAATAGTCTCTTCCTAAATTAATTTATAAATCTTATAGTATTAGATTTAGATATACTTTATTTATTTATAAAATTTTATATTATTTAAGATTATCTAAGCACTAGTATTATCTATATAAAGCTATAGTAATACTTATTACTTATAAATCTCTCCTATTAACCCTTCTAGATATATAGCTTTAAGTCTAGTGCTAAAGAGACTAATATATTTTACTTTAGTGCTTAAGGTTATAATAATACTCTATTTCTTGCTTTTCTAGCTAATTATAGCGTTAGCTAGTAAGAAGATATAGTAGTTAATAGACTTAAAATCACTCTTATTATATGCCTATTTAGTATCTAAGAAACCTATAATCTTATTATTTTATATACTATTAAAGAATAGCACTAAGTTAATTATAAGCTTAATATATTATAGTACTTACTTTATTACTAATAGGTATCTTACTACTAGGTTAGTTATAAATTTACTTAGCTTTACTATAGGGTATAGTAGGTTAATTTATATTCTAATTATTATAAATATTAATATTCCTAGAATACACTAGAAGAGTAATTAATTATCTTTATAGTACTTCTCTCCTTCTATATAAGGCTCTAATATTTCTAAGGTATTTATAGGGGTATTCTATATCTTTATATTCTCTATATTTAGTTACCTTAGTAACCTCTCTAAATATAGTTATTATAAGAGAGAGATAGTTCTTTTTTTCTAATCTCTTATAATTACTATACCTAGAAAGTATTATATAAGCCTAAGGTTAGTTATCTTAAACTTCTTTACTAGCTTTACCTTAACTTCCTTAATCTTAGTAATACTAGGTCTAAAGAATAGTATATTATTTATATAGATAGTAATAATAATATTATCCTTAAAGAAAATTACTTTATTAAATTTTAACTAGGTAAAGCCTATAGTAATAAGCTTAGTTAAGAGTATTTTAAACTATACTTATAGAGCTTACTTTAGGCTATAGAGAGCCTTTAGTAGCTTATAAACCTTTCCCTTTTATTTAAAACCTTTAGGAAGTTCTATATAAATAGTTTCTTTTACTATACTATATAAGAAGGCTATCTTTATATTTATCTACTTAATTTCCTAGTTTAGTAAGGTAGCTAGTGTAAATAGTAGTTAATATATCTTCTATCTAACTACTAATATAAAGGTCTTATTATAGTTAATACTATATTCTTATTTAAAACCTCTTATAACCTAGCAAGCCTTATAGCGTTTAATATTACTAGATAGGCTAAGTTTAGCCTTAAATACCTATTTTCCTAATAGAATATATTAAGTATTATTAATATTAACTACTTTAAAGGTATTATTCTTAATTAGTATATTATATTCCTTCTATATAGCTCTCTTTTACTTTAACTAGTTTCCTAAGTACTAAGCTTCCTTATAGAATCTTAGTTTATCTTTTTTAAGTAACTTATTTAGGGTAGTTAAGTATACTACTAGAAGAGATATAATATTATTTAGAGCTATAGGCATTCCCTAGAATTTATTAAAAAAGGTAAATTCTTATAGTCTAAGTTTAGGGTAATTTACTTTAAGTTTAGGGTATTTTTACTTTCTAATTATAAGGTTTATTAAGGTTAAGTAGTATATAGATAGGTTTTCTAGTGGGTAATTAAGGCTTCCTAAGTTAATAACTTTAGTCCTCTCCTAGAACCTTACTTACTTAGTTACCTTATTTACTTACTAGTTAGGTTAATCTTTACTTTCTACTTATTTCCCCTCCTAAATCTAGCTAGTAAGCCTTTTAACTATTAACTAGTCCTATAGGTTAAGTTATAGAAAGCATTTAAGTTAGTCTAGTAGTAGGATTTCCTCTATATAAGGAGGTACTAGAAGATTAGCACTATATTAAGGTAGCTTAAATTCTACCCTTAGGTTTATCTATATTTATTTATTAAATATTACCTCCTTTACTCTCTCTACTAGCCTAGTAATTAGGTTCTAGAGTTAGTAAATATTATTAGCTTTATAACCCACTAGAAAGCAAAGGTATATTCTATTATTAAGCTTCTTTAGGTACTTTACCTTAGGTACTAGCTTATAAGCATAATAGCTAAGCCACTATAGGTATAATATATATAGTTTAATCCCTAACTATACCTTATATAAAGTTATACTATTAAGCGCGCTATATAGGGATTATTCCTAGGTATATATAACCACTTATAGGATTTCTCCCTAGAGCTCTTTTAGAAGCTTACTATTATAGAATATAGCTCTAACCCTATTCTAGATAGTAAGATATATATATTCTATAGGATTCTAATTTAGTTAATACACTATAGTCTACTTAGGTATAATGCCTTTTTACTTAAAGAAGTTAAGTAAGACTATATTTTTAAACTCTTCTTTATTATCTAGCTTATACTATTAGATCTAACCTAATATTTATACTTTCACTATAGTAATATTTACTTAGATATAGGTAGCTACTTATAACTTTTCCCTTAGTAGGTATATTCTAGGTTTCTTTATTAGGTTATTAATAATAAGTAAATAGTACTCTTCTCCTACTAGTGTTTAAGGTTTAATTAGTCCTCTAAGGTCTACTATTTATTTTTAACTATAATTAAGTGCCCTATATAACACTACTTAGGTATTTTATGCCTTTCCCTTGCTTACTATATAGGCCTTATAGAGTCTAGCTTATTTATTAGTAATTTAAATACCTAGGTTATTAGCTAACTTAATGTAGTTAGTGTAATTTAGGTAACCTATTCTAAGATAAAAGATCTATAGTAAAATAGTCTTAGTAGTATATAAGGTAAGGAATACTACTAGATTATTAATAACTTTAGGTGTATCCTAGTAGTATATAGTCTCTATATAAGAGTAATCTAAGTGCCTAAATCTACTATATATTATACTATAGATTACTAAGCTATTATTATACCTAACTTCTGTATTATTATATATTTAAAGATATATAAAGCTAGGCCACTTAGTAAACGCGCTAAGAGATAATAGATTAATTAGTAGAGTTAGTATATAGAGGACTTACTAGAGGTAGATTAGCTTTATATTCTATACACACTATATTATTAGTAGGACGCTTCTACTACTAAGTGCATAGGCTCCTTCTCTAACGCTATTTATTAGAATAGGATTAGAAAATTCCTTATAGTTACTAAATATATATCTATTATAGTAAATATAGTACTTAGCAGCGTTATTAAAGACCTAATCTAAGCTTCTAGCATTAGTATTCTAGCTATTAATTTACATGCTTAATACTATAGGTTTATAAATATTAGCTATAAAGAACTCCCTAAGGTCTTATAGCTATATAAAGAATATATCTATATTATTCTCTAGTATATTAGCATTTACATTATACACTAAGGGCTTATCTATTATAGCTTTAGTAGCCTTTTATTTATTCTAAGTATTACACTTACTATTATTATAATTACTTAATATAGGAATCTAGCTATAAATAGTATAGACCTTCTAATAGGGTCCCTTATAATTACTTAGCTTCTAAAGCTTTATACATTTCTATAGCTATATTAATCTAGCTATATCCCTTCTATGTTTATTACTAGCATAAGCTATATATACTAATCTACTAGTAATTATATTACCTATATATCCTAATATTTTCTTCTTAGTCTATAGGCATTAATACTTATCTTAAGCAAGTTCTATAAGCATATCTAGCATAATATTAGTGCTATTTCTAATACTAGCTATTCTATATTATTAGAAGATTTAGGATTAAAAAATACTAAAGGTATTACCTAGGTTACTAAGGAACTATAGTTAATAGAGTTCTTTAGGCATTTTCTAGTCTAGCTATATTTACTTAAGCTTATAAAGTTATTCCTTAAATACCTAAGTAAAGTCCTAGATATTACTATATTTTTATAAGGTATCTATAATAAGACCTATAATAACCTCGCTAAGAATATTAGTGCCTTGCTATTAGCTAACCTTCTGCAGCGTAGTATATGCCTTATAAGCCTCTATAATATCTTTAATTTTCTTACCTATATATAGTAAGCATTATCTACAAATTCCAGTAAGTAGGTTCTAGTTCCTACACTTCTAGAATATAAGCTATTTAATGTATTTATTCTATACTACTAATAAGCATAGTTCTATAGGTGCTATAGGCATAGGGGTTCTATTAAGAATAGGGGTTATAAATTTAGCTATTATAGTATTCTTTAGTGCTTTATCCTATTTTACCTAGTTCTCTAACCCTTTTAGTTTTATAATACTATTATAATTTATACTACCTCTATAAGCCTTTATTACTATACTTTAGACTTTAAAGTTATTAGGGTCTAAGCATAAGGTATTATCTTTATTAGTTAGTTATAGGTTTTAAGATTATATAGCTATTATATAAGCCACGTTCTATTAAACACACGTCGCTAGGGACTTATAACCAGTGGGTTTAGGTATATTCATATAGGGAGTGCTTCTATATAGTAATAACCACTGTAGTTACTAACAGTTAAATAGTTAAGTGTATCCTAGCTCCTAGCTAGTATATTTGTTATTTTGTTTATTATTTAGGAGATATTAAATATATCATTAAAGTGTTTAATTTTGTAGCATATATGTTTTACTTTTAACCTCTTCTAAACTTAGAGGGATACTATTATAAATATTACAGAGTTCTCTTTCTAAGATTAGGAAGTTATTAATGTCTGCGTTTTGCAGGTCTTAAGGCATAGCCTATAGGATAAATTCCAAGCCACTGTTAGTGCTTAGTAGAGATACTGTAAAGGGCTTAGGCTTTGCCTAAGCATTAGCATAGTATAGGTGGGGAGGAAGATAGTGGGGGATAGTAAGGGTATAAAAAGGGGGGCTAATATAAGACATATAGGGAATATAAGGGGGGAAGAAAGGTTAGCTACCTAGTTTTTCTTTCTTCTCTCCTTAAGTTTCTTAATATTATATTAATACCCTATTATAGTTACCTAGGGGCTAGTCTATAATAATTAAGAAACTTCCTTTAGTCCTTTAGAAATAGCTACTAAAGAGATATAAATAATATAATAGATATATTAGACACACTTTACCTATAGGACTAACTTAATCTAAGTATAGTAATACCTTACTTAGACACTATAATACTACCTATAGCTTATTTTACCTAATTTAATATACTCTAACTTTTAATAAATAAATAAGGTATAAAGCTTAAGTACCTATAATAATAGGTAGTAATATATAATACTATATCTATAGCCTAACCCTAACCTATACTATAACCTAAGGCTTCTATAGTATAACTTATATAACTTACTACTCCTAGCCTACTTCTTTTACCTCTCTAAGTAAAATAAAAACTAATTCCCTTAGGAAACCTTTATAATAGTAATAAATCCTTATTTACTACTTAGAAACTTCTTATAGAATATAAGCTTTAGGTAAATAAGGACTTTATTAGTATAAATAAAAATAAGTAAATACTTATTTACTAAAACTTATTATCTTAAGTCTAGGCCTAGGTTACTACCTTCTTAAAATAAAGTAACCTTTATACCTTTAGCCTAGTTACCTTTCTAACCTATCTAGAGTCCTTATTTACTAACCCTTATAGGTAGGAGATAGCCCTTATAGAACTTAACTAGATAAAGTAAAGGCTAGGAGAATCTTTTACTATATTTTTTATTTACTTTAAGGAGAAACTAGCTATAGTAAGTAAGAGATATTAGACCTATAATATAAAGCTTACTAAACTCTAGTATATACTTAATAAGTGCCTTAGAGAGATTAGTATTAGCTATAGTATTAGTTAGGATAACTATAATCTTATAGTAGCCTAGTATTATAGTATTATAGTTAATATTAAAATACTAGCCTTAGAGAATAAGTATTAGTTCTAATATAAACTATAGTAGCCTTACCCTATACCCTAGACTAATTATAAAGGGAATATACTAATATTAGGGGTTTATATAGCTAAGATATACTTAGGGTAACTAAAGAAATTAAATAATAAAAATAAAGGTTAGAAGTTATTTACTATACTATAAAGAGTAAAATAGGTTTTAGAGGTAAAGTTAGCTAAGTACTACTAGAAGGGATACTATTTATATTATAGCTTAAAGGACTACTATATCTAAGAGTGCTTCTCCCTTTTACCTTATTAACTATAGGTTAATATTAAGGCTTATAGGGTAAATAAAGAAAGTACTAATAAGAAAATTAATAACCACCCCCTAGAAAATAAATAGCCCCTAAGTAAAGTCTTATATAAGGGTAGGGGGACTAGCTAGCTACTATAATAATAGATATATATAAGTATTATATAAAGGAGGAAAGGGATATTATATAGTATATAGATTAATTACTATTTTTAGTCCTTATACTCTTTAATATATACTCTTATATAAATATTTAGATTAATAGTAGCTATAATTATTATAGTACTATAAGTAAATTAGTAGTAAAATAGCTAGGCCTAGAGCTTATATAATTACTAAAATAGAGATAAGTTTATACTATAGTAGAAATAAAGAAAACAGGCTAGTAGTAGAGAGAGAATACCTCTTTAATTATATATATAGTCCACACTAGAATTAACATTAATAGCTAGGAGTTATTAGTATACTTATATATTATCCTAGGTCTTACTTAAGATATAATATTTAGGTTACTATAGCTAGAACACTAAGAGGTAGTTATCTATATAGTAAATTAGCTTCTAGTTATTAGGTTAGTAAGGGGTTTATAGGTTTATAAGGCCTCTAAGCGTAAGGGAGAGGTTTTAGTATAAGGGATTATTAGTTCCTTATATACTATAGAAGTACATAGGGTATACTAGACTAAGGATACTATAATAAGGTTTATTACTACTAATCTTAAGGAAATAATAATAATACTATAACTTATAGCCCCTAAGGAGAAGCTAGAAGTATTAGATATATTAACACTCCCTAAGGAACTAGTAGACTTTATAGAACTTTTTAATAAAGTAAAAGTAAATAGCCTACCTCCTTATAGAGGTTCCCTAAACTACTATATTTACTTATATAAGTCCTAGGATAAATCTAAGCTAAAGCTCCTATAGGGACTACTATATAATATACTAAGGGACTAGCTTCTTAAGGTATAGCACTAGATTACAAACTTAATAAATAAAGGATAAATCTAGGCTAGCTTCTCTTTAGCTATAGCCCTAGTCTTACTTATTAAGAAATTAAATAAGGGTTAGCGCTTTTATATTAACTACTAGGTACTTAATAAGATTATAGTGTAAGACTAATACCCTTTTCCCTTAATTAAGGAAACACTCTATTTCTTATCTAAGGTATAGTAGTTTATAAAGGTTAATATTTATACTACCTTCTATAAGTTATAAATTACTAAAGGTAATAAGCACCTAATAGTATTTTAGATAAGGTTTAGACTATTTAAGTAGTTAGTTTACCCCTTTAGTTTAGCTAGTATACCTATAACCTTTTAGCACTATATTAATAAGTCCTTAGGGGATATACTAGGGGACTTTATTATAGTATATTTAGATAATATTTTAGTTTACTTAGGGGGCTTAAGAAAGGATTATATAAATAAGGTTTACTTAATACTAGGTTACCTAAGGGCTATAGGGTTATACCTTAACCTTAATAAGTTAGTATTTACTATAAAGGAAGTCTAGTACCTAGGGTATATTATTATAGTAGGATAATCTATTTATCCTAATCTAGTAAAGGTTATAGCTATAAGGGAATAGGTAGCCCCTATAAAGTTATAGGGGGTATAGAGTTTCTTAGGCTTTATAAACTTTTATTATAACTTTATAAGGGACTTTTTAGAACTAGTAGCTTCTCTAATCTAACTTACTAAGAGAAATATCCCCTTTTAATAAGGACCTAAGGAGAATAAGGCTTTTAAAAGACTTAAGAATACCTTTATTTTATATCTAGTATTAGTGTAATAAAACTTAGATTATATTATAGTAGTAAAGGTAGACTATTTAGGTATTACCCTAGGTAGTTACCTCTTATAGTAAGGACTAGATAATGTTTTATACCTAGTTACTTACTATTTTACTAGCCTTATAGCTATATAAAGAAACTATATAATCTATAATAAGGAGTTACTAGCTATTATATTATACCTTAAGGTATAGTTAGTAGAGTTATAGGGTGTTTCCTAGCCTTTTATAATTTATATACACTATAAGAACCTAGAATACTTTATAACCCCTTATCTAATATTAGAATAGTAAGCTTAGTAGGTAGACACACTTATACTATTTAACTTCTATCTCTAATATAAATCTAGTATATAGGCTTAATACCTAGATACTCTTTCTTAAAGGGAATAAGACTAGATAGAGGAGGCCTTAAAGATAGGATATATCTTATAGCCTCTAACTATTATAAGACTCTTCTTATTACTAGGGGGTAGCTAGGAAGTTTTACTACTAGTAAGGGAGGTTCTCTTTACCTCTAAATATTTATAATTACTTTAGAACTAGGCTATTACCTTAGATTCTACTTATTATATCTAGTTAAGGGCTATTTAGGAGGGGGCCTAGAAGTTTCCCCCTAAGGCTTAGATAAGGGAGTAGGTTATAGATTATTCTATAAGTGCTTATAGAGCGCTTTAGTTCTAAGGCTATACCTAGGTCCCTATATAGAAACCCCTAATAATAACCCTTATATAATAATACTATAACTTACTAGCTATAGGATACCTAGGCTATAATACTATATTTTAGATCCTTTAGTAATAATTTTATTAGAATAGAATATTATAGGATATTATAAGGTTTGTTTAAAATTATTACTACTTTAGTAGTTATAAAAGCTAGCTATACTACTAGGGGTTACTAAAGCCTTTACTAATCCTAGACTAGTTTTAGTTATAGATCTCTATTAACTTTATAATAAACTTACTAGTATCTTCTCTAGAGAGGCCTTAATACCTTATAGTAATTATAAATAGGCTTTTAAAGTTTATCTAGCTAGAAGCTATAACCTCTATTAAGGCTAAGGAGTATGTAAAATAATTTAAGGTAATCTAGTAAAGGTTTTAGGGGTTTCTATAGTCTCTTATTATAGATTAGGGCTTAGACTAGTTAGGTAAGTTCTAAATAACCCTATGCTTCTTAGTAGGTATAGATTAATTACTCTCTATATTTTATTATCTATAGATAAATAGTAGTATAGAAAAGGTAAACTAGGAAGTGTAGGTAATATTATAGGTAGCTATCTCCTTTTTATAGTTTAATTAGCCTAAATACCTTACTACTTATTAGCTTATAATAAATAATAGGCTTTCCTTAGTTACTAGAGTAAGCCTAAACTAGTTACTTAATAGCTATAACCTTAAACCTATTTAGTTAAAACCTAATCTATTTATTTTATTAATAACCCTAAAGGGAAGGGCTATTTATTTTCTTAACTATTTTTAGGAGAGCACTCTCCTTACTTAGGCTATAATTACTTATATATAGTAATAATAATAGGATTTTATATTATTATTTAGGTACCTAGTAGAATACTTTTAGGTTAGGGATAAGGTATAGCTTTTATTAAGGAATATTAAGATAAACTAGCCCTTATAGAAACTAGACTAGGTAGCTATAAAATACATAGTAGTAGAGGTACTATTACTACTTATAGTTTAACTAGATATACTAAGGGGTATATACTTAGTTTTTTATATTAACCTTATTAAATAAGTAGTAAAAGACCCCTTTCTAAGCTAAGCACTATAAGACTCTTACCTAGGCTTAGAATAGGTACTAGTAGAAGATAATAATAAACTTATTAAGGAGTATTAGATAGAATAGATCCTAGTAGCATAGAACGCACTAGGACGCGGTAGGAGATATAATATACTAGTTAAGTAAATAGGTTACTTATAACTAATATAGGAACCACTAGAGAGTATATGTGAGAACAAAGGATAGCTAGGCAAGAGGTATGGGGGCACTCATATATTCACTAAAGCTTGCTAGGTCTAAGTGTATTATGCGTGCGAGTTGCTAGCTTATAGCTAGTGGCTCGCTAGTGTTACGTGGACCTAGCCCTAGGCCTAGCCCGCTATAGGGTAGTACACGCCTAGTATTATAAGTAGGGCCTTATAATTACCCCCCTACTTATAGCTAGGCTTCTAAATAGCTTTCGCCCCCTTATTTATAGCTATTCACTAACTAATAATTATATTAAAATAAAAATAAATAATAGGTAGCGCTTTAGTATAAATTTATTAATAATTCCCTATTACCTTAGGTACTTTTCCCTTCTATAACTATAGTAATCTTTCCTAATTATTTTTTTTATATCTTTAGTTACCCTTATAATTTAGTCCTTAATTACTATATCTTTACTATAGAAAATAACTTAATTTACTTAAAAGAATATAGCTATATATATTATTTATATACTAGGTATGCTAACTTTAAGAAAAATCCCCTAACTATACCTAAATTACTAAAGATTAACTATTAATTCCCCCTTAATCTATTTATAGGCACTAGGAAGATAAAGTATTCTAAGCACTATACCTAATACTATAATTATAGTAATACTTATAAGACTATAAGTATACTAATCTTTATATACTATTTAGTCCTAATTTACTAATATTTCTATATAGGCTATAGCTATAATAAGGGGAGATTTTCTTAATCTCCTATTAGTTTTAAACTAGGTATAGGGGCTCCTAAATACCCTTAGTAACTAGGTTAAGGAGGATATCTTTAACTACCTATTTTCAGAGGTAACTTACTTCTATATTACTAGGTATTATCTCTATCTTATAATAGGGTTTAACTATACTAATATATTACACTATATTACCTTTAGGTTAACTAGGGCTATAAAGGTTTACTAGGTTTATCTTCTCTCTATCTATTTACTAGTCTCTTACTTATATTTAGCGGCTAGGATGCCTTTATTATATACTAATAGTATATAGTATTATAATAGTAGCTACTTATTATAATATTCCTAAGCCTAATTCTAGGGTATATAAGTAATATAACTATCTTACCTAGGTTTTGCTAATTATTTACTAACTTTTCTATAGTAAAACTACTATAAACTTAAGGCTATATAGAATATAAAGATAGTTTTATACCTATAGTTTTATAACCTAGGATTTATCCCCTAGGTAGTAGTAAAACACCGCTTTAAGTAGGTAATTAGGGAGGTAATTACCTAGAATAAGAATAGTGCTAAGTACTTAGTTTATAGGAATTAGGTTTTATCTTATAAAAGGGTAATAATAAAGGGGTTTCTATTAACTCTCCCTATGCTCTAGGTATAATTTCTTTTATTATTTAGTAAATAGTCTAAGAAAAACTAGTTAGGAGTATTATAGTAGCTAATAAGGCTAGGCCTTTTTTATAAGAACTTTATACCTTATTACCTATAAATAGCTTATATCTTACTACTTTTATTATTTATTTTCCTTTAGTAAAAAGCTTAAATTATATATTAAGCGCCTTCTATATCTTTTACTGGAACCTATTAGTTATACTTACTAGGCTAGCCCTTTTATTTTATAAGGTATTTATTACCTTTATAAGTCTTTTTATAGTCCCTAACTTCCTTAACTTTATACTTATTTTCTTTATCCTTAAGGTTTAGTATTAGTATTTCCTTATCCCTAGTATCTTTATAGTAATTCTATAGCTTTAGTAGGCTTATATAGAATATATTATATAGCTAACTATACTTCTCTAGTAGTGCTAGTTAGTATACTTATTTACCTATAGTATTAAGTACTTAAAATAGTCTAATATATTTAGGGGTTAGCTTTTATTTTATATCCTTAAGCTAGATATTCTTTACTAATAGTAATACTAGGTTACCTCTCTTTAGTATTAATAGCTAGTAGTGTTAATTATAATACTTTACCTAGGTTTTAGTAGCTTTAGCCTAGTTTTCCTTTAGGCACTCCCTAACTTTATATAGCTTTATAATATATATATATACCTCTAGTACCTTCCCTTCCTAAGTCTTACCCCTAAGAGCTAAATAAAATTTAGGTAAATAGCCTATAAGTAAGTAGTTTAGGGAATAGCTAGTGCTTCTATTAGTTATATTATTATAGGTAAATTAGGCTATTAGAAGTAGCTTTAGCTATATTTACTAGTTTTCTATTATAAAATATTAAAGATAATACTTAAGCACTTAGTTTATTCTCTTTATTTACCTATTAGTTTAGGGGTAAAATACTATAGAAAGCCTCTATTTTACCTAAGATAAGTAGTATAGGTCTAACTAGAATTAGCTTATAAAGACTAAACCTCTATTAGATATAATACCCTCTAGGGCCTTAAATTATAGCTTAATCTCTTTATAGAAAAGTTTTACTAATTTAGCTATATTAATTATAGTAATTATAGGTAGGAAGATAGAATACTTAGTAAATTAGTTTATAATTACTAGGATTATATTAGTCTCTTACTTACCTACTTATATAATAGGTAATCCTATAATAAAGTCTATTAAGATCTTTACCTATAGTTACCTTAGTATTAGTAGTAATTTAAGGCTTTTATATAAGTAATACCTTCTAGCTACTATCTATTAGTAAACCCTATAGCTTATAATATAGTCTAAAATAGACTTACTTATAGCTAGCTACTAGAAGTAATACCTTAGGAGCTTTAGAGTATACTTAGTCCTAAAGTAACTTACTAATAGATTATTATAGTATAGCTATAGAAGCTCCTATTATAAGATAGGCTCCTAGGGAATAACTACCTAGTCTTAGTATAATAAAAGACCCCCTATACTATATAACTATAGACTAGCCTTTCTCTTCCTTTTTACTAGGGAGTTATTAATCTTACTATTCTATCTTTATAGATCTAGGTCTTAATCCTATGCCTTCTATAGTAATTATACTAATAGTTTATTTAGCCTAGATTAGTAGGGATCTAGTAATATAATAGTCCCCTATATCTCTTATACTATACTAATATCTTAGATATACGCTACCTTCTCCTTAAAATCCCCTTTAGTTAGCTAACCTTTTACTAGATCTATAGTAGCTAACTAGCTTCTTAACTAGGCTACTCTAGCCTCTAAGACTCTCTTTATAGGGGCTAGGGCATTTTCCTCCCCTAAAGATATCTTATTAAGCCTTTCTATAGCTAAGACTAGGGTATTTTCCTCCCCTAAAGGTATCTTACTATCTCTTCTCTAATATATTAGTTCCTTTTCTTCTACTATTTTAGTAGGGATCTCTTCTTCTACTATATTAGTAGGTATCTTATCTTCTACTATCTTAGTAGGTATCTTTTCTTCTACTATATTAGTAAGTATTATTTTCCTTTAAAGTTCTAGTAATAGTGCCTTATTTATTAGGGGTTTATCTTTATAGTTAGACTTTCTTAATAGTGTATCTACTAGGTTACTTTTCCCTAGTCTATGCCTAATTATAAAGTAAAAGGGGCAGAGGAATATATACTATTTAGCCTACCTCCTATTTAGCTTCTACTACCTTATAAAGGTCTATAAGTTATAGTAGTCTAATAGAACCTTAACTAGGCTTACTATACCCTTAATATAATATTACTAGTGTTTAAATAACTTTACTATAGCAAGTAGCTCTTAGTTAGCTATACTATAATTACGCTTAGTGTTTATAAACTTCCTTAACTAGAAGGCTACTAAATACTAATAGCCTTTATTATCCTATTAAGATAGAATTCCTACTATTATAAAGATTAAGGCATTTATCTTAATATATACTAGTTAACTTAGGTTATAATAATAGAGAAGAGGCGCTTACTAAAATATATCTTTTAGCTAGTTAAATACTAGCTATTCCTTTACTTTAAATATAAACTTCCTAGTCTAGATACTATTTTAACTACTTTTTATTAATATATAAAGAGGTGCTATAATCCTAGAGTATCTATAGATAAACCACTAGTAGAAGTTATAAAACCTAAGGAAGGACTATATATCCTTAAAGCTTATAGGCTCCCTTTATTCTTAGATTATATTAACCTAGCAATGTCAGGAGCGTAAGGGACAGAGATAGGATTATCACATGATAGAGCACTAGCAGGACCTCAGACCCACTAGGGTAAGGAGGGGATAGCTAGTAGCTAGATAGTTATATAAGCATAGGGCAAGGTATTTAGTAAGGACTGCCTATATTCTTATAGAAGGTTAGAGCTTAAAACCTTTATATACCTACCCCTAGGTAGTACCTTTCTAGCTATAACTATAAATCTAAGCTATTACTCTATTCTTTAACCTTTTAACCCTTAAGTTATAATAAATTAAGCTCTTAATCCCTTTAGAGTAATAAACTATTAGCTAGATTATAATATTAGTACCCTAGAGAATATCTATATAAAACATACCTATACCCCCTAGTAGTAATACTATAGATAAGTAGGGTAGTAGTAGTATAATAAATACTTAAATAATAAATACTAATAATTAAGTATATTAGATACTACCTAAGACTAATCTAGATAATAATTCTAGAATTAGGAATAATAGAATTAAGAAGGCAGTGTAATAG
Source organism: Epichloe bromicola (assembly GCA_023658445.1). Lineage (NCBI taxonomy): Eukaryota > Fungi > Ascomycota > Sordariomycetes > Hypocreales > Clavicipitaceae > Epichloe > Epichloe bromicola. The sequence continues at coordinate 5,752,432 of CP098268.1, forward strand.
TATTATAATATTATATAAGCTAAGCTATAATATATATAGAAAATATAGAAAATCCTATAAATAGAAGTAAAAATTAGGAAGCTTTAGGTAAACCTATTATTAGTTAAAACCTAATAGGGACCTATAAATCCACCTCCTTAGGTTAGACTAATTACTCCTATACTTACTTTACTAATAGGCACTAAGTAAGTAGTAAATATATACTAATATAGTATTATTAAGATATAGCTATAGATACTATTATATAAGGGGAATACTTATAAAAACCTCTAGAATTTCTTAGTAAACTTAAATATATTATTTAAATTAAACTAATATACCTTTTATAATAATATAATAAAGGTAGCCTATACTAGTAGATACCTTACTAATAATATAAAGTTTATAGATATATTATATAGCTATAGATAGTTATATAAAATATAAGGACTATAATTAGGCAAGCTTTATTATATAGCTAAAGACTAGAATAATAGATAAGGACGCTAAATAAGTAATCCTATAATAAAGTCTATTAAGATCTCTACTTATAGTTACCTTAGTATTAGTAGTAATTTAAGGCTTTTATATAGGTAATGCCTTCTAGTTACTACCTATTAGCAAACCCTATAGCTTATAATATAGTCTAAAATAGACTTACTTATAGCTAGCTACTAGAAGTAATACCTTAGGAGCTCTAGAGTGCGCTTAGTCCTAAAGTAACTTACTAATAGATTATTATAGTATAGCTATAGAAGCTCCTATTATAAAATAGGCTCCTAGGGAATAACTACCTAGTCTTAGTATAATAGAAAACCCCCTATACTATATAACTATAGACTAGCCTTTCTTTTCCCTTTTACTAGGGATTTATTAATCTTACTATTTTATCTCTATAAATCTAAGTCTTAATCCTATACCTTCTATAGTAGTTACGCTAATAGTTTATTTAGTTTAGATTAGTAGGGATCTAGTAATATAATAATCCCCTATATCTCTTATACTATACTAATATCTTAGATACACACTACCTTCTCCTTAAAATCCCCTTTAGTTAGCTAACCTTTTACTAGATTTATAGTAGCTAACTAGCTTCTTAACTAGGCTACTCTAGCCTCTAAGACTCTCTTTATAGGGGCTAGGGTATTTTCCTCCCCTAAAGATATCTTATTAAGCCTTCTTATAGCTAAGACTAGGGTATTTTCCTCCCCTAAAGGTATCTTACTATATCTTCTCTAATATATTAGTTCCTTTTCTTTTACTATTTTAGTAGGGATTTTTTCTTTTACTATATTAGTAAGTATCTCTTTTTTTACTATCTTAGTAAGTAACTCTTCTTCTACTATCTTAGTAGGTAACTCTTCTTCTATTATCTTAGTAAGTATTATCTTCCTTTAAAGTTCTAGTAATAGTGCCCTATTTATTAGGGGTTTACCTTTATAATTAGACTTTCTTAATAGTGTATTTACTAGGTTACTTTTCCCTAGTCTATGCCTAATTATAAAGTAAAAGGGGTAAAGAAATATACACTATTTAGCCTACCTCCTATTTAACTTCTATTACCTTATAAAGGTCTATAGGTTATAGTAGTTTAATAAGACCTTAACTAGATTTACTATGCCCTTAATATAGTATTACTAGTGTTTAAATAACTTTACTATAGTAAGTAGCTCTTAGTTAGCTATACTATAATTATACTTAGTATTTATAAACTTCCTTAACTAAAAGGCTACTAGGTACTAATAGCCCTTATTATCCTATTAAGATAGGATTCCTATTATTATAAAGATTAAGGTATTTATCTTAATATACACTAGTTAACTTAGGTTATAATAATAGAGAAGAGGTACCTACTAAAATATATCTTTTAGCTAATTAAATACTAGCTATTCCTTTACTCTAAATATAAACTTCCTAGTCTAGATACTATTTTAACTACCTTTTATTAATATATAAAGAGGTACTATAATCCTAGAGTATCTATAGATAAACTACTAGTAGAAGTTATAGAATCTAAGGAAAGACTATATATCCTAAAAGCTTATAGGCTCCCTTTATTCTTAGATTATTTTAACCTAGTAAGTATTTATTAAGATCCTATTAACTAATAGAATAAACCCTAGGAATTTTACTAACTCCTAGTAGAATAAATACTTTAAGCGTTTTATATATAACTTTACTAACCTTATATATTCTAAAACTTCCTTAATATATATAGTATACTTCTCCTATATTTTTAAGAAAATAAGGATATTATCTAGATATACTATATAAATAGTATTTACTAGCCTATAAAACGCTTTATAAATATAGCTTTAAAAGGTAAGTAAGGCATTAGTTAACCTAAAAGGTATTATAAGGTATTTATAATATCTATAATAAGTATAGAATATAGTCTTTTACTTATTATCCCTTTTAATATAAATTTAATAGTATATATCCTTAATATTAATCTTTAAGAAGTAGTAAGCTCCTTAGTATTAGTCTAGGATCTCTAAAATTAAGGGAAGAGCATAGTAATTCTTTTATATTACTCTATTAAGTCCCTAATAATCTATATATAGCTAGAGTATCCTATCCTTCTTTAGTATAAATAGGATTAGTATACCTATAGGGCTCTTTAAGGGTCTTATCTAGCCTTTCTATAGGTTCTTATTAATATATTTATAAAGCTTCTTTAGCTTACTTTATAAGAGAGGGTAAATTAGTTTATAAAGAGGCATAGCCCTAGGTACTAAGTTAATTATATAATTAGTCTCTTTTCTTAATAGTAAACTACTTACCTTATTTAATATAAATATATCTTTAAACTTATATAGTTCCTTAGGGATATCTTTAATAGTTTTATATACTTTTACCTCCTTATTATCTTTAAGGGTAATAAACTTATCTTCTATAACCCTTATAATAATATATATAATAGTCTTATTATATATTACCTTTATAAATTTATAAGGAGTTAGTAATAAAAAGGCTACTTTTCTTTTCTTAAACCACTACTCTTATAAGTATAGGTAAAGGTATATATATTCTTTTATAAGAGTATATATTCTAATTAATATAAGGCTTCCCCCTACTCTTAGGTCTCTATCTATAGCTATATATAGTAGTTTAAGGTCCTTTACTTTCTCTCTTAAGTTCTTAATTATAATAAGTACCTTATATATACTATATTAAGAGACTATAAAGGCTCCTACTACCTTAATAATAGGTACTATAGCCTTAGCTTAGTTAAGTTTATAGGTTCTTATAAACTTAACACTAATTATATTAATCTTAGTATAACTATTTAGATTAGCTACTATTTTAATATCTTTATACCTATAAATTATAATTAGTATATAAAACTAATACCCTATTAGTATCTTAGTATTAGAGGTAGAGGTAAGGGTATTTACTTCTACCTTAGGGAGTTTTCTAGGCCTTCTTAGAACTCTTTCTTAGGCTTCCTATAGTAGTATATAATATACCCTATACTATTATAGTTATAATACTATATCTTATCCCTAGGTTTAGTGTTATTTAGGTAGGTAGCTAAGGTCTTCTTCTAGTTCTTATTCCTTTAATCTTTATAAGGTCTATAGCCTTATAGGGAATTATTCCTATAATACTAAGGGTTCTTAGATAGGCCTTTATCTCCTAATTACTTAGGTTTTTACTTATTCTTTAGTATAGCCTTCTAGAACTACTAGGTAAGCTATATAACCTTTTCTTAAGTCTTATTAGTAATAGAGGTATATAGGTTAATATAGTCCTATAGGTTAGGAAGTAGCTTTATAAAGAATATAGGAGTATAAGTCTTTTCTATAGCTCTTTCTAGGTATTTCTCTAGTAAATCTAAGAAGATACTAAATTTAATAGGGCTTTAGCCCTTATATTACTTTATATTCTCTAATTATATTACTATTTAGGTATTATAATTAGTAAAGTCTTAAAGTAGTATAAGTATCTAGGTCTAAAATTTATCCTAGTTATCTTTAAGGTTATCCTAGCTATTAGCCTACTATTCCTTAAGGTATTTATTTTATCTTACCTTATAATTAATATATATATAGTTAAGTATAAAAAGGATTTTTTAGTAATTATATTAGAACTTCTTTTTTACCTTATTAAAGGTATAGTTTAGGTTATTAATCTATATCTTATATCTTTATAGGTTTATAGGGTATTAAAGGTTAGTAATATTCTAGACTTTAACCTCTTAGCTATTATTACTTAAGAAAGCACTAGCTCTTTACTATCTCTTTAGTTAATCTTCCTTAGTATTAAGCTATAATAGATTTTAAAGCTCTTACTCTCTTTTTTATAGCTTCTTAAGTTCTTTAAGCTAGGAGATTTACTTTACTATTACTATAGTATAAGTATAGATAGTTAGGGGTATATTCTTTAATATAGTCTTTATAGAATATAGTGTATTCTTAGCTATAGTATTACCTTTATTAGGTAGCCCTTAGTTATAGTCTAATATTACTTTAGTAAATTAGGTAGTTCTCTCTCCTATATTACTCTTAGGTAGCTAGTAGGAGAAGCTTTAGAATTATAAAAATAAAGGATAGCTAGGTAAGAGATATAGGGCACTTATATATTTACTAAAGCTTACTAGGTCTAAGTGTGTTATATATATAAGTTACTAGCTTATAGCTAGTAGCTTATTAGTGTTATGTAAACCTAGCCCTAGGCCTAGTGTGCTACGCTCTGTGTTATAAGTGAGGCCTTATAATAAGCTATAGCTATAATAAGGGGAGATTTTCTTAATCTCCTATTAGTTTTAAACTAGGTATAAAGGCTCCTAGATACCCTTAGCTATTAGGTTAAGGAGAATGCCTTTTACTACTTATTTTTAGAGGTAACTTACTTTTATATTACTAGGTATTACCTTTACTTTATAATAGGGTTTAACTATACTAATATATTATACTATATTACCTTTAGGTTTACTAGGGCTATAAAGGTTTACTAGGTTTATCTTTTCTCTATTTATTTGCTAGTCTCTTACTTATATTTAGTGGCTAGCATACCTCTATTATATACTAATAGTATATAGTATTATAATAGTAGCTACTTATTATAATATTTCTAAGCCTAATTCTAGGGTATATAAGTAATATAACTATCTTACCTAGATTTTGCTAATTATTTACTAACTTTTCTATAGTAAAACTACTATAAACTTAAGGCTATATAGAATATAAAAATAGTTTTATACCTATAGTCTTATAACCTAGGATTTATCCCCTAGGTAGTAGTAAAACACTACTTTAAGATAGTAATTAGGGAGGTAATTACCTAGGATAAGAATAGTGCTAAGTACCTAGTTTATAGGAATTAGGTTTTATCTTATAATAGGGTAATAATAAAGGGGTTTCTATTAACTCTCTTTACGCTTTAGGTATAGTTTCTTTTATTATTTAGTAAGTAATCTAAGGAAAACTACTTAGGAGTGTTATAGTAGCTATTAAGGCTAGGCCTTTTTTATAAGAACTCTATACCTTATTACCTATAAATAGCTTATATCTTATTACTTTTCTTATTTATTTTCTTTTAGTAAAAAGCTTAAATTATATATTAAGTGCCTTCTATATCTTCTACTAGGACCTATTAGTTATACTTACTAGGCTAGCCCTTCTATTTTATAAGGTATTTATTATCTTTATAAGTCTTTTTATAGTTCTTAACTTCCTTAACTTTATACTTATTTTCTTTATCCTTAAGGTCTAGTATTAGCATTTCCTTATCCCTAGTGTCTTTATAGTAATTCTATAGCTTTAGTAAGCTTATATAGAATATATTATATAGCTAACTATACTTCTCTAGTAGCGCTAGTTAGTATGATTATTTACCTATAGTATTAAGTACTTAAAATAGTCTAATATATCTAGGGGTTAGCTTCTATTTTATATTCTTAAGCTAGATATTCTTTACTAATAGTAGTACTAGGTTACCTCTCTTTAGTATTAATAGCTAGTAGCATTAATTATAGTACTTTACCTAGGTTTTAGTAGCTTTAGCCTAGTTTTCCTTTAGGCACTCCCTAACTTTATATAGCTTTATAATATATATATATACCTCTAGTACCTCCCCTTCCTAGGTATTACCCCTAAGAGCTAAATAAAATTTAGGTAAATAGCCTATTAATTTTTAAATTTTTTTAAGGGGTTATTAGTTATAACTAATGTATCTAATATAATAAGATAATAATAATAACTAGTAATACCTAGCTAGTATAATAATTAACTTATAAGTATTCTTAACTATAGTAATAAATAGAACCCTAATAGAAATAAGCTTTAAGGTTATAAATATAAGAAGGGCTATAAGGTTAGATTAAAGTTTATAATAAACTTTATAGCTATATTAGCATAAGATATAGTTATAGTTTATAACTATAGTTAAACTTAAATTCGTTTAAGTTTTGCTTATAGTATAAATTAATATAATTTCCCCTTTCTCTATAACTATGTTTATTCCTACTCTCTCTTTTATCTTATACCTTATAACTTATACTTACTTAAATATAACTTATTTTAACTTACCTCTAATTTAATCTATTACCACTAGGTAGGTCCTATATAACTAATTAACTAATTTACCTCTAACTAATTAACCTATAGTATAGCTAAGAGTAACTAAAAGCTAGGGGCTATAATTACTAGGCTATAGAACCTAAGGGCTATCTAAAAAGCTAAGGAAAATCCTAATTAAAAGGAAATTAAGAAAATAAAAGGAAATATTAAGGAATTTAAGAAAAGTAAGAAGAAGAAGGGGAATAAGAAACTAGTAAAAAAGGCTAGATATCTAGAAAAGATATTAAAAAATATAGAGCTTTAATTTAAGTAGTTTTACCTTATACTTAGGAGGGGAGGTAAATAGCCTATAAGTAAGTAGTTTAGGGAATAGCTAGTACTTCTATTAATTATATTATTATAGGTAAATTAGGCTATTAGGAGTAGCTTTAGCTATATTTACTAGTTTTTTACTATAAAATATTAAAGATAATACTTAAGCACTTAGTTTATTCTCTTTATCTACCTATTAGTTTAGGGGTAAAACACTATAGAAAGCCTCTGCTTTACCTAAGATAGGTAGTATAGGTCTAACTAGAATTAGCTTATAAAGACTAAACCTCTATTAGATATAATGCCCTCTAGGGCCTTAAATTATAGTTTAATCTCTTTATAGAAAAGTTCTACTAATTTAGCTATATTAATTATAGTAATTATAGGTAGGAAGATAGAATACTTAGTAAATTAGTCTATAATTACTAGGACTATATTAGTCTCTTACTTACCTACTTACGTAATAGGTAATCCTATAATAAAGTCTATTAAGATCTCTACCTATAGTTACCTTAGTATTAGTAGTAATTTAAGGCTTTTATATAGGTAATGCCTTCTAGCTACTACCTATTAGTAAACCCTATAGCTTATAATATAGTCTAAAATAGACTTACTTATAACTAGCTACTAGAAGTAATACCTTAGAAGCTCTAGAGTGCGCTTAGTCCTAAAGTAACCTACTAATAGATTATTATAGTATAGCTATAGAAGCTTTTATTATAAGATAGGCTCCTAGGGAATAACTACCTAGTCTTAGTATAATAGAAAACCCCCTATACTATATAACTATAGACTAGCCTTTCTCTTCCCTTTTACTAGGGAGTTATTAATCTTACTATTCTATCTCTATAAATCTAGGTCTTAATCCTATACCTTCTATAGTAGTTATACTAATAGTTTATTTAGTTTAGATTAGTAGGGATCTAGTAATATAATAATCCCCTATATCTCTTATACTATACTAATATCTTAGATATATACTACCTTCTCCTTAAAATCCCCTTTAGTTAGCTAACCTTTTACTAGATTTATAGTAGCTAACTAGCTTCTTAACTAGGCTACTCTAGCCTCTAAGACTCTCTTTATAGGGGCTAGGGTATTTTCCTCCCCTAAAGATATCTTATTAAGCCTTTCTATAGCTAAGACTAGGGTATTTTCCTCCCCTAAAGGTATCTTACTATATCTTCTCTAATATATTAGTTCCTTTTCTTTTACTATTTTAGTAGGGGTTTTTTCTTTTACTATATTAGTAAGTATCTCTTTTTCTACTATCTTAGTAGGTAACTCTTCTTCTACTATCTTAGTAGGTAACTCTTCTTTTACTATCTTAGTAAGTATTATCTTTCTTTAAAGTTCTAGTAATAGTGCCTTATTTATTAGGGGTTTACCTTTATAATTAGACTTTCTTAATAGTGTATTTACTAGGTTACTTTTCCCTAGTCTATGCCTAATTATAAAGTAAAAGGGGTAAAGAAATATATACTATTTAGCTTACCTCCTATTTAACTTTTATTACCTTATAAAGGTCTATAGGTTATAGTAGTTTAATAAGACCTTAACTAGATTTACTACGCCCTTAATATAGTATTACTAGTGTTTAAATAACTTTACTATAGTAAGTAGCTCTTAGTTAGCTATACTATAATTATACTTAGTATTTATAAACTTCCTTAACTAAAAGGCTACTAGGTACTAATAGCCCTTATTATCCTATTAAGATAGGATTCCTACTATTATAAAGATTAAGGTATTTATCTTAATACACACTAGTTAACTTAGGTTATAATAATAGAGAAAAGGTACTTACTAAAATATATCTTTTAGCTAATTAAATACTAGCTATTCCTTTACTCTAAATATAAACTTCCTAGTCTAGATACTATTTTAACTACCTTTTATTAATATATAAAGAGGTACTATAATCCTAGAGTATCTATAGATAAACTACTAGTAGAAGTTATAGAATCTAAGGAAAGACTATATATCCTAAAAGCTTATAGGCTCCCTTTATTCTTAGATTATTTTAACCTAGTAAGTATTTATTAAGATCCTATTAACTAATAGAATAAACCCTAGGAATTCCACTAACTCCTAGTAGAATAAATACTTTAAGCGTTTTATATATAACTTTACTAACCTTATATATTCTAAAACTTCCTTAATATATATAGTATACTTCTCCTATATTTTTAAGAAAATAAGGATATTATCTAGATATACTATATAAATAGTATTTACTAGCCTATAAAGCGCTTTATAAATATAGCTCTAAAAGGTAACTAGGGTATTAGTTAACCTAAAAGGTATTATAAGGTATTTATAATATCTATAATAGGTATAGAATATAGTCTTTTACTTATTACCCCTTTTAATATAAATTTAATAGTATATATCCTTAATATTAATCTTTAAGAAGTAGTAAGCTCCTTAGTATTAGTCTAGGATCTCTAAAATTAGGGGGAGAGTGTAGTAATTCTTTTATATTACTCTATTAAGTCCCTAATAATCTATATATAGCTAGAGTATCTTATCCTTCTTTAGTGTAAATAGGATTAGTATACCTATAAGGCTCTTTAAGGGTTTTATCTAGCTTTTCTATAGGTTCTTATTAATATATTTATAGAGCTCCTTTAGCTTACTTTATAAGAGAGGGTAAATTAGTCTATAAGGGGGTATAGCCCTAGGTACTAAGTTAATTATATAATTAGTCTCTTTTCTTAATAATAAACTACTTACCTTATCTAATATAAATATATCTTTAAACTTATATAGTTCCTTAGGGATATCTTTAATAGTTTTATATGCTTTTACCTCCTTATTATCTTTAAGGGTAATAAACTTATTTTCTATAACCCCTATAATAATATATATAATAGTCTTATTATATATTACCTTTATAAGTTTATAAGGAGTTAGTAATAAAAAGGCTACTTTTCTTTTCTTAAACTACTACTCTTATAAGTATAAGTAAAGGTATATATATTCTTTTATAAGAGTATATATTCTAATTAATATAAGGCTTTCCCTTACTCTTAGGTCTTTATCTATAGCTATATATAGTAGTTTAAGGTTTTTTACTTTCTCTTTTAAGTTTTTAATTATAATAGGTACCTTATAAATACTATATTAAGAGACTATAAGGGCTCTTACTACCTTAATAATAAGTGCTATAGCCTTAGCTTAGTTAAGTTTATAGGTTCTTATAAACTTAACACTAATTATATTAATCTTAGTATAACTATCTAGATTAGCTACTATTTTAATATCTTTATACCTATAAATTATAATTAGTATATAAAACTAATACCTTATTAGCACCTTAGTATTAGAGATAAAGATAAGGGTATTTACTTCTACCTTAGGGAGTTTTCTAGGCCTTCTTAGGACTCTTTCTTAGGCTTCCTATAGTAGTATATAATATACCCTATACTATTATAGTTATAATACTATATCTTATCCCTAGGTTTAGTATTATTTAGGTAGGTAGCTAAGGTCTTCTCCTAGTCCTTATTCCTTTAATCTTTATAAGGTCTATAGCCTTATAGGGAGTTATTCTTATAATACTAAGAGTTCTTAAATAGGCCTTTATCTCCTAATTACTTAGGTTTTTACTTATTCTTTAGTATAGCCTCCTAGAACTACTAGGTAAGCTATATAACCTTTTCTTAAGTCTTATTAGTAATAAAGGTATATAGGTTAATATAGTCCTATAGATTAGGAAGTAGCTTTATAAAGAATATAAAGGCATAGGTTTTTTCTAAGGCTTTTTCTAGGTATTTCTCTAGTAAATCTAAGAAGATACTAAATTTAATAAGGCTCTAGCCCTTATATTACTTTATATTTTCTAATTATATTACTATTTAGGTATTATAATTAGTAAAGTCTTAAAGTAGTGTAAGTATTTAGGTCTAAAATTTATCCTAGTTATCTTTAAGGTTATCCTAGCTATTAGCCTACTATTCCTTAAGGTATTTATCCTATCTTACCCTATAATTAATATATATATAGTTAAGTGTAAAAAGGATTTTTTAGTAGTTATATTAGAACTTCTTTTTTACCTTATTAAAGGTATAGTTTAGGTTATTAATCTATATCTTATATCTCTATAGGTTTATAGGGTATTAGAGGTTAGTAATATTCTAGACTTTAACCTCTTAGCTACTATTACTTAAGGAAATACTAGCTCTTTACTATCTCTTTAGCTAGTCTTCCTTAGTATTAAGCTATAATAGGTCTTAGAGCTCTTACTCTCTTTCTTATAGCTTCTTAAGTTCTTTAAGCTAGGAGATTTACTTTACTATTACTATAGTATAAGTATAAATAGTTAGGGGTATATTCTCTAATATAGTCTTTATAGAATATAGTGTATTCTTAGCTATAGTATTACCTTTATTAGGTAGCCCTTAGTTATAGTCTAATATTACTCTAGTAAATTAGGTAGTTTTCCTCCTTATATTACTCTTAGGTAGCTAGTAGGAGAAGCTTTAGAATTATAAGAATAAAGAATAGCTAGGTAAGAGGTATAGAGGTACTTATATATTTACTAAAGCTTACTAAGTCTAAGTATATTATATATATAAGTTACTAGCTTATAGCTAGTGGCTCGCTAGTGTCACGTGGACCTAGCCCTAGGCCTAGCCTACTATAGGGGTGGTGCACGCCTGGTGTTGTGAGTGGGGCCTCACATATAGGGAGTACTAAATAAGATAATAATTAACACAAAAACTTAGGATCTCTAGCTACTAGAGGTATTAAAATTATTAAATCACTAATATATTAATTTAATAGGTTACTCCCCTGTAGAGGTACTATATAGATTAACTTAATATATAAAATAAGATCTAATAACCCTCTTAACCCTATTAATAATAACTAGGTAGTCCCCTAAGTTTTAGGAGTGTTTAAGCTAGCTATTAGAGAATTTAGTCTAAGGGAAAGCAGTAGTATATTAAATAAGTAGTGTTTAAAAATACTAGGAAGAGGTATTAGTTAATAGAAAGTAGGACGCTAAGGCCTAAAAAGCCCGCTATAAGTAGTAAAGAGTAAAGCCCTTTAAATCTAGTAAAATAGTAATAATAGTATTAGAAGGTAAGCCTCTAAAGTTATAACCGCGGTAATAAGAACTATTTTAAGTTAAAGGTTAAGTTAGGTATACTTCCTATTTACTTATTAACTTAGATAGATCTAATACAAGAGAAGATTATATATTGGTTACACCAAGGTGCCTGCGCAGGTAGCAGAGATATTTCCGTATATTGAAGTCTTCGATAGTTATGATTAATTACATAAAGAGAAGAGAGAAGAGAGGGAAATCTAGCTATAGGAAAAGGTAGGTAAAACCTGGAAGTAAGGCAGAAAAGGGGGTGGCAAAGGATATAGCTAATTATAACGCGTGTATTTATTTAGTAACCTACTAGACTTATAATTTAGTCTAGTCTTTAGCTATAATTAAGCTAATAAAGATCTAGAGGAATTAACACTAGTAGTCTCTCTTTTTCTTATAGCTAAAGGAGCCTAAAAACACAATAAAAATTAAATTAAAGGAAAGTATATATAAGTAAATGCCTTAATAGGAATCCAGAGCTCTAATTAGCTTAGTTAGCATTAGTTAATTTAATTAATCTAATTATAATAAATTCTCCCCTTTGCCTTTATTAATCTTCTCCTTATAATAGTTATTGATTTTTAAATTTTTTTGGGGGGTCATTGGTTGTGACCAATGCATCTAATATAATGAGATAATAATAATAACTAGCAATACCTAGCTAGTATAATAATTAACTTATAAGTATTCTTAACTATAGTAATAAATAAAACCCTAATAGAAATAAGCTTTAAGGTTATAAATATAAGGAGGGGCTATAAGGTTAGATTAAAGTTTATAATAAACTTTATAGCTATATTAGCGTAAGATATAGTTATAGTTTATAACCGTAGTTAAACTTAAATTTATTTAAGTTTTGCTTATAGCATAAATTAATATAATTCCCCCTTTCTCTATAACTATATTTATTCTTACTTTACACCTCTTCTATCTTACACCTTATAACTTATACTTACTTAAATATAACTTATTCTAACTTACCTCTAATTTAATCTATTACCACTAGGTAGGTCCTACGTAACTAATTAACTGATTTACCCCTAACTAATTAACCTATAGTATAGCTAAGGGTAACTAAAAGCTAGGGGCTATAACTACTAGGCTATAGAACCTAAGGGCTATTTAAAAAGCTAAGGAAAATCCTAATTAAAAGGAAATTAAGAAAATAGAAGGAAATATTAAGGAATTTAAGAAAAGTAAGAAGAAGAAGGGGAATAAGAAACTAGTAAAAAAGGCTAGATATCTAGAAAAGATGTTAAAAAATATAGAGCTTTAATTTAAGCAGTTTTACCTCGTACTCAGGAGGGGGGGCTTATAATAGTTATAAAGGTCTTAAACCTAGCCTTCTACCTAGATTATTAATTCATTTAAATTAATTAATATTATAAGCGCCTAGTTTAGCAATGCCTTTATTATTATATTAGCCGGATTATTGCCACTATTAATCCATTAGACCTTGTAGATCTCTTGCCTCTTATATAATTAATAAAGAGCTATGATATTAATTATTAGTCTTTTCTCTTTTATTATACCTAGCTTAATAAGGTATTTATATAATAAAAATAAGTTAGTATATAGAATTATAAGAATTGAAGGAATCTTTAACTAGTCTATAATCTAATTAAGGGTTATAGATATTACGTACGTAATATTAGCGCCTTAAACTATACTATATAATTCAGAGGTAAGCGTGCTACATATAACTCGCTTACTCTTTATTAAACTATATATAATAATATTCCCTCTTATAGTAAAGGTATTATTATCCTTCTTTTCTTTATTACTAATTATAATTACATATCTAATCTATAAACTTAAGTCCTTATTATTTATAAGCAATCTATCTATAAATATAAAGAGCTTTGCCTCTTTAAGGGTTAAAGGGATATAGCGTAATTCGCGTTACTAGTTCTTAATCTACCACTTAAGGCGTTTATTTAGGCATATAATATCTTTAGTAGCTAGTTCTTAGTGTTAAGCTATAATTAATAGATTATATAAAGCTTTAGGCTAATAGATAGTTATAATATAGCTTCCTTATACTCTTTATTCTATATATTCTTATTTTACTATTAGAGATTAAGGATTAATTTCCTTAATCTTCTAACTTTAGCCCTTCTAGGTTAAGATTAATAAATTATTAGTATTTTAAGTTAAGATATAGCTATTAAATATAAGGGGATTCCTAGTTAATAATTACTACTTCTCTTTAGCTATAAAGTTAGCCTTCTAGAGCTCTTTTTTTTCTTTAGTAAAGAAGTTATTATTACTTAGACCTAGTGTATTATCTATTTATATCTAAATAATCCTAAAGAGGTTCTTATTATTTAGAGCTATAATTAATAAATAAGGGTTATATATTAATATTATTATATTAAGATTATCCCTATAGTAATAAAAATATATAGCCTACTAATGCGTTCTAGCCTCTATAATACTATAAAGGGGTTTAATTACTTTTATTATAGTGCCTTCTAGAAAGAGGTGCCTAATCTATTCTAGTAGTCTTATAATAATTAGCCTTATAAGTTCTATTTATAACTATATATAGGCTTAAATAATATTATAAATCTAGAGCTAAATCCCTTTTTACTTTAAAGAAGGGGTAATTACTATAATTAACTACTAGCTTACTTATTAGATTATTAGTAATTATATTAGAATAAATTCCTTCTTCTTATTATTATAACCTTATATAATAAGGTAGGATTTCTTATATAGTAAGTTTATTCCCTTATCTTTAATCTCTTTAACTATATAAGAATTAAAGATCTAATAGCTACTATACTTTATTAGGTTAAACTTTATAAATCTAAATATATTATAAGCCTATAGAGTATTAATCTTAGCCTAGTCTAAGGCCTTAAAGGGCTTTCCTAGGGTTATAATCTTCTTTTCTTAGTGGAGTTAGAGTGTAAGGTTCTAGTTAGCTATTTCTTTTACTATAAGAAATGCTTTATTTAGTATTTCTCTAGCTAATATTTCCTTAATTAATGCCTTTTCTTAATCTTTATTAATAATAATAAAGTAATCTATAGTTCTTACTATCTTAAGATAGCTTACTATATAGTTATTACTATTATAGCCTCTTATAGAAGCTATCCTTACTCCTTTAAGATAAGCTATAGAGTTTTTAACTCTATAGCTTTATATAAAGGCTACTTTAGCCTTAATAGCCTTTATAAACCTTTCTATACCTTAGTTAATATAAAATTAAACTATAAGGATTTTCTATAGCCTTTCTTACTTCCTTCTTACTAGTATTAGTAACTTCTTTTTTTTTTTTACTCTTACCTTAGCTTTTACTAAGGTAGGAGTATTTCCCTTAGTAATAGTAATTACTAGTATAAGTAGCTTCTCTTTCCCTATATCTTAGGGTTTTATCTCCTAGGGTCCTAGCCTCTTTATAATATATAAGTCCTTATAATAAGGCTTTACTACTATAGAGTAAAACTTTACTAGGCTATAGGGTATCTTAACTATATAGGTTTTCTTATTAGTAGTAATTAGCTTATAAGGGCTATACTAGCTACCTTTCTCTCTTTATATATATATATTAGCTTATAAAGGTAGCTAATATATAAGTATTATATTAGGGCTATTCTAGGTGCTAAGGGTATTATAAACTTACTATAAGGCTAGGTAGTAGTGTACTTTATTAGTAGCCTTCTAAATTACCTTAGTATATTAAATAATAAAGATACTTAGTAGTAACTTATCTATTATCTATAGGTAAGCTCCAAAGACTAGTAAGGTTAGTACTAGACTATTAGGGCTTACTAAGTTATTAACTACTTTAATAGCTATTTAAAGATATTACTCTAGTGTAATCTCTATACTAATTAAATCTATAATAATATTATAAGCCTAGTATAAAGGTCTATAGTATTTTTTAACCTTTCTAATACTATTATAAGCTTTAATTAGTATTTTATTAATATTAATTAATATTAAATATGTGTAATGTTTAAATTTAGTAGAGGAGAAGTTATTACTAGTATTATAAATAATCTAATCTAGCGGTCCTAGATATATATTAATCTAGCACTCTCTAATAGCATCCTAGATATCTTAAGCCTTTTATTTCCTAGGGTTAAGGAATTAGGCTACTTAGAATAATATTACTAAATTAATAATATAAAGGACTAGTTAGTTATTAATCTATATAATATTAATAATAATCTTATAGTTAAAGTTATAGTTATTCTTAATTATAAACTTAAACTAGCTAGGAGCTTTTCTATTTATCTAATAATAGTAATAGACTTTAGTTAACCTCTTAATTACCTAGTGTTTAATATTATAACTAGCCTATTAGCGAATCTTAGTAAGTTATTAAATAGAAGGATAACTAAAGTATTAATATAATTAATAGATTTCCCCTTCTAAGAGGTAAAAGGTAACTATTTCTTTTACTTCTAGTAACTACTAAGGGTATCCTTATTATTATACTATAGGCATAGTCTTATTACCTTAAATAAGTATATTTATAAGGTTATTAATCTTAACCTATATCTTATCTATATCTATAATAAAGAAGAGAAATAGAGTTATTATATTAAGAATATAAAACTTAAGGTTACTAAGTTCTATAAGTATATAGAGAATGCCTTCTATAGTTACTAATCTAGTACTAAACTTAATAGTCTATAGATTATAGGGAATTATCTTTAATAAGGGTATTAACCTTATTAGAGCTTTTACTTATACCTACCCTATAGTTAACTTACCTAAAGTGCTAGTATTAGGTATAATACCTCTAAAGACCTCTTTAGAATAATATTCTTTAGAGATATAGTATATTAAACCTTTATTAGATTCTTATAGTTTATATAGCTCTTACCTAAGAAGGGTATACTAAAAGGCTTAGTTATTAAGAGTAGTAAGGACTCTAGTATTAATAAGGTTATAGTTAGTCTCTTTTCTAAAGTAAAAGAATTATATAATACTTAAGTATACTATAAACTATAGTTTTTCTATATTATTATTATTATTATCTTAGGCCTCTATATAAGCTATAAGGTATTACTCCTATCCCTAGTTAGGGTCTTTATTAGGCTTATTATTATCTAGTCCTTTATAGAAGGTAAGAAATACCTAAAATCTCTTTTTAGAAGGGGGTAAATAGTATATTTTACTAGTAAACTAGTAGTTTTTCTCCTTCTAATATTCTTTAGTAAAGTAGTTAAAAGACTAGTAGCTACTCTTACTATATATAAAGTAGTGTTTAGGGCTATACCTTAGGCTTTTCCTATAATAGCTTTCTTTACTATATAGGTATTACCTATATTAATAATTAGTAAATATTACCTCTAGGGAGTCTTTTTCTTAGGACTAAAGGTATTAAGTAAGCCTTTTACCTAACTCTATAATTATAATTACCTTATAAAGGTCTTTAGTAAGACTTTTAAAGCCTAGGGAGTATATATACTTTACTATCTAATATTTAGGTACTCTAGCTATAGTATTTAATATTTACTTATAGAGTTTAGTATTTACTATATTAGAAGGTTATAGGCCTTTATAAATTTTCTTAAGAGTTAATAATATAATCTTAAGGCATTTTAGCTTAGTCTTATCTAGGTTCTTAGTAATTATACTATTTAATATTATATTACTCTATTAGTAGTAATAGAACTACTAATTACTTTCTATCTTAAAGCATTAATAGATATAGTTAATTATCTCTTTATATATAAGGTTTTATTTAAAGAGATAGTTAAGGTAGTACTATTTAGTATTATTTATTAGAATAATAGGAAAAGCCTTCTAATAATACATTTAAGGAAGATTAATCCTATTATACTTATTTTTAAAGAGCGTAACCTTAGGTATAAGGAAATTATATAGCTTCCTAGTGTAATAATTACTATCCTTATATATCTTTATAAGTTCTAAGATTTTCTTTATAATCTAATTCTTAGAAGGGAATTACTATATAAGCAAAATAGTTTATTATAGATAAAGGTTCTTAGGATAAAGTAATTAATATAATAGAGATTACTATAGGGGTTAAGATAGTTAAGGGGGTTAAGGGAGCCTCTTAGATAAAGAAAAGGGCTAAACTTAAGGCTAAGGGGGCCTCTTAGATAAAGGAAAGGGCTAAACTTAAGGCTAAGGGGGCCTCTTAGATAATTAAGAGGGCTAAACCTCTAGTAGTTAAGGAGACTGTGATCTCTCCTTAAGCTATAATATCCTTATTAGTTATACTACTACTTCTCCTAGCGCTATTATAATTAGTAATCCCTAGCCTTATCTTATAATAATACTATATTCTTATAGGGAATTCTATAATTCTCTAATAATATCTCTATTAGCTATTATAAATATTTCTATATTCTATTCTTTAAAGTCTTCTTAGAATAATTCCTAGAGGTTATTATCTCTCTAGTCTTAATGCTTACTAAGGTTAATAAACCTTATAATATAGTTATTAAGCTTAGATAGTATAGTAGTATAAGGGTTTACCTAAATCTATTCTTCCTAATCTCTTATAAGGGCATAGAAAAGAGGTTATAGATATAATAGTAACTTACTCTTCTTAGGTCTATTAAGGGTAATTACTAGGATTTAGGAGAGCTTACTATTACTAGAAGATTAAGAAGCTTCTCCTTCTCCTAGTAATAGTCTAGGTAACTATATATTATTAGTAGTAGCTTAGGCCTTCCCTCTTCTTATTAGTTTACTAGGATTTATTATATTAACTAAGGCATTTAGCCTTTACCTTATATTACTTATTCTAAAGTTCTAGTTCTCCTTATATAAAAGAAGCTAAAAGGAAGTATAATTCTTCTTTCCCTTTATAATTTAGAAAGTAAGGAAAAATAGGAAGCTAGAAAAATAGCTAAAATTATAAAATTAATAGAAGTTATAAAAGAAATAGAAATAATAAAAGTAATAGGAGAAATAAATTAATAGAAGTAATAAAAGTAATAGTAAAAAGGATAGGAAGTAGCGTTCCCTTATTTTTATAAAAAACATAGAAAGACTATTTAGTTATAAATCCCTTATATATATATAGCTACTAGACTACCTAGCTAATAAATATAGGGCGAATTACTTCTAAAGAGAAAGGAAAGAAGCTATAGATTAAATAAAGGGAGGGATTATATAGGGAGAGGTTATAGGTAAGTTAGCTAGCTTAGCTAAGGTTATTTAACGTTAGGTTTGAAGTAAATTTAGTTATTTAGTTAAGTTTTCTTATAGGTATAGAATTAGTCTCTTTATTAAAGATAAAGATAATAATAGAAGAAGTTAATCCTAGGGTTTATAATAGATATAGAATTAGTTATTCTATTAAAGATAAATATAATAATAGAAGGATTAGTCCCTTAGAAGCCTAATAAGTCTATAACTAGAATTTAAGTCTCTTCCTTTAGCACACTCTTATAGCTATGCTCCTATTCCTAAAAGTCTAAATAATAGGAAAATAACTATAGTGTCTATAGAAATATCTCTTCTTATAATACCTAACTTATCTATAGTTATAGTTAACTACTAATTAGTATTAGTTACACTAAGGTACCTGCGTAGGTAGTAGAGATATTTCTATATATTAAAGTCTTTAATAGTTATAATTAATTATATAAAGAGAAGAGAGAAGAGAGGGAAATCTAGCTATAGGAAAAGGTAAGTAAAACCTAGAAGTAAGGTAGAAAAGGGGGTAGCAAAGGATATAGCTAATTATAACACGTGCATTTGTTTAGTAACCTACCGAACCTATAATTTAGTCTAGTCTTTGGCCACGATTGAGCTGATGAAGATCCGGAGGAATCAACATTATAGCTTAGGCTTTTATAAGGATATATTAAAAGCTTTTATCCCTTAAACTAAATACCTAAAGATATTATAGGATTAACTACTAATAGGAAGAGTAAGATTAAGATAATAAGGATAATAAAGAGGTGTAGAAGGGTAATACAGTGTAATTAATAAAGCTAGTATTATAGTATTAAAAAAAGAAAAGAAGGAAGTAGGAGAGATTAAGGGGTATTAGGTATTAATAGGTAGGAAAAAGTAAGTTAAAGGTGAATTTAGGTTAGGAGATAAATTAGATTACTATATCTACCTTTTTCTTTCTAATTCTACTATCCCTTATCTCTTCCTCTTTATTTTATTTAGACTTTATTTTCTTAGAATTTACACTATAGGTCTAGAAATTAAGGATAGTAGTTACTTACTAAGCTTATAATAATATATCTTTACTTAGAACCTATTATACTATTTACTTTACTATTAGAATTATTAACTACCTAATCTTTTATATATTATTAAACTAGAACTATAAGGTAAAGCCCCCCTTACTTATAGTAATTATAGAGGTTATAAGTCCTACTAAACTATTAGCAGAAAGGCTAGAGTTTATAAAGTAGGAGGTAACTATATTAGTAGAGGAAAGTGCTAATCTTAAGGGAAAGATAATAGAGAGCTAGCTTAAGTTTAAAGATTTAGGGTTTTTTAAGGATTATTCTTGCTAAGACACTAGCTATTCTTAGTGGAAGGCTAGACTATAGGTATAGGTATATTATAATATTAAAGGAGTATTACTTAGACTAAAGGGGACCCTTCTAGTAATTAAATATAAAGGTAAAGTCCTAGTAGAAATAGTAAACTATATAGGAGGAGATAACCTATTTTCCGCTACAGGCCTCTAGTAGGGGAAATAATATTATCTATTACTAATAAACTAGTCCCTAGGTTTATATAACCTTATAATAATATTAATAGTAAAGAATCCTATTATAGAAGGTTTACTATTAGTAAAAACCCTAGGGGAAGGAAAGGAGGTAGTAGTTAAAGGCCTAAGATAAGTCTTTATAGAATATTATATAGAGAATCTAAATCCTATAGCTATCTAAATTTCTAACTAGAACTAAAAGGTAAAGTTTAATAAGATAAATAACCTTATAGTTAGAGCTTACTATAACCTAGTTATAGGTTATTATATTTCCCCTAGTTTAGTAATCCTATATTAGGATATACTTATTAGTAGGAATATAAAAGTAATTAAGGGTTTAGTATAGTTTATAGCTAGCTAACTATTAAGATCTTAAATAACTAAAGGGCTAAAGAAATTAGGGTTTAAGTGAAAATCTCTAATAGAAAAAGAAACCTTAATACTTTAAGCTTTATTAAATTAGTATAAGCAAATTCACTAATAGTTAGTAGTAGGAAAAAAGGTTATACTATTATACACTTAAAAGAACTAGACTACCTCTAGACTAGCTAACTTATTAAAGGTAAATTCTAAACTAATTAAAGGGATTACCTAAATAAAATAGCCTACTCCTTACTATAATAAAACCCTAGGATTCTTCCTAAGTATATTCCCCCTTATAGCTATACTTAAGTTTCTAGACTCTATCCTAGAGATAATAGTAAAGTTTATAAGGGTATACTTATATAATATATTCTATACTATAGGACTTTTTATAGCTCTTATTATCTAGAAAGATTTAACTAAATCTCCTTCTTATAGAATAGAGGTATTTCTAAAGGTACTAGGGAAGGTAAATAGAAAGATAACCCTAGATATAAAATAAGTTAGAGTTAAAGAATTTTATTTATATTTTTAACACTAGCTAAGGCTATACTATAACCTTTAACTCTTAAAGTTTCTATATTCTTTTTATAATATACTATTAATAGTAGTAAAGGCCTATAAGGTAGTAGGAAAAAGTATAAGGGTAAGAAATACCCTTAAGAATAGTAAAGTCCTATAAGAATTAGAATAAGTAGTCTATAAGGGAAATAGTTTACTCCCTTACTTTTAACTATTAGTTACTCCTTTATATCTATAGAATAATATCTATAGTATACTATATAAAGTACCTAGTTCTAATAGATAAACATAGGAATAGCCTACCTTAGTAGTATAAAGGCTCTAAGCCTTAGGGTTATTCTATCTAATAGGATTACCACTATCTATAGTAAAGATAAAAACTTAGAGTGTAGTAATTCTAAAGGACTTTTTATAGTAGTGCTACTTAACTAGTGCTATAGTTTATAAGTTAGGACCTAATCTCTTATATAAATCTAAGTATATAGATATAATCTAAATAGGATTAAAGGATAGGAATACCCTGCATTAACTATAAAAGGTAAATTAGCCTATTATAATAGAAATGCCTAGCTAAACTAATAGGGCTAGAAAGATTATAACTACTACTATAAATAATAGAGAGCTAAGTAGAGCTCCTTCTAATCCATTACCTAAGGGATTAACTAGAGAAGGTAATAAGGGAAAAGGCTATACTAATAGAAGTAAATAAGACCCTATAGATAATAGAGCTAATAATACTAGGGGTAAAAGCTATAAGTCTAAAGGAGCTAGTAATAAAGAAAGGGATTATAAGAATAGGAAGGATAATAATAAAAAACCTAGTAATTAGAAGGAAGGTAAAGAGAATAATAAGAATAAGGATATAACTACTAATAATAATAATAATACCTTAGGAAAGAAGCGTAAAAAACCTATAATAAATACTAGGCCTCTAAGACTATAACCCCTACTAACCACTCTATAACTACTACTAGTGTCTAGCATAAGCTCTAGGATATATCTTAAGAATAGGACGCTAACCTTTAGAACTATATCTATCTAAGTTAAGAGGACACTTACTAGTAAATATCCCTATTATCTTAAAGATATATTCTTATTTAGTAATATTCACAATTCTAGATTAGATACTATTATACTAAACTTAACCTCCTTTCTAATATACTATATGTTTTTAGGTAATTAAACTAAAGCTAAATTAACTAAGACTCCCCTTAGCGAAATACTAAGGCTAGCTATAAGATAACTTTTAATCTAAGAGTTATAAGACCTAATAAAGCTAGCTATTAACTATAGGGTTATAGTAATATCTAATTTATTTATATTTAATAAACATAAGCTTTTTCTAAAGGGTATACCTAAGTTATCTAAGGTCTAAATTATAAGTATTAAGGATTATAGTAATATAGTAGTAATATTTAGGCTAAGGGCTAAAGCCTAGGCTAATTCTCTAATAACTTTATCTTCTATTTCACTACCTAGGATTAAAGTATCTAGAAGCTAACTTAAGCTTTTTTTAGAATAACTATTCCTAGGTTATCCTATAGCCTTACTAGATCTATAGTCTTTATAGATAAAGAGCTTAAAGTCTTAGCTTCTTAAGAATTAATAGAGAGAAGATATAGGTAAGATATAAGCTATTAAAGTGCTTATAGTAATCTTATTTATATATTAACTATTATATACTACTCTAGTGGGGTTAAGGAAATTAATTAATATTTATAATAATAGTATTAATGCTATTAAAGCTAAAGGGCTAAACCCTAAAAAGCTAAAAGAAACTAGTAATATCCTTACCTTTACATTAGATAAAAAGAAAGGAGGTTTTCTTATCTTTAAAGGGTGCTTTAGACTACCTATATTTAAATATCCTAAGACTACTAGTTAATTAACCCTCTAGACTAATATTCTAGAGAGTTACTAGTCTAAGGACTCTAGCTTTACTAAAAGGGTTACTAAACTAGTATTTAAACTTAATAAAGAACTCTTATACCTATAATATTTTAGATAAGAGAATATAATAAATAAATTATAGGATAATTTAGGGAAGTTAAAGGAAGTAATAAGGTATAATTACCTATCTACTAAATTAGTAGGTATTTATAAGAGTCTATTTATAGAGTTTGCTATAGAATAAGATAATCTAATAACCCTAAGAGAGGTTAAAGTATTAATAGATATAGCTATTAGGGTTAGGGAGTAATAGGATAATTAATTGCTATTAAGGGTATTTACTTACTATTAAGAATATTTACTTGCTTTCCTTTTTTTTTTTTTTTCCTTTCTAATAGTTAGGGTAACTATCTAGTGCTAGTGGATAAGATAAAGGGGGGAAGGTGCGAAGCACTAACCTACCTTCTAGCTTATCTATATACACTAAAAAAGATTTTTTTTATAAAGAAAAGGTTCTACCCTTAGGATAACTAGTTAACTTAGCTAAAGAGAATTAAAAGTTTTTGTTTTCACGATCAATCAGTCTTTTTGCGATCGGCGTACTTTGAAGAGGTGACGCCGAGACAAGGCCCTGATTGGCGGGGGGCTGGGGTGGCGGTCGATGAAACGCGCCTCGCAACTACACTGCAGCTATCAACCTGTCGATAGCAGTCTACTCTGAAGTGACAAAACCTGAGATCGCGTGAACTTCCCCAGTCCAAAATTAGAATCGCATCACATCTCACATTGCAGGACATTCACATGGCATGTTAAACGCGCAATCTACTATAGTGCTTAGGTCAAGTAGGCTGCCGCTGACCGGCTGGTCATGCATGACGACAATGTCTTGAGCTATGGTCATATTTCTCTATTCTTCTAGCTGTTGTTTGATGCCTGCTAAATTGAGGTCTTGTCCATCGATAGAATCCATCTCATCTAACTGTATTCCAGGTTGCATTTAAATGTCCATGCAGCTAGTATATATTTCCAATTTCCCTTCTGGCAAGACATTACTTGGTGCACTCGGCCAATCCCACACCCAATAGAGAGTGTACCAATCAAAAGGAATATTGGGAGGAAGCTGAATGTCACTCTGGCACCAGAGATCAGCTCCTTGCGGGTTCATTGCAACTTTGTGAAACTTGGTTTGTCGGTCGATAGAGAGCTGGCCATCATTAATTTGATAACATTGTCCATCATCGAAGCGCCTGACTGCAAGGAGCCTACCTCGGCCGTCACCCCCTCTCCCGTCTACAGTCCAAACGTTGTGTACTGAGCTAATTAGTTCGTCATCACGAGGATAAAATATGCCGTATGTAAATGGTACCACTGTTTTCCTTCTGTGGCGTGAGTTCTGGCAAGGCTACATGGCCATTTTCCTCGTATTGAAGAGCAATGAAAGCGCCAGGAGAAGCTCGTAGTGCCGGGAGGTCGGCCGTATAAGACCTCTTTCGCTGAGTATCTTTGCAAATTTTATCCGTAAGCAGCCCTTCGGGACTTGTTAGCAAGAGATGCTGCATTTGAAAGTCATTGAAAATAGGGTCAAGCCTGGGTACGGCGCCACGAATGTACTCTGGGTCTCCAATCATAGTACCATTGATTCCAATGACCATAAGTCTCTCCACCCACGAATGTGAGCATACAAGACCCATGGCAGCGTAAAATATTGCTATCTGACGAATGAACATATTTGAAGACGAGAGTCTTTTGCCACTGGCTGTATCACGACTCCAGGCAAGCCATTCGAGCAATCCGACCAAGCTGAGCTCGAGTGTTGGTTACACCAAGGTGCCTGCGCAGGTAACGATAGATAATTCCGTAGTATTGAAGTTGATGATAATCTAGGAAAGAGAGAAGAGAGGGAAATCTAGCTAGGAGAGAAGGTGGGTGAAACCCGTAAGTGGGGCAGGAAAGGGGGTGGCGAATGATGCAGCCAATCGCATCGCGTGCATCCATTCGGTGACCCCACCGGGCCCCAGTTGGTCCCTCTTTGGCCACGATTAAGCCGATGAAGATCCGGAGGAATCAACTGGTCTTAAGTCCATCAGAATGTTAAAGTTAAATGGCGACACTTCAGCGCTTTTTGCTAGCCGCCGATCAGAGACCTCATCCGTAGTGTCGACTGCCTTGCGCTCGCATGGAGAACAGCGAGCAGTAAATGCTCATACTTCCCGTTTTGGAGGTAACTATTAGTTTTAATATTTTGTTCTCCAGCAGAGACTGGACACGGGGTAGCCTGGTGGGACGGGGGCTACGGAAGGTTCGCAGTTGAGTTAACCCACGTTTCCTTCTAGTTATAAATAAAGTACTAAATTAGGTCTTATATAATAAACCTTTAGCTAAAGCTTAGCGTTTAAACCAGTGGATTTATCCAGGCACACAGCAAATCTCGGCTCTAACAAAGTTGATCTCGTATCTAGGGTGGAGCCTTATAACCTAAATTAGGCAGGCGGTGAAAAATTATTGCATATGCCAAAGACCACAGTGTATTAGTGCGAATTCAGTCAGAATCAGTTAAATTGTCAGTTAAATCGTCAGTTAAATCGTCAGTCAAATCGTTAATTAATTCGTCAGTCAATTCGTCAATTCGTCAAGTCAGTTGGTCGGTTAGTTAGTTAGTTGGTTGGTTAGTTATAGGGGCTATAGGTAGTATATGCCCTATAATTTAGTGCTATAATCCTGCATATGCGAGGCATAAGCGCAGCATATGCCTAGCATATGCTATTCTGCCACTCAAAAGGCCCCACCCTGGATACGAAATCAACTTTGTTAGAGCTGAGATTTACTGTAACCCCAGATAAATCCACTAGTTTAAACGCTTAGCTTTAGCTAAAGGTTTATTATGTGTTGGATATAGCAGCAGCCTCACATCTTAGGCGTCACTCATAACACCTTCTGCATCCGAGGTTATAGATCACTATGGATTAAGGTACATACGCACTTAGGGCAAATACCCTAGTAGACTATATACCTTTACCTATAATATACTATATATATAAATAGCCTAGATTACTAAATAGACATTATTATTCCTTTCTACACTATCTTATAGGTTATAAGCCTAGCGCTTCCTATTATACTAAATTACTATTAGCTATTTATTTTTATTATTAAAAAGCTATATATAAATATATAAGAAATCTTAATATTATCTAAAAGTATATAATTATATAACTAAAGGGGTAGTAAATAACCCCTCCCTTTAATAAATAACTAAGTTATAAGGTATAATTATATTAATTAAGTAAGCCTTTATTTAAAAAAAAAACATATCTTATTATATTAATAGGAATTTAATATATAACCTTTATAGTATTAATTTATAAATTATAGGTTTAGTATTAATAATATAGTAATATAAATAACTATATATTAAGATTTTAGAATATGTTGATTCCTCCGGATCTTCATCGGCTTAATCGTGGCCAAAGACCGGACTAAATGTGGGTCCGGTGGGTCACCGAACGGATGCACGCGTTACGATTAGCTACATCCTTTGCCACCCCCTTTTCTGCCTTACTTCCGGGTTTTACCTACCTTTTCCTATAGCTAGATTTCCCTCTCTTCTCTCTTCTCTTTATAATTAATTATAACTATTATTAACTTTATTATTATAGAAATATCTCTATAACCTACGCAGGCACCTTAGCATATCTAACACTAATTAGTAGTTAACTATAACTATAGATAAGTTAGGTATTATAAGAAGAGATATTTCTATAGATACTATAGTTATTTTCCTGTTATTTAGACTTTTAGAAATAGAGATATAGCTATAAGAGTGTGCTAAAGGAAGAGACTTAAATTCTAGTTATAGACTTATTAGGCTTCTAAGAGACTAATCCTTCTATTATTATATTTATCTTTAATAGAATAACTGATTCTATGTCTATTATAAACCCTAGGATTAACTTCTTCTATTATTATCTTTATCTTTAATAGAGAGACTAATTCTAAACCTACTATAAGAAAACTTAACTAAATAACTGAATTTATTTTGAACCTAATATTAAATAACCTTAGCTAAGCTAGCTAACTTACCTATAACCTCTCCCTATATATATTCCCTCCTTCTATTTAATCTATAGCTTCTTTCCTTCCTTTCTAGAAGTAATTTCGCTCTATACCTATTAGCTAGGTAGTCTAGTGGCTACGTATAAATAAGGGATTTATAGCTAAATAGTCTTTCTATGTTTTTTATAAAAATAAGGGAGCGCTACTTTCTATCCTTTCTATAGTTACTTTTATTACTTCTATTAATTTATTTCTCCTATTACCTTTATTATTTCTATTACTTTTATAACTTCTATTAATTTTATAATTTTAGCTATTTTTCTAGCTTCCTATTTTTCCTTACTTCCTAAATTATAAAGGAAAAGAAGTATACTATAATTATACTTCCCTTTAGCTCCTTCTATATAAGGAGGACTAGAACTTTAGAATAAGTAATATAAAGTAAAGGCTAAATACCTTAGTTAATATAATAGATTCTAGTAAACTAATAATAAGAGAGAAGGCCTAAGCTACTACTAATAATATATAGTTACCTAGACTATTACTAGGAGAAGGAGAAGCTCCTTAATCTTCTAGTAATAATAAGCTTTTCTAAATCCTAGTAATCTCCCTTAATAGACCTAATAAGGGCAAGTTACTATTATATCTATAATCTCTTTTATATACCCTTATAAGAGATTAGGAAGAATAGATTTAGGTAAATCCTTATGCTACTATACTATCTAAGCTTAATAACTATATTATAAGGTTTATTAACCTTAGTAAGTATTAAGACTAGAGAGATAATAACCTCTAGGAATTATTCTAAGAAGACTTTAAAGAATAGAATATAGAAACCTTTATAATAGCTAATAAAGATATTATTAGAGAGTTATAGAATTCCCTATAAGAATATAGTATTATTATAAGATAAGGCTAGGGATTACTAATTATAATAGCACTAGGAGAAGTGGTTATATAACTAATAAGAATATTATAGCCTAAGGAGAGACTATAGTCTCCTTAACTACTAGAGGTTTAGCCCTTTTAATTATCTAAGAGGCCCCCTTAGCCTTAAGTTTAGCCTTTTTCTTTATCTAAGAGGCTCCCTTAACCCCCTTAACTATCTTAACCCCTATAGTAATCTCTATTATATTAATTACTTTATCCTAAGGACCTTTATCTATAATAAACTATTTTGCTTATATATTAATTCCCTTCTAAGGACTAGATTATAAAGAAAATCTTAGAACTTATAAAGATATATAAGGATAGTAATTATTACACTAGGAAGCTATATAATTTCCTTATACCTAAGGTTATGCTCTTTAAAAACAAGTATAATAGGATTAATCTTCCTTAAATATATTATTAGAAGGCTTTTTCTATTATTCTAATAAATAATACTAAATAGTACTACCTTAACTATCTCTTTAAATAAAACCTTATATATAAAGAGATAATTAACTATATCTATTAATGCTTTAAGATAGAAAGTAATTAGTAGTTCTATTACTACTAATAGAGTAGTATAATATTAAATAGTATAATTACTAAGAACTTAGATAAGACTAAGCTAGAATACCTTAAGATTATATTATTAACTCTTAAGAAAATCTATAAAGGCCTATACCTTTCTAATATAGTAGATACTAAACTCTATAAGTAGATATTAAATACTATAGCTAGAGTACCTAAATATTAGATAGTAAAGTATATATACTCCCTAGGCTTTAAAAGTCTTACTAAAGACCTTTATAAGGTAATTATAATTATAGAGTTAGGTAGGAGGCTTACTTAATACCTTTAGTCCTAAGAAAAAGACTCCCTAGAGGTAATATTTACTAATTACTAATATAGGTAATACCTATATAGTAGAGGAAGCTATTATAGAAAAAGCCTAAGGCATAGCCTTAAATACTACTTTATATATAGAAAGAGTAGCTACTAGTTTTTTAACTATTTTACTAAAGAATATTAGAAGGAGAAAAACTACTAGTTTACTAGTAAAATATATTATTTACCTCCTTTTAAAAAGAGATTCTAGGTATTCCTTACCTCCTATAAAAGACTAGATAATAATAAGCCTAATAAGGGCCTTAACTAGGGATAGAAGTAATACCTTATAGCCTATATAGAGGCCTAAGATAATAATAATAATAATATAAAAGAACTATAGTCTATAGTATACTTAAGTATTATATAATTCTTCTACTCTAGGAGAGAGACTAACTATAATATTATTAATACTAAAGTCCTTACTACCCTTAATAATTAAGCTTTTAAGTATACCTTCCTT
This sequence comes from Epichloe bromicola, assembly GCA_023658445.1. Taxonomy (NCBI): domain Eukaryota; kingdom Fungi; phylum Ascomycota; class Sordariomycetes; order Hypocreales; family Clavicipitaceae; genus Epichloe; species Epichloe bromicola. The sequence goes on from CP098268.1 coordinate 5,782,134, forward strand.
AAATAAAAGCTATATAAACTATAAGAATCTAATAAAGGTTTAATATACTATATCTCTAAAGAATACTATTCTAAAGAGGTCTTTAGAGGTATTATACCTAATACTAATGCTTTAGGTAAGTTAACTATAGGGTAGGTATAAGTAAGAGCTTTAATAAGGTTAATACCCTTATTAAAGATAATCCCCTATAATCTATAAACTATTAAGTTTAGTGCTAGATTAGTAACTATAAAAGGCATTCTCTATATACTTATAGAGCTTAGTAACCTTAAGTTTTATATTCTTAATATAGTAACTCCTTTTCTCTTCTTTATTATAGATATAGATAAGATATAGGTTAAGATTAATAACCTTATAAATATTCTAATATAAGGTAATAAGACTATACCTATAGTATAATAATAAGGATATTCTTAGTGGTTACTAGAGGTAAAAGAAATAGTTACCTTTTACCTTTTAGAAAGGGAGATCTATTAATTATATTACTACTTTAGTTACCTTTCTATTTAATAACTAACTAAGATTCTCTAATAGGCTAGTTATAATATTAAACACTAGGTAATTAAGAAGTTAACTAAAGTCTATTACTATTATTAGATAAATAGAAAAGCTCCTAGCTAGTTTAAGTTTATAATTAAAGATAACTATAACTTTAACTATAAGATTATTATTAATATTATATAGATTAATAACTAACTAGTCCTTTATATTATTAACTTAGTAATATTATTCTAAGTAGCCTAATTTCTTAATCCTAGGAAATAGAAGGCTTAAGATATCTAGGACGCTATTAGAGAGTACTAGATTAATATATATCTAGGACTACTAGATTAGATTGTTTATAATACTAGTAATAACTTCTCCTTCGCTAAATTTAAACATTATATATATTTAATATTAATTAATATTAATAAGATACTAATTAAAGCCTATAATAGTATTAGAAAGGTTAAAAGATATTATAGACCTTTACACTAGGCTTATAATATTATTATGGATTTAATTAGTATAAAGATTACGCTAGAGTAATATCTCTAAATAGCTATTAAAGCTATTAATAACTTAGTAAGCCTTAATAGTCTAGTACTAACCTTACTAGTCTTTAGAGCTTACCTATAGATAATAGATAAGTTACTACTAAGTGTCTTAGTTATTTAATACACTAAGGTAATTTAGAAGGCTACTAATAAAGTATACTACTACCTAGCCTTATAGCAGGTCTATAATACCCTTAGCACCTAGAATAGCCCTAATATAATACCTATATATTAGCTACCTTTATAGGCTAATATATATATATAGAGGGAGAAGGGTAGCTAGTATAGCCTTTATAAGCTAATTACTACTAATAAGAAGACCTATATAGTTAAGATACCCTATAGCCTAGTAAAGTTTTACTTTATAGTAGTAAAGCCTTACTATAAAGACTTATATATTATAGAGAGGCTAGGACCCTAGGAAATAAAACCCTAAGATATAGGGGGAGAGAAGCTACCTACCCTAGTAACTACTACTACTAAGAGAGATACTTTTACCTTAGTAAAGGCTAAGGTAGGAGTAGAAAAAGAAGAAAAGCTACTAATATTAGTAAGGAGAAAGTAAGGGAGGCTATAAAAGACTCTTATAGTTTAATTCTATATTAACTAAGGTATAGAAGGGTCTATAGAGGCTATTAAGGCTAAAGCAGCCCCTATATAAAGCTATAGAGTTAAAAACTCTATAGCTTATCTTAAGTAAGTAAGAATAGCTTATATAGGGGGCTATAATAGTAATAACTATATAGTAGGCTATCTTAAGATAGTAAGAACTATAGAATACTTTATTATTATTAATAAAGATTAAGAGAAGGTATTAATTAAGGAGATATTAGCTAGAGAGATACTAAATAAAGTATTCCTTATAGTAAAGGAATTAGCTAACTAGAACCTTACCCTCTAACTTTACTAAGAAGAGAAGATTATAACCCTAGGGAAGCCTTTTAAGGCCTTAGACTAGGCTAAGATTAATACCCTATAAGCTTATAATATATTTAGATTTATAAAGTTTAACCTAATAAAGTATAGTAGCTATTAGATCTTTAATTCTTATATAGTTAAAGAGATTAAAGGTAAGGGAATAAACTTACTATATAAGAAATCCTACCTTATTATATAAGGCTATAATAATAAGGAGAAGGAGTTTATTCTAATATAATTACTAATAATCTAATAAGCAAGCTAGTAGTTAATTATAGTAATTACTTCTTTATTAAAGTAGAAAGGGATTTAGCTTTAGATTTATAATATTATTTAGGCCTATATATAGTTATAAATAGAACTTATAAGGCTAATTATTATAAGACTACTAGAATAGATTAGGTATCTCTTCCTAGAAGGCACTATAATAGAGGTAATTAAACCTCTTTATAGTATTATAGAGGCTAGAACGCACTAGTAGGCTATATATTTTTATTACTATAGAGATAATCTTAATATAATAATATTAATATATAACCCTTATTTATTAATTATAGCTTTAAATAATAAGAACCTCTTTAGGATTATTAGGATATAAATAGATAATATACTAGGTCTAAGTAATAATAACTTCTTTACTAAAGAAGAAAAAAAGCTCTAGAAGGCTAACTTTATAGCTAAAGAAAAGCAGCGATTATTAACTAGGAATCCCCTTATATTTAATAGCTATATCTTAACTTAAAACGCTAATAACTTATTAATCTTAACCTAGAAAGGCTAAAGTTAGAAGATTAAGGAAATTAATCCTTAATCTCTAATAGTAAAGTAAGAATATATAGAATAGAGAGTATAAGGAAGCTACATTATAACTATTTATTAGCCTAAAGCTTCCTATAATCTATTAATTATAGCTTAACACTAAGAACTAGCTATTAAAGATATTATATACCTAAATAAACGCCTTAAGTGGTAGATTAAGAACTAATAACGCAGATTATACTATATCCCTTTAACCCTTAAAGAGGTAAAGCTCTTTATATTTATAGATAAATTACTTATAAATAATAAGGACCTAAGTTTATAGATTAAATATATAATTATAATTAGTAATAAAGAAAAGAAGAATAATAATACCTTTATTATAAAAGGGAATATTATTATATATTCTTTAACAAAGAGTAAGCAAGTTATATATAGCGCGCTTACCTCTAAACTATATAGTATAGTTTAAGGCGCTAATATCACGTATATAATATCTATAACCCTTAATTAGATTATAGACTAATTAAAGATACCTTAAATTCTAATGATTCTATATACTAACTTGTTTTTATTATATAAATACCTTATTAAGCTAGGCATAATAAAAGAGAAGAGACTTATAATTAATATTATAGCTCTTTATTAATTATATAAGAGGCAAGAGATCTATAAGGTCTAATAGATTAATAGTAGCAATAACCTAGCTAATATAATAATAAAGGCATTACTAAACCAGGCACTTATAACGTTAATTAATTTAAATAAATTAATAATCTAGGTAGAAGGCTAGGTTTAAAGACCTTTATAACTATTATAAGGAGGAGATTAATAGAGGTAAAGGGAAGAATTCGTTATAATTAGATTAATTAAATTAACTAATGCTAACTAAGCTAATTAGGGCTTCGGATTTCTATTAAGGGATTTACTTATATATACTTTCCTTTAATTCGATTTTTATTACGTTTTTAGGCTCCTTTAGCTATAGGAGAAAAAGAGAGACTACTAGTATTAATTCCTCCGGATCTTTATTAGCTTAATTATAGCTAAAGACTAGACTAAATATAGGTTTAGTAGGTTACTAAATAGATGCACGCGTTGTGATTAGCTATATTCTTTACTACCCCCTTTTTTGCTTTACTTCTAGGTTTTACCTACCTTTTTCTATAGCTAGATTTCCCTCTCTTCTCTCTTCTCTTTATAATCAATCATAACTATCATCAACTTCGTTATTACGGAAATATCTCTGCAACCTGCGCAGGCACCTTGGCGTATCCAACAGAATACCTTTAAAAAAAATTAGACCTTTCTAGGTAAATGTTAGTTACACCAAGGTGCCTGCGCAGGTAGCAGAGATATTTCCGTATATTAAAGTTAACAATAGTTATAATTAATTAGAAAGAGAAAAGAGAAGAGAGGGAAATCTAGCTATAGGAAAAAGTAAGTAAAACCTAAAAGTAAGGTAAAAAAAGGGGTAGTAAAGGATATAGCTAATTATAATATGTATATCTATTTAGTAACTTACTAGACCTATAATTAGTCTAGTCTTTGGCCACGATTAAGCCGATGAAGATCCGGAGGAATTAACAGTAAATCTTAGTAAATAATAAGCTAGGATAGGATATTTCTTATAGAACTACCTTAGGTACCTAAAACTAATAATCTAGATCTATTACTATGTAGGTAGTAATTATTATTACTAGGTATAGTAAGTATTAGTAAAGTAAGTAAAGTAAGTATAGTAAATTTAGGTAAAGCATTACCCTCTAACTAGGCTAAGGTAAAATAAGATTAAGGTATTTAAAAATACCTTATACTATTAACTTTATATCTCTATATATTAGTAGCTATATAGTAATCTAACTAAGAGAGAGCTATTACTATAACTCCTACTTAACTAAATTAATAATAATGAGTATTAAGTAATTATAGTAATAGGAGTATATAAATTTTAATATATAACCCTTATTACTCTTATAAATCTTAAGATAGCTAATAGGATATATAATAATATAATTCCTATAGGGGAACTATTTATATAGGTAGCTATAGTAACTCTAATATAGTAAGAAAAATATAATAATATAATAAAGAATTAGTTCTTTAGGATTATAGTTATCTTATCCCTTAAAGAGGTAGAGAATTTTAAAGAATAGAAGATTTTAGTTAAGATATAAGTCTAAATTATATAATTAACTAAGTACTTTACTAGGGAAATTCCTTATTCTTCTATAATAGATAAATATTATACTATTCTTATATTTATTATCTAGTAAAGTCTTTTTTCTTAAGTCTAGAAAAACCTAATATATATAGGTTAGACTAAGATAATATTAGTAACTTAAATAATAGAATTAATTAGAAATAATTATAGTTTAAAGCTAATTTAGTAATTATTAAACTTCTCTATAAATTCTTAAAGTCTAAGAAGTTAAACTTTATAACTACTTAAACCTAGCTAGATTACTACTAGAATCTATAGAATTAAATTAATAAGATCTAGGTAATCCTAGATATTATATAGGTATTATAAATAATTAAGGTAGTAGAAAACTTAATACCTAAAGTCTATAACTCTTAGAAAATAAAAGGTTTCTTTAAAGTAGCTTTAAAGAAAGAGAATATATGTTGATTCCTCCGGATCTTCATTGGCTTAACCGTGGCTAAAGACTAGACTAATTATAGGCCTAGTAGGGTTACTGAATAGATACACGCGTTGCGATTAGCTATATCCTTTGCTACCCCCTTTTCTGCCTTACTTCTAGGTTTTACCTACCTTTTCCTATAGCTAGATTTCCCTCTCTTCTCTCTTCTCTTCCTATTAATATAGTAATTATTAACTTTAATATTATAGTATTATCTCTACTACCTACGCAGGCACCTTAGTATATCTAACACTAATTAGTAGTTAACTATAACTATAGATAAGTTAGGTATTATAAGAAAAGACATTTCTATAAATACTATAGTTATTTTCCTATTATCTAGACTCTTAGGAATAGGAGTATAGCTATAAGAGTATGCTAAAGGAAAAGACTTAAATTCTAGTTATAGACTTATTAGGCTTCTAAGGGACTAATCCTTCTATTATTATCTTTATCTTTAATAAAATAACTAATTCTATATCTATTATAAACCCTAGGATTAACTTCTTCTATTATTATCTTTATCTTTAATAGAGAGACTAATTTTATACTTACTATAAGAAAACTTAACTAAATAACTAAATTTACTTTGAACCTAATATTAAATAACCTTAGCTAAGCTACCTAACTTACCTATAATCTCTCCCTATATAATCACTCCTTCTATTTAATCTATAGCTTCTTTTCTTCCTCTTTAAAAGCAATTTACCCTATATTTATTAGCTAGGTAGTCTAGTAGCTATGTATAAATAAGGGATTTATAGCTAAATAGTCTTTCTATATTTTTTATAAAAATAAGGGAATGCTACTTCTTATTCTTTTTACTATTACTTTTATTACTTTTATTAATTTATTTTTCCTATTACTTTTATTACTTCTATTAATTTTATAATTTTAGCTATTTTTCTAGCTTCCTATTTTTCCCTTACTTCCTAAATTATAAAGAGAAAGAAATATACTATAATTATACTTCCCTTTAGCTTCTTCTATATAAGGAAAACTAGAACTTTAGAACTAGTAATATAAAGTAAAGGCTAAATACTTTAGTTAATATAATAGATCCTAGTAAACTAATAATAAAAGGGAAGGCCTAAGCTACTACTAATAATATATAGTTACCTAGACTATTACTAGGAGAAGGAGAAGTTCCTTAACCTTCTAGTAATAGTAAGCTATTCTAAATCCTAGTAATTACCCTTAATAGACCCTAGAAAGGCAAATAAATATTATATTTATAACCCCTTTTCTATGCCCTTATAAGAAATTAGAAAGAATAGATTTAGGTAAATCCTTACACTACTATATTATCTAAGCTTAATAACTATATTATAAGGTTTATTAACCTTAGTAAGCATTAAGACTAGAGAGATAATAACGTCTAGGAATTATTCTAAGAAGACTTTAAAGGGTAAACTACAGAAACCTTTATAATAGCTAATAGAGATATTATTAGAGAGCTATAGAATTCCCTATAAGACTATAGTGTTATTATAAGACAAGGCTAAGGATTGCTAATTATAATATCTCTAGGAGAAGTGGTTACATAAGAAATAAGACTATTATAGCCTAAAGAAAGATCACACTCTCCTTAACTACTAGAGCATTAAGCCTAGCCTCCTAGACTACCTACCCTAGAAGTTTAGCCCTCTTAATTATCTAAGAGACCCCCTTAACTACCTTAACCTCTATAGTAATCTCTATTATATTAATTACTTTACCCTAAGGACCTTTATTTATAATAAACCATTCCTCTTATATAGTAATTCCTTTCTAAGGATTAGATTATAAAGAAGATCTTAGAACTTATAAAGATATATAAAGATAGTAATTATTACACTAGGAAGCTATATAATTTCCTTATGCCTAAGGTTACGCTCTTTAAAAATAAGTATAATAGAATTAATCTTCCTTAAATGTATTATTAGAAGGCTTTTCCTATTATCCTAATAAATAATACTAAATAATACTACCTTAATTATCTCTTTAAATAAAACCTAATATATAAAGAGATAATTAGCTATATCTATTAATACTTTAAAATAAAAAGTAATTAATAGTTCTATTACTACTAATAAAGTAGTATAATATTAAATAGTATAATTACTAAAAACCTAGATAAGACTAAGCTAGAATACCTTAAGATTATGCTATTAACCCTTAAGAAAATCTATAGAGGCCTATACCTTTCTAATATAGTAAATACTAAACTTTATAAGTAGATATTAAATACTATAGCTAGAGTACCTAAGTATTAGATAGTAGAGTATATATACTCCCTAGGCTTTAAGAGTCTTACTAGAGACCTTTATAAGGTAATTATAATTATAGAGTTAGGTAGGAGGCTTACTTAGTTTCTTTAATCTAAAGAAAAAGAATCTTTAGAGGTTATATTTACTAATTAGTAGTATAGGTAGTACCTATATAGCAAAGGAAGCTATTATAGAAAAAGCCTAAGGTATAGACCTAGGCACTGCTTTATATATAGTAAAAATAGCTACTAGTTTTTTAACTACTTTACTAAGGAATACTAGAAAGAGAAAGACTACTAGTTTATAAGTAAAACACACTATTTACCCCTTTTAGAAAAGAGATTCTAGGTATTCCTTACCTCCTATAAAAAACTAGATAATAATAAGCCTAATAAGAACCTTAACTAAGGATAGGAGTAATATCTTATAGCCTATATAGAGGCCTAAGATAATAATAATAATAATATAGAAGAACTATAGTCTATAGTATACTTAAGTATTATATAATTCTTTTACTCTAGAAGAGAGACTAATTATAACTTTATTAATACTAAAGTTCTTACTACTCTTAATAATTAAGCCTTTTAATATACCCTTCTTAAGTAAGAGCTATATAAGCCTTAAGAATCTAATAAAGGTTTAATATACTATATCTCTAAAGAATACTATTCTAAAGAGGTCTTTAAAGGTATTATACCTAATACTTATACTTTAGGTAAGTTAACTATAGGGTAAGTATAAGTAAGAGCTCTAATAAGGTTAATGCCTTTATTAAAGATAATCCCTTATAATCTATAAACTATTAAGTTTAGTACTAGATTAGTAATTATAGAAGGTATTCTTTATATGCCTATAGAGCTTAGTAACCTTAAGTTCTATGTCCTTAATATAGTAACTCTATTTCTCTTCTTTATTATAAATATAAATAAGATATAGGTTAAGATTAATAATCTTATAAACATTCTAATCTAAGGTAATAAGACTATACCTATAGTATAATAATAGGGATATTCTTAGTAGTTACTAGAGGTAAAAGAAATAGTTACTTTTTACCTTTTAAAAAGGGAGATTTATTAATTATATTACTACTTTAGTTACCCTTCTATTTAATAACTAACTAAGATTCTCTAATAGGCTAGTTATAATATTAAACACTAGGTAATTAAGAAGTTAACTAAAGTCTATTACTATTATTAAATAAATAGAAAAGCCCCTAGCTAGTTTAAGTTTATAATTAAGGATAACTATAACTTTAACTATAAGATTATTATTAATATTATATAGATTAATAACTAACTAGTCCTTTATATTGTTAATTTAGCAATATTATTCTAAGCAGCCTAATTCCTTAACCCTAGGTGTTGGAGATAGCAGCCTCATATCTTAGGCGTCACTTATAACACCTTCTGCATCCGAGGTCATAGATCACTATAGATTAAGGTACATACGCACTTAGGGCAAATGCCCTAGTAGACTACGTACCTCTGCCCGCGATATACTATATATATAAATAGCCTAGATTACTAAATAGATATTATTATTACTTTTTACACTATCTTATAGGTTATAAGCCTAGCACTTCCTATTATACCTAATTACTATTAGCTATTTATTTTTACTATTAAAAAGCTATATATAAATACACTAGAAATCTTAATATTATCTAGAAGCGTATAATTATATAACTAAAGGGGTAGTAGATAATCACTCCTTATAATAAATAACTAAGTTATAAGGCATAATTATATTAATTAAGTAGGCCTTTATTTAAAAAAAAACATATATTTTATTATATTAATAGGAATTAAATATATAACCTTTATAGTATTAATTTATAAATTATAGGTTTAGTATTAATAATATAGTGATATAAATAACTATATATTAAGATTTTAGAATACCTTTAAAAAAGTTAGACCCTTCTAGGTAAATCTTAGTAAATAGTAGGCTAGGATAGGATATTCCTTATAGAACTACCTTAGGCACCTAAAACTAATAATCTAGATCTATTACTATCTAGGTAGTAATTATTATTACTAGGTATAGTAAGTATTAGTAAAGTAAGTAAAGTAAGTATAGTAAATTTAGGTAAAGTATTACTCTCTAACTAGGCTAAGGTAAAATAAGATTAAGGTATTTAAAAATACCTTATACTATTAACTTTATATCTCTATATATTAGTAGCTATATAGTAATCTAACTAAGAGAGAGCTACTACTATAACTCCTACTTAACTAAATTAATAATAATTAGTATTAAGTAATTATAGTAATAGAAGTATATAAATTTTAATATATAACCCTTATTACTTCTATAGATTATAAGATAGCTAATAGGATATATAATAATATAATTTCTATAGGGGGACTATCTAGATAGGTAGCTATAGTAACCCTAATATAATAAAAAGAATATAATAATATAATAAAGAATTAGTTCTTAAGGATTATAGTTATCTTACCCCTTAAAGGGGTAGAGAATTTTAAAGAATAAGAGATCTTAGTTAAGATATAAGTCTAAATTATATAATTAACTAAGCACTTTACTAGGGAAATTCCTTATTCTCCTATAATAGATAAAGATTATACTATTCTTATATCTATTATCTAGTAAAGTCTTTCTTCTTAAGTCTAGAAAAACCTAATATATATAGGTTAGACTAAGATAATACTAGTAACTTAAATAATAGAATTAATTAGAAATAACTATAGTTTTAAAGCTAATTTTATAATTATTAAACTACTCTATAAATTCTTAAAGTCTAAGAAGTTAAACTTTATAACTACTTAAACCTAGCTAGATTACCACTAGAATCTATAGAATTAAATTAATAAAATCTAGGTAATACTAGATATTATATAGGTATTATAAATAATTAAGGTAGTAGAAGATTTAATACCTAAAGTCTATAGCTCTTAGAAGATAGAAGGTTTCTCTAAAGTAGCTTTAAAGAAAGAGAATATACTTATATATTTAATATATAATATAAATAAGCCTTAGAAGGACTAGAAGATAAACTTTAATACCTAAAGTAAATCTAGTAAGAATATAAAGTCTAAAGATAATAAGAAAAGGAATAAGACTATAGAGACTATAAGATTAGAATATAATTACTAGATTTCCCTAGGTAAGGTAATTTATATAAGGGATATATACTAGAAGCTTTATCCTAAGAAAATACCTAAATTAATATAAAAGAAAAGGTTAAACTAGGTAATAGTAGCTTCCCTAGATATTATTTCTATAGGAATAAATCTATTACTAATAGTATTAAATTATAACTTACTAACTATATATATAGATAGAGAAGATTATCTAATAAAGAATAATTATATTTTAGATACTAGATATAATATATATATATTTAATAATATAAAGTAGTTTATATATTTAAATACTAATATAAATATAAAGCTAATAATAGTAAGTAATAGTAAGTAACTTTATATTAATAGAATTAGAAGTATATAGCTTCTAATTAAGGATAGCTTTTTAGAGCTCTCTAATGTAAATATATACTTAAGGCAAAGGTTAATATAATATTACCTAGACTCCTTAAATAAGGAGGCATTATAATAGATAGTTATAAGGACTATTTAATCTTAAAGGGTATAGGGCTACTAATTAGTTAATACTATTAGAAAGCTAATATCTTAACTCTTATACTTTAGGATAAAGAATCCTAATTTAACTTTATAGCTCTTATAAGCAAATTAATTATAGAATAGGTTGAATTTAGTCTATTATATAAGTAACTAGGTTATATAGGTAAAGACTATATTATTAAGGCTTATAAAGAGGCTAGAATCTTAATTAACCTCTAGTTACTAGTAAATTTTTAATATCTAGTATGCTTACTAGTAAAAGCTTCTTAGTAGATTAATTATAATAATTTAAATAATACTACGCATTTCCTATTATAGGTATTCTAGGACTTTATTAAATATAAGCTAGAAGGATTTAGTAGTAAATACTATATATTATATTTAATTAATATTTATATGCGTTTCTACTAGGTAATTCTAACTATTAGTAAGTTAAATATAGTTAAAGCTATTATAGCCTAAAAGACTACTATAGAGAATATAGGCAGAGGTTATACTATAAAGTATTTCTATATAGATAATATAATAGAATTCCTTAGTAAGAAGTTTAAGACCTACTATTAGAAAAAAGGAATAATTCTTTATACTAGTGCTTCCTATATACCTATATATTAAGGTATTATAAAACATATAGGATAAACCCTTATAGAGGTTATAAGGTTAATAATAATTAAGTTATAACTTCCTAAGCTACTATAGCCTTTTACTATAATATATATAGCTAAGATTACTAATTTACTTCCTATAAATAAAACTAAGGATAGTAGCTTACTATAAGAGACCTTTTTTAAGATACTAGGTCTCTAGAATAATGCCTTAATTTAATATCTATAAATATAGGGATATCTTATATATATATAGATTTCTAATAAATATTATATAAAGGCTTAGAAAATAGCTCTAAGAGCTAAGATTAGGAGACTAGTAGGCATAGAGAGACCTAAGTATTATCTCTATAAGATCTAAATCCTAGATAAATAAAAGGTAATTTAGGTAAGGGATATTTACTTTAATAAGAGTAATATACTAGCCTAAATTAATAATAATAAAGGTCTATATATTATAGAGCTTATTAACCCTTCCTTTAAAGAGAAAGAACACTATATTATTAATATTCTAATTAAGTAAGTAATACTATTAAGAAATATATAATTTATAGTAGAATTACTAAGTAGGAGATTTAGAGAGACTAAGACTATAAGTTATAATATAGATAGTAATACTTTAAAAGCTATATAGCTACTACTATAATTACCTTTACTATAATTCCTTCCCTCTCCCTCTATAAGCCCTAAGAAAAGGAGACTATAGGACCTAAGATAGAGTATATATAGTAATACTATAATTCCTAAGGAAAAAGAGGCATTCTCCTAAGGGGAGGAATTAAATATAGCTCCTAAGGAAGAAAAAGCTAAAGATAATAGAGATATTAATTAAGAATAAATAGGTAACCCCTCTTAACTAAGGTATAGCTAATAGGCTAGCCCTTAATATAATTATCTTAATATTATAATATTAGGGAAGAAGAAAGTATACCCTAAGTAAAGGTTAAATATAATAATTAAGTACTATAAGGATAACTTATATAATAAGGAGAAAGAGACTTAGAAGTCTTATGCTTTTTTAATACTTAAAGCTACTAATTTAGTAAATATAAAGATTAAGATTCCTAATAACTAATTTAAGGTAAAGAGAATAAATAACTATTAATCTTTCTAGAGGCCTATAGAGTTAAAGAAACTAAAGAAAATCTAAAAGAAATAATACTAGACTCTTATAGTACCTCCTAAAGATATAAAGATCTTTAATAGGCACTAGGTTTACACTATAAAACACCTAATTAATAAGCCTCTATATATAAAAGCTTACTAGGTTATATAAGGGAATTAGAATATAGAGGTATTTAAAAAGGAAGATCTCTATATAGCGGTTATATACCTAGTCTCCCTATATATATTTTATACTATTATAGCTATTCTTAACTATAAATAGGAATAATTTAACACTATAAATACTTTTCTTAATACTATAGTATAGATAGAAGTGTATATAAGGTAACCTTATAGATATAAAGATAGAATAAAGCGTGTTTATAGGCTAAATAAGGCGCTTTATAGTCTTCTAATATTACTACTTTAGTAGCTTAATAATATCTTTAAGGAATTAGAAAAGCTAGGTTTTATATATTTAAAGTAAAAGCTTTATATCTTTTAATAATAAGGGACCTTTTTTCTTCTCTATATTAATAATATAATTATTATAGTAAAGGATAAGGTAATAGTTTAAACTATATTTATAGGCCTTTAGTAATACTATAAGTTAAAATAATTAGGTAATCCTAGGCTTTTCCTAGGTATTAAGTTTATATAGGATAGAAATAACTAGATAATACTAATATACTAGAACCTCTATATATAAAGTATCCTTAAGAGATTCAAGATTAGTAATATTAAACTATTAATAGTCCTATAGCTTATAAAGGTAGAGATTCCTACTAATTAGAAGTCTCTTCTAATAGTATATAATCTCTTAGATTAGGCTTAAAGGACTAGAAGCTTAAATTAGCTTATAATATATATAAGACTAGATATTATATTTATATTAAATTATCTTTATAGTGTAAATTCTACACTAAAAGAGATTTATATAAAATTAATAAAGTACCTTTAGAGATATCTTATTAGGTTATGTGAGACGGTGTGGAAAGTGATGATAATGTCTATTCAGCAATCTAGGCTATCCACACATATAGCACATTAAGGGAAGAGGTACGTGTTCCACTAGGGCATTAGCCCTAGATACATATATACCTTAATCTATAGTAATCTATAACCTTAGATATAGAAGGTGTTATAAGTAATACCTAAGATATAAGGCTACTATCTCTAATACTATCCCTAGTAAAATATCTAGTCTAAAAAGAGGCCTATAGATATAATTAATCTAACTATCTATAATAATACCTATTTTACTAAAGTATTTAATATAAAGTCTTATACCCTTATTATTTAAAGAAAATATAAGAAATTACTATACTTAATCCTCTTAAGACTCTTTATTAACCTATCTATAATTATTTAATTAGTTCTAATCTATTCTAGATAAAAATAACCCTATAAGGTCTTTTTAATAACTTATTTATACCTTATATTAATATAATAAGTATAATCTCTTTACCTCTTATCTAGGATATTTACCTTTATATTTTAGCTATTTATATATATAAGTAGTAGTTATTATTAAGGGATTCTAAAGTCTTTAAGTAGATTTACTACCTAAAGTATTAATAGTCCTATTAGAGTTAAATTAATAAATTCAGCCTCTATAGAACTAAGCATAATAAGTAATTATTTCTTTAACTACTAAAGAATCATACCTCCTATAAGTATAATAATATAACCCACTATTAATCTCCTTATATCTAGATTATTAGTAAGAGAGGTATTACTATATTCCTTTACTTAAAGGATACTATTTAGATTAACTAACTTATTATTAGGCCCCTTACTACCTAGTATAATCCCTAGGTCTTATAACCTAATAAGATATCTCTAAAGGTACTTTATTAATTTTATATAAACCTCTTTTAGTATAGAATTCGCACTATAAAGATAATTTAATATAAACACAATATCTAGTCTTATATATATTACAAGCTAATTTAAGCTTCTAGTCCTTTAAGCCTAATTAGAGATATTATATACTATTAGAAAAGACTTCTAATTAGTAAGGATCTTTACCTTTATAAGCTATAGGACTATTAATAGTTTAATATTACTAATCTTAAATCTCTTAAGAATACTCTATATATAGAGATTCTAGTGTAGTAGTATTATTTAGTTATTTCTATTCTATATAAACTTAATCCCTAGGAAAAGTCTAGGGTTATCTAATTATTTTAACTTATAGTATTACTAAAGGCCTATAAATATAGTCTAAACTATTACCTTATCCTTTACTATAATAATTATATTATTAATATAGAGTAGAAGAAAGGTCCCTTATTATTAAAAGATATAAAGCTCTTACTTTAAATATATAAATCCTAGCTTCCCTAATTCCTTAGAGATATTATTAAGCTACTAAAGGGGTAATATTAGAAGACTATAAAGCGCTTTATTAAGTCTATAAACCTGCTTTATTCTATCTCTATATCTATAAGGTTACCTTATATACACTTCTATTTATACTATAGTATTTAGAAAAGTATTTATAGTATTAAATTATTCCTATTTATAGTTAAGAATAGCTATAATAATATAGAACACATATAGGGAGACTAGGTATATAACTACTACATAGAGATCTTCCTTTTTAAATACCTTTATATTCTAATCCCCTCTTATAACCTAGTAAGCTTTTATATATAAAGGCTTATTAATTAGGTATTTTATAGTATAAACCTAGTGCCTATTAAAGATCTTTATATCTTCTAGAGGTACTATAAGAGTCTAGTATTACTTCTCTTAGATTTTCTTTAGTTTCTTTAACTCTATAGGCCTCTAGAAAGATTAATAGTTATCTATTCTTTTTACCTTAAACTAGTTATTAGGAATCTTAATCTTTATATCTACTAAATTAGTAGCTTTAAGTATTAAGAAAGTATAAGACTTCTAAGTCTCCTTCTCTTTATTATATATATTATCCTTATAGTACTTAATTATTATATTTAACCTTTACTTAGGGTATACTTTCTTCTTCCCTAATATTATAATATTAAGATAGTTATATTAAGAACTAGCCTATTAGCTATATCTTAGTTAAGAGGGTTTACTTATTTATTCTTAACTATCCCTATTATCTTTAGCTTCTTCTTCTTCCTTAGGAGCTATATCTAATTCCTTCCCTTAGGAGAATACCTCTTCTTCCTTAGGAATTATAGTATTACTATATATACTCTATCTTAGGTTTTATAGCCTCCTTTTCTTAGGGCTTATAGAGGGAGAGGGTAGGAATTATAGTAAAGGTAATTATAGTAGTAGCTATATAGCTTTTAAAGCATTACTATCTATATTATAACTTATAGTCTTAGTCTCTCTAGATCTCCTACTTCCTAATTCTACTATAAATTATATATTCCTTAATAGTATTACTTACTTAATTAGAATATTAATAATATAGTATCCTTTCTCTTTAAAAAAAAGGTTAATAAGCTCTGTAATATATAGATCTTTATTATTATTAATTTAGGCTAGTGTATTACTCTTATTAAAGTAAATATCCCTTACCTAAATTACCTTTTATTTATCTAGGATCTAGATCTTCTAGAGATAACACTTTAGTCCCTCTATACTTACTAGTCTCCTAATCTTAGCTCTTAGAGCTATTTTCTAAGCCTTTATATAATATTTATTAGGAATCTATATATATATAAGATATCCCTATATTTATAGATATTAAATTAAGGCATTATTCTAGAGACCTAGTATCTTAAAAAAGGTCTCTTGTAGTAAGCTACTATCCTTAGTTCTATTTATAGGAAGTAAATTAGTAATCTTAGCTATATATATTATAGTAAAAGGCTATAGTAGCTTAGGAAGTTATAACTTAATTATTATTAACCTTACTACCTTTATAAGGGTTTATCCTATATATTTTATAATACCTTAATATATAGGTATATAGGGAGTGCTAGTATAAAGGATAATTCCCTTTTTCTAATAGTAAGTCTTAAACTTCTTACTAAGGAATTCTATTATATTATCTATATAAAAATACTTTATAGTATAACCTCTACCTAAATTCTCTATAGTAGTCTTCTAAGCTATAATAGCTTTAACTATATTTAACTTACTAATAGTTAGGATTACCTAGTAGAAATATATATAAATATTAATTAAATATAATATATAGTGTTTACTACTAAATCCTTCTAGCTTATATTTAATAAAGTCCTAGAATACTTATAATAGGAAATATATAGTATTATTTAAATTATTATAATTAATCTACTAAGGAGCTTTTACTAGTAAGTATACTAGATATTAAAAATTTACTAGTAAATAAGGGTTAATTAAGATTCTAGCCTCTTTATAAGCCTTAATAATATAGTCTTTGCTTACATAGCCTAGTTACTTATATAATAGACTAAATTTAATCTATTTAGTAATTAACTTACTTATAAGAGCTATAAAGTTAAATTAGGGCTTCTTATCCTAAAGTATAAGAGTTAAGATATTAGCTTTCTATTAGTATTAACTAATTAGTAGCCCTATACCCTTTAAGATTAAATAGTCCTTATAACTATCTATTATAATACCTCCTTATTTAAGGAGTCTAGGTAATATTATATTAACCTTTACCTTTAGGGTATATTATATATTAAAGAGCTCTAAAAAGCTATCCCTAATTAAAAGCTATATACTTCTAATTCTATTAATATAAAATTACTTACTATTACTTACTATTATTAGCTTTATATTTATATTAGTATTTAAATATATAAACCACTTTATATTATTAAATATATATATATTATATCTAGTATTTAGCCCCTCCTGAGTACGAGGTAAAACTGCTTAAATTAAAGCTCCATATTTTTTAACATCTTTTCTAGATATCTAGCCTTTTTTACTAGTTTCTTATTCCCCTTCTTTTTCTTATTTTTCTTAAATTCCTTAATATTTCCTTCTATTTTCTTAATTTCCTTTTAATTAGGATTTTCCTTAGCTTTTTAGATAGCCCTTAGGTTCTATAGCCTAGTGGTTATAGCCCCTAGCTTTTAGTTACCCTTAGCTATACTATAGGTTAATTAGTTAGGGGTAAATCAGTTAATTAGTTATATAGGACCTACCTAGTGGTAATAAATTAAATTAGAGGTAAGTTAGAATAAGTTATGTTTAAGTGAGTATAAGTTACAAGGTGCAAGATAGAAGAGGTGTAGAGTAAGAACAAACACGGTTATAGAGAAAGGGGGAATCACGTTAATTTATGCTATAAGCAAAACTTAAATAAATTTAAGTTTAACTATAGTTATAAACTATAACTATATCTTATGCTAACGTAGCTATAAAGTTTATTGCAAACTTTAATCTAACCTTACAGCCCCCCCTTATATTTATAACCTTAAAGCTTATTTCTATTAGGGTTTTATTTATTACTATAGTTAAAAACACTTATAAGTTAATTATTATACTAGCTAGGTATTGCCAGTTATGATTGTTATCTCATTTTATTAGATGCATTAGTCACAACCAATGACCCCCCAAAAAAATTTAAAAATCAATATCTAGTATTTAGAATATAATTATCCTTTATTAGATAATCTTCTATATCTATATATATAGTTAGTAAGTTATAATTTAATACTATTAGTAATAGATTTATTCCTATAGAAATAATATCTAGGGAGGCTACTATTACCTAGTTTAACTTCCTTTTCTATATTAATTTAGGTATTTTCTTAGGATAAAGCTTCTAGTATCTATTCTTTATATAAATTACCTTACCTAGGGGAATATAGTAACTATATTCTAATTTTATAGTCTCTATAGTCTTATTTCTCTTTTTATTATCTTTAGACTTTATATTCTTACTAGATTTACTTTAGGTATTAAAGTTTATTTTCTAGTCTTTCTAAGGCTTATTTATATTATATATTAAATATATAAGTATATTCTCTTTCTTTAAAGCTACTTTAGAGAAACCTTTTATCTTCTAAGAGCTATAGACTTTAGGTATTAAGTCTTTTACTACCTTAATTATTTATAATACCTATATAATATCTAGGATTACCTAGATCTTATTAATTTAATTCTATAGATTCTAGTGGTAATCTAGCTAGGTTTAAGTAGTTATAAAGTTTAACTTCTTAGACTTTAAGAATTTATAAAGTAGTTTAATAATTATAAGATTAGCTTTAAAACTATAGTTATTTCTAATTAATTCTATTATTTTAGTTACTAGTATTATTTTAGTCTAACCTATATATATTAGGTTCTTTTAGACTTAAGAAAAAAGGCTTTACTAGATAATAGATATAAGAATAGTATAATATTTATTTATTATAGGAAAATAAGGAATTTCCCTAGTAAAGTGCTTAGTTAATTATATAATTTAGACTTATATCTTAACTAAGATCTCCTATTCTTTAAAATTCTCTACCCCTTTAAGGGGTAAGATAACTATAATCCTAGAGAACTAATTCTTTATTATATTATTATATTTTTCTAGTTATATTAGATTTACTATAGTTACCTATATAAATAATCCCCCTATAGAAATTATATTATTATATATCCTATTAGCTATCTTATAATTTATAGGAGTAATAAGGGTTATATATTAAAATTTATATACTCCTATTACTATAATTACTTAATACTAATTATTATTTATTTAGTTAAGTAGGAGTTATAGTAGTAGCTCTCTCTTAGTTAGATTACTATATAGCTACTAATATATAGAGATATAAAGTTAATAGTATTAGGTATTCTTAAATACCTTAATCTTATTTTACCTTAGCCTAGTTAGAGGGTAATGCTTTACCTAAATTTACTATACTTACTTTACTTACTTTACTAATACTTACTATACTTAGTAATAATAATTACTACCTAGATAGTAATAGATCTAGATTATTAGTTTTAGGTACCTAAGGTAGTTCTATAAGGAATATCCTATCCTAGCTTACTATTTACTAAGATTTACCTAGAAGAGTCTAACTTTTTTAAAGTTATTCTAAAATCTTAATATATAGTTATTTACACTACTATATTATTAATACTAAGCTTATAATTTATAAATTAACACTATAAAGGTTATATATTTAATTCCTATTAATATAATAAGATATATGTTTTTTTTTAAATAAAGGCTTACTTAATTAATATAATTATGCCTTATAACTTAGTTATTTATTAAAGGGAGGGATTATTTACTACCCCTTTAGTTATATAATTATATGCTTCTAAATAATATTAAGATTTCTAGTGTATTTATATATAACTTTTTAATAATATAAGAAAATAGCTAATAGTAATTAGGTATAATAGGAAGCGCTAGGCTTATAACCTATAAGATAGTGTAAAAAGTAATAATAATATCTATTTAGTAATCTAGGCTATTTACATATATAGCATATTAAGAGAAGAGGTACGTGTTTTACTAGGGCATTAGCCCTAGATATATATATACCTTAATCCATAGTGATCCATGACCTCGGATACAGAAGGTGTCATGAGTGACGCCTAAGATGTGAGGCTGCTATCTCCAACAGGTTATAAGACCTAGGGATTATACTAGGTAATAAGGGGCCTAATAATAAGATAGTTAATCTAAAAAGTATCCTTTAAGTAAAGGGATATAGTAATACCTCTCTTACTAATAATCTAGATATAAGGAGATTAATAGCTAGCTATATTATTATACTTATAGGAGGTATAATTCTTTAGTAGTTAAAGAAATAATTACTTATTATACTTAGTTTTATAGAGGCTAAATTTATTAATTTAACTCTAATAAGACTATTAATACTTTAGGTAGTAAATTTACTTAAAGACTTTAGAATCCCTTAATAATAACTACTACTTATATATATAGATAGCTAAAATATAAAGGCAAATATCCTAGATAAGAGGTAAAGAGGTTATACTTATTATATTAATATAAGGTATAAATAGGTTATTAAAAAGACCTTATAGGGTTATTTTTATCTAGAGTAAATTAGAACTAATTAGATAATTATAAGTAGGATAATAAAGGGTCTTAAGAGAATTAAGTATAGTGATTTCTTATATTTTCTTTAAATAATAAGGGTATAAGACTTTATATTAAACACTTTAGTAAAATAGGTATTATTATAGATAGTTAGATTAATTATATCTATAGTCTCTTTTTAGACTAGATATTTTACTAGGGGCGGTGTCAGAGATAGTAGCCTTATATCTTAGGTATTACTTATAACACCTTCTATATCTAAGGTTATAGATTACTATAGATTAAGGTATATGCGCACTTAGGGTAAATGCCCTAGTGGACCACGTACCTCTGCCCGCGATGTGCCACATGTGTGGATAGCCTAGATTGCTAAATAGACATCATTATCACTTTCCACACTGTCTCACACTAGGAAACAGAAGGCTTAAGATATCTAGGATCCTATTAGAGAGTGCTAGATTAATACGTATCTAGGACCGCTAGATTAGATTATTTACAATACTAGCAATAACTTTTTCTCTATTAAATTTAAATATTACACATATTTAATATTAATTAATATTAATAAGATACTAATTAAAGCCTATAATAGCATTAGAAAGGTTAAAAGATACTATAGACCTTTACGCTAGGCTTATAATATTATTATGGATTTAATTAGTGTAAAGATTACGCTAGAATAATATCTCTAAATAGCTATTAAAGCTATTAATAACTTAGTAGGCCCTAATAGTCTAGTACTAACCCTACTAGTCTTTAGAGCTTACCTATAGATAATAAATAAGTTACTACTAAGTGTCTTTATTATTTAATATACTAAGGTAATTTAAAAGGCTACTAATAAAGTGCGCTATTACTTAGCCTTATAGTAAGTTTATAATACCCTTAGTACTTAGAATAGCCCTAATATAATACCTATATATTAGCTACCTTTATAGGCTAATATATATATATAAAAGGAGAAAGGTAGCTAGTATAGCCCTTATAAGCTAATTACTACTAATAAGAAGACTTATATAGTTAAGATACCCTATAGCCTAGTAAAGTTTTACTTTATAGTAGTAAAGCCTTACTATAAGAACCTATATATTATAAAGAGACTAGGACCCTAGGAGATAAAACCCTAAGATATAGGGGGAGAGAATTTACTTATACTAGTAACTACTACTACTAAGGGAAATACTTCTATCTTAGTAAAGGCTAGGGTAGGAGTAGAAAAAAAAGAAAAGCTACTAATACTAATAAGAAAGAAGTAAAGGAGGCTATAAAAGGCCCTTATAGTTTAATTCTATATTACTTAAGGTATAGAAAGGTCTATAGAGGCTATTAAGGCTAAAGTAACCTCTATATAAAGCTATAGAGTTAAAAACTCTATAGCTTATCTTAAGGGAGTAAGGATAGCTTCTATAAGGGGCTATAATAGTAATAGCTATATAGTAGGCTATCTTAAGATAGTAAGGACTATAGATTACTTTATTATTATTAATAAAGATTAAGAAGAGGCGTTAATTAAGGAGATATTAGCTAGAGGGATACTAAATAAAACATTTCTTATAGCAAAGGAATTAGCTAACTAGAACCTTACCCTCTAACTCCACTAAGAAAGGAAGATTATTGATTTTTAAATTTTTTGGGGGGTCATTGGTTGTGACCAATGCATCTAATATAATAAGATAATAATAATAACTGGCAATACCTAGCTAGTATAATAATTAACTTATAAGTATTCTTAACTATAGTAATAAATAAAACCCTAATAGAAATAAGCTTTAAGGTTATAAATATAAGGGGGGGCTATAAGATTAGATTAAAGTTTGTAATAAACTTTATAGCTACGTTAGCGTAAGATACAGTTATAGTTCACAACCGCAGTCAAACTTAAATTCGTTCGAGTTTTGCTTACAGCATAAATTAACGTGATTCCCCGAAAGGAAGATTATAACCCTAGGAAAGCCCTTTAAGTATTTTAACTAGGCTAAAATTAACACTCTATAAGCTTATAATATATTTAGATTTATAAAGTTTAACCTAATAAAGTATAGTAGCTATTAGATCTTTAATTCTTATATAGTTAGAGAGATTAAAGGCAAGGGAATAAACTCACTATATAAGAAATCCTACCTTATTATATAAGGCTATAATAATAAGGAGAAGGAGTTTATTCTAATATAATCGCTAATAATCTAATAAGTAAGCTAATAGCTAATTATAGTAATTACTCCTTCTTTAAAGTAAAAAGGGATTTAGCTCTAGATTTATGATATTATTTAAGCCTATATGTAATTATAAATAGAACTTATTAAAACTCGAATGAATTTGAGTTTAACTGCGGTCGCGAACTATAACTCTTGCGCCAACGCAGCTATAAAGTTTATCGCAAACTTTAATCTAACCTTATAGCCCCCCCTTATATTTATAACCTTAAAGCTTATTTCTATTAGGGTTTTATTTATTACTATAGTTAAGATTACTTATAAGTTAATTATTATACTAGCTAGGTATTGCTAGTTATTATTGTTATCTTATTATATCAGATGCATTAGTCACAACCAATGACCCCCCAAAAAAAATTAAAAATCAATAAATAGAACTTATAAGGCTAATTATTATAAGATTACTAGAATAGATTAGGTATCTCTTTCTAGAAGGCATTGTAATAGAAGTAATTAAACCTCTTTATAGCATTATAGAGGCTAGAACTTACTAGTAAGCTATATACTTTTATTATTATAGGGATAACCTTAATATAATAATGTTAATATATAACCCTTATTTATTAATTATAGCTCTAAATAATAAGAACCTCTTTAGGATTATTAGAATGTAAATAGATAATATACTAGGTCTAAGTAATAATAACTTCTTTACTAAGGAAGAAAAAGAGCTCTAGAAGGCTAACTTTATAGCTAAAGAGAAGCAGCAATTATTAACTAGGAATCCCTTTATATTTAATAGCTATATCTTAACTTAGAATACTAATAATTTATTAATCTTAACCTAGAAAGGCTAAAGTTAGAAGATTAAGGAAATTAATCCTTAATCTCTAATAGTAAAGTAAGAATATATAGAATAGAGAGTATAGGGAAGCTACATTATAACTATCTGCTAACCGGAAGCTTTATATAATCTATTAATTGTAGCTTAATACTAAGAACTAGCTAGCGAAGATATTATATGCCTAAATAAACGCCTTAAATAGTAGATTAAGAACTAGTAATAGGGATTACGCCCTCCTAAGTACGAGGTAAAACTGCTTAGTTTGTTATACCCCAATGCCCTATTCTTTTATCTTCTTCTTATTTACCTTATAAATCTTATTATTAACTTTGCCCTTATTTTTTAGTATTTTTTCCCTTATATTATAAATACTATTAATTATCTCTAGGTTTAATTTATTCTTACTTCCTTTCCCTTTACTTTTCTTCTCTTTAGCTATAGTATTTAAGATTTTAGATAGGGTAGTGCCCTTTTTATTACCTTTAGCTATACTATAGTTAGATTAGTTAGGGGTTAATTAGTTAATTAGTAACCTATAACCTACCTAGTAATTATAGTAGGTGTAGTATGTCTCTTATAGAAAGGATTAATTATATTTACTAATTTTAAGTTAAGTAAATTAAATTAGAGGTAAGTTAGAATAAGTTATGTTTAAGTAAGTATAAGGTATAAGATAGAAGAGATAGTGGGAACAAACATAGTTGCAGAGAAAGGGGGAATTATATTAATTTATACTATAAGCAAAACTCAAACGAATTTAAGTTTAACTATAATCACAAACTATAACTATATCTTATACTAATATAGCTATAAAGTTTATTATAAACTTTAATCTAACCTTATAGCCTCCCCTTATATTTATAACCTTAAAGCTTATTTCTATTAGGGTTTTATTTATTACTATAGTTAAGATTACTTATAAGTTAATTATTATACTAGCTAGGTATTGCTAGTTATTATTATTATCTTATTATATTAGATGCATTAGTCACAACTAATGACCCCCCAAAAAAATTTAAAAATCAATAGGGATTACGCTATATCCCTTTAACCCTTAAAGAGGCAAAGCTGTTTGTATTTATAGATAGATTGCTTATGAATAACAAAGACCTAAGCTCATAGATTAGATACGTGATTGTAATTAGTAATAAGAAAAAGAGAGATAATAACACCTTTACTATAAGAGGGAATATTATTATATATAGTTTAATAAAGAGCAAGCAAGTTACACGTAGCGCGCTTACCTCTAAATTATATAGTATAGTTTAAGGCGCTAATATTACATACGCAATATCTATAACCCTTAATTAGATTACAGACTAGTTAAAGATACCCTAAATTCCTATAATCCTATGTACTAACTTATTCCTATTATATAAATACCTTATTAAGCTAGGTATAATAAAAGAGAAAAGACTAATAATTAATATTATAGCTCTTTATTAATTATATAAGAGGTAAGAGATCTATAAAGTTAGGTAGATTAATAGCGGCGATAATCTAGCTAACGCGATAACAAAGGCATTGCTAAACTAGGCGCTTATAATGTTAATTAATTTAAATAAATTAATAATCTATATAAAGGGCTAGGTTTAAAGACCTTTAGAAGTGTTCTAGGTATTATAAAGACGGAATTAATAGAGGTAAAGGGAAGAATTTATAATAATTAGATTAATTAAATTAACTAATGCTAACTAAGCTAATTAGGGCTTTAGATTCCTATTAAGGAATTTACTTATATACACTTTCCTTTAATTTAATTTTTATTACGTTTTTAGGCTCCTTTAGCTATAAGAAAAAGAGAGACTACTAGTATTAATTCCTCTAGATCTTTATTAGCTTAACTATAGCTAAAGACTAGACTAATTATAGGCCTAGTAGGGTTACTAAATAAATACACGCGTTGTGATTAGCTATATCCTTTGCCACCCCCTTTTCTGCCTTACTTCCGGGTTTTACCTACCTTTTCCTATAGCTAGATTTCCCTCTCTTCTCTCTTCTGTTCCTATTAATATAGCAATCATTGACTTTAATATTACGGTATTATCTCTGCTACCTGCGCAGGCACCTTAGTATATCCAACAATATACTTATATATTTAATATATAATATAAATAAGCCTTAGAAAAACTAGAAGGTAAACTTTAATACCTAGAGTAAGTCTAGTAAAAATATAAAGTCTAAAGATAATAAGAAGAGAAATAAGACTATAAAGACTATAAAATTAGAATATAGTTACTAGATTTCCCTAGGTAAGGTAATTTATATAAGGGATATATACTAGAAGCTTTATCCTAAGAAAATACCTAAATTAATATAAAAGAAGAAGTTAAACTAAGTAATAGTAGCTTCCCTAGATATTATTTCTATAGGAATAAATCTATTACTAATAGTATTAAATTATAACTCACTAACTATATATATAAATATAGAAGATTATCTAATAAAGAATAATTATATTCTAGATACTAGATATAATATATATATATTTAATAATATAAATTAGTTTATATATTTAAATACTAATATAAACATAAAGCTAATAATAGTAACTAATAGTAAGTAACTTTATATAAATAGAATTAGAAGGATATAGCTTCTAATTAGGGATAGCTTTTTAGAGCTCTTTAATATATAATATATACTAAAGGTAAAGGTTAATATAATCTTACCTAGACTCCTTAAATAAGGAGGTATTATAATAAATAGCTATAAGGACTATTTAATCTTAAAAGTTATAAGGCTACTAATTAGTTAATACTATTAGAAAGCTAATATCTTAACTCTTATACTTTAGAATAAAGAACCCTAATTTAACTTTATAGTTTTTATAAGTAAATTAATTACTAAATAGGTTAAGTTTAGTCTATTATATAAGTAACTAGGTTATATAGGTAAAGACTATATTATTAAGGCTTATAAAGAGGCTAGAATCTTAATTAACCCTTAGTTACTAGTAAATTTTTAATATCTAGTATACTTACTAGTAAAAGCTCCTTAGTAAATTAATTATAATAATTTAAATAATACTATATATTTCCTATTATAGGTATTTTAGGACTTTATTAAATATAGGCTAGAAGGATTTAGTAGTAAATACTATATATTATATTTAATTAATATTTATATGCATTTTTACTAGGTAATTCTAACTATTAGTAAGTTAAATATAGTTAAAGCTATTATAGCCTAGAAGACTACTATAGAGAATATAGGTAAAGGTTATACTATAAAGTGTTTTTATATAGATAATATAATAGAATTCCTTAGTAAGAAGTTTAAGACTTACTATTAGAAAGAAGGAATTATTCTTTATACTAGCACTCCTTATATACTTATATATTAAGGTATTATAGAATATATAGGATAAACCCTTATAAAAGTAGTAAGGTTAATAATAATTAAGTTATAACTTCCTAAGCTACTATAGCCTTTTATTATAATATATATAGCTAAGATTACTAATTTACTTCCTATAAATAAAACTAAGGATAGTAGCTTACTATAAGAGACCCTTTTTAAGATACTAGGTCTCTAGAATAATGCCTTAATTTAATATCTATAAATATAGGGATATCTTATATATATGTAGATTCCTAATAAATATTATATAAAGGCTTAGAAAATAGCTCTAAAAGCTAAGATTAGGAGACTAGTAGGTATAGAGAGACTAAAGTGTTATCTCTATAAGATCTAGATCCTAGATAAATAAAAGGTAATTTAGGTAAGGGATATTTACTTTAATAAGAGTAATATACTAGCCTAAATTAATAATAATAAAGATCTATATATTATAGAGCTTATTAACCCTTCTTTTAAAGAGAAAGAATACTATATTATTAATATTCTAATTAAGTAAGCAATACTATTAAGGAATATATAATTTATAGTAGAATTACTAGGTAGAAGATCTAGAGAGATTAAACTATAAGTTAAAGTATAGATAGTAATACTTTAAAAGCTATATATTTACTACTATAATTACCTTTACTATAATAGTTCCTACTATCTCCCTCTATAAGCCCTAAGAAAAGAAAACTCTAAGAAGACCTAAGATAAAGTATATATAGTAATACTATAATTCCTAAG
Organism: Epichloe bromicola; assembly: GCA_023658445.1. NCBI lineage: Eukaryota > Fungi > Ascomycota > Sordariomycetes > Hypocreales > Clavicipitaceae > Epichloe > Epichloe bromicola. Next base: position 5,810,090 of record CP098268.1, read on the forward strand.
GAAGAAAAGGCTTTCTCCTAAGGGGAGGAATTAGATATAGCTCCTAAGGAAAGAGAAGCTAAAAATAATAGAGATATTAGTTAATAATAAATAGGTAAACCCTCTTAACTAAGGTATAGCTAATAGGCTAGTTCTTAATATAATTATCTTAATATTTATAAAGGGCTTAGGCTTTGCCTAAGCATTAGTATAGTGTAGGTCAGGAGGAAGATAGTGGGGGATAGTAAGGGTACGAAAAGGGGGCTAATATAAGACACATAGGGGATATAAGGGAGGGAGGAAGGTTAGCTACTAGTCCTTCTTTCTTCTCTCCTTAAGTTTCTTAATATTATATTAACACCCTATTATAGTTACCTAGGGGCTAGTCTATAATAATTAAGAAACTTCCTTTAGTCCTTTAGAAATAGCTACTAAAAAGATATAAATAATATAATAGATATATTAGATATACTTTACCTATAGGACTAACCTAATCTAGGTATAGTAATACCTTACTTAGACACTATAGTACTACCTATAGCCTATTTTACTTAATTTAATACACTCTAACTTTTAATAAATAAATAAGGTATAGAGCTTAAGTGCTTATAATAATAGGTAGTAGTATATAATACTATATTTATAGCCTAACCCTAACCTATACTATAACCTAAGACTTCTATAGTATAACCTATATAACCTACTACTCCTAGCCTACTCCCTTTACCCCCCTAAGTAAAATAGAAACTAATTCCCTTAGGAGACCCCTATAATAGTAATAAGTCCTTATTTACTACTTAGAAACTCCTTATAGAATATAAGCTTTAGGTAAATAAGGACTTTATTAGTATAGATAAGAATAGGTAAATACTTATTTACTAAAACTTATTATCTTAAGTCTAGGCCTAGGTTACTACTTTCTTTAAATAAGGTAACCTTTATACCTTTAGCCTAGTTACCTTTCTAACCTATTTAGAGTCCTTATTTACTAACCCTTATAGGTAGGAGATAGCCTTTATAAAACTTAACTAGATAAAGTAAGAGCTAGGAGAATCTTTTACTATATTTTTTATTTACTTTAAGGAGAAACTAGCTATAGTAAGTAAGAGATATTAGACTTATAATATAAAGCTTACTAAACTCTAGTATATACTTAATAAGTGCCTTAGAGAGATTAGTATTAGCTATAGTATTAGTTAGAATAACTATAATCTTATAGTTACCTAGTACTATAGTATTATAGTTAATATTAAAACACTAGCCTTAGAGAATAAGTATTAGTCCTAATATAAACTATAGTAGCCTTACCTTATACCTTAGACTAATTATAAAGGGAATATACTAATATTAGGGGTTTATATAGTTAGGATATGCTTAGGGTAACTAAAGAAATTAGATAATAAGGATAAGGGTTAGAAGTTATTTACTATACTATAGAGAGTAAAATAGGTTTTAGAGGTAGAGTTAGCTAAGTATTACTAGGAGGGATACTATTTATATTATAGCTTAAAGGACTACTATATTTAGGAGTGCTTCTCTCTTTTACCTTATTAACTATAGGTTAATATTAAGGCTTATAGGGTAGATAAAGAAAGTACTAATAAGGAAATTAATAACTACCCCCTAGAAAATAAATAGCCCCTAAGTAAAGTCTTATATAGGGGTAGGGGGACTAGCTAGCTACTATAATAATAGATATATATAAGTATTATATAAAGAAAGAAAGGGATATTATATAGTATATAGATTAACTACTATTTTTAGTCCCTATACTCTTTAATATATACTCTTATATAAATATTTAGATTAATAGTAGCTATAATTATTATAGCGCTATAAGTAAATTAATAGTAAAATAGCTAGGCCTAGAGCTTATATAATTACTAAAATAGAGATAAGTCTATACTATAGTAGAAATAAAGAAAAAAGGCTAGTGGTAGAGGGAGAATACCTCTTTAATTACGTATATAGTTTACACTAGAATTAATATTAATAGCTAGGAGTTATTAGTGTACTTATATATTATCCTAGGTCTTACTTAGGATATAATATTTAGGTTACTATAGCTAGAACACTAAGAGGTAGTTATTTATATAGTAAAGCGGCTTCTAGTTATTAGGTTAGTAGGGGGTTTATAGGTTTATAAGGCCTCTAAGTATAAGGGAGAGGTTTTAGTATAAGGGATTATTAGTTCCTTATATACTATAGAAGTATATAGGGCACACTAGACTAAGGATGCTATAATAAGGTTTATTATTACTAGTCTTAAGGAAATAATAATAATACTATAACTTATAGCCCCTAGGGAGAAGCTAGAAGTATTAAATATATTAACGCTCCCTAAGGAACTAGTAGACTTTATAGAACTTTTTAATAAGGTAAAAGTAAATAGCCTACCTTCTTATAGGGGTTCCCTAGACTACTATATTTGCTTATATAAGTCCTAGGATAAATCTAAGCTAAAGCTCCTATAGGGACTACTATATAATATACTAAGGGATTAGCTTCTTAAGGTATAGCGCTAGATTATAGACTTAATAGATAAAGGATAGATCTAGGCTAGCTTCTCTTTAGCTATAGCCCTAGTCTTACTTATTAAAAAATTAAATAAGGGTTAGCGCTTTTATATTAACTACTAGGTACTTAATAAGATTATAGCGTAAGACTAATACCCTCTTCCCTTAATTAAGGAAATACTCTATTTCTTATCTAAGGTATAGTGGTTTATAAAGGTTAATATTTATACTACCTTCTATAAGTTATAAATTACTAAAGGTAATAAGTACCTAATAGTATTTTAGATAAGGTTTAGACTATTTAAGTAGTTAGTTTACCTCTTTAGTTTAGCTAGTATACCTATAACCTTTTAGCACTATATTAATAAGTCCTTAGGGAATATACTAGGGGACTTTATTATAGTATATTTAGATAATATTTTAGTTTACTTAGGGGGCTTAAGAAAGGATTATATAAATAAGGTTTACTTAATACTAGGCTACCTAAGGGCTATAGGGTTATACCTTAACCTTAATAAGTTAGTATTTACTATAAAGGAGGTCTAATACCTAGGATATATTATTATAGCGGGATAATCTATCTATCCTAATCTAGTAAAGGTTATAGCTATAAGGGAATAGGCAGCCCCTATAAAGTTATAGGGGGTATAGAGTTTCTTAGGCTTTATAAACTTTTACTATAACTTTATAAAGGACTTTTTAGAACTAGTAGCTTCTCTAATCTAACTTACTAAGAGAAACATCCCTTTTTAATAGGGACCTAAGGAGAATAAGGCTTTTAAAAGACTTAAGAATACCTTTATTTTATATCTAGTATTAGTGTAATAAGACTTAGATTATATTATAGTAGTAAAGGCAGACTATTTAGGTACTACCCTAGGTAGTTACCTCTTATAGTAAGGACTAGATAATATCTTATACCTAGTTACTTACTATTCCACTAGCCTTATAGCTACACAAAGGCACTACACAATCTATAATAAGGAGTTACTAGCTATTATATTATGCCTTAAGGCATAGTTAGCAGAGTTATAGGGTATTTCCTAGCCTTTTATAATTTACATAGACTATAAGAACCTAGAATACTTTATAACCCCTTATCTAATATTAGAATAGTAGGCTTAGTAGGTAAATACACTTACGCTATTTAACTTCTATCTCTAATATAGACCTAGTATATAGGCTTAATGCCTAGATACTCTTTCTTAAAGGGAATAAGACTAGATAAGGGAGGCCTTAAAGATAGGATATATCTTATAGCCTCTAACTATTATAAGACTCTCCCTATTACTAGGGGGTAGCTAGGAAGTTTTACTACTAGTAAGGGAGGTTCTCTTTATCTCTAAATATTTATAATTACTTTAGGACTAGGCTATTACCTTAGATCCTACTTATTATATCTAGTTAAGGGCTATTTAGGAGGGGGCCTAGAAGTTTCCCCCTAAGGCCTAGATAAGGGAGTAGGTTATAGATTATTCTATAAGTGCTTATAGAGCACTTTAGTTCTAAGGCTATACCTAGGTCCCTATATAGGAGCCCTTAATAATAACCCTTATATAATAATGCTATAACTTACTAGCTATAAAACACCTAGGCTATAATACTATATTTTAAATCCTTTAGTAATAATTTTATTAGAATAGAATATTATAGGATATTATAAGGTTTATTTAAAACTATTACTACTTTAGTAGTTATAAAAGCTAGCTATACTACTAGGGGTTACTAAAGCCTTTGCTAATCCTAGACTAGTTTTAGTTATAAATCTCTATTAACTTTATAATAAACTTACTAGTATTATCTCTAGAGAGGCCTTAATACCTAATAGTAATTATAAATAGGCTTTTAAAGTTTATTTAGCTAGAAGCTATAATCTCTATTAGGGCTAAGGAGTATATAGAATAATTTAAGGTAGTCTAGTAGAGGTTTTAGGGGTTTCTATAGTCTCTTATTATAAATTAGGGCTTAGACTAGTTAGGTAAGTTCTAGATAACCCTATACTCCTTAGTAAGTATAGATTAGTTACTCTCTATATCTTATTATTTATAGATAGATAGTAGCATAGAAAGGGCAAACTAGGAAGTGTAAGTAATATTATAAGTAGCTATCTCCTTTTTATAGTTTAATTAGCCTAAATACCTCACTACTTATTAGCTTATAATAAATAATAGGCCTTCCTTAGTTACTAGGGTAAGCCTAAACTAGTTACTTAATAGCTATAACCTTAAACCTATTTAGTTATAACCTAATCTATTTATTTTATTAATAACCCTAAAAGGGAGGGCTATCTATTTTCTTAACTATCTTTAGGAGGGCACTCTCCTTACTTAGGCTATAATTACCTATATATAGTAATAATAATAGGATTTTATATTATTATTAAGGCACCTAGTGGAATGCTTTTAGGTTAGGGATAAGGTATAGCTTTTATTAAGAAATATTAAGATAAACTAGCCCTTATAGAAACTAGACTAGGTAGCTATAAAATATATAGTAGTAGAGGTACTATTACTACTTATAGTTTAACTAGATATACTAAGGGGTATATACCTAGTCTTTTATATTAACCTTATTAAATAAGTAGTAAAAGACTCTCTTCTAAGCTAAGCACTATAAGACTCTTACCTAGGCCTAGAATAGGTACTAGTAAAAGATAATAATAAACTTATTAAGAAGTACTAGGTAAAATAGATTCTAGTAGTATAAAACACGCTAGAATATAGTAGGAGATATAATATACTAGTTAAGTAAATAGGTTACTTATAACTAATATAGGAATTACTAGAGAGTATAGTAAAGATATAGGCTCTTAATAAGTTTAAAGTAAAGTAAGGGGATATATAGTTTAATAATAAACTAAATTAATTTTAAAAAGCTTATTTACCTATTAAAAGCTTTAGTAATATAGGTATACCCTTATTACTACCTACCTTAATTTATATTATTTAATAAACTATATTATATACCTCTAACTTACTACTAGATAAGCTTATATTAATAGGTTTAGGCTATATAGTATAGTAGTTTAATCCTAATCTACTTATAAGTAACCTATAGGCTACTTTACCTAATAATTATTACTACTAACCTTAAATAATGCCTAGATTCTAGATAGTATAGTTAGATTAATAATAGGGGAGATTAAAATAAATATATAGGGGTAAGGTATTATTTTTAGGATATTTACTAGCCCTAGAAGGAGAATAAGTAAGTCTAGTAATATATAAGGCATAGTAGTTAATAAGGTTTAACCTAGAGAAGAGATAAGAATAATATTAGTAATAATAAGAAGGTAATTTATTACCTACCTTAATATATTAGCTATAATAGGTACTACTATAGTAGTAAGGGAAAAGCACTTTAACTATAGCTTTATATAAATTATTTACACTTTAGATAAGCTACTAATTCTACTAGAATAATATTCTAGTAACCTACTATATAGCGTTTCCTATGCTATATCTACCTAAGGGGCTAGATATAATATATAGGACTACCTTAAGTCTAGTTATATTTGCTATAGGTATATTAGTAAATAAAGAGGGCCTAAGGGTAGATTAAACTAGCGCTAGATTAAACTAGGCTTAGTTTAAGAGTATAGTCTACCTATTTATAAGTAAGTAGAATTTCTAGGATAATACTAGTATCTTCTTCTTAGTGGTCTTAGTCTTCTTAACTCTAGGCATAATAATATGCTTTCCTATTATAATTTTAGCTTCTAGGTCTTTAAGGGTATATTAGAGTCTAGGGTTAGTAAATAAGTACCTAGTAAGCTATATATAGGTAATATAATTATAATAATATAAGGGATAAGACTTACTACTTTTAGTAGGATAATATTCTATTATACTAGTAGTAAGGGAATATTTAATATATAGCCTATAAGGGCACTAAACTACTATAGGGGTAGTAAACTACTTATTATCTAAGTCTCCTTTAATAAGGAACTTACTAATAGCCTAAGCTAAAGTTATTATAGTAGCAAAAGGAATAGCTACCTAGCTAGATAGTAAAATACTAGATCTATAGAGGGGATAAGGTATATTTAGTATAGGTTTAATTAGGTAATAGGATAATATATAATAGAATAAGATAGGAAAGTATAATAAATTATAGTGTTTTAGAAAAGGTAGTTATATAAGAAAGGTAAGGATATATTATAGAAATAAATAAAATATTTATATAGGGGATTATGCTTATATTAAGGGGGTTATATATAGGTAGGGGCAGGGCTAGTATTATTATAATAATAATAGGGGGTTAGGTAAGGAATAATATAAATAATAGTAGGGCTAGGTAGAACGCAACACGCACTCTACCTATAATTAAATAGAATAACGCGAATAATAGCAGGGCTAGGTAGAACGCAACGCGCACTTTACCTATAATTAGATAGGATAACGCGAACAATAGTAAGGCTAGGTAGGATATAATGCACACTTTACCTATAATTAGATAGGATAATATAAATAAATAGTAGGGCTAGGTAAAATATAATACGCACTCTACCCTTAATTAGATAATAATAATATAGGATATAATACACGCCTTACCCTATAAGGTTTTGCTAATAAGGCTAGATATTATATAAATAGGTTATAATAAGAAGTAATATAAGTAGGCATATTAGGGAAGGAGAAACTATAATTAATAAGGGTAGTTAGGGTATATATAAAGGGCTTAGGCTTTGCCTAAGTATTAGTATAGTATAGGTAGGGAGAAAGATAGTAAGGGATAGTAAGGGTATAAAAAGGGGGCTAATATAAGACACATAGGGGATATAAGGGGGGGAGGAAGGTTAGCTACTAGTCCTTCTTTCTTCTCTCCTTAAGTTTCTTAATATCATATCAACGCCCTATCGCAGTTACCTAGGGGCTAGTCCATAACAATATTATAACTTTAGGGAAAAAGAAAGTATACTCTAAATAAAGGTTAAATATAATAATTAAGTACTATAAGGATAATATATATAATAAAGAAAAAGAGACTTAGAAGTCTTATACTTTCTTAATACTTAAAGCTACTAATTTAGTAAATATAAAGATTAAGATTCCTAATAACTAGTTTAAGGTAAAGAGAATAAATAACTATTAATCTTTCTAGAGGCCTATAGAGTTAAAGAAACTAAAGAAAATCTAAGAAAAGTAATACTAGACTTTTATAGTACCTTCTAAAGATATAAAGATCTTTAATAGGCACTAGGTTTACACTATAAAATACCTAATTAATAAGCCTCTATATATAAAAGCTTACTAGGTTATATAAGGTAATTAGAATGTAGAGGTATTTAAAAAAGAAGATCTCTATATAGTAGTTATATACCTAGTCTCCCTATGTGTATTCTATACTATTATAGCTATCCTTAACTATAAATAGAAATAATTTAATACTATAAATACTTTTCTTAATACTATAGTATAGAAGGAAGTGTATATAAGGTAACCTTATAGATATAAGGATAGAATAAAGTGTGTTTATAGGCTTAATAGAGCGCTTTATAGTTTTCTAATATTATTACTTTAGTAGCTTAATAATATCTCTAAGGAATTAGGGAAGCTAGGATTTATATATTTAAAGTAAGAGCTTTATATTTTTTAATAATAAGGGACCTTTTTTTTCTTTATATTAATAATATAATTATTATAGTAAAGAATAAGGTAATAGTTTAGACTATATTTATAGGCCTTTAGTAATACTATAAGTTAAAATAATTAGGTAATCCTAGGCTTTTCCTAGGTATTAAGTTTAAATAGGATAGAAATAACTAGATAATACTAATACACTAGAATCTCTATGTATAGAGTATCCTTAAGAGATTTAAGATTAGTATTATTAAACTATTAATAGTCCTATAGCTTATAAAGGTAAAGATTCCTACTAATTAGAAGTCTTTTCTAATAGTATATAATATCTCTAATTAGGCCTAGAGGACTAGAAGCTTAAATTAGCTTATAATATACATAAGACTAGATATTATGTTTATATTAAATTATCTTTATAATATAAATTTAGTACTAAAAGAGATTTATATAAAATTAATAAAGTATCTTTAGAGATATCTTATTAGGTTATAAGACCTAGGGATTATACTAGGTAGTAAGGGGCCTAATAATAAGTTAGTTAATCTAAATAGTATTCTTTAAGTAAAGGGATATAGTAATACCTCTCTTACTAATAATCTAGATATAAGGAGATTAATAGTAGGCTATATTATTATACTTATAAGAGGTATAATCCTTTAGTAGTTAAAGAAATAATTACTTATTATACTTAGTTTTATAGAGGCTAAATTTATTAATTTAACTCTAATAAGACTATTAATACTTTAGGTAGTAAATCTACTTAAAGACTTTAGAATCCCTTAATAATAACCACTGCTTATATATATAGATAGCTAAAATATAAAGGTAAATATCCTAGATAAGAGGTAAAGAGGTTATACTTATTATATTAATATAAGGTATAAATAGGTTATTAAAAAGACCTTATAGGGTTATTTTTATTTAGAATAGATTAGAACTAATTAAATAATTATAAATAGGTTAATAAAAGGTCTTAAAAGAATTAAGCATAGTAATTTCTTATATCTTCTTTAAATAATAAGAGTATAAGACTTTATATTAAATACTTTAGTAAAATAAGCATTATTATAGATAGTTAGATTAATTATATCTATAGCCTCTTTTTAGACTAGATATTTCACTAGGGGCGGTGTTAGATATAGTAGTAGCCTTATATCTTAGGCGTTACTTATAATACCTTTTGTATCCAAGGTTATGGATTACTATAGATTAAGGTACATACGCACTTAGGGCAAATGCCCTAGTAGACCACGTACCTCTGCCCGCGATGTGCTATATGTGTGAATAGCCTAGATTGCTGAATAGACATTATTATCACTTTCCACACCGTCTCACATTATGCAAGACTTAATTTAGTACTTTATTTATAACTAGAAGGAAACGTGGGTTAATTAGGTCTTATTAGCGCAGCTAATGACTCTCCCTCCGTGTTATATAGCTACTAAACTTGACTTAGATTTAAAGGTTATAGCTTTATATTATTGTTAAGCTAGGGGTCGGTGTAGATGATGAAAAGGGTTCGATTCCGGTCAATCAGAGGTGCAGACGCCACCTAACTTTTATACCTAAAAGGTACATAGTGCGCTATAGTAATAACTAGACTATAGAGGTACTTCCAATACATTATCTTTACTATTATCTTATTAAGGGTTTTAACCTAGTTATTGATTTTTAAATCTTTTTTGGGGGTCATTGGTTATGACCAATGCATCTAATATAATAAGACAATAATAATAACTAGCAATACCTAGCTAGTATAATAATTAACTTATAAGTAATCTAAACTATAGTAATAAATAAAACCCTAATAGAAATAAGCTTTAAGGTTATAAATATAGGGGGGGCTATAAGGTTAGATTAAAGTTTATAATAAACTTTATAGCTATATTAGTATAAGATAGTTAAACTTAAATTTATTTAAGTTTTACTTATAGTATAAATTAATATAATTCCCCCTTTCTCTATAACTATATTTATTCCTTCTTTCTATATAACACCTCTTCTATGTTATACCTTATAACTTATACTCACTTAAATATAACTTATTCTAACTTACCTCTAATTTAATCTATTACCACTAGGTAAGTCCTATGTAACTAATGAACTAATTTACCCCTAACTAATTAACCTATAGTATAGCTAAGGGTAACTAAAAGCTAGGGGCTATAACCACTAGGCTATAGAACCTAAGGGCTATCTAAAAAGCTAAGGAAAATCCTAATTAAAAGGAAATTAAGAAAATTGTTGATTCCTCCGGATCTTCATTGGCTTAACCGTGGCTAAAGACTAGACTAATTATAAGTCTAGTGGGGTTACTAAACGAATACACGCGTTATAATTAGCTATATCCTTTGCCACTCCCTTTTCTACCTTACTTCTAGGTTTTACCTACCTTTTCCTATAGCTAGATTTCCCTCTCTTCTCTCTTCTCTTCCTATTAATTATAGCTATTATTAACTTTAATACTATAGAATTATCCTACGTAAGCACCTTAGTGTATCTAATACTAATTAGTAGTTAACTATAACTATAGATAAGTTAGGTATTATAAGAAAAGATATTTCTATAGACACTATAGTTATTTTCTTATTATCTAGACTCTTAGGAATAAGGGTATAGCTATAAGAGTATGCTAAAGGAAAAGACTTAAATTCTAGTTATAGACTTATTAGGCTTCTAAGGGACTAATCCTTCTATTATTATCTTTATCTTTAATAGAATAACTAATTCTATATCTATTATAAACCCTAGGATTAACTTCTTCTATTATTATCTTTATCTTAAATAAAGAGACTAATTCTATACCTACTATAAGAAAACTTAACTAAATAACTAAATTTATTTTAAACCTAATATTAAATAACCTTAGCTAAGCTAGCTAACTTATCTATAATCTCTCCCTATATAATCCCTCCTTCTATTTAATCTATAGCTTCTTTTTCTTTCTCTTTAGAAGTAATTTACCTTATACTTATTAGCTAAGTAGTCTAGTAGCTATATATAAATAAGGGATTTATAGCTAAATAGTCTTTCTATGTTTTTTATAAAAATAAAGGAATACTACTTTCTATCCTTTTTACTATTACTTTTATTACTTCTATTAATTTATTTTTTTCTACTACTTTTATTATTTCTATTACTTTTATTACTTCTATTAATTTTATAATTTTAGCTACTTTTCTAGCTTCCTATTTTTCCCTTACTTTCTAAATTATAAAGAGAGAAAAGTATACTAAAATTATACTCCCCTTTAGCTCCTTCTATATAAAAAAGACTAGAACTTTAGAACTAGTAATATAAAGTAAAGGCTAAATACCTTAGTTAATATAATAGATTCTAGTAGACTAATAATAAGAGAGAAAGCCTAAGCTACTACTAATAATATATATATATATTATTTACGCTAGATAGCAATTTATGCTTTTACTAGTACTCCTGCGGTAATGTTGCTTTGTAGTAGGAAAACCGTACTAGGTTACTAGTTATCTAGTTATCTAGGATAACTAGATAACTAGTTAGTTGCCTAGTTAGGTGAAAAACCTACTACGATATGTAATACTACGTACATGGTTCCAACTCGTGTGTGTTTAATATCTGCATATATGCTGTTTATAATAATATTCCTCTTACTATCCCTGTTTTCTATAATCTAGTTCCTAAATCCGTTAATTATGCAATATAGTTACAAACCCTAGCTTAAAATTAGACCCTAAAGCTCTAAGTATCCTAGCTAATTTATATAGTAAAGTAGCTTGTTTAATTCGCTTGCAAGGTAAGGAAAAGTAGGACCTAACTCCACTTTTTCCTTACGTTGCGATTGGTTCAATTCTTAGAGGTGTGACTAAGACCTCTAAAAATTATGCCCCGTGCGGGATTCGAACCCATGACCTGCGACCCAGAACAGGTCTCCACAGCGTGTAACCACCACGCCACGGGGTTACTAATAATATATAGTTACCTAGACTATTACTAGGAGAAGGAAAAGCTTCTTAACCTTCTAGTAATAGTAAGCTCTCCTAAATCCTAGTAATTACCCTTAATAGACCCTAGAAAAGAGATTTACTATTATACCTATAATCCCTTTCCTATACCCTTATAAAAGATTAGGAAGAATAAATTTAGGTAAATCCTTATACTACTATACTATCTAAGCTTAATAACTATATTATAAGGTTTATTAACCTTAGTAAGTATTAAGACTAGAGAGATAATAACCTCTAGGAATTATTCTAAGAAGACTTTAAAGAATAGACTTAAAAAACCTTTATAATAGCTAATAAAGATATTATTAGAGAGCTATAGAATTCCCTATAAGACTATAGTATTATTATAAGATAAGGCTAGGGATTACTAATTATAATATTACTAGGAGAAGTAGTTATATAAGAAATAAGACTATTATAGCCTAAAGAGAGATTATAGTCTCCTTAACTATTAGAGTATTAAGCCTAGCCTCCTAGACTACCTACCCTAGAAGTTTAGCCCTCTTAATTATCTAAAAGGCCCCCTTAACTACCTTAACCCCTATAGTAATATCTATTATATTAATTACTTTACCCTAAGAACCTTTATCTATAATAAACTAGTCCTCTTATATAGTAATTCTTATCTAAGGATTAGATTATAAAGAAGATCTTAGAACTTATAAAGATATATAAGGATAGTAATTATTACACTAGGAAGCTATATAATTTCCTTATACCTAAGGTTATACTCTTTAAAAATAAGTATAATAGAATTAATCTTTCTTAAATATATTATTAGAAGGCTTTTCCTATTATCCTAATAAATAATACTAAATAATACTACCTTAACTATCTCTTTAAATAAACCCTTATATATAAAGAGATAATTAGCTATATTTATTAATACTTTAAGATAAAAAGTAATTAGTAGTTCTATTACTACTAATAAAGTAATATAATATTAAATAGTATAATTACTAAGAATCTAGATAAAACTAAGCTAGAATACCTTAAGATTATACTATTTACCCTTAAGAAAATCTATAAAGGCCTATACTTTTCTAATATAGTAAATACTAAACTTTATAAGTAAATATTAAATACTATAGCTAGAGTACCTAAATATTAGATAGTAAAGTATATATACTCCCTAGGCTTTAAGAGTCTTACTAAAGACCTTTATAAGGTAATTATAATTATAAAGTTAGGTAAGAGACTTACTTAATACCTTTAGTCCTAAGAAAAAAAACTCCCTAAAGGCTATATTTACTAATTATTAATATAAGTAATACCTATATAGTAAAGGAAGCTATTATAAAAAAAGCCTAAGGTATAGCCTTAAATACTACTTTATATATAGTAAAAGTAGCTACTAGTCTTTTAACTACTTTACTAAAGAATATTAAAAAGAGAAAAACTACTAGTTTACTAGTAAAATATATTAAATACTCCCTTTAGAGAAAAGATTCTAGGTATTCCTTACCTCTTATAAAAAACTAGATAATAATAAGCCTAATAAGGACCCTAACTAGGGATAGGAGTAATACCTTATAGCCTATATAAAGGCCTAAGATAATAATAATAATAATATAGAAAAACTATAATCTATAGTATACTTAAGTATTATATAATTCTTTTACTTTAGAAAAGAGACTAACTATAACCTTATTAATACTAAAGTCCTTATTACTCTTAATAATTAAGCCTTTAAATATACCCTCCTTAAGTAAAAGCTATATAAACCTTAAGAATCTAATAAAGGTTTAATATACTATATCTCTAAAGAATACTATTCTAAAGAGGTTTTTAGAGGGATTATACCTAATACTAGCACTTTAGGTAAGTTAACTATAGGGTAAGTATAAGTAAGAGCTCTTATAAGGTTAATGCCTTTACTAAAGATAATCTCTTATAATTTATAAACTATCAAGTTTAGTGCTAGATTAGTAACTATAAAAGGTATTCTTTATATACTTATAGAGCTTAGTAACCTTAAGTTCTATATTGTAATAATCTAGGCTTTGCCTAGACCTAGCAATATAGGTGTCAATTGCACAGGTCTTAGAGACTTGTACAATACGTGTTCTTTTGCCATAGCGCAATGGGATCGGGCATTCCACCCGTACGTGCGCGCTTGACACCCGCGATAGCCCCTGTGGGGCTGCACCGTAACATATATTCTTAATATAGTAACTTCTTTTCTTTTCTTTATTATAAATATAGATAAGATATAGGTTAAGATTAATAACCTTATAAACATACTTATTTAAGGTAATAAGACTATGCCTATAGTATAATAATAGGAATACCCTTAGTAGTTACTAGAGGTAAAAGAAATAGTTACCTTCTACCTCTTAGAAGGGAAAATCTATTAATTATATTAATACTTTAGTTATCCTTCTATTTAATAACTAACTAAGATTCTCTAATAAGCTAGTTATAATATTAAACACTAGGTAATTAAGAGGTTAACTAAAGTCTATTACTATTATTAGATAAATAGAAAAGCTTCTAGCTAGTTTAAGTTTATAATTAAGAATAACTATAACTTTAACTATAAGATTATTATTAATATTATATAGATTAATAACTAACTAGTTCTTTATATTATTAATTTAGTAATATTATTCTAAGTAGCCTAATTCCTTAACCTTAGGAAATAAAAGGCTTAAGATATCTAGGATACTATTAGAGAGTGCTAGATTAATATATATCTAGGACCGCTAGATTAGATTATTTATAATACTAGTAATAACTTCTCCTCTACTAAATTTAAATATTATATATATTTAATATTAATTAATATTAATAAGATACTAATTAAAGCCTATAATAGTATTAGAAAGGTTAAAAGATACTATAGACCTTTACACTAGGCTTATAATATTATTATAGATTTAATTAGTATAGAGATTACACTAAAGTAATATCTTTAAATAGCTATTAAAGTAGTTAATAACTTAGTAAGCCCTAATAATCTAATACTAACCTTACTAGTCTTTAGAGCCTACCTATAGATAATAGATAAGTTACTACTAAGTATCTTTATTATTTAATATACTAAGGTAATTTAAAAGGCTACTAATAAAGTACACTACTACCTAGCCTTATAGTAGGTTTATAATACCCTTAGCACCTAGAATAGCCCTAATATAATACCTATATATTAGCTACCTTTAGAGGCTAATATATATATATAAAGAAAGAAAGGTAGCTAGTATAGCCCTTATAAGCTAATTACTACTAATAGGGAGACTTATATAGTTAAGATACCCTATAGCCTAGTAAAGTTTTACTCTATAGTAGTAAAGCCTTATTATAAAAACTTATATATTATAAAGAGGCTAGGACCCTAGGAGATAAAACCCTAAGATATAGGGGAAGAGAAGCTACTTATACTAGTAACTACTACTACTAAGGGAGATACTCCTACCTTAGTAAAAGCTAGGGTAAGAGTAAAAAAAGAAAAGAAGCTACTAGTACTAGTAAGAAGGAAGTAAAGGAGGCTATAGAAAACCCTTATAGTTTAATTTTATATTAACTAAGGTATAGAAAGGTCTATAGAGGCTATTAAGGCTAAAGTAGCCTTTATATAAAGCTATAGAGTTAAAAACTCTATAGCTTATCTTAAGGGAGTAAGAATAGCTCCTATAGGGGGCTATAATAGTAATAACTATATAGTAGGCTATCTTAAGATAGTAAGAACTATAGATTACTTTATTATTATTAATAAAGATTAAGAAAAGGCGTTAATTAAGGAGATATTAGCTAGAGGAATGCTAAACGAAGCATTTCTTATAGCAAAAGAAATAGCTGACTGGAACCTCGCGCTCTAACTCCGCCAAGAAGGGAAGATCACAGACCGTTTGAAGATACCTCGAATTCCTACGATTCTATGTACTGACTCGTTTTCGTTATACGAATGCCTTATTAAGCTAGGCATAACGAAAGAGAAAAGACTTATAATTAACATTATAGCTCTTTATTAATTATATAAAAGGCAAGAGATCTACAAGGTCTAATAGATTAACGGCGGTAATAACCTAGCTAACGCGATAATAAAGGTATTACTAAACTAGGCGCTTATAATATTAATTAATTTAAATAAATTAATAATCTAGGTAAAAGGCTAGGTTTAAAGACCTTTATAACTATTATAAGGAGAAGATTAATAGAGGTAAAGGGGAGAATTTATTATAATTAAATTAATTAAATTAACTAATGCTAACTAAGCTAATTAGGGCTTTAGATTCCTATTAAGGGATTTACTTATATATACTTTCCTTTAATTTAATTTTTATTATGTTTTTAGGCTTCTTTAGCTATAAGAAAAAGAGAGACTACTAGTGTTAATTCCTCTAGATCTTTATTAGCTTAATTATAGCTAAAGACTAGACTAAATTATAGGTTTAGTAGGTTACTAAACGGATGCATGTGTTGTGATTAGTTATATCCTTTACTACCCCCTTTTCTGCCTTACTTCTAGGTTTCACTTACCTTTTCCTATAGCTAGATTTCCCTCTTTTCTCTTTTCTCTTTATATAATTAATCATAACTATCGAAGACTTCAATATACGGAAATATCTCTGCTACCTGCGCAGGCACCTTGGTGTAACCAACAATAGGTTTATTTTCTCTTACCTAATCTATTCCTAAAAGTAGACTTTTACTTATATTAGTAATATAGTAAGTAAGTTATAAAAACTTAATATAGCCTATGCTATTTATAATTCTTACTACTTATTATAAAATTCCCTAATATAGAATCTTAATCTAACTTATACTTTCTAGCTTAAAAGGCGTTTTTTAAATATAATTCTAATTCTCCTTTATTAGTAGTCTAGGGTAGATTATTAAAAATTATATACTATAATTACCCCGTGGCGTGGTGGTTACACGCTGTGGAGACCTGTTCCGGGTCGCAGGTCATGGGTTCGAATCCCGCACAGGGCACAATTTTTAGAGGTCTTAGTCACACCTCTAGAATTGAACCAATCGCAACGTAAGGAAAAGTGGAGTCAGGTCCCACTTTTCCTTACTTTGCAAGCGAATTAAACAAGCTACTTCGCTATATAAATTAGCTAGGATACCTAGAGCTCTAGGGTTTAATTTTAAGCTAGGGTTTATAACTATATTACATAATTAACGAATTTAGGAACTAGATTATAGAAAACAGGGATAGTTAGAGGAATATTATTATAAATAGCATATATGCAGATATCAAACACACACGAGTTAGAACCATGTATGTAGTATCACATATCGTAGTAGGTTTTTCACCCAACTAGGCAACTAACTAGTTATCTAGTTATCTAGATAACTAGTAACCTAGTACGGTTTTCCTACTACAAAGCAACATTACCGCAGGAGTACTAGTAAAAAGCATAAATTGCTATCTAGCGTAAATAATATATATATATACTATAATTAAATAGCGTAAAGACTACTACCTATTTATAATCTTATTATAGGGTTACCTTTATTCTTATTCTTATATCTAAAGAGGGTTTTATAGTAAGAGCGTCTCCCTAGGTATGTGTGTTTATAATTAGGATATTATTTAGATTAGTTAATTCTAAAGTTTTATCTAATGCTTTACCTATAGCTTTATTACTACTATTTTTATACTACTTTATAGTATACCTTTTACTCTTATAAATAGAATAATCTAGAGCCTAATACTTTAGACTAATATACCTATTCTTACTATACTTATAGTACCTAATAGGTAATCTTATAGCTATATCTTTACTTTATTACTATATATTATCTATAGAAAATATAGATTAATACCTCTTTTATTTATTATTATATAAATAATTACTACTTTAGCTTATTAGCTTTATAGTAACCTTTACTTTCTTACCTTAGCCTATAAGATAACTCTATATATATAAAAACTCCTAGCTTAGTATTTACTTCCTTATAGTATTATTAAGGCTATTAATAAATATATAAATCCTTAGATACTTAGGAATTAACTTAGGTAATTTATACTTTACCTTAAACTAAGACTTTAAAAAAGTATTAAATAACTAATTATTATCTTACCTAAGGCTTAGTAAAGTCCTTATAGTATTTAAGTACCTTAAGTTCTTATTTATTATAGTTATCTTTAATTACTTAATAAAGTTATCCTAAGAAAAAGCTTTACTATTTACTTTTCTATTAGCTATTATATAATATATTTATTATTACTTTACCTTACCTATTAGACTTCTACTAGTATAAATAACCTTAGTTTTATTATTATAGAAAGTAAAGCTATTTAATTTAAAGGCTATATTTAAATTTACTAAGAAGGCTTATAGATTAATATATATATCCTTATTATAAGTAAGTTACTTTAGTTATTTCTTTATAATAGAAGCTTACTATATAATTAGTACTATCTTAATACTTCCTAATAGTAGTAAATAAAGGGTAATTATAGAACCTATTCTAGTAGAGGAGTTTATAGGTTCTCTAGCTATATTAACTAATAATATACTTACCTTAATTTCCTTTAGTTATCTTTCTACTTCTAGAATTTACTTTCTTTTTTTTATATATTCTAGCTTTTTCTTAGCTTACTTAGCATGCCTCTCTAGCTTAGTATTATTATTATCTATATTTATACTAGTATCTCTTTCTAAATTAGGACTAGAATTATTAGTATTTTAATCTAGACTTAGAGAGTTATTTTATTAAATATAGCTTATATCTTTATTATAGCTAATTTACTACTCTATAGCCTTATTACTTTTACCTTTATCTATAGCTTAATATAAGCTATATATAACTATTCTTTATATAGTAATCTAGTTAATAGCCTATTACCTAAAAGGGAAAAGAAGAGTTTAACTTATTATAACTTTAGTTAAGCTAATAAAATAATAGAGAGATAACTAGATTTAAGATTATAGCTATAGAGCTACTATAATATAGGGGTAAGTATATAAAGGTTTTAAACTTTAACCTACTACCTCTAAGGTAAGCAGTCTTTAATATATACCCTACCTATGTTCACGTGGCTAGCTTGCAGTTAGCTCTAGGTTCTTCTCTGCCCTTTCTAGCTCTAGGCTCCTGACAGTTTGCCTATAGTTTACTAGTAATAATATAAACTAGATTACGACTAGAGAGCTAAAGATACTACTATAATTAGAATAATTACAGATTATAACCTAGAAAATCCCGCTAGTAAGCTACTAATCTATAGCTATAGCCCTAGACACTAGTTCCTATTCTTTATATTAGTATCTATGCCTAGAGGCCTTTAGGTATTATACCCTTTAGGGAGACTTATTACTAGGTTTACTAGCATAGGGTAATTAATAATCCTAGAAGAGGGTAAGAAGCTTACTACTTTGCCCTAAGCTAGACTTAAGTTTATAATTAGTAAGGAGGTTATTACTTACTTACTTTATATTTAGTTGATGTTAATTATAATTAACCTATAAGATTAAGGTATATAAAATCTAGGATACTACCTATTATAAAAAATTATTTAGGTTATAATTATATTAGGTGTTATATTTTATTAGAAAAAGCAAACTAAGGAGAGGATACTTTGCTTTAGGCTAGACTTAAGTTTATAATTAGCAAGTAGGTTATCGCTTGCTTGCTTTACATCTAGTTAACGTTCATTATTAGTAACTTATAGTAAATGCGCACTTACTTTTAACGGATACGCGTTTAGTTACCTGTCCTAGGCACTATCTTCTCGCTAAGCATTGCTAAGCTTAAGCGGGAAGTTTCGTTGAATTTCGAGGGTGGGAACCAGGGAACAGTCAAGCTGAGACACGAGCCGCTGCAAGCTTACACGCCACTTTAAGAAGGGGGAGGCAAAATAATCAGCGGTTCCGAATGCATGCCAAACCGCGGTAGTCCGTATACGTGACGGGTTCATACGGCTAATATTGTAACTATTTGCTTGCTTATGCCTTGCGGCGTGGATATTCCTCCGGCCAATCCTGTCAAATTCCTGGGTTGCTTATCCCCTTGCCGGGTTTGATAATACCACACCGGCACGGTGTTCCAGGCTCCGCCGTCGCTGCTTCACCATTTCGGTTGAACGGGCGTCGGGCGTCGGGCGTGCTAAGAGAAGCAGCAAATTCCCATCAGTATGTAGAGTGCATGTCGTGGTTATAACCCTGGGCACATAAAAGGGACAAGAGGGCAGCTCCCGAGCCGGTAGACGTCTCGGCGCAAGCACAAAGGAAAACCACGACTTACATCGGCGCAGCTATTTGACAGATGTTACTGGAACAAGGCTCTTGGACGGCAAATCCCCCCAAAAACAGCAGTATGAACTTTCATAATGACATGAGTGGACAGAACGTTCTGGAGTCGGATGTGTTGATTGTTGGATCTGGTCCTATTGGTGCAGTGTATGCCAGGACCATCCTCAACGCTGATGACAGCCTCAACGTGCTCATGGTAGAGATGGGGGAACAGTAAGTAGTCCATTGTCTTTTTGTTCAGACAGGTAGTTCTCACGCACTGCGCTAGGCAGACGAGGTTGATCGGCGATCACAAGAAAAACAGCGTCGTGGTACAGATGGATGATAAACGTTTCTCTAGGTAAGGAAGCAAAGTCGAGAGGATCTGTCACCACTTTCACAGCACTGTTGAGGTATACTTTTCCGTCACCAAGGAAGTGGCGTGGACTGATTCATGATTCCACAGGGGGCATTGGGTCTGCTTTCAGAACCAGCCAAGGCAACAGCGGTTGGCCAGAATCCAGGGACTGTGTCGGTTTGCTCAGATCCTTGAGCCTTTTGACTGACTGGCCCCTAACCGTGCCTAGTCCTTCAAAATACACAGAGGTTACTGGAGCCACCGAGCAACGTCATGACAGTAATCTGCCCGCTGCTCCTGTTGTCAGGGAGGTGGGAGGCATGGGTTGCTACTGGAGCTGCGCGACCCCGGAACAGCACCCGGTGATTGAGAGGTCAGATCTCTTTTCCGACCAAGAGTGGAGAGACCTGTACAGTGAAGCCAAAGCTCTGTTCAAAACTACTGACACAGCGTTCGAGCATTCCATCCGCCACCGACTCATCAAGGACGCACTCGTTCGGACCCACGGGGATCGAGAGTTTGTTAACCTGCCCCTGGCATGTCGTCGAAGCACGCGTAACCCAGGCTATGTGCAATGGACATGCCCAGCAACGATTCTGGGAGATCTCGCCGACCCGAGGTACGGTGGCACAAACTTTGAATTAAGAGCGCGACACCAATGTACAAGGCTGCTCGTGGACACAGCGTCGAGACAGATAATCGGGGCCGAGCTCACCGATTTACGAACCAACGACATCGTTATAGCCAAGGCGAAGAAGTATGTCATCTGTGCGGGAGCAATTCTGACAGCTGGCATCCTGTTCAATTCCCAGATTCGGCCTGAAACAGGCTACCCCGCCTTGGTGCGCCCGATTTGAACAGCCCCGAGGGGGACGAAGATGATGAAGCTAATCGCCAGCAGGGACGGTATTTGACAGAGCAAACCATGTCTGTCTGCCAAGTTGCCATGAAGAAGAGCCTATTGGAGGACGCATGGAATGATGAGCGTTGCAAGGAATACTTCAAAAAATTCCCCAACGATCCTTTACGTATCCCTCCCAATGATCCTTCTCCCGAGGTACAGTTCTCCCATGGTGATGGGAGGTCTGATTTGGTACTGCGGAGTTGATGATACTGATGGGAAAACCATGTGTGCTAGATTTCGACGCCCGTCTCCGAGAAGTACCCCTGGCACTCACAGATCCAACGCGACCCATTTCACCACAACAGCGTTTCCAATTCAATTGATCCGCGCCTCCTCATTGACTTGCGATTTTTCGGATACGTCAAGCCAGTTTATGACAACCATGTCGAGTTTTCCTCCGAGGTTACTGATGCCTTTGGCATGCCTCAGGTAAGTCCATCGCCTCGTACTTTTGTGCTGAGTCCATGGGGCTGACAAAGCTTTGTCCAAGCCATCGATACACTTCCGCATCGGCCAAGAAGATGCCAGGCGAGCAAAGGCTATGATGAAGGAGTAAGCATGCTTTGGTTGCCCTTGATACAAAAGAAGTCATGGCTGAAACTCTCCACCTTGCAGCATGAAGAACATCGCCACCTCTCTCGGTGATTATATACCTGGAGGTGAGCCCAGATTTATCGCCCTGGG
The DNA here is from genome assembly GCA_023658445.1 of Epichloe bromicola. NCBI lineage: Eukaryota > Fungi > Ascomycota > Sordariomycetes > Hypocreales > Clavicipitaceae > Epichloe > Epichloe bromicola. The sequence goes on from CP098268.1 coordinate 5,832,279, forward strand.
CACGGCGATTCACATTTGCGGAACGACTCGAGCAGGTGAGGAAGATGACGGGTGTTCGGTGGTTGATAGACACTCCAAGGTCTGGCGGTTGGAAAACCTGTTCATTGGGGGTTGCGGCGTGATTCCGACCCAAAACGCCTGTAATCCAACCCTGACTGCGGCGTGCTTCGCCCTCGTTGGTGCGCGGAAGGTTGTTGAGGAGATGCAATCGCTCAAATACACGAGGTACCAGTCGAAACTCTAGGCCGAGGATTGTGTTTTAGGGTGGTTGTTGTGAACTTGGTACGACTTATAACCTGTTAAATCCGTTGGCCCCTCTGACGGATTCGACTACCAATCGTGTAAAGCCAGCACGTAACAGTGGGTGGTGTCGGCGCGTTTTCATGAAAAGCCGCTAACCAAGGTTGGAAACGAATAGAACCATGGATACTTTAATGAAGCTCGCGATGCATGAAGAACTCAACATGTCGGCAGCCACTAAGCCACAGGTTACGCCACACATTTTGCCGTCCACCCTTGAAAGCTAACCAAAAGTTTATAGGTTAAATAATGCTTATATGATATTGTTCTACTACGACTCACTACATGACTGTTGAATTGCACTCGTTGAAAGCAATAATAGACGTTTGCGTCAATTACGACCCACTGGCCTCTGAAATCCTTTTGCTATTTGTTTTTTAGGTGGCTGTCTATCTTTGTGTATAGCAAATCGCTTGTTTCAAGGCTTTGCCAAACCTCAAAGAACCAGAGTGGCTCTAACCTATTTGTCTGACGCGCGGAACTTCGTGATTTCAAAGTCTTGGACAACCTCCTCTAATTTGCCGTCTGCCATGAACACCACAGCATCCCTTCCACTTCTCATGTGTTTCTCCAAGACACCAAGTCTGTGAGCAACAATGATGACTGTATGTCCCCCCTCAGTGAACTCCTCGTCGATAATTTTATAGATGGCGGACTCGGTGACAGTGTCGAGGGAAGACGTGACCTCGTCCAAAACAACCACAGGTTTGAGTCCGAGGCGTTGGGAGGAGCGGGCTTTGACGAGTGCTCTGCAAAGTGCAAACAGCTGGCACTGCCCTACGGAGAGATGCGCGAAACTCGAGAGCTTCTGATCAAGGATTGGGTGTTCAGTCGAGTCCGCCATGTTGATGACAGTGGCCATCTCCTCTCCCAGGAGATGTGTGCGGGCGTCGAAGAAATGCGACATTAGCCTCACTTTGGCCAATGCATCGATGAGAATGCTCTCAGATTCTGAAGCATCCGGATCCAAGTTGAAGCGCAAGGTCTCGTTGAATAAAAGGAGGGGATCCTGCGATACCGCGATGAAGCACCGTTGTCGTAGCAGGTCCAAGTTGACTTGCCCGATATCGATGCCATCTAGCTCAATATAGCCGGATCGCAGTTCTAGTAGCCTAAGCAGCGTTAAGAGTAACGTACTCTTACCACTAATATCCAGAGTTAGCCCCGGGTAAGTAACTTGGACCGATTGAAGTTGACTTACCTGCCAGTACGCCCGCAGACGACAAGTTTCTGGCCCGCAGCAACGGTCAAACTCAGGTTCCGTAGAGCAACGGACTCGGATCTTAATTATAGAATGAGCAGTTGCTAACAATACGGGCGTGACGCAGACGTACTGGTATGATGCGCTTACGTCCCTGAAGACTATATGCCCTGCAGACGGCCAGTTTTGAGGGGTTTCCGAGCTCTTGGCCGGTCCGCCCTCAGTTGGAGTCGTCTTCTCGAGGTGCTTCACGCGAGATATGGCGCCGAGAGATATTTCCAGCGTGGTCCAATTTTCCACGAGTTTCAGCAATGTCGTGTTTGCTACGAGCATGATGTTGAGCGCAATGCCGACCTGTGCACCACTGACCTGTCCTCGCAGTACTATAGCTATTAGAACGACGCTTGTTGCAATAGCCGAAGCCAAAAGATCCAATACAATGTTGAGCCACCTCTGGGAACACAGGAGGAGGAATTCTGGACGCTGGGCATTGTCGACACTGTGAATGTTGTTCTGTATCACGGCAGCGGACCAGCCAAACGACCGTATCGTTTCGATGCCCTCGATCTGAAAATCAAGATTAGCGAGTACTCAAATCGTAGTCTTCAATACTAACAGTTTCTAGGAAACTGGAAAAGACCTCTGCCCGGGCCTCCAGCTCTAAAAATCGGAGCTGCCTTGATGTCCGAAGGTACACCTTTTGGACAACATATACAAGCAGCATACAGACCGGTAATGATGCTGCGAGCCATCTCTCAGCCACGCAAAGAAGAATGATTTGCATGACGAGTTTGGACATTTCTGACAGCCTTTAGCTAGATTACATTTAGTCGAAAGCGTTACCCACGTGTTACAATGCTCTGCAGTGCTGGTGGCAACTGCTTGTCAATAAGCCGGATGTCTTGACTGAATCTATGCATCATCAGTGTTGACCGATCCATCTGAGCAGAAACCCTTACCTATTCAAGATCGATCCATTGTCAGTCACAGAGAAGAAGGACAGCGGCGCGCTATTTATAATTAATTAGCTAATTCTGTAACTAGCCTGTCAACATCTCGGTGCTAAGATTGCTCACCTAGTGATGATGTGCAACAGACGTGCGTGCAATCGCGACCCCGATTGTGGAGCGAGTTGGATAAGGACGTTCCTAGTTGAGTTTCAATACAAATATGTAGCTGGGAATATCCGGAAAGCGTACCACATCTGAGCGCTGGTTGACACCCAAGACATTGTGGATAGGACGAGGAATCCACCGACATAGAACGCAGTACTTTTGTCTCCCGACTCAGTCCACAGCTTGAGCCAGTACTGCGGGATGGTGACGAAGAAGCCATATGACATAGTGGTGGCGAGCAGGAGGAAAATATTCATGGCATCGATAAATCCCAGATAGTAAGCTGCGTTCGCATTAGCCACATCCATGGAGGTGGGTGATAGGGGCAATTACCATATAGAGCGGGATCTCCACTCTGTCTTGCAAGATCTTGCTCCGTTTCGTCTTTTGCTCGCAATTGAGCGGCGAGTTTGTCAAAGTTGGTCGATAGCATGGTGATGTCCTTGGCGTAATTGTCGGAGGAAAATTTGGCTATAGATGCAGCTTTCACCTTGATGTTCTGCCAACTGCCTTGATCTATAACTCCATTATCCCCCAGAACTACAATGTGGTCCGCGCCCGGGAAATGCTGAGCTAATGCAGAGTTAGTGGGAAGTTTGGTGGTGACCATGGAAAAGAAAACAAACCCGAATTAGAGGCGAGTATTACGGTAGTGTTCAGTCGCCGAGCCAGACCGCTGGATCCAAGTAGGTTATCAACTCGGCCAGCAGAGATGTGATCAGTGCAATTCAGTGCAGTTCTGTGCATTTCTGTGCATTTCTGTGCAACGTGGGACGACAAGGGTTGTGTCAGGAAGAGATCCCTTGAGGGCTCGGATGTGTGGATGCAACCTGCGCATTAACAAGGATAAAGCGCGAGGTTAGACATTAGTAGATATAATGTATTAGAAGTACCTCTATAGACTAGTTATTACTATAGCACACTATATACCTTTTAGGTATAAAAGTTAGCTACTATCTATACCTCTAATTAATTAAATTAAACACTTTCTATTATTTACACTAACCCCTACCTTAATAGTTATAAGCCTAGGAGGCTTTAATTACCCTTATTATTAATTATTATAAATAATATAAGCTCTATTAATATTATATATATCTAATACTTATAATACTTATAAATATTAAGAGATAATTACCCTTTATTATAACTAGTTAACTAATAACCTTATACTTCCTTTAACTAGTATAGTTTCCCCTTTATAATATCTAAAGAAACTCTAAATATAGTATTATTATTAGAGAAGAACTAGATTAAATAGTTTATATAAACTAAGAATTATATAAAATCCTATAGTATTTAGGAGTATATTAATCTAAATTAGGATAAATTACTTAAAGAACCTATAATACCTACTTACCTAAGAAAGGGTCTAAGACTAGAGGTTATAGAAGATAACCCTAATACTCTTAAAGATTAGAAGCTTATTTATAAAAATACTAAGAATAAGTATAACTTTTAATATAAAGAGCTTTAATTTAACTTTATAAAATATATAACCCTATTAAAGTAAATACTAAAGATTAGGGAATTTATTTATAAGACCTTTTTAAAGAATATCTAAGACTCCCTTAACTTTAATATTAAAGAGAAAGGAAAAGAGTTAGTTTATTAGTACTCTTAAAGGATATTAAAGCTTCTTTAAGATTAGTATAAGCTAAATACTTAGAAAATACTAATTCTTATAGAAATATACCTTAATAATTACTTATAAACTAAAGGTACTTATAATTAGTATAAATAAGTAGTAATAATAAAGGTACTATAAAGGAATTATTAAGATCTAGAGACCTAATAAACTAAGGAGATAATACTATATAAGTTTATAATTCCTCTTTATAGTAAATTTAAGTTATTTTAGAAGAAATAGAATAATTTACTTAATAAAGAAATAAATTATAGCTTTCTTAAGGCTATTATAGAGTTTAAAAGAGATTATAAAGCTTTATAGAGTATATAGAAGTTAGTAAATACCCTTACTACTAATAAATTAAGTAGTTAGAGTAAACTAGAGAAGAAGAAGTGCCCTAGATACTCTAATTATAATATTTATAATACCTTAAAGTAGTAGGAATCTTATAATTTATTTAAGGCCTTATATAAGCTAGAGGCTACACTAAAGGACTAGGAAGTTAGGAGAAACTCTAAGAATAATATTAAGAAGTATCTAAAGGAAAACCTATAAGAAAAGTCTAAGGTATTAAGTTAAAAACTAAAAAGAAAAAGTAGTAATATCTTTATATCTTTATAAAATCTAACTAATAACTTAGTTATAATTACCCTAGGTAATAAGACTATAAATATATTATTATTTATATACTTTAAGTAAGGTTAATAGTTAAAGGAAATTATAAATTTAATTACTAATACTATAGAAGGCATAGAATTAAGGTAGAATATAGTCCTATATAATTCTAGAGTAAATATTTATATATTTAATAATATCTACTAGTTTAAATAGTCTAAATTTAATAATAATATTATAATAAAGGTTAAGGCTAGAGGTATAATATATTAGGCTTTAGAATAAGGCCTAGTACACATTTCTATTATAGACCCTATATTATAAAACACTAGAATATTAGTTTTAGAGACTATATTATTTATTCTAGAATTCTATGTTAATCTAGTATTAGTAATAATTCTTATAAAGGTAGGTATCTTCTAGAATTAGAAGAAGTTATTCTTATATTAAGAAATAATACCTATAGCTAAAGTCTATAATATTAATAAGCTTTATATATTATTATAGCTATTAGAGAATCTAAAGAAAGCCTACACTATATCTAGTAGGCCTCTAAGGCTTCTAATAAAAGGAGATATAGAGCTTTAGTATTAATAATATAGTTATCTAGGTATAAAGGCTTTTATAGAGCTTATAAATATAGCTTTAGGCATTAAATTAATAGGTTCTAAGCTTATATAATATAAGATATATACTATAGGTAAAGCTAAGTGCTAGAGATTATAGGTTATACCTAAAGGACTTCCTTAAGGACTAGGTTATAGGCTTTTAGTTAACCTAGAATACTATAACTTACCTTATTAGAATAGTAATAGGTATTAGTGTATTTTTATATACCTTATAACCTTAATATAATTCTTTTACTTATTTAAATTAAAGAATAGGATTTATAATAGCTTTTATATAATAGTTACTTTTCTAAGCATATAATTTAGTGTTTAACTACGCTTTTTATATAGTAATATTAAAAAAGCCCTCTTTATAGAGAATATAAAGAATAAGATAGCCCTTAGTAGCATTATAGTCTATAATTTAGCTCTCTTAATACCTAGTTAAAATAGAAAGGTAAAGAGATCTAGGGGGGTAATTAAGTAAAAGGCTTATATATTAAGTCTTAAGGCTAATCTCCTATTAGACCTTAATAATAAAGTCTTTAATACTATAGTTTATCTATTAAATTATATGCCTTTTAAATATTATAGTAGATAGACTACACTATATAAGCTTTAGTGGGATTAGGCTAGGAAAATAGTCCTTATATACTTATATATAGTAGAAGTCTAAAAGCCCTTAATTATATATCTATAAGCCTATAGATATAAGGCATTTCCTATAATAATAAAGGCTCTAGAGTATATTAAATTATATAATATAATACTATAGTTAGAGTAGAAAGCTTATATTAGATACCTTATTAGTTATAAAGGTAAGTCCTAGTATATTATCTAAGTACCCTTACTTTATAATTATAAGGTTATTATATTAGCCTATATTTATTTTAATAAGAACTCCTTCTTTAAACTAGAAAAAGAGCTAGAATTAGCTTAAAAGAAGAAGATATTAATAATTACACTACTTAAAGAGCTTAAAGTTAATAATATTAATAAGGAAATTAGTTAAGACCTTATTAGAATAAAATTAGAAGAGGAAAATTACTTCTTTTAGCCTTTAATTATAAAAGAAGAAAATAAATAGTTTAAAGTAGAAATATCTCCTTATATAATAGGGAAAGAAGATAACCTTTCTAGTGTACTTTTAACCCCTCCTAACTCTTCTTATAAGGCACTAGTTACTATAGAGAATATAGAGATTTAGGTATAAGGTAATAATATACTATTTTATAAGATTAATAAATTTATATAGGATATAATAATTAAATATATAAAGACTACTATAGAGACTAGTAAAATTACTAATAAAGGTAGTAAGGCTATAGAGAATTATTATCCTTAGGATAATAGTATTAATCTAAATAATATTATTATAGGAAAACACTATAAAAAGGAAATATATAAAATTAAGTAAGTATAGTTTTCTTATACTTTCTTTATAGTATTATAGGGAACTTATTATAGTTTATAGATTAAGGATATACCTTTAGAACTTACTTATTATTATTAAGTAATAGCTTTAGCCTATTATAACTACTAGAAGGAAGTAATTATAAAGAAGCTTTTAAAGCTTCTATTCTTAAACTACTAGGAGGATATACTAGATAAATTATTTAATCTAGAAAGGCATAAGGAGATTATAGACCTTAGCTAGGTCTTTAAATATAAAACTAATAAGAAAGGAGTAGTTATAGAGTTTAAAGCTAGAATAGTTATTTAAGGTAATTAATAACTAAAGGATAACCTTAATAACTATACTACTACACTTACTTTATAATCTCTATAAATACTACTTATAGTTTACTATACTAATAATCTTAATACTTAATAATATAATATTTAGAATACTTTTTTATATATAGAACTTAAAGAACCTATCTTCTATAAACCCCTAGAAGGTATAAATATATAAGGTTATCTCTAGAAGATAATAAGAGCTTTATATAGCCTAAGGGAAGCTCCTTAATAATAGTTCTTATATCTTATATAATTCCTACTAAAGCTAGACTTTATATAAAGAAGGGAAAACCTATATATCTTTATAAAGGGCGGATTTATCCTATTCTTCTATATAGATAATATTATAGTAATATACCCTAGTGGATTTAAAGTAGAATTTAAAAAGCTATATAAATAACTAATAAACAGTCTAGATATTAAAGACTAAGGTAATTTAAAGTGATTCCTAGGTATTAAAATTATTAGGAATTATAATACTAAAGAGATATAGTTATTATAGGAATTATATATTTAAAAGATAGCTTAGAAGTTTATTTCTAATATTATTAATAATAATTTAAAGAGCTTAATTATAATACCTTTAATAATAGCTATAATAGTTATAAATAATAGCTAGGCTACTAATAAGGAGACTAATTACTATAGAGTAGTTATTAGCTCTTTAATATACCTATATATTATTAGAAAACCTAATATAGCCTTTATAGTATTAAAGCTAGCCTCTTTTATAATAAATCCTTTAGTAAAGCATATTAAGCTTACTAAAGGAGTAATTTTATACGCTTAGAATACAAAGAAGCTCTACTTATAATACTTAGGTATAGATAGCTTTAATATACTATTCTCTAGTACTAATGCTTTACTTAGTAATAATCCTAATACTTAGAAATTAATATAAGGTTATATCTTTATTATATATAGCGCTATAATTAATTAGAAGTTAGGAAGGTAATATTATATAATAACTTTAAGCATAGAAATAAAGCTTTTTACCCTAAATTATAGTGTAAAAGAGCATATATCTCTAGGTAGACTACTTTATAATATTAAGGTTTATATACTACTACTCTTAATTATCTAGTGTAATAATAAGTAGATAATCTATATTACTAAGTATATAGAAGGAAGGCTTTAAACTAGCCTTAAGTACCTTAATATAAATTAAATATAGATTTAAGAATAATATATAATAGGTAATATTAAGGTAAATTAGATAAAGACCTCTAAGATACCTATAGATAGCTTTATAAAGCCCCTTTTAGGTTAGATATATAGGGACTTCTACTATAGAATTAGTCTATAAGAGATTCCTACCTAATTATAATACTAGGGATTATTTATAATCTCTTCCTATACCTTTACTCTTTAGCTTTAATAGATATCTTAGCTAGGGGGGGTATATTAGGAAGAGATCCCTTAAGGGCTTAGATATATAGATATAACCTACGTATTAATGAGGATAAAGCGCGAGGTTAGACATTAGTGGATATAATATATTAGAAGTACCTCTGTAGACTAGTTATTACTATAGCGCACTGTGTACCTTTCAGGTACAAAAGTCAGCTGCTGTCTGCACCTCTGATTGATCAAATCGAACACTTTCTATCATCTACACCGACCCCTACCTTGACAGGTTGCTACATGCATGAACAATGATTACCATACTCCGTATAAGCATGCATATTAGGGCGGGTTCTACCACTAGTACTAGTTGCGGTTGTGGATTACGATGCGGCAAGCTGGGGGTGCCGTTGTCCACCAAGATCTGTGTCCACAGGCCCAGTTGTGATCGTCATTCCGAAACAAGCAGCCGCCCCATATTCATCGCACTTGTAGAAAAGGCCGTCCTGACCATATAAAGCAATGCAAGCCACGGCTGCACCGGTTCAACCGCGGGCTTTACAACGGCTCCACGAACAGCTCTGAAAGTCAGTTGAGACCCTGTGTATCGTTTCCCGAGCTTCTCATTCCCTTTCCCCTTGTCCACAGTTCCGCCGAAAATGAGGCTTTCCAAAATAAAAGGGGGGGGGATGGTGCCAAAGAGACTCAAAGACATCGCGCATAGACGATTCGATCCTCTTAGAGGATCGTGGGTTCTACTGGCCTCGCCACATAAATATAATCGGCCTCGGCAGTAAGTTCCTCTCTCGGCCGCGCAAGCCGGGTGCTATCTAAACAAATACGCGATTCAGGGGTGAACAAAACGCCGTGACCTTGCGTCGAAAGCAAGCGTACGATCCCGAGGTGAAGACTGTCCTGTCAGTCAAACCAACTCTGCCGGCCGGCAGCTAACCAAGTAGCAGTGCTATCTTTGCCCTGGTAACACTCGAGCCAATGGTGCCCGCAACTCCAATTACGCAGGCACTTTTATTTTCGAGAACGATTACAGTACTGTTCGAATGGACGAGGGAGAATAAGATGCTGCTGACAGCGAACAGAGTGCGTCGAGCTCATCTAGGTCTACTGCTGCAGAGCCTTTGCCAGCCACCGCCTCAGCTCTCCTAGTTGCCGAGCCCGTGGTCGGGAGATGCTACGTCCTTACCTATTCGGCCAAACACCACTACACTGTATCCGATATGACGGCTCGAGAAGTGCTTGACATCGTCGAGGCCTGGACCAGGGTCTACGCCATGCATCTCTCCCCCACAAGCCCCATGAGAACGAAGGGCGCACGAGGCGAAAATCACGGCCCAAGTTTCCAAGACGTGGGTCCCTTGGACATGACGAGCCTCAGGTACATGCAAGTATTTGACAACAACGGCGAGATCGTGGGTTGCTCCAATGCGCACCCACACGGCCAGATCTGGATAACGTCCAGCATGCCGGATGGCCCAGCCCTAGAACTTGCACAGATGAGCAAATATCGCAAGGGTCACTGCGGGAGGCATTTACTGACCGACTATGCCCGACTTGAGATGGATAGACGGGAGCGTGTTGTTTGGCAAAACGATGCGTTCCTGGCTGTCTGCCCTTGGTGGGCCGTTTGGCCATACGACATTCTCTTGCTACCGAAGCGTCAGGTCCGGGGGCTGGTAGACCTCACCGAGACGGAAAGGTTTCAATTCGCGGAAGCCATACTGCAGGTGACAAGAATCTACGACAACCTCTTCGAAATGACTTTTCCTTACAGTGCGTACTCGCGCCTATGGACTGGCGGTTTCCCGCAAAATTCCACGGCTAACACATGTTCCAGTCTCGGCCCTTCATCAGGCGCCGCTGAATGCCACGCAAGAGGAGCTAGATAGCAGCTATCTCCATATGCATTTCAGCCCGCCTTTGCTTTTGCCCGCCATCAAGAAGTTTTTCGGGGGCTACGAGTTATACGCAGAGCCAACGCGCGAAATCACGCCCGAGGTCGCCGCGTCCAACCTGAGACGCGCTGGAAATCAGCTTTCGGATGTTTCAAGCAATGGTAAAGCTGCGGAGGTTTCATCGCAAGGAGGTTTAGTGCTTGAGGGGTCTCAAGAGAGCATCTCTTGCCGCCGAGACGGCTCTTCCTGGTGGCGGCGGCTTACGGGAATCTCGAGGAGGCTTCGGGTTGCTGCTTAGAAAAAACGCCATCTCAAATGCGTGCTACTACCATATTCAATTACATCTGCTCATGGGCGTTGCAAGAGACTAGTGAATGCGCGGAGGGGGTGACGGTAGCTCCTTGGGGAGCCCCAGTTCGATAAAATATTAACGTGCACACATGTCTGGAATTCTACGCGCCGTCCGTCTGATTTCGCTTCCCTCAACGCGGTGTCTGTAAGATTCTACCACCAACTGAGAAAATGGCAGCCCAGTTGATTCGGACTATATGCGCTGCGGCAGAAGACTACTATGGCTACTGGCTGCGATACCGGTTACACACTGCAGTGAAAATCCATTGCTCAGCAACCAAGACCTTGATTTTATGATGATGATTTTATGATTATGAATTTACGATGATGATTTTATGATTATGAGTTTATGATTATGATTCTATGACTTTGATTATGATGATTATGATTACGATCATGATTACCTTGCGCTTATGATTACTTTACGCTTATTGGACCATGACTTTTGCTGATTACTTTATAGGAGTGATGAGAGACTTCAGTCGGGAGACCATGTTGAAGTTGACATGGGCATCAAAACTATCCCAGCATCTAGCCGAGTCACGTATTCGAGCAGGCCATCCGAAAACTACGTGGCTTTCCTTCATTGGCCCATAGCTGGCCATCTTTTTTTTAAATACAAACCAAGTTGGGATCTGCGACTATACAAGGTTTGTACTGACAAGTTCTCGCTGCCCCCTGTGCCTCGCCATATCTTGGAGGCCGTGCGGTTCTCTTTGTATCATTTTATACTTGGTTGAAATCTTCTCGACATCTTCTTGACTCGGGCAAATCCACCATGTCAGCTCAAACGTGGGAGAAGAGTGCTGCCTTGACGGGGAGGACCGCGCCGCTGCGGGTCATCAACTGCACCGACCTACGGAATGGGGCACTGGACGCTCTTGCAAACCTCTTTCTGGCTGCTACAGTGGATGGCATATTCTACCTGGACCTCCGTAATGGTGATGAGATGTCTATGAGTCACTGTATCAGAGACATTGACAAGCTGAGTCGTGCCATCTTTGATATGCCCGTCGAAAAGAAGCTCGCATTCGATGTGGACACGATGGGGAGCTACAAGGTAAACGGGTTCGTGCTCTAGCCAGAGCCATGGCACTTTGGTTCTCGATATACACTAATACCATCTGCTTGATACTCGTAGTCGGGCATACTAGCTCGGACCCAGCTTTCGATCCTGCTCCCGACAAGCTCGCCAAACTCTGCCTTCCACTTCTTGGCCTCCCCCTCGATGGTGAGGCCGTCAAATGTCTTGCCCCCAACAATGCCCGACGATGAGTGCAGAGTGGCGCGCGTTTTGGCGCTCACCGAGTCCACCCCATTCCGCTGCTCCGCCGTCAAGGGGTCCCAGTGGAATCTCACCTTTGCCTCGTCCAGACCGACAAGGTTGCAGAATCGAGGTACGAGATGGGGACTATGGAGAATGTCATCGGCGTCCAGGATGACGGGACTCTTTTCCTCGTTCCCCAGCGCCTCCCATGCGGCAGCATACCAATCATAGAGCTGCTTGGTCCAGCGAAGGGTGCAGGCCACGGCAATGTAAGGAACCATTTCCTCCTCGACCTTGGCCATGTCGCCATTGCAGAACAACAGGATGACGCGGTAAAAAGACGGAAAGGCCAGGGCAGGATTTCGGATCAGAAACGCAGGCGTACAGCGCAGCAGGAAGCCGTCAGGCAGCACCGAAGGGTTGAGTGGCAAGCCTGGCGGACACTGCGCGTCAGAGTATCCCTTCGGCACATGCACCCTCCACGGCACGGTGGCGTCTCGAGGGCCATGAAGAAAGTCGGAAATGGCCGTGGGCGACATGATGAAGGGCGCGTGCTCCTTTGTGACGGCCGTCTTGACTTGCTGGGCAGCGGATTCAAGCAGCTCCTGCAGGTTGCTGTAGCAGGCCTGATACTTCTGCTGCATGTCCGTCATCTCGCCCTCGGCCCATTCTGCTCGTGGGCGGCGCATCAGCCCGTCACGATTCATCTTTTCAACGGCGGGGAAGAAGAAGTATCCTCCGCTCTCTCTCGAAACAACCTGATCCTGCTCCTGTAGGCACAACATGCGCATCAACAGGTTCGAGGCCGTGCGTGGATATGTGATGAACAGCAATGGCTGATTTTGTCTTTTAGTAGTCGTCATGGTGTTTTACTCCAGGGTCAATACAAAAAGAAGGTGTGTCGTTACTTTTGTCGGAGAAGAGCAACCAGCCAGATATTTATAAAGTCGACAAACACTATCCCTATCCTAAGCAACCCACAATTTACCGAGGTCAAGGTCAAAAGCCATATCTTAACACAGCCAAGGAGATACATTGAAGCACACAAGACTACATGAAAGCCATGCCTGCAGCCAGGCCCCAATTAGATAGCTACAGACGAATTAAATGGACCTCTAAACGCGCATGCCACATTAGTCCTAATCTAGAAGGATGGTCACTAACGTTACGTTATGTTGCGTTACATTGTGTTATACATTACAGTAAGCTGCCGTAAGCTGCCTTCATTTGCCACTCAAAAGAGCTAGTACATTTGGCGGGGCATTGGGTAGAAAGGTATATCTTGCGTTTTGGAACTATCGCGGTATGCGCATTTAGAGGTCCGAATTCACACTTTTCTTAACCCTAACCCTTGGTGCAACGTGGTGCAAAGAACTCCAACAGTTACCAATCACTACTTATTTACTTATTACCCCAAGACGTCTGCTTCTTCCTCATCTTCTTATATCTTCTGAGCTTTCGTTACAAGTAACCACTGGCCCCTGCTACCAACTACACCTGTGTCTCGTAGCCAGGAGTGTGATGATTGGCGGATCCCAATTGTCCGTCTGTCTGCGCATGAATCGAGCCCTGAATAGGTGTCACCATCAGGCAAGAACAAGCTCACGGCCCCATTACCCGCTCTCTCTCACATGCGGCCATTCTTGCATGCCATAGACATGGCTTCCTCACTCCTTTTCTGTGCAATCACTACAGCGCTTCTTGCTGATATGGCTACAGCTGATGTGCCATTGTTTACTGATTTTGACGAGTTTACGTCTCTCGTCAATTCTTCGAATGGCGTTCCCAGCCAGACATTCCGCTCCTCCGACATTGTTGCCCCAGTTTGGTTGGTCAACTCCTGGGATAAGGCACACACACGTCGACGGCGCCACGCACTTGTTCTTGGGCACAATGTTTGGTCCAGGGAGGGCTGGGCCGATGATATATGATGCTCGGGATTTGAGTCTTGTCTATGCTGATCAACAATACGACAGAGCGTTCAGTTCAGAGGCCAAGATGATAAATGGGACACGTCACCTGGCAGTCTGGGTTTTAGCCCCTAGCCGACACGGTGCCCGCTGTCTAGTATTTGATGACAAGGTACAACTTGAAGTATAATGTCACCGCGCCGGACTTGGAAAACGAACTTGAGATGAACCCGAATTTCCATGAGATGCAGGTTACGCCAGAGGGTACTATTATCTTCGTGACTTACTTCCCCATACCCTTCGACTGTTCCCCAGTCGGTGGACCACGAGACTGTACCCTGAGAGAAAGTGGCTTCCGGGAGGTTGACCCAAAGAATAACAAAGTTCTGTTCAGCTGGGCAGCATCAGAGCACTTCGATATCATCGATTCATACAGCGAGTATAACAATGCCAAAGATGAAATGCGAGGCACGGGTTACAATTTCCTAATACTCTACAGCTCGCTTCGAACGATTCCGCGACCATGGACAGAGAGGGCAACATAATTGCGGAGTACCATCGTTCGGGATTCGAGACAACCATTCCTCTCGGCATAAAATACAACTATAACCATATTCGCGCTGCTGCCATATCTACCTCGGGTGAGAATCTCGCTTACACAGCCATTATTGATCTAGAAAACTACATCCACCTTGAGAGTAATGCTATCACCGGCGCCATTCATTCTACTCCCGTCACTTTTCTTGTTGTCAAAGGGCCTCAGTTATTTCCTGTGGTAGTTGCTCTGTATGTTATATATTATCTGTGGAAATCAAGCATTAGAGTGAGAAGCGAAGCACCATCAAAGTACAAGACTGAACTGCAGGGAGCCAATGCAGCCCTGGCAAACAAATAAGCTGAATTTGTCTTGATTGACGCAAATTGAATTCATACTTGCGCTTTCTTCTCTAATCTTTTTGAGCGCCGTTCGTGCTGCATGAAACTGTCTCCTGCGTTCGAGCTAGCTCAAGCCGCGACTGATGCCACATCCCGCGCTGCCACATATGTGATGTCCCTCGAGTTGCCATTGACATCACTGCGTCATATACACTGGCCTCGAATGCCTGTCCTGACTTTGCCTCGGGAGAGCTTTCTGAGAGTTGACTTGAGTAAGAGTTCCTTTTGAGGTGGTAGGATTCTGTATGGCCGCACATGACACTGGTTCGTGGTTCATGACAACGGCATGAATCGGGTTATATATTCTCGAGCGCGTGGCTATATTATCCAGGCCGTACTCGAGCATGTATATACCACACATTCCGTCGCAATGTACCGTGTTAGTGAGGAATATTGCATCGCGCGGACGAGGTTTCAATAGAGGTGTCTCTATAAGCGCGGACTACGTTCACGGTGGTTATGTTCTAGCGCGATGAGGTGATTTGATATTAGATGGTTGGTGTTCTTGTGATGTCGGATATCGCATTTAGTTAACTGGCCAGGGGATACAAGGATGTGGTACAAAAGTTGTAAATAAAAAGACATACAACAGCCGGTGTTCGCTGGTCGTCACCGACCCAACTACTAATCTGCCCCTTACCAGCTTGACTATGGGAGAGCGGACGGGATCCCGTATATTCTGGTAGGTATGGTCGTATGTGAATATACAGCCTGGTAAGCTATCCTATATTGCCTACAAGATGTAATAATTAGGTGAGTGAGAGCTGTGTTGGTGGAGTGAGGTTGGGGCACAATGAGAGGCAGTGTTCATGTGCACTGACTCAACCGGGGGCATACAGTGCATTGAACGCCGTACATGGTAGTAAATGGCATCTGCCTGTCCGCACATCATTCAACAGAGGGTCTGGTCGCGGAGAGAAAATGCACATCAGTGTCGCTTTTATATTGCCAGGCGCTCCGAATACGTTGGTCGCTGAGGAATCTATGGTCCTGCCAAAGTTGACACATCTCAGTCCACGCCAGGTCCTTGTGCCATCTGCGATAATGAAAATCGCTTTTACCCGTGGCTACATGGCCTACCATGTGCATGCCTGAAAAAAAGTCGGCAGCCATACGTTGTACATCTGTCGCTCTTCTACACCCACGTGGGCCTGCTGTGCGTTGCCCCTGATATCCTCGTCAGGTAAACGCTCTGCGTCCTATCCGTCAATCGAATTTGTCCATGTGTTTGCAGAACTCTAGTCGCGCAACTGTATGCCCGGTTTACTTTATTGGTTGTTGCGGCTACCCTCGTCTCGTTGGCCCAGGGGAGCATATCGGCCCTGGCGGCCACTGCTGACACTTGGCGATCGACCGCGTGCAACAACTCGCGACAACCAGCCGCCAACGCTTCGATCCTCGCCACCACTGGTCTGGATCTGCGATTTGGGGTCGTCGTCCATGTCGCCGACCTCCAGATTCAGTCCCGAAATATCTCGTGAGGGTCCTGGTGAGCCGGCACGCATGAGCGATTCATTGTCGGCATGGACAGAGGGCGTACCCATGACTGTGCTAGAATCGCCAAAGAGAGAATTCATATCTTCGAGACGCACGCCGCACGTCTCGGGATAGGTGAAGTAGACTGCAGTAGGTGGTCAGTCACAGGTCATTGACTGTAAAACATGCCAGAAATGTGCTCACCAATTACAAAGGATACCACGCAGAAGAAAGCGTGGACGAGATAGAGGCGCCACTTGATCCATTCTTGCAAAATAGGAGTCATTTCTCCCACCAACCAATTAAAGGCCCAGTTGGTTGCCGTGGAGAGACTGGCACCCTTGGATCGAATGCTGAGGGGAAGAATCTCGGGAGGGTAGAGCCAGGGAATGGGTCCCCAGGAGTACCCAAAGGCTGCATTATAAATCATGACGAACAAGACCACCATTCTCGGCGTCCACCGGATATCGAGGTAGATGAAGTAGGAAATGAGCGACAGAGAGATGGACATGGCGATAGCACCAGACAAGAGGATCGGCCGTCGGCCCCATCGATCCACCAAGTACCAGGGGGGAATGGTCGACAGGAAGTAGGTAATTCCGTTGAAACCGGTCATGAGAACGGCATCGTGGCCGACCCAGCCTGCGGATTCAAAAACGTACGGGGCGTAGTACGAGATGACATTGATGCCGTTGAGCTGCGCCAGCGCTTGGGCAGACATGGCGATGAATACACGCGTTCGGTATTTGCGGAACATCTCCGAGTAAGTTCGATCACCTTCTTGTCGCTGCAGCAAAACGTTCATCTTGATTTCGCGGTACTCGTCTCTAGCTTTGGCATCGTGAATATCACCACCACCGTAGAGGTTGGCGATCACCACCATGCCCTCCTCGTCATGATCATTGTCAAGAAGCCATCTACATTTTTCAAATACGTTGGTCTCTCCTCTTTCGTTGCTGCCGGACCAAAAAAAAGGGGGGAAGGGAAAAAAACTCACCTTGGGGATTCCACAATGATTAAGCTGCCAATGCCCAATAGAGCACCCATGACACACTGCATAAGAAGTGGGATCCGCCACGACAGATTACTTTCGATGAAACCGCAGCCGTAGTCAACCCAAACGGATGTGGTGTACCCGATGATGTTGCCGGAGAACTCAATGCAAGCCAACTTTCCTCGATTATGCGGCGGAGAGATTTCGGATTGATAAACGGGCACAATGGTGGAGAGCATGCCAACGCCGAGACCGGCAATAATACGGCCGACCATCATCATGGCCATGGATGTGGCCATTGTTTGCAAGGCTCCACCCACGAAGAATATACACGATCCGTACAAAATGGTTCGACGTCGACCAATGATGTCTCCGACTCGACCGACAATAAGCGAGGCAAAAAAGGCACCGACTTCCAATATGGCAACCATGGTACCGACCTGAGCCTTGGATGGATGGTTGAAGTAATCAATGAAGTATGGGCCACTGTGCAAAAAGGATTACGTTTGTTAGTTAGCAGCCCGCTGGATGTCACATAACACATGGTAGGGATGGGTCGGGGTGAGATGATTCATACGTGATAATGCCCGACATAACGCCCTGATCATAACCAAATAGAAAGACGCCGAGAGAAACAAATATGCTTGTGAAATAACTGTATAAAGTCAGTACATGTGTTCGCGTATGCCAGAGGCACGTATAGCTGGAAGTCGCGTACATCAGGGCCTTGCCTGTGAGGCCGTGGACAGAACCCGATCTTCCCGACATGATGGCTCCTATGCAGCGTTCTGCGCGTGAGGGTCGCAGCGATTTTATCGGAGGAATATCAATCGCCTCTTTATCGATGGGTATGGGATGTATCGACTCGGCGCGATGATATCGCTGCGGCGAAGGGGCGTGGATGCGGACCTTTTTTTCGTGTTTGGACTGACGCTTCTGCACACCAGCGAGAAGCTCTTGCTCAAGCTCGTCGGGCAGCTGAAGACGTACAGGGTCGTTGTCGTCGGCAAGTTGATCACCAATATCGCCAGTGTCGGTCCAGGAAGACTCGGAGCCTGATGACGGCCTCGCCTGGGAGGAGCGAGCGGGATTGGAGAAACCCAGCAAGGAGGCAGACTGGGAGTCTTGGTCGATATCTGAACGGGTAGGGAGGGTCCGCAGGGGAATGTTGGAAGGGAGACGGGATGGATTTGTCGAAGGAATTTTGGGCGGTTTTGGGGCTGTTGAGCAGCAGCGCCCCTCTGCATTCAATTGAAGGGGAAGCGTAGTAATAAGGGAAGTGGAGGTGGAGTTGAGAGGTGACGCCGCGTCTGCTGGCGGAGTCAAACAATGATCGGGGGGTCTGGTGACGGAAGACGAGACAAGGTTTCCAATCATCGACACCAGCTAATAACCTGCAGCGTCGGGTTGGTTCGTCCTGTGGGGCAGCTATGGCGTTGTCACAAGGTGCCGAGTGGACTATAAGTAGTAAAGCTGTGTTTGTCGTCTGTTGACTTGTCGTCTGTTGCGAATTGCCCGCGTCGTGCCAGCCAGTTGACCCCCGTATGGATATCCAGGCGTTGAGCCGTCGATGCTTGTAACTTGTGTGGTGGATGGTTGAGAGTGAGCGTAGATACACGGCGCAGAAAAGAAGAAGAAATACGTGCCAAGGGCAACACAAGATCAGGTTCACATGGACAGCGGCAGGACCTTTTTTCGTCCAACAAGCTCCTTCCTTCCCAAGGAGATTCTAAAAGCGAGTGGAGAGAAATCGAGCAACGAGCAACATGAGAGGAAGGAAGGAAGCCGCGTCTGGTCCCATGTAATTCTGAGGAAGGGGATTAATAGCCAGTGCGAACCAATGCGCCATACAATATTACCGAGTACTCCGTACATACGCATTATTGGTTCTGAGTCCTGACAAGCCTCCCCTGTTTTTCTCATGAAATGGGTGCAAAAACGGGGGCTCATTTATTACATGGACGACCTGCATCTCAGATCTGCTCCACCGGTACCAGCACTTGACTCCGTCCAGTGCGGGCGAGCAACTTCCGATCCCAACAGCAAATATTCGGGGCGATGAGCACGGTTTCATTAGGAAGGTTTTCCATGGCCGAATGAGAGATCATCTACCAGGCGCTTGTGGCTTTCCAAGCACTTTTCATCGCACAGGTGGTTATGATCGGCTCAACAACTTTTTCATCATTTGCTAACCACCCACCCCCCTGGTTAAAGATGTGCGCCTCACGTGTGGGAACCATGCGTCAGAACAAGGTTGTCAAAAGGATGAAGAGCCCGACTCTATTATTCATATTTTCACGAACAATGACAACTTGCGCGGCATGGTAAAAGTGTCACCAAAGGTCACTGTTGCAACCCGTGCTAGGGACGCATCAGCAGGATGTACCCTAGATGAGCTTCTCGTTGCACGGCCAAGCATGCATGGGTAGATTAGTTGGCGTGGGCTTTACCATTGACCCATGACCAGTTTCCAGGCATAGACAGACGGTGCGGCGACGTGTGGTTCATATCCTCCGTTCGCGGATTATTTATCTACCGTGGGTGATGCTATTTCCGGCAAAACAGCCAGATAAACCATCTTCAGAGCCTAAAACAACTCAGTTAGCAATGTCTCATTCTTGGGAATGGGGGCGGGTAGGGGGAAGAAGGGATCCGTGGAAGAAAACCCAAGTACAGAGAAGAATAGAATCGTAAAAAGAACAATTCAACCTACATCTACTACCGCTGCTATCTGAGCAATCCGAGAAACATCAGTCTCGTGATCACGCCCCAGGGCCAACCGTCGTCCGGGTAAACCTGCAAGGTCTCCAAGACCTGGGGTATAGGTTGCATCATATGATAAGGTAAAGACATGAACTTTCGCAATCGAGTCAGGTATATGCATATATGTGCTCCTCGGTATACGGCATTTATTTCCAAAACGCTCGTCAAGTGGCCTTGTCTTTGCTTCAGGGTCAGAAAGGGGACCAGACAAGTCCAAGGCTTCTCCGGCACATGTAGATTCGTTGCCAAATCTCAGTACACGGGTAGTGACGCGACGAGGTCCCAAACACGTCCTTGGTTTTCCAAAGGCCGAGTTTTGGGAATTTTGTCCACTGCGTTGGACAAGGTACGGAAGACTATATAGCTACAAGGTGGTCCATTGACCCGGGGCGAGTTGAGGTGCGAGATGAGAAGCATCCATGACTCAGTGCCAACGGCAGGAGCGAGTGAGGAGTCTGCCGGACCCACAACGACGATGACACCACGACCAAGAACAGCTACTACTTGCAGCTAGAATATCCTGTCGTTTTCCCAACGGCACTTTGTCCACGTTGCCTTGAATTGCATCATCTGCCTCGGAGCTCCCACAGCCTGCCAGCCTGCCAGCATGACCGAACACGCAGATGCAGCTTCCTCTTCCAGCGATGCCGCTGCCCAAAGAGCCTCTGAGCAAGCTCGTCTCCGTCGGGAGCGCAGGGAAGCCAGGATCAAGTCTGGCGGCGCCGACAGACTGAACAAGATTACCGGCATCGGTGGCCGAGTCGTGGGAGGTAGGCGTGGCAAATATCTCGACGACAAAACGCGCGAAATGCGTTCGCCAGAAAAAAACAGTAGAAAGCTAAAGATGTCTCCCTAGAAACCGACCCAGCTACGCCAGTCGCGCCAGCAGAGCCCGCGGAGCCAGCAGCCGCCACGACCTCACCCGAGACGACCACCCCATCCCACGCGGATCCCGACGAAATCGACATCTCGCAGCACTTTTACGGGCCAAACGCCGCTTCAAGACGGGTTCCCGCCGGCGCCGGCGCCGACCCCGCAGAAGCCCAGCTTCGCCAGATGATGCTCGGCTTCGACCGTCCCCGTCCCGGCCAGTCGAGCTCAGGCGCGCCGGGCTCCGGCAGCATGCCCAACATGGAGGACGATCCCATGATGAAGATGATGGCCCAGATGATGGGCGGTGCAGGCGGACCCGGGAGCTCTCCCTTCCCAGGCATGCCTCCGACGACGGGCCTGCCCGGCCAGCAATCGCCCCCACAGCCAAGTCCCTACCACACAATATGGCGCCTGATGCATGCCCTCGTTGCCCTCGGCCTAGGTTTCTATCTCGCACTCTTGACGACATTTTCCGGAACCAGGGCGGAACGAGAAGCCGCCGCCGTCGCTCATCTCCAGCAGCAGCTTGCCGCGGATGATGAGAATGAGCGTCGCAGGCGCATCTTCTTCTGGACATTCGCCACGTCGGAAGCCGTGCTGCTTACCACGAGGCTTCTTCTCGACAAGGGACGTGCTCCGCCGCCAGGCCTCATGTGGACAGTCGTTGGCTTCATTCCCGAGCCGTTCAAGGGGTATCTGGCTGTCGGGCTGAAGTATGGGCAGATTTTCACCACGGTGCGAACCGACATTTTGACGTGTATGTTCGTGCTGGGCGTTTGCTCCTGGTTGAGGGCATAGCGCGTTTCAGTAGATTTCGTTCGTATGGTGCTATGCCGCCGTCGCCCATCTGCGAGTGAAGTTGGTCATCGAAGTGTGCGTGGGTTGTCTCCCCTTTCTGACAGAATTGAAATCACGACTTGTTGCCAAGGCATCGATTTTCTCTGCAGAATAGAGGTCACGGCGTTGCCCGCCCAGTCCAAACCATTCGGAAAAGGCTTACCTGTCATCGCAAAACACCTTGCTTGCATTACAATCAAATTTCACAAAAAACAGACCCCCTGGTCAGAGGAAAATATGTGACTACTGACAATAATACTTTTGATGATACACCCTTCCACCAACCCATCATACATACAAAAAAAAAAAAAAAACCGTCATTCCCCCATCGTCAACCCCAATATCCCACCCAGCATGCCTCTTACGCGTTTAGGATTCTCCATCGCACACGTAAACACGACGGCCGTGCTCACCGCAAACGCGAGCGTCTCTCGCCACTGCACCCTCATGGTGTACTGCCTCGGCAACAGCGTCGCCATGGCGCGGGGGGCCACAAACAGCGCCATGTCCTTGCGCCGACTCGCCGTCTCGATGAGGACGCTCCAGCCGCAGAGGAAACAGCCTACGCCGACGCAGTATCCGCCGTCGATGCGCTGCCTACACTCGGTGTCCTTGCCTAGGATGTGCGGACCGATGCGGGTTCGGCCGAGGCAGACACCGTAGTAGAACAGGGCGATGTAGGTGCCTAGGAAGGCGGACGACCGGCAGGCAGACACGAGGGCCGTTCTCGGACTGTTCCTGTTGGGGTTGCGGAGTTGCAGGGCCAGGGCTAGAGGTAGGTAGGTGTACATGGCCCATTTCCAGGAGAGCCAGAATCGTCGCCAGGCATGGTATTCGCAGGACGGGCCGCGTCCCATGTGGACTATGTCACAGGGGAAAGGAACCGTCTTGCAAGGATCACCCCATTCGTACGGGAGCTTGTGGTCTGTACACATGGTGCCAAGGAGGGGAGCTTGGCCCGTCTCTTTGGCATAGCAGAGCTCCTTGTTTCGACAGCGACGGAGGGCTTCGATGAGGCGAATATCTACGTGGGCTGCAGAGGTGATCCATTTGTTGTATGCCCGGGGAAGGTTGTCTGGGGCATAGAACCATGCCCACATGATGAGGGCGCAGGATGCTACGAACGAGACCGGGTCTGTCATTCTAGAGACGACAGCCTCGGCCTAGATTAGATGAGCTGTTAGTTTCTATATGTATAATTATATATTTTCCATGTTCAAGCCAATTGCAAGAAAGAAGAGAAGAAGAAAGGGAGGGCGGAAAAGCGAAAGCAACTCGATGAGATGGGGAAACGGCATACCTTGGTCCATCTGCCTGCAGTCTGGCGCCTCGACTTGTGTCGAGCCCATAGTTCGCCAACGATTACATCGACAGCCTGCGTGATAGCAAATAATGTCAGATCTACAGTTCTACCCGCAAGCTTCTCCCCGGTTTGAGGATCGACATATCGAACTGTAGCCGAACCAGCACGGCGTCGCAGCGTGGGTTTCTTGGCTTGCAATAGCTTGAGACTCAGCCATGCAGCAATAAACGTGGCCAGTGATCGTGCAAGTCTACCAGACGACATGGCCCAAGCCTTGTTAGCTCACGTCACATACACGTAGGATGAAGGGGGCGGAGGGCAGGGTTTGGCCGGCCATCCGTCCACACGTACCTTAGTTGTGCAGTGCCACCAAGATTAGCGGCTGCGCGAGCTATGATTCTGTTCAAGGGCGCCTGGCAGTTCCAACCATGTCAGTAAGCCAATGTAAACAACTAAATGGAATGTTTCGGAATGAACGTCAATTTGTGAAAGATTCATTATATATATATATATATATAAAAGGAAAAGCAGTGATGTCAGACCTGCAATAGAGTTGAGCCGCCTACAAGGACTGCGCAGAATGTGGGAAACCGGCACGGATCCAAGCCCGTCTTGAGAACATGTTTGCACGAATCTAGAAAAGTATTCTCATCCCTTTCTGGCAACGCGTAATTGGGCGCTTTGCGTCTCCTGTTGGAGACATGCTGCAGGACGAGCGTCAACAGTCGTGGCAGAACGGCAGATGCGTAACCCAGGAGATAGGCGCGAACGAGGGGCCGCAGGGCTGGTGGAATGGACTGCAGCTGCAGAAACGAAGTGGTGCCAGTGCCGGATCTCCCAGCCATGTCCAGATTAGCTGAGGCTTGGAGCAGTAGCGTGTAAGTGGAATGGCGGTAAACCGGGATTTGGCCAGCACTGGGGGCTTCTCGTCAGTTTGATAATGCGACCGTGGGAAATCGGATGATGTGCGGGATGGCGGAAACAAGGTGCCGATGGGAACGTGGCGGAGATGGAACCGCGCGAGAGCGAAACCATGCGAGCTTGAAAGAATGAATATCAGGGAAGACGGCGACGTTGTCTGTGAAGCGCATTCGTGGTCGGGCGTGGTTTGCGCGTGATCACGTGGTCGTCGTAGTCACAGAATCAGGCAGGAATGACTGTGCTGCTTCGGCAGGTCCTCCCGAGAGAGAAACCGTCAAGTTGTTGCACGGCCGGACGGTTAGTCAGTCGCAGCGCGCAGCGTCTGATGGGGTTTACTCCGAATCGATGGGATTGTCGCAAGCCGTCAACGTGACAAATCGATTGATTGCAAAACAATGGAGTGACGCGGACGACGCCAAGTCTGAAGCCTACACCAAAATGTGGAGAGTCAAGGGGAAGGGGGGTTCACAGTACTCTGAAAAGTCATTCTAGCAGTTGACACCACTTATTCCCACTGACAGCATTGGCGGTATAGGGTTGATCTTCCCGTCTCCATGGCCGAAGAATCAATTATACAGATGAGTCGCCCGGAAGGACCCTCGGTGGCGTCACATTCTTGTCGAATGCGGCAGCGCCTCCGAAGCCGAAGTGCTCGGTGTTGGCTGAAAGGGATTCACGACGCAGGGGGGTGTTGACTTCAATTGAGGAGGGTTTCACCACTGCCGATTCCTCCAAGGAGAAGCCGTAATTCCAATGTCAAGCCACCAGAAATGGTAAAAATCTATTGAATGAGTATTCGATGACGCCCTTTGACGCATATTGGCCTATACTGCAGTCAAAGTTTGACAAGTGCTGCAGTCAATTAGTCCGTCGGTCGAACTTGTCAATGATGCCGCCGAGTAGAAAGCCCCAAAGATCTAGGTATCAGGTAAGTCGTCTAATAAAGCGGAGATGTTTTGTGTTACTATGCCAAAGGGGGCTAACTATCTTCGACCGAGAAGTCGAGACCTACATGTAGGGAAGGTCGCCGAGAATAAACTCAACCCCGGAAAACCAACCAAAACCTGGCCAAGAGGTCGCCAGATTTTCCTACCCTACCCCATGCTTTAGATTCGGCCTCGATCACGATAGGGAGAGGTTGTGAGAGAAAGAAAGATGGAAAGAAAACTTGGCTCAACAGCAGAGACACCCGATGGATTGCTTCATGCTGATGCTGATGTCGTCTGGTTTCCTGATGCTGAACAAATGACAAGAGAGCCACGCGATCCAGTCAATGCGGCAGAATGGCTCGGCGACGCTAACTTATAAGAGGTGTGGGACGGCGTGGACCCCTTTTCCGCTCCTGAACTCTATCCCGGACACAGAGGGTCAATTGGTGAGGCGAGATTTGATGGCGGAGAGGGCTGACTGCGGTGTGACGCGTGTGACGCGTGTGACGCGTGCGACGCAGTGAGTATTAATGAATGAATGTCTGTGGACCTGGAAAGTGATCACCGAGGCATAAAACATTGCCGGGAATGATCGGAAAGAAAAGTACCTCGAAGAAGCCTCATGATAGTTTGGTGTATGTACGGATTACAGCAACTGGCGAAATCGAGAACATTGATGGATGGGCGGGCGGTGGTGAAAGAGTGGAGAGAGCCGCGACAGCCGACTTGGCATGTGATTATTGGTTTCAGGAATACATGTAATACATGTATGTACTCCGTATGTATGCATTGCAGAAGAGGGGTTATGCCATTTGTGGGGCGACAAGTCGCAAATGAACAAACTCCGTGATCCGTAATGGTCAGCGTACGGAGTCGTCGGTAACTGGATATACTTGATAGATGCATGAATCAACCTCGATGACGACCGGGAATCATCTGGGCGAACCGAGGCGTGCGTGGCGACCGGGCCAGGCGACCGGGCCAGGCGACCGGGATCAAACCGAAGACGGGTCAGGCGAGCTCGTTGATTTGCCTTGATGTCTTCTGGTGGACATAGATGCTGTCGACCCTTCTCCCAGAAGCCAGGTTCTTTATTCCCTTGCAAACAAGTCGTCCTCGGGTTTCTAGGCTACATGCGGACCACGGAGTATGTACTGACAATATCGCGGCGAATCGAGAACAGCTACGGATTACATTGTGCATATGAAGACGACCTGGGTGGGATCATATCATGACATGAAGGACGAGTACTTACTTGCCCATGCCTGATGGCGCAGAAGGCGATGGTGTTTGCAGCGACAACAAAAGCTGCACCAGACAGAGACACCAGACAGACAACAGACACGCGAGACAAAAAAACATGGACGATTCCAAAAAAACGGTGCAGAGCCGCGACTGGATGGCTCGTGCAGATGGCTGGGCCATGTCTTCTTCTTGGTGGCCCCCGACCCCACTCCAGTCCTACTCCAGTCCTACTCCAGTCCTACTCCAGTCCTTAGCCAGCCCAGCCGCCTCCCCCTCCCCCTCCAATTCCCTCCCCTCCCCTCCAGCACCGCCCGCAGCGAACCCACCAGGAAGAAACAAGGTCAAAAGAGGCCCGGCCCCACCTCCGTTCGTGGCCATCGTCCACGGGATCCTCGTCTTGCCGTATTCTCCCGCTCTCCAGTCTCTTTCTCTCCTTCCACTTCACCTTGCCCATTACCCCAGATTTCCCCGGGCTTCCTCATCGTGCACATCGTGCACATCGTCCACATCGTGTACTAGTCGAAACCCTCGAGGAGACTCTTCTGCTCCTCACATGAACCCAACACAGCGACTCTTTCGCAGCGGCGACGCCTCAGACATCTCATTCACATCCATCCTCCCTGCATCTTCTCCACCGACGCATCCGGTCTGCCGGAGCTCTCAACCACCACACCTGCCCCCAACCCGCCGCATCGTGCTCGGCGGAAACGAAGACGGCTCCTCATGCTGGCCGTGCAGCATCCTCCCAGGATGGGTTCTTCACAGCCTGAATCCGATCCCTTGATCTTGTTTGGTTGTACGTCACGTCTCCCTTGTCTGTCAATCATGTTCAAAACCAAGCTCTCTTCTCGCGCCGTGCTAATCTTGCGCCGTTGCTCCCTCCCCAGACTCGGTAGACACATCCCAAGACAACCTCTTCGATGGCCCTCCTGAACCTGCGCCGGGAGCACCGCTCCTGACAGAGACTGATAGCAAATTTCTCACCTCATTCTTCGAGGACATGACGTCAAACCAGTACAACATGCCGTCGTTCGGCGAAGGCCTCAACTTTAGCGACGCCTGGCTCGACCTCCCGCCTCAGTTCATGGGCTCGTCGACCTCCTTTGGGCCCCAGGAGACTTCGGCCGCCGGTTTCGGGTTATCCAACGACCAACACAGCGACCAACACAGCGACCAACACAACGACTTGTCACGAATGCTGTGTTCTGGGTCAGGCTTGAGCATGATGCCCCCTCCCCGCCGCACCAATCACAGCCGCAATCCTTCCACCCTCCACAGCAGCAGCAGCAACATTCCGACGACGTGCTCAACGCGGCTGCCACCTTGCTTCAAAATGGCTCTCACGCCGGCCCATCATCATCCAAGAGCAATGGCAACGGCAGTGGTGGCATCGGCAACAGCGACCAGGACAGCAGTCGCCTCCTCGGCGGATATCCCGTGGGCCACCTCAGGCACCAGCCAATGGAGGAGTTCAAGGAGGAGAACCGACGAAGCAGCCAAGTCACGGAAGCCAACCACACATTCGCACGATGGATGTGGGGGACCAAGGAGAAGACGACCGTCACGAAGCCTGCCGTGTGCGACTTCCAGTGGGGTTCAGATGCCAGCTTCACCGACATGCAGGGGCACGAATCCGAGCCCACCAAGGAGCCGTCGTCGGTCGAGTCCATGCACCAAAACCAGATGGACTACCTCGGATGCCCGGAAGCGAAGCAGGGCGCGACCACGTCCCGTCCCGCCAGCCCCGCCAGCCCCGTCAGCGGACGAGCCGCCACCGGCAGCAACGGCGGCGACGGACCCGTCTGCGTGAAGCGAGAAGAAGAAGACCCCAGCGCACCCCCCAGGAAAAGAAGGAAGAGCAAAATCGTCCGAAGCACCACCGCCGACGAGGAGGAGTACGACGACGACGACGACGACGACGACGACGACGACCAAGACGACGCCACCCCGACAAAGTCGCCCGGCCTGAAGCGAAAGTCCAAGCCCAAGTCGGAGAGATCCGCCAGCGGCTCCGAACCCCCGCCCGAGACGACGGGCCCCGGCCGACGCCGCAGGCCCGGCGCGAACGCCTCGAAACCCCCTCGCGAGAACCTGTCCGAGGAACAGAAGCGGGAGAACCACATCCGCAGCGAGCAGAAGCGACGGACCCTCATCAAGGAGGGCTTCGACGACCTAGGCGAGCTCATCCCCGGGCTGAAAGGCGGCGGCTTCAGCAAGAGCGCGACGCTGAACATGGCGGCCGACTGGCTGGAGCACATCATTCAAGGGAACAAGGTCCTGGCCGCGCAAGCAGGGGCTCTGGAAAAGTCATGAAAGCCGCGTCTTTTCGGGAAAAAAAAAAAAAAAAAGTAAAGAGTTGTCAAGGTCAAAGGGTAGATACCAGGCGTTCTTGTTTCACAGCTCGTCTTAGGGATGGTCGTCCCATGTGCAAAACAAAAGTATACATCATATTTTATTCCACGACGCCAAATGCAAGGAAATGTACATGTTCCAAAGGGACTGACTGGGTGACATGCAGATTGGGCTGTCGAGAACTGGTCCTGCCGAGCTCTCCACTTGAGCCCTGGTTTGCCGTGGGCAAGCGTAACGGCGAAGGAAGGAAAGGATTGGCATGTCATGATCTGAAACCCTGTTTGTTCGTCCCTTCAGGGCTTGCAATTTGAAATGACTAGTCTCTACTGGCTACTTTGAAACAAAACTACTCCGTCCCAATTAACTCCGGTTCTCATTCAACGTAGACGTGCGTGCTCGTCCATCGCGTTTGGCAATAACCTTGTCCACTCGTCGGCTCCATGCCAAGAGCGAGAAAAAAAAAAAAAAATTGTTCCCCAGGACGAATGCCTGCCATAGCACATGATGCAGTACATAAATCAGCAGTAGGGTATTTTTGAGGTAGCAACAAACAAGCACGTAGTGAGGACTCTGGAGAGGTCTCTTCTGCCCACACTGCTTGCTACCTACCCCTGCGTCTTTCGCTTCTTCAACGTCCCATCACTGCTAGTCCTCATCTGGCTCTCTACCGCATCGACTCGCGAACTCAGCGCCGACAGCTGCCTGATGGTCCCCGTGGGCAACGTCTTGGTAATGTGGTCCACGATCTCGCGGTACATGGGTTTCGTGGTGAAGTTGCTTTGCCACTTGTTGAGCACACGCAGCTGCAGCGCCACTTCCTCTGCGCTGCCCGCGTGCTCCATGGCTAGAAGCTGGAGCCTCGAGTCGAAACTTGCCATGGTGTCCCTGTGGAGCTGGATCTGCATGAGGTGGTGGCGGTCCATTTTATCTAGTCTGTGGACCGACGTGTGCGTGTAGGTTCTGAGTTCATCGACGCCTTGTCGGAGGGATTCGACTTGGGCACACGATTCTTGCGCTTTGGTAGAGGACTTTTCTCGTTCACGTCTCTCGTTGTCGATAAAGGAGCCTAGCTCTTTGGCGACTGTGGCTAGCTTTTCTTGCATCATGCCTTTAATGTCTTCCACGAGACTTGTGGACAGTCGCGTAATCTTGATGTCGAGGTCTTCCTGACTGACCAGATGGCTGGTGCTTTGTGGTGGCGCTGTCGCTGGCGCTGGCGTTGGCGAGGGCACCTGCGCACTGTGTTTTGCGGATTGCAATGAGGATATAGAACCTCGGAGCGTTTTTATTGTTTCAGACATTGTCGCACTCTTCTTTGATTGGTCCTGTATCAATTCTGCGCCACTGCTGACTTGGTTTTGCAAGTGTAAGATGCACGGCGGGGCCGCGCTGCCGGCATCGTGTCCGAGGCCGAACTTGATATCATCAAGGGTGCTTGAGAGCTGTTGCAGGCGAAGTGCCGTCTTGCTGCCGGGCGTCGACGATACGTCAGTGGTTGCAGAGTTCAAACGTGTCGCGACTGCGTCGTCGAATTTTTCCAATGCCGTGCTTAGATCCCCTTTTGTTACAGCATTCACGGAGACCCGATCCAACGTCGCAAAGACTTGCTTCAGCTTGATGGACGCTTCAGCCATGTCCTTACTGGCTTGGTCGAATGCGTTTTCTCTAGCAAAAATATCTTGCCTCTGGCTAAGACTTGTGAACTTTTGCTCCATGTCCTCCAGCCTCTTCTCCAGCCTGTCGTTCCGCTGCCTTTCTGATTCCAAGCTCTTCTTCAGCTCTTCCGTCTCTCTCTGAAGCTGAGATTCGGTGGAAGCGCTTAGTTTTTCAACTTCTTGTTCAATCCGCTGGTTGACGGACGCGTGAAGAGTCCCGCGGAAGCTCTCCAACGTTGCATCAATATCCTCCTTTTGCACGGCGCCGTCTCCCGGGGCCGGAGGAGTCTGGTTGCGCGGTGCGTATCTCTCCATCAAGTGTACAATGCCCGCCACGAACTTGTCGTCGGCCATGTTCATACGATCTGAACATTTCTTTTTCGCCTTCTGGCATTGCTCTATTTGTAGCCTCAAGATATCCGAGTAGTGAATCGTTTCAGGATTGCCAGGCGGGCAACGTTCTCGATCGGCCAATAGCTTCTTTTCCTTTTTCCTCTCCTGCTCGCATTGCACAAGCCACCACACCTTGTCGCAAAAAATGTCGATCAAGCTCCTTATGTCCGGCTCGCGGTGCGGAGGACTGTAAGCCAGGCCTGCTTGATGCATTGTTGCTGTCGTTGTGGATGGCAGTGAGGGATCTTGAAAGGTGGTTTGGTTAGTTTTTTCCATCAGACGAGCAGTGGGCAGTGGGCAGGTAAGGCACTGCACAGAACAAGACTCTGCAGTGAGTTCGGCTCTGCAGTGAGCACGGGGTAGAAGAGGCCTACGTGTGTCAGTCGTGGTGCTGGGCGGCTGATCGTCTTTGAAACGTGACAAGTCGCGATAGCTGCCACTGCGATTGATGTCGTGGCGTCGATCATAATTGTAAGAGCTTCTGCGCAAGTCTTTTTTCGGACCATGAGAGCCCGGGTTCCTTCTGTCCTCGTAGCGATCATCGTGGTCAAAGGACCGACGGCGGCCCGTCATCATGGTTTCGACCAGCCGGCGGCTTTTGTCACGTGGCCCTTGACAGCTGGCAGACAACTGATGAGGCCAATAGGCAAACCGACGAATGAGAGGGCCCAACGGTGGGAGTATATGTTTATCAAAGATTTGTGAACCAAGGGACAGGGTATTCAGGAACGAGAATGCTTAGCTAGCTATGACCAGCCAGGCCAATGCAGGCAGTATTCTCGGCTATGCAAGCGTCAATGACAGACGGCTCGTCTTGAGGTTTAAGGTCCCGTCCCCAGCAAACAAGAAAGCATAGAGCAACGGCCGGATCGGGCCTGAGCCGTACAAGAACAGACAGACGCTTATGTATACTGTATGTAAGCAGCCTTCTACCAGAAAGGGGATGCCAAAGCGTGATGGTTGGTCAGTTGTTGATGCCTGGTGCGTGCGACAACCTGATGTTGTGGCAAGCAGATAGAATGCGGAAATGGAGGGGCGGTCTGGAATTGAAGAAGACAAAGTGGGCCCTTGCATAAAAAATGGCTCTTGCTACGGAGTCATCTTCTACCCAATAACTAAATAACCCAAGATGTTTTTGTGGATCCACCTGAACAGGACTTGAGACTCGAGACTCTGATGAGCGCAGGTAATTTTGCAAGGGCGAGCCAAAGCTCGAGGCGGACAACTTCCCTCTCACCAGCTCTACTCGACTTTTGCAAAATCCCCCATCACGTCGCAAAGGCACATCACAATCATGGCCGCAGTAGGTGCCCAGGATTGTTGTTCCGATTTGACACAACTCGTTATCTCGAAAGCTAATTGCCTGCTCCATCCCGCAGCCCGTAATGACCGTGTCCGAAACCAAGGACCTCCGTGGTCTCAATCTCATCGCAGCTCATTCTCACATTCGCGGCCTCGGTGTTGATGCCACCAGCCTTGAACCCCGCGCCGCATCGCAAGGTCTCGTGGGCCAAGAAAAGGCTCGCAAGGCCGCGGCAGTGATTCTACAGATGATCAAAGATGGCAAGATTGCCGGTCGCGCAGTCCTGATTGCTGGTCCTCCTAGGTAGATTCTCCCCCCCCCCCAATGAATGCACTGCCCTTTTAGGGGAAAAAAAAAAAAAAAAAAAAGGACTTGCGGTGACGCTCACGAATTGCTCTTCTTCATTCTGCGCAGTACCGGAAAGACAGCCATTGCCATGGGTATGGCGCAATCCCTCGGCTCCGATGTCCCATTTACGTCACTCGCTTCGTCCGAAATTTTCTCTCTGGAAATGTCCAAGACAGAGGCTCTCACCCAAGCCTTCCGCAAGTCGATCGGTGTTCGTATCAAGGAGGAGAGCGAAATCATGGAGGGGGAGGTTGTCGAGATTCAGATCGACCGCAGCGTCACTGGCAGCACAAAGCAGGGCAAACTCACCATCAAGACGACCGACATGGAAGCCGTCTACGATATGGGAAGCAAGATGATTGACGCCATGACCAAGGAGCGCGTCATGGCCGGCGACATCGTCTCCATTGACAAGTCGTCGGGTAAGATTTCGAAACTGGGTCGATCTTACGCGCGTTCACGCGACTACGACGCCATGGGCGCCGACACCAAGCTCTTGCAGTGCCCCGACGGCGAATTGCAGAAGCGCAAGGAGGTGGTGCACACCGTCACCCTTCACGAAATCGATGTCATCAACTCCAGGACACAGGGGTTCTTGGCTCTCTTCTCGGGCGATACGGGCGAGATTCGAAGCGAGATTCGGGACCAGATTAATACCAAGATTGGCGAATGGAAGGAGGAGGGCAAGGCGGAAATCGTTCCCGGTGTCCTCTTCATGGATGAAGTCCACATGCTCGACATTGAATGCTTCTCGTATATCAACCGCGCACTGGAGGACGATTTGGCCCCCGTCGTCATCATGGCCAGCAACCGCGGCATCTCGCGCATTCGAGGCACAGACTACCGCAGCCCGCACGGCCTGCCCATCGACTTCCTCGATCGCGTCGTCATCGTCAACACGCACTCTTACGCCGCCGAGGAAATCAAGAAAATCTTGTCTATTCGCGCGCAGGAGGAGGAGATTGACGTCTCCCCTGACGCTCTGGCACTTCTCACCAAGATTGGCCAAGAGGCAGGCCTCCGATACGCCAGCAACTTGATCAGCACCTCTCAGCTCCTCTCTGCCAAGCGACGCGCCAAGCAAGTCGCCGTCGAGGACGTTCAGCGAAGCTTCCAGCTCTTCTACGACCCAAGCCGAAGCGTCAAGTTTGTGTCCGAGTCGGAGAAGCGGCTCATCGGCAACGACGGCGCGGTCGACTTGTCAGTGACGAATGGTGCAGCCACGACGGCTACGGAGAAGATGGACCTGAGCTGAGAATTGACTCTCACAGAGCCAAACTTAAGCTGTGATTTTCTAGAGGGACAACTATTGATTGAGAGCTGGATGGCGTTCTTGGGGTAAAAACTTGATGGTGCAGGGTATGACCCGTCGGGATCCTGCTGGCATTTTCTCTGCATTCTTCATTGTATTGTACGATTTGGCGTAGTAGTCACTGAACGAGCGGTAGAACAAAAGAATGTCGGCGTGATTCTCACAACTCGCCTGAAGGCAAATGGCGAAGCAACAGGGTAACTATTATGCTTATAGTGCGGATCAGACCGGGGAAAGCGGCGCGTGCCCGTTTTTTGAGCTCTGAAGTCACCAGCCAGCCAGCCACACGTATTCCACACGTATTCCAAACGTATTCCAAACGTATTACGGAGTACACACGCATTATTAGCTGCAGCTGCAGCTGGCTTCTCCGGCAAACCCATTGTCATTGGCAGCCTCTCTCTTTTTTTTTTTTTTTTTTTTTTTTTCCTTGGCAAAGGCGGGAGCGTGTGAGACCAACAATCTCGCCCGGGCTTGTCCACACTCTGTTCTTCCCCATTGTCGGGGAGGGGATTTTTTTTTTCTTCTTGTTTCTTTGTTAAAAGTTGTTTCATCCTCCCGGCGCAGGTGCACTAGTGGCCCGTGGCTCTCACCGCGACGAATCGCAAACAAAAGAAACAAAAAAAACACGCCCCATATTATAGCTGGCGTCTGGAGAAGAGGGTGAGTGAGTCGCAGCCCTGCCAGCTGGCTCTACTCTTCTTGGCAGCCGACACGTCGACTCGTTTCGGTTTCCCTGATTCAGAAGGCAAATCATCGGCCCGTTGTTGGTGCAAGTTGAAGTTGGGGTGAGTGACGACCCGACGGCTGACTTTTATTTCGTGTTGGGACGACCCGGGGACGAGTGACTTGTTGGAGTGACAGACAAAATCCACGCCGCCCGCCGTCCGCCCCAACAATCCTGCCTGGTCGGCAGATCCAACGCCATAACATCATTTCTTCGGTCGCTCCGATCGAGTTACGTACGTACCCACCACGTTATTACCCACGCACCCACGCACCCACGCACCCC
The DNA here is from genome assembly GCA_023658445.1 of Epichloe bromicola. NCBI lineage: Eukaryota > Fungi > Ascomycota > Sordariomycetes > Hypocreales > Clavicipitaceae > Epichloe > Epichloe bromicola. Next base: position 5,866,922 of record CP098268.1, read on the forward strand.
ATTCATCACCAACAGCCGACCGACACGCTTTGCGCGCACCCAGCTGTCGACTTTAGCACCCAACGCCCCTGTCCTTGTCGTCAGCGGAAGCGCAGCTCATCTCGCGTCTTGACTGACGACGTTGCTTTGCTCGTTGCCGCCGCTTGCGCTCCATCGCTTCGCGCCGCCGCGTCCTGCCTCGCGGTATGGTCACGCCCCGCGAACAATGGAAGCTGCGGCGAAGACGGTTGAGGTGCTCTCCAAGCGCATCCTACCCGAAAAACCACATCATCTGTCATTCTCGTCCACTTGGCGACATCGCCCCCTCCCGGAAGACGACGACGACGACGACGTCGCCGAGTCCCGCGGCGCGAAACCTCGCTTCGAGGAATGGCACAACACCCGCCTGCAGTATCTAACATTCTTGTCCGAGGCCGATCGTGGCACTTTGCTCACGAGGTCTTACTACGATATGCGCCAAGAGCCTTCCAAGCCCGTCCCTCGCGAGGTCACCGCGCTCTCAAAGGGTGCCGCCACAGCAGAGAAGAAGAAGCTGTCATTGAGCGACTACAAGAACAAGAAGACGGGCATCGTGGCATCTGCATCACCACCAGAACCTGCCATGGCGAAAAGGCACGAGGCCGACCGCCCCGCGCCTCCTCCCACCAGCTCCGCGACGTCCACGCCGACCATGCCACACGCCGACGGCGCCAAACCACATCAAGAATCGAGACCATCCGATGGCCTGACGAGAATACGGGACTTGGATTCATCTTCGGCCAGCGCGAAGCCAAAGCCCAACCGCGATGGCATCGCTCCCGAATCACGGTGCGCAATAAGCCGGATGCTATGCTCCTCTAACGTGACGCACTTGATTAACAATGCTTTGTCTTCTTCTTCTTCTTCTTCTTCTTCTTAGACTGCCACCAAAACCAGCATCGTTACCCCCCCGACCGCCGTCCCCAGCGGGCAAACGGCGTATGCCTGATGCTGACGATGACCGCCCTCAAAAACGATCACGGTCTGACGACCGGCGCCTCGCCGAAGACCGATTCCAACGTGACCGTGATGACGTCCCTCGTCGCAAGGATAAGATCCCACCTCCGTCTCGAGACCGCGACCATCGTCATGTGGCAGGCGTATCCTCATCAAAGGATGAACGAGGAATCCCCCCGCCGCCATCACTACCCAATGGCAAACCTCTCCTGAAAGGTACTACGAACCCTGACCGCAATACCTCTCTAACCGGGGGGCGATCTCGCGGCGACTCGGTCAACGGTGTCCGCCCCAGCGCGGCTGCACACAACAGCAGCCGAGGCACACCGACAAAGGCAGATGGCGCGTCCGCCGCCGCCAAGTCGTTTGTGCCACCACTACTCTCCCCCTTGCACTTGAGTTTCGACAGTCGAGAAGGGGAGAAACGATTACGAGCCGAAGAGGAAGATGCAAAGGCAAAAAAGGAAAGGGAGAGAAAGCGGCGCGACGACGCCGACGAGGGAGGCGCATCATCCAGGTCGAAAAGGCTCGATCCAACGGTCCCAGTCACAAAGAAGCCACGACCGCCTGCGGTGATCCCGCCGTTGTTGTCGCCCACGCTACCACCAGCCGTCGAAGCTGAGCTGCGGCGGCGGAAAAAGTCAACGTCGGACTCATCAGACGAGAGACCCAGAGACGGCAGAGACGGCAGAGACGTGCTGAGCATGAAGAAGCGACCAGCGGCGAACGGAGACGTGGATGACCGTGTCAAGCTTGTTCCTGCCCCGGCCAGTAAATTGGGCCATCGGCGGAGGTTGGTCGTGATGCTCGATGTGCCAAAGAGTTTGCGCCCATCCTTTGCAAGAATAGTCGGGCATGCACCAGCGCGCAGAAAGGACTCACAAAGCCAATCGGAGCGGGAGCTCGACCGAAGACCTCGCGCGGGTAGCGATGACGCGGCACAGCAACCGCCAGCGAGAAAAAGACCAATGGGTTCGGCCGAGGGTCTTTCAGCGGCAGGGGCGACGGCCATGAAGCGACCGAGGTCATCCGACATGCCAGGACACCCCAAGCTCGGCACTCCCTCGACGCCATCGAAGAAGACGACGACGAAGACGACGACGACGACGACGACGACGACGACGGCCATGTCCCGCGTGAGCTCGACAAACTCGGTGGCAAAAACACCCACAGAGCTGACGCTGGTCAACTCGACGCCGTCGGCATCCGCAACGGTCGATCGGCGACCCAACGGCAGCGAGATGGTGGTGGCAGGCAAGGGAGAGAAGCCAGAAGCCAGGATGGTGAGAGAAAAGGAAGAGAGGCTCATGATTGTGGGCAAGAATCTCAAGCACGAGGCGGATCTCATCATGAAGAAGCATCGCGGCGACAGCGCCCTGAGCATGAGAGACAGGCCGGGCGAGTCCAGGGTCAAGCTGGGCTACGTGCTGAGCCTCGAGAGCATCATCGCCTTCATGATGGGGTTCCACGCCCAGAACGTATACCGCGGCATGCACAACAAGATTGGCGACACGACGGGCTGGACCAGCATGTTCCCGCTCATGGACTTTCTGGAGATGGAGATGCGCCGCGCCGACGTCACAAACTACCAGCCGCTGTACGCCATGCTGCTCCTCCTCTACGGCGTGTCCATCGACGAGATCGTCAAGTGCTACGTCCACCACGACAACCTGGCTTCGCCCACCGTCATCGAGAACCTGGCCAAGCAGGAGCGCCGGAAATGCAGAATGTGGCTGCAGGTGCGCGAGGCCAATGCCGCCGTTCGCAACCCCAGATTACGCGTCGACGTGCACCCGTGGTCGACGCTCGACGACATCGTCGAGGCCTCGCTGCGCGCCCTGCGCCTATGGTGTGTCGAGGAAAATATTGACTGGACCCAGGAGCAGACCCTCCGCGAGAATTGGCCCGTCAAACCCCCTCACAGGAGGTAGCACCGGAACCAGCTTTCCCCCGCCTCTACATCCGTGTTATGAGAAAACAAGGGCGTATTCTGGCCCGCCCGCGTCGTTTTCTTCCACCGACCAATGCATCCATGATGACGATTGAAACAAGAATCTCCCTCTGCTTGCCTTTCATGTTGCCCCCTGGTATGTATCCCGGCAGGCACACCTACTTGCTCCCTTTCTAAAACTTCCTACTTTCAGCCCGTATGTATCACGATATCCCCTTTGCATTTCTTCTCATTCTTGAAACAAAACGATGGCCACGACGGGGAAGATTGCTGTCGTCAAATACGCCATGTAGCTCGACCCCCCTCCGTACAGAGCCACGATAGGAGGGTCGATGCCCACGATTTCCCTTCCATTTATCCAATAGGGGACTGCATGTGGTTGGAAAGAGTCAATGTACATGTTCACTAGCTGAGTCTTTGCCGTATTCCCTGCGTAGGGGGAGTAACAAAAAAAATCTACCATGACTGAGTTGTGTTCCGGACAAGTCCAAGCGTCATATCAATGCAATGTGCATCAAATAAATGATCTGTGACAAAGGTGTTGGTCCAATTAGATGCGAGCATTGGCATGTAATGGCAGATGCTGACAAATGGAATACAAGGTGCTATTCATCTAAAAGACAACATCATGCATGGAAAACAGCAACTTATCATGATCGAGCAAGCTATATACTCCATGTTCCACAGTCAGTGCCCATTAAGAGGCTAATCTTTGTCTTCATTGTCACTATCAACATGTTCATAGTCTCCCTTCCTGCGTGCTGTTTTCACGTGACCGATGGGTTCGTCGAGGGGTTTTGTTTTGTTTCCATTGCAAAGTCGGACCCAAGTTGACGTTTCCTAATTCCTTTACTTCAAGCCGTCAAAAAAAGTAGCAAAGACTTACTTGCCGGCGTCAACCTTGGCAATGTAGGCGAGGAGGTCGAGGACACGGCGGGAGTAACCCCACTCGTTGTCGTACCAGGAGACAAGCTTGACAAAGTTCTTGTTCAGAGAAATACCGGCCTTGGCATCGAAGATGGACGAGTTGGTGTTGCCGTTCATGTCGCTGGAGACAACGTCGTCCTCGGTGTAGGCAAGAATGCCCTTGAGGGGACCGTTGGCGGCCTTCTTGATGGCCTCCTTGATCTCGTCGTAAGAAGCACCCTTCTCAATGCGAACAGTCAAGTCGACAACGGAGACGTTTGCGGTGGGAACACGCATGGACATTCCGGTGAGCTTGCCGTTGAGGTCGGGGATGACCTTGCCAACTGCCTTGGCGGCACCAGTGCTGCTGGGAATGATGTTCTGGGCAGCACCACGGCCACCTCGCCAGTCCTTGCCGGAGGGGCCGTCGACGGTCTTCTGGGTGGCAGTGTAGGAGTGGACAGTGGTCATGAGACCCTCGACAATGGTGTACTCGTCGTGGATGACCTTGGCCAGGGGAGCCAGGCAGTTGGTGGTGCAAGAGGCGTTGGAGATGACATCAGCCTTGCCGTCATAGGTCTTCTCGTTGACTCCCATAACGTACATGGGGGCATCAGCTGAAGGGGCAGAGATGACGACCTTCTTGGCGCCACCAGACAAATGAGCCTTGGCCTTGTCGGTGGTGGTGAAGACGCCAGTAGACTCGACAATGTACTCGGCGCCAGATTGCTTCCAGGGAATGGAGGCAGGGTCGCGCTCCGAGTGGAACTTGACCTTCTTGCCGTTGACAGTCAAGCCGTCAGACTCCTTCTTGATCTCGCCCTTGAAGACGCCGTGGGAGGAGTCATACTTCAGCATGTAGGCCTGATGGTGACGTTAGCAAGGTGCATCGAAAAGATGCTGGCAGTGAATGTAGAGCAGAGGAAATCTCTTGACGCAATCGAGCAGCCGTTGCTTGCCGCGGGCCCAGTATCTCATTTGCATCAACGCTGCAATCAACCGTTACCGCGGGGCAACGTGCGTGAAAGTGGGAGCAGTATGGATATTTTGCGACAGGGATGTTACATCAGTCAAAGGAGGGGCAACGCGCGACGTCAATGAGGGGCAGAAAAACCCAGCCTTGCTTGCCCAGTCAAGGCGGGCAAGCAAAAAACGCATTGGATGGGATAGCCGGGCGAAAATAAAATATAATGAAATAAAAACTCACAGCATATTCGGGGTCGATAAAAGGATCGTTGACGGCAACAACCTCGATTTCGGGGTGCTCGACAGCGTTGCGGAAGACGATACGGCCAATGCGGCCGAAGCCGTTGATGCCAACCTTGACAGTCATTTTGTAGAGTGGGAGAGTTCTGTGAGGAGAGCTTCGACGTCAGTACACGCAGCTATCCGAGCGGGGACAACGGGCAGACGCGCAAGCAAAGCTGGAGCTGAAGTTGTGCTGCATGCTGTGCGTTGTCTCTTGAAATACCCGAGTACGTACGTGTCTTGTGGGAACAATTATGGGTGGTTCACTGAAGAACAAAAAAGTCAAGTATGAAGGAAGAAAGGGGGAGAGGAAGAAGAAGAAGAAGAAAAGGGAAGGGGGAAGTCGGGAGGGGAGGGAAAGAAGGTGGTGGAAAAATAGTGCTGCGCTGCTTCCCGGGTAACGTGCGCCCAGCCTGCGGTCTGCGTCTGCACTTCTGACAACCAAGGTCCAAGACTGCAAATGCCATCACCACATCACTACTTTCTGCGATTCCGTTCATTGCTTTGTACAGAATACACTATTCATGGCCCCATACCACACTCTATCATTAATGGCTGGCCTACCTGCTGGGCGGCCCGTCATCGATGGATGCTCATCAATCCCAATGTCACCGAACATGGGGCCTTGGAAATTATCTTGAGACTCTACTCGACATGATGCATTCGACGATGCGGTACCATGCGGTGTCGAAATGGCAAAGGTTGAGACATTATTCGCTTCATCGCTATATTTATCACGGCCCCCTTCGGAAGAGTCTTGCGCCCAGACATGCTTCGAAACAAGGCAAATCAACCCCAACCATCACGTTGACCAACCTCATGCTCATACGGATTACAAGTTACCCATCACACGCTGCACCATAAGGGTCCATGCTCGATCTGCCAGCGCTAGAAAACGCCCGAGGACAAGTTGAGCTCCTCAACAGTTCCGTCGATTCGTTGCTGAAGATGTCAAGAGCGCTAACAAGCTCTATCTGCCTGACCATCATCCCACCACTCCACCCAGCCCGATGCGTCTTTTCCGGGATCCGGCGGGACCTCACAGCACTTTTCCGACTCACGCCTGATTGAGCACACACCACCATTGGCGGGACAAGAGAAAATCAACATTACATAATGGTGCCCGTTGGACCCGGTTCTCGCCGCCCGACCGCCAAGTACCGCCGCTGTAGAACCGCTGGCCTAATGACACCATAGACATGAGACTGCACTGTGAGGGTAATAGCAATGATAAATCACTCAATGCCCCGACTCCCGTCGCGTTAGCCACTGCTGAGTCAAGCCACGAGAGCCGCAGCACGAGCAAGGGGACAAAACACAAAGAGGGGCCAAATATTGCTCGACACACCAACTCCGGCCGGCCTTCTGGCGGGTGGACCGCTCTCACGATGGCTTCAATCTCCAATCGTGGAGTACCTCTTCTGATCGCGTGGGTGCGGCTCGGATGCAAAGCGGGAATCGACCATCTGGATTGGCTGCGCATTCGCCGACTTGGTCGTCTTCCCGGAGCTTCACGGCTGCAAGGTGCCCCAGAGCCGCCCACAGCCGCGTCCGGCCGGGGTCGAAGTCGGAAACACCAGGAATCAGTTCTCGTGCTCCCGAAGGCTTGTGCAGTAGCTCCTCAGACGCTTCAAGTCCTCGTTTATCCACTCGTATTTGCGCACATGCCGGCTCGGACGATTCATTTGCTACATCAAGGAAAGCTGCTAAAGTGGCCGGGCATCACAAACAACATCTTCGTAGCCGTGTAATTTTTGATGCAATGGTCAACGCGAAGGCTAGTCTGTAGCGATGATGCGGCACAGCAACCGCTAGCGAGAAAAAGACCAATGGGTTCGGCCGAGGGTCTTTCAGCGGCAAGAGCTCCCCGGCATCAGCCGAAAATCGCGCTTCTCGTCCACCCATCATCGCCGTCGCGTACGTTCCGGAACTCGACTCCTTGCCCAAAATAGCCTGCATCTTGCCAAGCTCTCATCGAAGCGGCATCAAAGGGGCCCTGCTTCGCGGCGTCATCTCGACCGTCTGTCCATCGAAACTCCCACATGTTGGTTGGCTCGCTTTGCTCGTCTTCTTCTTGCTGTGATTGAGGCTCGACCCAATCCTCCCCGGTCTCGCGACGGTACGCCCGCATCAACAGCTCGCGGTCTTGGTCGTAAATATCCTCGTAATCTCGACTGAGCAATTTGTCGGCCGCGTCAGTGATAGCGTTGATGGACTCTTTGACTCGGGTTTGCTCGGGATCCTCGTCAGCCTCCTTGCCCACTTCCATGTGCTCTGCGCCGCCTTTGTTCATCTTTTTGAGTTTCCACTTGGGTATCCTCTTGGTCTCGGTTTGATGTTTGCCCAACCGAGCCAATGCCTCGAGAGGCGTTTCCGAAGGTTCTAAGCGCAATATGAGGGTCTTGAGCAGGTCGGACACGAGAACGTCGGCCTCTTGGAGACGCTGCTTGCGCGCTTCCACTGTGCGCTTCTCGTGCGCCTCGGCCGCCCTCTTCATGTCTTTTTTGCTCACACCGTCCAGCCAGTTGTCGTGGACAGCGTCTGGATCGCCTGCCTTGCGAACGTAGTTGCCGGATTGGTCAAACTGTCCCTCCTCCAACTCGGCCTGCAAGTTGAAGGCTTCCACTTTGGGTGCATTTCGTTTGCGCCCGCCAGCGCCCACCTCGTCATCTAACCCTTCTTCTTCGGCTGCCAGTTGAGCTTCTGCTTCGTCGTCATCGCTCTCCTCTTCATCAAGCCGTATGTGGCCGCCGCTTCTGCTGCCGTGATCCTGGCCCATGATCTGTGTAGCATCAAGAAATCGAACATCCTTTTTCTTCTTTCCAGACTTGTCGAAACCGGCATCGTCCACCTCCTCTTCTCCGTTCTTGGGTTGTTCACCATCACCACCCACCGCAAACATGTCATCGTCGTCGTCATCATCTTCCGCACCAGGAGAACCAGCCACTGGAGCCGCAGCTGCTCCAGCAGCATCGTAGTTGTCGAGTTGCTCATTAATGTCCACTTTGCCCCTTTTCCGGCTCGCCGCCTTGACGTTGAATGTCTCATTGTCCGAATCGCTGTCGTAGCCATCCAAGTTGACCGCGCCACGCTTGGTCGAATTTCTGCCACCAATTACGTCTGCATCTAAAACGGCATCGTCTTCTCTCGAGTCTGGCGCTAGAATGGAAGGATTGCGAACGTCAAACTTGGCATGAGAGTCGTCATTGTCGGTCTCGTTGTGGTGAGTCCGGGCAAAATTCTCGCCGGCTCGATTCGGCCGTGCCGCTGAATGACGCGATGACATGGTGATGACGTGATTTTCGTTACTGCGAGAAAAAAAAAACTGTAAAAAAAATAAAAAAAAAATTGAACGTGGTAAATGTTGACAAGTTCGGCAGCTGGAGTTGGATGTGGTTTGCAGAAAGTTACGGGAGCTCCAAAACCCAGAGGCTTGAACGAATCACAGTTGACGCTAGCTAGCTCCTTCCACGTCACACACTGCCAAACTGCGTCATTCGCAGAGCTGCCTTCGCCATCCCACCATTCACAACCTAACGAACAAATCTCAGGTCCTGTTTCTTTCCAAACTCAAGAAGAGCCTTGGCGACGTGCACCCTGCAGAGATAACGCGCGTGATATTCTGACCGCCTGTAACTTATCGAGCTGCACTCACGCGGCAGTCGCCCACTTCTTACAGCGACCATGGTAAATCTGGTGCCCCAGTCCGCCATGAAATGCATCTCCTGACAAGCTTCCTAGTTTCAAACGGGATTTGGAGGCGGGTTCGACCCGTCCAACCCCGAGCATCTCTACAGCATGGCTCGCGGCCGGCGGCCGATCGTACAACGGTTCGATGAGTACTACCGATGCTATCCTGTGGTCATGGCCCCGGGCTCGGAACGACCGGAGCTCAACTATGGCTCCAAAATCATCCTCCCTCCATCGGCCCTGGACAAGGTGTCCAAGCTACACGTACAGTGGCCATTACTGATGGAAATGATCAATGGAGAAAAGGGCAGGCACTCGCACGCCGGTGTCCTGGAGTTTATTGCCGAGGAGGGAAGAGCCTACATTCCCCAATGGGTTAGTCACGACGTTCATACCATGATAAAAGAAGCTGTCTAACGTTTTGTCTGCTGGCAGATGATGGAGACACTTGGCATGGATGTAGGCGACATGATACAGATCCGAACCACATCGCTCGAGTTGGCAAAAATGGTCAAGCTACAGCCTCAGTCGGTCAACTTTTTGGAGATTAGTGACCCAAAGGCCGTCCTGGAAAGAGCATTCCGAAACTTTGCCACACTCACCAAGGGCGATGTATTCAATTTCGAGTACAACGACGAGATATACGAGGTTGCCGTGTTGGATGTGAAGCCGGAAACGGACAAGATGGGCGTCAGCATGATTGAAACGGATGTGTCTGTCGAGTTCGCGCCCCCGGTCGGCTACGTGGAGCCGGAGAAGAAGAGCGGCACGAGCACGCCTGGAGGCACGAGGAGCGGTATTCCGGCCGGGGGAGTTGTCCATGGCCAAGGTACCATGGCGCAGGCCATCGGCTTCAGCTCCATCGCACCATCAGTCACAAGCACGCCCACGAATTTCCTCGGCGAGGGCCAGCGTCTGGTCAAAAAGGGGACTAAGGCCCCAACACCAAAGCCCGCAACACCCGTACCTGTCGAGCCAGCAGTTGCCAAGAGCCGAACGGGAGCGCCAGCGCCGCTACGCTTGGCGCCAAACAAGCTCTTTTTCGGCTACGAATACAAACCTGTCAAGACCAAGGAGGAAACGGAGCAGGAAAAGCAGGGGCCCAAGCCACAACACTTTGCTGGGCAGGGCCAGAGCCTCCGGGGCACTGTCAAGCGGAAGGGCGAGGCGGATGAGAAGTCAAAAGCGACCGAGAAGAAGGCGCCCAGCGAGGGCCATAGGCTGGACGGACGTCCTTCAAGGTAGTTTCACACCAAGGGAAGGGGTTTGGCGTTCTTCGATATTTGATCTGGCATGGCCGGAATGGACGGACAGGGCACCTGGTAGGGCATTCGCCGAGAAAGGGAATATCTTGTGTGTTGTTATTGAAACGTTTATGGCGCTCGTGGCGCGTCTAATTAGTGTCTGTCTTCCGAATCACTGCTGCCCACCAAAACCATATACCTTGTCGGGAAATCACCACATCCCGATGGTGCCGCCAAAGACGAGACCAGCCCAAGACGAAGTCTCCTCCATTCACTCCTTTGAAGCTGTTAGACCAAGGCCTGCTCACCCGCAGTTTAGACGACGTACCGTAGGTTTCTGCTTCTTAACAGGAGACGCCTCCTCCTTCACAGCCTTTCTCTTCCTGGCGACAGGCACCGTGTCGGCCGACTTGGCAGTGCCGAGACCGTGACGGGCCCTGAAACCCCTGAGAATCGTCTTGGTGAAGTGCTGTCTGCGCACAGGTCAGCGGTAGTCACGACGAGTGAGAGGAGAAACATACGAGACGGCATCCTTGGTGAAGGTGTGTCCGAGCTGACACATTACGGCGTGGATCTCGGGCCATTTGTAGCTGGGTGAGGAGCCGCCGGTGGTGATGACGGCCATGCAGAGGTCGAGCTCTGCGGCGGTGTCCCATTTCTTGGAGACGGGCATGGCGAATGCGACGTTTATTATGAGAGTTTGGGTGGGACAATATAATCGAGATTGAAATCGTGTGGGTCGCGTGAGCGGAATGGTGTAGAGGGAGCAGTTGATGTGGAAGTTGAACCGGGGGTGCAGACGAAACAAACGGGGGTGAGCGAGACTGAGGCGGTTCAATCAAGATGGTACTTGGGCTGTCAAATTGGTGGAGTGAGGGCTGGGAAAGCAACGAGCTATTCGGGACGCCATGTTATTCACAACGAAAGTGTAGAGTAGAGGCATAGCGATGGATAGTGGAGCATAGTGTTGTATTTCTAGTTCTGCCTTTTAATTCAACCTGGTTTCCGTCTAGCAGCTATCAAAATCCCCCTCCCCAGCTAAGCCAAGTCATGTTTGCTAATGAGCGACATCCATGGTATTCTGCGATTTATTTCTGGAAAGGGCCGTCGTGCCTGACATGATGAGCGATTGGTGAGATGGCATAGCTGACGGGGCATAACTTACTCGATTTTGGCCTTCTTGGCGCGCTTGGGCGTGAGAGGTTCCTCGACCTCGTACTTGATCGGGAGCTCGTCTCCCTCGTCGTCGGACTGCTCGATATTGGCAGCCGACTTGGCTTTCTTTGTCGGGGTCTTGCGCTTGCGGGGAGTGGCCTTGGCCGGTGTGGCGGGCGTGGCGGGCTCAGGCGTGTCGTCGCCGTTCTTGGCTGCCGCTTTTTCGGGATAGCCCTGCTCGCGGCGAAGTTTCTGGATATGTTGGCTGGAAGAAGAGCGTTAGCGGGGATTTTTTTTTTTTTTTTTTCCCCAAGATCTCGACTTGATATGAGAGGGGGTGGATTTTGGACTTGTGGTGATGTGTACTTGATGCCATGGAAAGTGGTTTGGAACCCCTGGGCTTTCATGTGCTCTGTCGCCGCGCTGATGACGTCCTTGGTGGGCTTGAGCGCATCAAATAGAGCCAGGAGAAGTCCGACATGTGAGCGATCGTCCCATTTGTGGCTGGACATGATGCTTGAGGAGGAACTGGTGATGGATGGGAGCCGTCGTGAAAGAAGGAATGGCAAGTCTTGATTGAGAGGAGTTGGGAATGAGAATGAAGATGGAAGGAAAGTAGAAGGGGAATGGGAGAAAACTGAGCGCATGTTTTGAGGGGAGGGGGGGTTGAAAGAAAAAAGTGAAATTGAGAAGAAAGTGAGTTACCGAAGCGCGCTCTCGCTGAACGTGTACCCAATGCCAGTCAGATCGGACATGATGGATCCCATCTGGTCAGGAAGGAACTTGACGTGCTGGAAGACGGCGAGGAGAATGTCCTGATGGACTTTCTCGTCCCATCTCATGACTTGGCGACCCATCTCTGCAGGATAGTATGGAGAGATGGCTGTGTAACAAGGAGCTGGCTTGGGACGGATGAGGAATGAGTGAGATGTTGAAGACTGAATGGGGCGTAGAGAGTGTTGTTGAAAGGATCGGAGAAAACGAATGAGTGGCTTGTGAGATGACGAGTTGTGAAAAGAATAGATGGGTGCTCAGGGCAAGTGTGAAAAAGTTGTTGGGCAATCATCGGGGAAACGTTTCGACAAGGCGGGCAATGTGAGCGAGGGACATGCTTGGTAGCGATTCAACCAGGCCTCTCTCTCGGTGACAGAGTTGCCATAAACTCATGGGGACGACAGAGGGAAAAGGCGTAGGAGCTTTACCGTATACCCTCCCAGGTGACCTGGTGGTCCATTGACTTCATCCGAACCTCAATGTCCTTGCGAACTTCGGTCGTCATGACTCCGGCTTCTGTCCCCGCCGCATAAAAGCACATGACGAGGTCATGTAGAAACTCTGGGTGGCCCCAGACGCCAGTTCTGCCCAGGGTTGCCATTGCAGTGCTGAGCTGAGCTGGCTTGACCGGCAGTGGTGGTTGGTTTTCAAAGTACTTTGAATGAACAGAGTTGCAGTCAAGAAGATGGGGATGCAGATGGAGAGGAAGCATTGGATGGATGGGTAAGGCTGGGCAGAGTACCAAAACAAAACATCCGGGATGCTGTTTGTCAACACGCGCAGCCAGCTGTCATCCGACCTGTTGACCATTTGCACCTGCCCCCATCCCGCCGTCGAAGCACCGCGCAGTGACCAACCTCGTATCATTCCGTAACACATTATACAAACGCTACTATACAATGTTTGTGGCAGAACAACCCATGGGCAATCTCGTTCCCGCAACTCCGGCGTCCCAGTCAAGCCATACACATTACGCGATACCGAGTCAACCGGAAAAACTCCGCTTCCAACCCGCAGCGCCACGCTATGCGTCGCCATAACCAAAACTACCGATAACGTCAGCACGGGAAGCTTAAAAGTTACGACAGCGGCGGGACATACTCCTCCTGGTAGTCTGACCCCGACGCGCCATTATGTGCCGCCAACGCCAGCACTGCCTCGTCGTCGAGCGCTGCTGGTAGTTCAGGCTCCTGAGAATCATCCATCCTTTGCCTCTTAATAGGGGGCTCGTCGTCACCCGCTCCATCGGCGTCCTCGACCTCGTCCTCGGCCTCGTCAACTTTGATTGACGCCGCGTCAATAGCGTCGGCGCAAGCTACTGCGATGTGTATCGGAGGCGCCTGAGATGGTGATGCCGCTCTCTCCAGCTTGGCCTCTTCCTGCGCCTCTTCCTGCGCCTGTTGCTGACCCTGTTGCTGACCCTGTTGCTGACCCTGTTGCTGACCCTGTTGCTGACCCTGTTGCTGAACCTGTTGCTGAACCTGTTGCTGAACCTGTTGCTGAACCTGTTGCTGGACCTGTTGCTGAATCTGTTGCTGAACCTGTTGCTGAACCTGTTGCTGAACCTGTTGCTGAACCTGTTGCTGAACCTGTTGCTGAACCTGTTGCTGAACCTGTTGCTCGGGTGTAGGACCCGACTGTATGGTTTCCGGCGTAGAGAGTTGGCTGAGGTCGTTTACGCCGGTTTGTCCATCTTCTCCTTCAGGAGCCGTCTGCTTCTTTTTCGGCCGACCTCTGCCTGGGCCAGGTCTGCGGGTGATGGGGTTCAACGTTGGGTCAGAGTATCGACCATTTCCAACAACGGTGCCGTTTGCCTCGGCTTTGTTTTGAGCTCTTCGCAGGCCCTGGAAATGCTGCCTACAACAAGATCAATCGTCAACGGCGGATCCACAATGCATGAACCATTTTTCTTTTCTTTTTGCGGGAGAAAAACACGTCATGCTCACTTGACGCTGAATACGTATGAAGCGATTTATGAGCGGAACATGATGATACTACGTGGCACGGTCGCGTTGTATGAAAGCAAGGCAAGACGAACCATTCGTACGAGAATGATTCATCACATGTGACAGCCACGCTCAGATGACATACCGGCATCCCTCATTAGTGAACCCATAGCCCATACTTCGCATATGGTTCCCGATGGTGGTCCATTCTCCAGCGCTAACGATGCCGATGTTCTTCACAGACAGGATTGTGAAGAACAAATCCTTGTCTGCGCGGTCATTCCAATTCTTGTTGCTCATTGCGAAAGCCACCAAGTGAGAGCGGGGATGAGACACGTTGTTCGTCTGTGGGTGAGTCGATATCGATATCGATGGCGGTCTCTACGCCGCGGTGCGGATAGGCCGTGTTAGGAGCGCGGCTAGATCAATGAGAAAATTGATAGTGTGGTCCACGGGGTCGAGAAGGTTGGCGATGCTTTGGATGGCCCGTGCGAGCCGACCGCAGGAGTGGCACGGAACATCCATTGTTCCGAAGCTGGTGTTCATCTTGACTGGCAGCAAAGACGCCTTGATGACAGATGATGAAAATCTTGATACGCAAAAAGTGTAATGATCAGCGGGTGACTGGAGACGACAAGTTTCCAGGACTTTTTGCGATTTTTTGTTGCCCAAGCTGACAGACATGTACCTGCTGGAACTGGTGATGCTGGGACTTAGCCGATGTTGACGCGGCGTTTACCCGCTCCACACTGGTCGAATCGTTGAGTGACGTGGACATGCCTACAGCTGGGGTCGTTTTTGAATGTTGACTGAATCATTTTCACCTGGTGTTTTTATATATCCCTGTGCTCCGTCGCTTTCGGTTGAATCCCTTCGTCGCGAAATTGCAGGACAATGCTTGCCACCAAGATCATGGCAACGTTGAAGAGCGATGCCAGACCGGCGGAATGAAGCTCCACGTCGACACTAGTACGGTCCGTGGATGCGAGGAATTGAAAGCCAGGGTGGGAACAAGCTTCAAGTACCGAAGTACTCCATCAAAGCGCTCACGTGAGTTCGTGGCGACCTGGCGAAAGCCCGGTGACACAGTGTCCCGCAAAAGTTCGCGCCCGTCGCGTCTCCCAACCACTTCACCCCATCCCCCTCCCCGACCGCGATTGAGATTATAGCCACTACAGCACCATGGGGACCGTTTTAATGCCTCTCAATAGCTTTGAAGTAAGCAAGTTATCTGTTCGCGAATTTAGCCAGACTCTTTCGTCTTTCTGGGCGTCGAGATACAAAATTTCGCTTTTCATCCAACACCATGATGATTGCTGCGTCAGCCCCTCTTTTTGGACATGACGCCGTGCCTCAGCCATGGTGTGTGATGGGGGGTTACGCTGGGGCCATTGGTGCATCCGACATCCCTTGGGCAAACGAGGAATCGATTCGCCGAAAGACAAAAAAAAAGTTTCAGTAAGTTCATGACTACAAAGGTCATCTCCGTTGCGGCTTGTGCTTACCAACGTTTGGTCAATTGGGCTCACGCTGGGACAATTGAAATCTTGACCTACAAAATGAGCTCGAAATCGCTATCTGAGCACTCGCTGTAGCTGATATAGCTACTGTCCTCTTCGCCAGAAAAACGGACTCGAGAGAGCTTCGGTTGAATTGAATGTGCCTAGCTGAATAGCGCAGCGCATCATGATGGGGTCTGGCCGGGGCTGACGGAATGAAACTGCAACGCCATCGCAACCCCCCCCTGGTTCTTTTTCTTTCCTTTTGCTCTCTCTTTGGCTCTCATCGATGAGTCACACGGGTTTCAGTTTACAAGTGATCCCTGCCCACTGCTTTCTTCTCCATCAATTGCGACATGCGATTTGCCTGTTGGCCGAGAATCTGTCGCCGGATGGATGAAACGTCACTGGACCTGGACGGAAACAAGGGATGCTGCCTGTTGCTGGAGCAGCTGAGAAAATGGGCAGTTTCGAAGCAAAATACACAGGTCGACCCTGCGCTCAAATACTCGCATCGCACCAGCTGGGCATTTTTTTTTTTTTTTTTTTTTGGAGACGATAAATAAAGTTGTCGAGCTGACCTCGTCGTGTCTATCGCGAAGGCGGTTTGGCGGTGGCGAACCAGGATCTGAAGCGAGCTTGAGAGTCTTTGGTGGAGCCTGTTTGGTGTTGCCCGGCAGCGGGAATATGACCGATCGCACGCGCTATGCGCGTAGGACCGTATTAAGGAAGCTAAAATGTACCTTAAAAGAATATATAATCTTAGAATAAGAAGTATATAAGGTTTACTATAGCTACTCTTTCTATAAAAGAAGAGCTTTTACCTTTCTATTTATATAATAGAATTAATTAATTTAATTATATCTTCTGCCTTTAATTATCCCTTCTAATTAGATCTTTGCTAATAAAGTCATGTGCTACATTATAATAGTTATAAGCCTAGGAGGTATATACCTATAACTCTACTAATCCCCTATATATAAAACCTATATATATATAGTGCCTTACTTACTAATCTACGCTTATAATAAATACCTTAACTTCTCCTTACCTAAGTCTTAAGACTAATATTAAGTTAGTCTTATCTAATAAGTAAGAGGAATAGTATAAAGCATTAAAGTAAGCTACCTAGAGCTAAGAGATTTAGAAAAGAGTTAATCCTTAGCTCCTAAAGCTTAATACTAACTATCTAGAAGAGCTCTCTATAATTACACTAGAGGTATATAAAGCTCTTATTATAAGGAACTAGAGAAGTAAGGAGACTAAGCTTACTTTCTAAGAGGCTCTTTCCTTCCTTTCCTATTAGTATATATCTAAGTATTAAGTATATAAGGTAACTAAGTTAAGAGAAAGGACTATTAAAACCTAGATTACTAGCACTATTAATCCTAATACTTATATAATAGTAATTAATAAGATTAAGAAAGAAAATACTAATAATAAGAAGCTAACTCTTTACTAAATCTCTATTAAGCTTAAGAAGAAGTTCTTACCTAGCTAAGTTATTATTAAAGTAAAAGTTATAGCTAAGTATATAGTATACCTTAGTAATACTAAATATATAAATATTTAATTTAAGCATTAGAATAAGTAATAGGGAAAGCTATACTAGAAAGCTATAATATATAAGATTAATAAAGTTTAGGGTTCTAATATAATTTATAACTTTATTATAGTAATTAGAGTATACTTTAACCCTAAATAGGTAAAAACTAAGATTATATAACTAGTATAGAACTTAGACTCTTTTCCTAAGGATATTACTCTTATAGGTATTATAGCTAAGTATACTTAATACTATAGGGTAATGTAAACTATATATACTAACTCTAGTAAAGGGAGCTATATAACTATACTTAGGGATTACTTTAACTAAGGTAATAAGAAGTAAGACTAAAAGAATAATAAGCTAAAAAAGTGCCTTTACTAGTTAATTAAGGCACTAAATACTTACTTTTAGTCTCCCTAAGCTTACTACTCCCTATACTATATAGTAACTAATAAAAAGGTTTAAGAATTTAAGCCCTTTATAAAGGTTAACTATAGTAAGGTTAAGGAATACTATAAGAGTGTAGAATAAAAAAACCTATGCGCTAAGGTAGTAAAGGATAGGTAGATAGTAAAAGGTACTAAGGATTATAAAGAAGAAAAATTACCTAGTGCTATTATAGTAGTAATTATTAACCTAAAAATTCTAGAGAGTATAGCCCCTCTAAAGGGAAGCTACACTATACTTAAGAATATAAAGCATATACTTTTAGAGAGTACTCTCTTTAATAACTATAGTGCTCTTTATATTATTAATAGTATAAGCTACTTTAAGCCTAGAACCTTTAAAGAAATATTTAATAATTACCTTAAGGCTAGAATAATCTCTTTCTAGATTATAGAAAGAGGTACTTATATAATTAAGAATATTTTTAATAGGCTAAAGGGAGAACTTATAGAAAACCTTACTTTATAGAATATTATACTTATAGAAGGATTTTATATAAATATTATATTAGAGAGTCTTCTTTAGAAGAAAGGTATTTAGTATTATAGAGCGGACTACTCCTTATATATTAGACCCTTCTATAAGAGCTTATTATTAGCTAAACTTAAGAGGAAGTATAATATTATTTTCCTTTAATATAAGCCTCTTTTCTCTTATAATAGTCCTAAGTAAGTAGTAAATTTAGCTATAGCACTAGTAATATTCTTAATAATTAATTTAGAAGAAAATAAATAATACTTATAGCGTAGTTATCTAAGTAAAGACCTATGCCCTATATAAGCAAACCCTAAAGAACTATAGTACCTATATTCTAGCTACCTTAGAAAGGATACTCTTACTAAGAGTTACACTTATATAAGGGGAGTGTAATTATATAGAATAAAGTATAGGGACTATAAGATATATACTCTAGTCTACGCCCGCTAGGTTATTTTAAGAAGACTACTAGAATATATATTACTAAGATTATTCTAGAGAATCTATTAGGACCTTTAGGACTATAAGACTAGCTATAATAGTATAAACTAGTTACTAGTTATAAAAGATAAGTTCTTAGGCATAATTTAAGTTTATATATTACCTAATAAGTTATAAGTAATAGTGTTTAATATACTAGTTTACTATAAATAATAGGTTATAAGGTAATTTAGAGTGTTAATCGCAAAGATTAGGTAAGATCATAAAGGCGCTATTATTAGCTAATTTACAGATATAATCTTTTAAACATAGGTATAATTATAAGGCATAGATCTTAAGCTTACACTACTATACACTTATAAACTAAATAGAGCTATAGAAAGGGTAGGGTAGATAATTACACTATAATTAAATATAATACTTATAGGCGTAGGGCTACTACTAAACCTATAGTCTAAGAGCATATAAGTAGTAGTATACCTATATAATATTAGCCCTGTTTAATAATCTAGCTAGAAAACACCATTAGAAACCCTAAAAAGCTAGTTTTATAATAATGCTTAATTGCTAATATAGGAGCCTATAGCTAACCTAAGGCTAGATTAGAGCGGGTTACATATATATAGCTACTACGCTTATCCCCTAGAAAGGGATTGCAAAGCTAATAGATATAGATAGTTCTATAAGATATACCTAAGGGGTTATATTAGATATCTTATTAGGTATTCTGCCTCTAATATTTATTACATTTAGATCCTAAAGCTAGGAAAAGTTATAATAATAAGGAATATTATATTTAATAAGTTAATTTTTTATAATAAAGCATAGGAAAGCGTAATTAAGCTTTTAATTAATAAGCTTAAAGCGTAATTCTAAGTCCTTAAAATTAATATAGAATTAGATAAGGAATTAAATCTTTTCCTAGCACTAATTAAACCTTAAATAGAATAGACTAAGAGTTTAAACTTAGGGGTAGATACCCTATAGACTTCTTAATTATAACTAAAGGAGAGAGAAGCTATTTATTTTAATTAAAATATTAGTAAGAATATTAGACTTTAAATACCTTAGCTATTACTAGATTTACTAATTAGAGAGTAGGAGACTTCTATTCTAGGCGCTTAGAAGAGCAAAATAGAGTATAAAGCTTTAGATTTATATGCTTAAGGAAGTAATATAATAAAGGATCTAATAAGTAGTAAGTAGGATGCTGCTATAAGGGCTTAGGAGAGCTAATGTTCTTATAAGGTTCTAGAACACTAAGTATATAATACTAAGGACTAAGTTATTAATAACTTAATAGGTAATTAACTACCTATACTAGGAAATAAAGTAAACTAGTAATAAAATAAACCTAAAGGAGTAGACACTAGACTAGCTACCTATATAGAGAGCTTAAAGGGAGCTCTAGCTTTATAGTTAGAAATTGTAGAAAAGAGCCTTAGAATAGTTATAATATATAAAGGTATATAAATAAGCTTAAGATTATAAATAAAGAGAGAGTAAGGCTAGATTCCTTCTTATACTCCGCTACTAAGAAGGAAGAGGAAAGGACTTAATAAAGCTCTTATTAATAGCCTTTAGGACCTAAAAGATCTTTTTACTAAATTTAGGAAGACTAAGGATAAAGACCCTTATAAGCTCTTTCTAGGAGATAGGGATTTTAAGAGCTATAAAACCGTGTTTTTAGTGATTAATATATATTATAATAAGGAGAGTAAATTACTCCTTAAACTAAAAAGGAAAATAGGGATAGTTTATTAATTAGACCTAGCTAAACCTCTAAAGTTATAGAAAAGAGCAAAGGAATATCCTTTTAAGGAAGAATAGATTAATATAATAAATAAAGAGATTAATAAGCTAAAAGAATAAGGAACGTAGCGGCAGATAAAGTGTTCTATAGCTTAATTAAAGCTATTACTATTAAAATAGGTATTTTCTTATAAGTTTAATAAAAAAGGGATGTTAATCTAATATAAGGCATGCTTATGCGTACATAGAGATCTCTAGGATACCTTAATAATTAAACGCACCTATACTACAACGCTTGCTACGCACGTGTTCTATGTGTTTATAGCGCTAGTTACTAGGTTTAACTTAGAGACTAGGTAGTATAATATTAAGAATACTTTTCTCTATATAGATTATAGAAAAGAAGGAACTCTTATAATATATAAACTTCCTAATAGCTTTACTATACTTAGAGAGTATATAGAATTACTTAAGGTATTATATAGATTAAGGGACTCTCTATAGCTCTAGTTTAAAGAACTAAGTAAGTCCCTTAAGAAGCTTAGGCTTAAGTTAAGCTAAGAGAAGCCTTACTTATTCTATATAAAAGATTAGACTATCTTCCTTATATTCTTTATAGATAATATTCTTATAGCTTTCTATAAGGATAATAAGAAGATTACTAACTAGATCTCTAAGGGATTAAAGGAGGTATATAAATTAGATAAAAAAGGTAAGGTAGGATTCTTTCTTAGGATCTAGATTATTAGAGACTAACTATAGTAAAGGGTGTATCTTAGTTATAAGGCATATATTAGTAAGATTAGGGAGAAATTTAGCTAAGTAGGAAAAGGCACTTTCCTTACTATACTAATTCTAGTAGTAAAGTATTATAAGTTTAAGGGAGAAGCTAAGAAGTAAGTAATTAAGATTTACTAAGAGAAGATTAGATTAATCCTATACACTATAATTATAATTAGACTAGATATTGCCTTTATAGTAGTAAAGTTATTATAATACCTTATAAATCTAGGACTAGAGTATATAAAGGCTATAGACTAAGCTATCTACTATTTACTTATTATATATAAACTTACGCTATACTTTAGTATAAGCACTAAACTTTAGGCTCTTTAGATCTTAAGTAACGCATTATTTGTAGATAATCTTAAGATATATAAGTTATTATAGGGATACCTAATTACTCTATTTAGTAGACTAATTATCTAGAAAGCTATACGCTAAATAATAGTAACTATATCTATAATAGAAGCTAAATTACTTACTTTATAATAAATAGCAAAGGAGACTATAAGTCTATAGCACCTATTTAGAGATATTAAATTTAATGCTTATAAAGACTAGGTTATTAATTATAATAATTAGCAAATAATTTAGCTTATATTAAATAAGAATAAATAATTAAATACTTAACTGTGTTATATTAATATTTATAATATATAGTTAAAGTAAGAATTTAAGAAAGGAAGCTTTAAAGTTATATATTTGCTAATATCTAAAATGCCTGCTAATAGATTTATAAAGGCGTTAAATTAAGAGCAATTTAAACGCTTTAGATTAATGCTTAGGATAGTAGATCTACACATATAATATAATATTTAAAGCGTATAGGTTACTAAGGAAGCGTAAGAATATTAATAAGGGGATATAAAATTAATTACCCTAGAAAAATACATAAAGGCCCCCTCCTTAGCTAGTAAAGCGCTACTAAGGTAAATAGGATTAGTAAAATATAAACTCTAAAACGCTATTACATAAAAATATATATATAAATGCTAGTCTAAATAAAGGAAAGAGATAAGACTTAAATAAGAAGGCATATAACCTCCTTAAGATAGGCTATTACTATAGTTACCTTCTCCTTAGACGCTACTAAAGAACCCCTAATAGTAACTTTAGCCCTAACACTAGGAATAACCTTATTATACATAGAATCCAGCTCTATAATAAGTTCTAATTAGAGTTACAGCGCCTTATAGCACTACTTAACTATCTATATAGTTATAAGAAGATAAGTAAGGGAAGAGGTAATTAAGAGCGCTTTACCTTAGTGTTATTATCTAGCGCTAATAATATCTACTTAGTAAGGGGAATATAAGTATTATATAAAGGCTAATAATAGTAATTACTAACCTTATATAAGTAATATCTCTAAGATTATCTAGACCTAACCTTATAGTAGTAACCTAGATTACCCTTACCTATAATACCTACTTAAATATACCTATTATAGGGTATATCTTATAAGGCACTATAAGGGTTAGGTTTACTAGGCTATAAAGTTAGTGCTTAGTAAGAGAGGGAGTAGAGCTTTTAATAAACTATTTACTTCTATAAAGATTGCAGAGGATTATACCTTATATATCTACCCTAGACCTATGCCCTAATAGAACGCAAAGATTATAAGGGCATATATATAGTGCACTCTCCTCCTACCTTAGTGGGAGATAATAACTTACTAGTAAGTTGCTTAGAGCTAGCTAGGGGAGGAAGATAATTCTTATAGGCTATACTATAGCCTAGAGGGTAATTTAAGGCTAAATTAGTAAAAATACAAGCCTAACGCTAATTAGGAGTTAAATCTACCTAGGAATTTGCCTCCTCCTTAGCCTAAGCTAACGTATATAAAGGTAGAAGCTCTATATTAATTAAAATATAGGGAATATTAATAAAAAGTATGTTAGAAAGGTAAGAAAAGAAAGCCTATAAATATTAGGTTAGAAAAGCCTTTATAAGAGAGGAGCATAGGCGTGAAAGTAAGAAAGCTTACTTTAATCTTACATTAGATTTACTAATAATAATAATACTATATATCCACTAGTTAATGTGATAATTAGTGGTCTTAATGGCCTTAACACTAATTAGGGGGTGTATTGCCTAGCAGCGGGAATATAACTAATTACACACGCTATGCGTGTAGGACTGTATTAAGGAAGCTAAAATATACCTTAAAAGAATGTATAATCTTAGTGTCAGGAAGAGATCCCTTGAGGGCTCGGATGTGTGGATGCAACCTGCGCATTGATAAGGATAAAGCGCGAGGTTAGATATTAGTGGATACGATATATTAGAAGTACCTCTGTAGACTAGTTATTACTATAGCGCACTATATACCTTTTAGGTATAAAAGTTAGCTACTATCTGCACCTCTGATTAATTAAATTAAACACTTTCTATTATCTATACTAACCCCTACCTTAATAGTTATAAGCCTAGGAGGCTTTAATTACCCTTATTGTTAATTATTATAGATAATATAAGCTCCGTTAATATTATATATATCTAACGCTTATAACGCTTGTAAATATTAAGAGATAATTGCCCTTTATTATAACTAGTTAACTAATAACCTTATACTTCCTTTAACTAGTATAGTTCCCCCTTTATAATGTCTAAAGAAACTCTAAATATAGTGTTATTATTAAAGAAGGACTAGATTAAATAGTTTATATAAACTAAGAATTATATAGAATCCTATAGTATCTAGGAGTATATTAATCTAAATTAGGATAAATTACTTAAAGAACCTATAATACCTGCTTACCTAAGAAGGGGTCTAAGACTAGAGGTTATAGAAGATAACCCTAATACTCTTAAAGATTAGAAGCTTACTTATAAAGATACTAAGGATAAGTATAACTTTTAATATAAAGAGCTTTAATTTAACTTTATAAAATATATAACCCTATTAAAGTAAATACTAAAGATTAGGGAATTTATTTATAAGACCCTTTTAAAGAATATCTAAGACTCCCTTAACTTTAATACTAAAAAGAAAGGAAGAGAGTTAGTCTATTAGTACTCTTAAAGAATATTAAAGCTTCTTTAAGATTAGTATAAGCTAAACACTTAGAAGATACTAATTCTTATAAAAACACGCCTTAATAATTACTTATAAACTAAAGATACTTATAATTAGTATAAATAGGTAGTAATAACAGAGGTACTATAGAGGAATTATTAAGATCTAGAGACCTAATAGACTAAGGAGATAATACTATATAAGTTTATAATTTCTCTCTATAGTAAATTTAAGTTATTTTAGAAGAAATAGAATAATTTACTTAATAAAGGAATAAATTATAGCTTCCTTAAGGCTATTATAGAGTTTAAAAGAGATTATAAAGCTCTATAGAGCGTATAGAAGTTAGCAAATACCCTTACTACTAATAGATTAAGTAGTTAGAGTAAACTAGAGAAGAAGAAGTGCCCTAGATACTTTAATTATAACATTTATAATACCTTAAAGTAGTGGGAATCTTATAACTTATTTAAGGCCTTATATAAGCTAGAGGCTACACTAAAGGACTAGGAAGTTAGGAGAAACTCTAAGGATAATATTAAGAAGTATCTAAAGGAGAACCTATAAGAAAAGTCTAAGGTATTAAGTTAGAAACTAGAGAGGAAGAGTAGTAATATCTTTATACCTTTATAGAATCTAACTAATAACTTAGTTATAGTTACCCTAGGTAATAAGACTGTAAATATATTATTATTTATATACTCTAAGTAAGGTTAATAGTTAAAGGAAATTGCGAATTTAACCACTAATACTATAGAAAGCATAGAATTAAGGCAGAACATAGTCCTGTATAATTCTAGAGCGAATATTTACATATTTAATAATATCCACTAGTTTAAATAGTCTAAATTTAATAATAATATTATAATAGAGGTTAAGGCCAGAGGCATAATATATTAGGCTTTAGGACAAGGCCTAGTACGTATTTCTATCACAGACCCTATATCACAAAACACTAGAATATTAGTTTTAGAGACTACGTTATTTATTCTAGAATTCTATGTTAATCTAGTATTAGTAATAATTCTTATAAAGGCAGGTATCTTCTAGAATTAGAAGAAGTTATTTCTATATTAAGGAATAACACCTATAGCTAAAGTCTATAATATTAATAAGCTTTATATATTATTATAGCTATTAGAGGATCTAAAGGAAGCCTATACTATATCTAGTAGGCCTCTAAGGCCTCTAATAAAGGGAGATGCAAAGCTTTAGCATTAATAATATAGTTATCTAGGCGTAAAGGCTTTTATAGAGCTTATAAACGTGGCTTTAGGCGTTAAATTAATAGGTCCTAAGCTTATGTAGTGTGAGATATATACTATAGGTAAAGCTAAGCGCTAGAGATTATAGGTTATACCTAAAGGACTTCCTTAAGGACTAGGTTATAGGCTTTTAGTTAACCTAGAATACTATAACTTACCTTATTAGAATAGTAATAGGTATTAGTGTGTTTTTATATGCCTTATAACCTTAATATAATTCTTCTACTTATTTAAATTAAAGAATAGGATTTATAATAGCTTTTATATAATAATTACTTTTCTAAGCATGTAATTTAGTATTTAACTACGCTTTTTATATAGTAATATTAAAAAAGCCCTCTTTATAGAGAATATAAAGGATAAGATAGCCCTTAGTAGTATTATAGTCTATAATTTAGCTCCCTTAATACCTAGTTAGAATAGAAAGGCAAAGAGATCTAGGGGGGTGGTTAAGTAAAAGGCTTATATATTAAGTCTTAAGGCTAACCTCCTATTAGACCTTAATAATAAAGTCTTTAATACTATGGTTTATCTATTAAATTATATACCTTTTAAACATTATAGTAGATAGACTATACTATATAAGCTTTAGTGGGATTAGGCTAGGAAAATAGTCCCTATATACTTATATATAGTAGAAGTCTAAAAGCCCTTAATTATATATCTATAAGCCTATAGATATAAGGCATTTCCTATAATAATAAAGGCTCTAGAGCACGTTAAATTATATAACGTAATACTATAGTTAGAGTAGAAAGCTTATATTAGATACCTTATTAGTTATAGAGGCAAGTCCTAGTATATTATCTAGGTACCCTTACTTTATAATTATAAGGTTATTATATTAGCCTATGTTTATTTTAATAAGAACTCCTTCTTTAAACTAGAAGAAAAGCTAGAATTAGCTTAAAAGGAGAAGATATTAATAATTACACTACTTAAAGAGCTTAAAGTTAATAATATTAATAAGGAAATTAGTTAAGACTTTATTAGAATAGAATTAGAAAAGGAAAATCACTTCTCTTAGCCTTTAATTATAGAAGGAGAAAATAAATAGTTTAAAGTAAAAACGCCTCCTTATATAATAGGGGAAGAAAATAACCTTTCTAGTGTACTTTTAACCCCTCCTAACTCTTCTTATAAGGCACTAGTTACTATAGAGAATATAGAGATTTAGGTATAAGGTAATAATACACTATTTTATAAGATTAATAAATTTATATAGGATATAATAATTAAATATATAAAGACTACTATAGAGACTAGTAAAATTACTAGTAAAGGCAGTAAGGCTATAGAGAATTATTATCCCTAGGATAATAGTATTAATCTAAATAATATTATTATAGGAAAATACTATAGAAAGGAAATATATAAAATTAAGTAGGTATAGTTTTCTTATACTTTCTCTATAGTATTATAGGGAACTTATTATAGTTTATAGATTAAGGATATGCCTCTAGAACCTACCTATTATTATTAAGTAATAGCTTTAGCCTATTATAACTACTAGAAGGAAGCGATTATAAAGAAGCTTTTAAAGCTTCTATCCTTAAACTACTAGGAGAATATACTAGATAAATTATTTAATCTAGAAAGGCATAAGGAGATTATAGACCTTAGCTAGGTCTTTAAATATAAAACTAATAAGAAAGGAGTAGTTATAGAGTTTAAAGCTAGAATAGTTATTTAAGGTAATTAATAACCAAAGGATAACCTTAATAACTACGCTACTACGCTTACTTTATAATCTCTATAAATGCTACTTATAGTTTACTATACTAATAATCTTAATACTTAATAATATAATATTTAGAATGCTTTTCTATATATAGAACTTAAAGAACTTATCTTCTATAAACCCCTAGAAGGCATAAATATATAAGGTTATCTCTAGAAGATAATAAGAGCTTTATATAGCCTAAGGGAAGCTCCTTAATAATAGTTCTTATATCTTATATAATTCCTACTAAAGCTAGACTTTATATAAGGAAGGGAAGACCTATATATCTTTATAAAGGGTAGATTTATCCTATTCTTCTATGTAGATAATATTATAGTAATATACCCTAGTGGATTTAAAGTAGAATTTAAAAAGCTATATAAATAACTAATAAATAGTCTAGATATTAAAGACTAAGGCAATTTAAAGTGGTTCCTAGGCATTAAAATTATTAAGAATCGCAATACTAAAGAGATATAGTTATTATAGGAATTATATATTTAAAAGATAGCTTAGAAGTTTATTCCTAATATTATTAATAATAATTTAAAGAGCTTAATTACAATACCTTTAATAATAGCTATAATAGTTATAAATAATAGCTAGGCTACTAATAAGGAGACTAATTACTATAGAGTAGTTATTAGCTCTTTAGTATACCTATGTATTATTAGAAGACCTAATATAGCCTTTATAGCATTAAAGCTAGCCTCTTTTATAATAAATCCTTTAGTAAAGCATATTAAGCTTACTAAAGGAGTAATTTTATATACTTAGAATATAAAGAAGCTTTACTTATAATACTTAGGTATAGATAGCTTTAATACGCTATTCTCTAGTACTAATGCTTTACTTAGTAATAACCCTAATACTTAGAAATTAATATAAGGTTATGTCTTTATTATACATAGCGCTATAATTAATTAGAAGTTAGGAAGGTAATATTATATAATAACTTTAAGTATAGAAGTAAAGCTCTTTACCCTAAATTATAGTATAAAAGAGTATATATCTCTAGGTAAACTACTTTATAATATTAAGGTCTATGTGCTACTACTCTTAATTATCTAGTGTAATAATAAGTAGATAATCTATATTACTAAGTATATAGAAAGAAGGCTTTAAACTAGCCTTAAGTACCTTAATATAAATTAAATATAGATTTAAGAATAATATATAATAGGTAATATTAAGGTAAATTAGATAAAGACCTCTAAGATGCCTATAGATAGCTTTATAAAGCCCCTTTTAGGTTAGATATATAGGGACTTCTACTATAGAATTAGTCTATAAGAGATTCCTACCTAATTATAACACTAGGGATTATTTATAATCTCTTCCTATGCCTTTACTCTTTAGCTTTA
Source organism: Epichloe bromicola (assembly GCA_023658445.1). Taxonomy (NCBI): domain Eukaryota; kingdom Fungi; phylum Ascomycota; class Sordariomycetes; order Hypocreales; family Clavicipitaceae; genus Epichloe; species Epichloe bromicola. Next base: position 5,895,130 of record CP098268.1, read on the forward strand.
ATAGATATCTTAGCTAGGGGGGGTATATTAGGAAGAGATCCCTTAAGGGCTTAGATATGTAGATATAACCTGCGTATTAATAAGGATAAAGCGTAAGGTTAGATATTAGTGGATATAATATATTAGAAGTACCTCTATAGACTAGTTATTACCATAGCGCACTATGTACCTTTTAGGTACAAAAGTCGGCTGCCGTCTGCACCTCTGATTGATCAAATCGAACACTTTCTATCATCTACACCGACCCCTACCTTGACACTTAGAATAAGAAGCATATAAGGTTTACTATAGCTACTCTTTCTATAAAAGAAGAGCTTTCGCCTTTCTATTTGTATGATAGAATCAATCAATTCAATCACATCTTCTGCCTTCAATCATCCCTTCTGATCAGATCTTTGCCAACAAAGTCACGTGCCACACTGCGATATTTGGCTCTTAGCGAAGCGGGGGCGCTACTGCATGCACTTAACGCGCTGCTTGTTACTGGGCGTCCTCTGCCGGTCCATCAAAAGCATCTCCATCATCAACACCCACATCTCCATGACTGGACGCGCCCCGAATGGCGGTAGCACTAGGCAACCATGCCTTGGGAAAGTCTCGAGCTCTCCGCTTCGAGCCAAAGGATTGCACACTGGATGCCGGCGTCATGGCAGTCAGTCGGTGGTATCTGCGTCGGGTTCCTGGATCCTTGCATCCATCCGCCCACCCCCCTTCCAGCTACTACAACTGTCGAGATCGGTGCCTTTTTAAATGCGAGCAAATGCCCCGAGGCCACCATCTCCACCTCATCCCAGCATGCCACCCTCGTGAAAGATCGAAACCTTTCTTCTTCAACATCATCTCTTGTCCCATACATCGCCTGTCTCGCCTCATCTCTGTCAGCTCTCCCGACACCTGTCTCGGCCGCTTGAAGCTTTCATGACCTTTCACACCCGCTTAGTCGCCCTCCAACTCCATCTGCTGTCCGAAGTCCTGCAGCGCTCAGCATTCACGTTAACTCGCGGGCGTCACCTGCTGGCTATATATCTGTCTTGTCCTCTCACTCAGGAGACTGCCCCTCTCTCTCTATCCCCGTTCGCTGCAGCTCTCGCGCATCCTCCAACACTCCACGATCATGTCTCCCAATAGTGATAACGCCATGGCTCGCTTCCTTTTCGCAATTTTAAAGCAAAAGAATCTCAAGGATGTTAGTCGGCCCTGAGATCCCTTCTTGTGCTACTGCTGTGCGCTAACAACCGTCAAAGATTGACTGGAATCAAGTCGCCCAAGATCCCGTCTTGCTGCAGCCCATTACGAATGGACATGCTGCAAGAATGAGATACTCACGCTTCCGAGCTACTGTTACAGGCCACGAGCCCCAGAAGCGGTCTCGTCATAGCGAAAAGGACCGCGTGTCCAAGTCGTCAAAGAGAGACGGCTCCTTCAAGAGGGATGCCATCATCAAGCCGGAATCTGGCGTGAGCCCATCATCGCTTGCTCAGGTATGTGCATCTATTTGATCTCGTCAGTCGTCAAGCCTGCTAATAGCCGCTCAAGTACTCGCCTGCTTCTCTCGCTTCCCCGTACAACGATGACTTCAACGCCCGGTTCCTCACACCATGCAGCGACGACATGACTTCTGTCCGTCCAGCTGCTGTCGAGAAGCGACAGGCCAGAGATGCGGCGGATGCCTTCTCGTCTATGGTGGACGGTAATCCTGGCTTATTTACGGACCCCGGCAGTCTCACACACTCTCCGGCCTTTTCAGCCTTTGAAACAGCCTATGACTTGAGCAGCTACAACGACACATCGGCTGACCTCCACAGCCCAGACCTAGCCGATCTTAGTGATCCTCAGTCTTTGATAGACTGTGCTCGAGGATGGAACGAACGCTTCCATGACCCTCAGCTTTTTTGATACCAAATGGGGGACTGGCTTTGTTGCCGTGGATTGTACACAAAATTAATGTCGCACGGTAGACGATTTCTGCCCCCCCTTCCCCCAAATTGCTTTACGACCTAATGACAAAAAACAAAACAAAAACTCGAAGAAAATGAGATATAGATGCTCCACGCCTCGGGGCACTGGAGTTTGGATGAATCTGATCACAATTTGTACACTACTCGCCGAGTTATTGCTGCTTGCTCGTGTCGGACACGCCCAAATAAAAACTTGGCCATCATCAACGCTTTTATTGGCTTGAATGATCAAACTCCCCTGCCGACCTGTGACTTGAAACAATTCTGAACTGTTGCCAGCTGCCCAGGGGCGTCACTAACTCACCTCACACTCGCGTCGCATGACTGACCAGGGCAACTTGCAGGGCAGCGATAAAAACTTTGCTCATCTACGTCCTTTGCATTCTCCTCCCCTTCACCCCAGCACTGCTTTTTTCCAGGAACCTACATCATCTCGTCACTTTTCATACAAAGCACTTCTGTAATTTTTGAAACTTGCTTCCACCATCTTGTCCACCATGGCGGGCGACACCACCCCCAAAAAGAAAGAGCCCACCGCCCAAGAAGCCATGTTCTTCTTTGCCATTGTCAAGCACACCCGCAACAAGGCAGACATTGATTGGAACGCCGTCGCTGCTGAGCAGGGATTCAAGAATGCCGACGTCGCCAAGGTACGTTTGGTCTACAGTCTCTTTCCAACGTGCGTCTCATCACTAATCTTCTGGGCACAGGTCCGCTTCGGCCAGGTCAAGCGCAAGCTAGGAATCAACTCTGAAACCCCAACGGTTGCTTCGCCCACGGCGACTGCTCGCACACCTACGAAGAAGACACCCTCTGTTGGAGGAACGCCCACAAAGGTCGTGAAGACGCCTGGGCGGGCAGGCACAAAGGGCAAGTCCCGAGGAAAATTGGCCAAGAAAGAGGAGAGCGAGGAGGAAGATGACGACGATGAGACGGTGGTGGGGGGGGTGAAGGAGGAGGAGGAGGTTGGTAAGAATGCGGAGTTTGGTGAAGATGAGGAACTGCATAATGAAGTGGATTCTTTCTTGGAGGACGAAGCTGGGGATCCGTTTTGATGGAATGGAAACAAAGGTTGGATCTGGGAGATGGGATTGTTATACGGATAGTCAGGTGAGACGACGAGAAAGTGGAGTCTGATGAATCGAAGTAGTTTGCAAGCTTGACATGATTAGAGGCATTTCGGTATGAGGCAGAGCGAGGTGCTGGTGCCGCGTGGTGAAATGAGTCGGCTGTTCACTTCCTGTTGACTCTCGTCTGAGCTCAGCCAGCACAACGCACACTCGGGCTCACAGCTGCAGCTCGTGCTCGTCTTTTCTCCCATCGACTCGGGACTGCAAAGGCCCCTCTTAATCCATCCACGCAGCATTCATCAAGCACTCAGAGCACCTCTCATCATCTCAGCGGCACCAACATCTTGCTTGTCTCACGAGCCACTACCACTTTGAACCCTTCCTTGACTCACAACTTTGCTCGCAAACCAAGGCAAGTCATTCCACATGAACGGGAGCTACAGACTAACATGTACCAGACCATGCCTCGCAAAGCCAAAGCCACCCCAGTCACCAGCGCCGAGGGCGAGGCACCCATCGGCCTCACCGACAGCGAACTGCGCTTCATCAAAGCCGTCTTCGACAACATGACTCAGAAGCCCGATGCCAACTGGGACAGCGTGGCCACTGATCTGGGCCTCAAGGATGCGAAATGCGCCAAGGAGCGGTTCCGGCAGATGTCTGTCCGTCACGGCTGGCGAGACCAGGCGAGTGCCACTTCCAGTCCTCGAAAGAGCGACGGCAAGGTGACCAAGAGAGCTCCGCGCACGCCAACCAAGAAGGCGGCCAAGTCGGTTGCTTTGGTCAACAGTGAGGACGAAGACGAATCTGCGAAGGCCGAGGGCGACGAGATTGTGGTGGCAATGTGAGGTTGAGATGGGATGGGATGGCTTTTGTTTATTTATCCATGGGATGAATGACCGTCACATCACAGACTGACAGGGAGTACTCCAACGCTGACTTGGGATAAAAAGTAGCATGAGAATTAGGGAGGGAAACATCATATCAAAGTAGTTTGTCGTGGGAGCGCCTAGCTAGGACCTAATATCCAGACAGACAGACAAACCGTAAGCGACTGACCGTGTTTGGACACACCCAAGTGAACTTCCAGATGCTGCGAGAACCATGGCCACGTTTTTTGACACTGCCTTTCATTTCAACGAGGTATCCACTGCCAACTGTCGGGTGTATCATCCATCGCACCTCGTCGGCTCACTCTGCCCTCACATACACCGTCACTCAGGCCACCCCGAGGTTTCAAACTTGCTCACTGCCCGTCCATTTCGTCTCCCTCTCTTGATACAAAAAAAAAAGTCTTTCATCGCAACCTTCAAGTGTCATAATCGACTTGCTCCTGCCAAACGATACCCATCTAACCATCCGAAATGCCAGGCGTTCAGGATCCAGCCGATCAGGTCAAGTTTCTTGTATCCTGCATCGGACACACCACCAACGGTCGTGTGCGTCTTCTTCCCTTCTCTCTGTTACCAAAGATGCCGACTAAAACACCTCCTAGCCTGATTTCGCTGCCGTTGCCCAAGAACTTGGCATCGTTAGCAAGGCCGCCGCGTGAGTTGGCACCAAGACGCCCATCTCTATCCCGACCCATTCCTAACCTCTCCCAACAGCCAGAAACGATATGAGCGCATGCTCAAGGCCAACGGCGTCACCGCCAACAAGACCAGGGGGAATGACTCCGCCCTTCCGACGCCTGAAGTCACGCCCGTGAAGCGCAAGACGGCCGCTCCTCGCACTCCTGTCTCTGCGAAGAGAGCCAGGGGGACGAACGTGAAGAAGGAAGAGTCTGATGACGATGAATCCAAGAAGGATGTCAAGAAGCAGGAGGATACGGGCTCTGAACTCTCTGGTACGGCGAGGATGTTGGTGTGTGATCATCGTGTGATTCCTTGCTGATATGGAACAGATCCCCCTCTATCTGAGTAATGCTGGGTTCGCCGAGACTGACTTGCTCTCTCGCGAAACATATTGGGAACGAAACGTTGGGCTTGATTTTGTCACGGGGGAGCTACGGGATGATGACCAGGCGCTGAGGACTCGGGCGTCGTAGATAGTTGCATTCACGGGAATAGAAACTGCATTCTGTCATCTTGCTCCTGTGCTGTGCTGTGCTGTGCTGGAGTGGATGATGATGATTTCGAGCCCAGACCTTGACGAGAAGCGAGGAGCGGAGCGAGAATGTTGTGTTGTTTGTTTTCATGCTCTGTTCTGTGTGTGCTGAAATGAGCTGCCAGTCTCGCCAGCTGTCACAGCTGTCAACCCACACACATGTTTTTGCATCCTCATTCATCGACGGGCTCGCCAAAGATTTCATCCCTTGTTTTGTGCGCAGACCTGCCCTAGCGTTGACTTCATTCATCGAATCCGTTTGTTTTGGCACATTTGGTGCGTTTTCTTGGTTCACCTTGTCGTTCGCGTTGCTGCCCGGACCACTCCAATTCACAGGTGCTGTCCCCCAGAGCTCACTTTTTCTTCACCACGGGGCCAAAACTTCATCATCAGCAAGCAAGCAAACGCGAATCCGTGACCTGCTCCATCTCTCATCATCGCTTTCGTTTCCATTATGGGCTCCGAGCCAAAAAGAGCTACTGCTGGACAAAAACGCTCTCCTGCCAAGAGGCGTAGGAGTCAATCAAGGGCTCAGAACGCAGAAGCCTCGCTGCATTCGTCCAGTACCACGAGCTCCCCCAACAAGACTGAGACGCCTCGCACTGCGCGATATTCGCATCGACTCCCGACAGATCAGCAGCGGAGAGGAAATGGACGTGTGGTTGGGAGGAGTCTCATTATCTGGAACCGTGCGTCTTTGTGCTTTACAAGAGGAGTTCAATCAGTGGTGCTCTTCTTTATACCAATGCTAACTTTTCTCAGGCCCTCGTATGGCAGAAAAGTTGCTCTTGCACATCCAGTACGAGTGCAGTAGACATAAGATTGCGCTTCCGTGGGATGCCATTGCTCATCGATTACACCCTGGCTCGTCGGGACAAGCTGTTTGCCAGCACATCAACCGTCTGCGTCGAGAGCTCGTGGCAGAGGGACATCTTGTTCCGCCGCTGCCACAAAAGTCTGGGTCGTTTGCTGATCCTGAAATTCGCGGCTTCACTCGTCAGGATGTGGAAGGCAATGATCTAGAGACGACGCGAGCCGTGACTTTTGATGAAAGGGTTGATGATCCAAGGTTCAGCTTGCCCGATGCCGTGAATCTTTCCGAGGAAGACGAGGAAGACGAGGAAGACGAGGAAGACGAGGAAGAGATGGAGGGTTCAGAGGGCAGGTCTTCGCCCGATCCGATCCAGAGGGAGCTTCCGCCCTCGCCCACTCCTGTGCGCGGAGGTGCCAACAGTGTTGCGATGGGATCATCAGCCCTGCCCGATGTGAAGCCCGCTCAATTTCGGTTCGTGACCGAGGACCGAAGACCAAGCCCAGTTGGGCTTCATCGTCATCTCATCGGCGGCGACGACGACGACACGGTGAGTAGTAGATGGGCGCTACCGCAAAGTGAGCTGATCTATCCGCTGACTTGAAGAACGTAGGAGCTGGAGTCGAGGTACTCGCAACAGTCGGCGCACGCATCAGAGACAAGCAGCAGCTTGTTCACGGAGAGCACTTCGCCCTCCCACTCCTTTGCTAGCACCACCATGACCTCGGACCTCGCGTCAAACGCCCAGCGTATACACGGACAACCGGATTACAGACTTGCTGGTGGTGTGCGACCCTGGGCGTATCAGCACCCTTACTATACCTGCACAGCTCCCAACGTACCGTCTCCCGCTGTCAGCTTCGAGCACGCAGAGTACTTTGCTCCTGCCATGCCGCCGCCAATTGCTTCTGCTCACTACGCTTTCTATGTGATGGACCCAAGCACCATGAGACCTGGGACACAGGACCGCACGACGTTGAATCTAGCGTCGTCGCCACTGCCGCCACTGCCGCCACTGCCGCCACTGCCGCCACTGCCGCCGCCGCCGCCGCAGGAGCCAGTGTCCCACATTGGCCACATTGGGGGCCCAATGGAGGAGCTGTTCCCCGGGCTAGATGACGGAGACGGCAAAATTGCTGACACTGAATAATGGCATTCAAGGAATCAGAAAATCCTATGTATGATTGGTTCTGGCGACGATGAAGAGTGTTGGGTAAAAAGGGAGGCCGGCGGGCATGTTGCCGAAAATTGAAAATATACGTACTCTAAATCCCATAGATGACTGGACAGAAAAAAGGTTTAATTTAATTGACTCGATTTCCCGTTTGTGGTGCAATTTTGGCAATTGGCCAGAACCTTCTCTGGGTCTGACGGGCGTTGCTGTGCTTTTGTGGCAACACGTTTTTCCGACCGATCCTGGGCGACGACAATTTTTCTGCGCAACAGCAAACCTCCAATTACGACCGAGTCAGCCATCCACTCTTCCTCTCTCTCTCTCCTTGTTCCCCAAATACTCCTCGAAAGCTGCCGCGTCTCTTGCCAGCCATCTCTTCTTGTTTCCGCCATTGTACTTCAATTCATACCTCTTCTCCCTCTTAATACACAGAAGATGCAACGTGCATTGAGTTCACGAGCGCGAGCTACGGCTCTGTCCTCTGCCAGCCGCTATCGCGCCGGTGCTGGTCTTGGCCAGCAGCTCCGATTTGCTCACAAGGTAAGGCGATGATGCCGAAACTACAGCACCAGGGGGGGGGGACAGGCTTGCTAAGCTAATAACGACGAACAGGAGCTCAAGTTCGGTGTCGAGGGCCGTGCCGCTCTCCTGGTCGGTGTTGACACTCTGGCCAAGGCTGTTGCTACCACGCTGGGTCCCAAGGGCCGAAATGTCCTGATTGAGTCCAGCTTTGGCTCTCCCAAGATCACAAAGGGTATGTGCGTGCTCATAAATCCGGCAGACCTGAAAAACTCGATGATTTGCTCACACAAATGACACAAGATGGCGTCACCGTCGCCAAGGCCATCTCTCTCAAGGACAAGTTCGAGAACCTCGGTGCCCGTTTGTTACAAGATGTGGCCTCCAAGACCAACGATGTTGCTGGTGACGGTACCACAACCGCCACCGTCCTCGCCCGAGCCATCTTCTCCGAGACTGTCAAGAACGTTGCTGCTGGCTGCAACCCCATGGATCTCCGCCGCGGTATCCAGGCTGCTGTGGACTCGGTCGTCAAGTACCTGCACGAGCAGAAGCGCGACATCACCACGAGCGCCGAGATTGCCCAGGTTGCGACCATTTCTGCCAACGGCGATGTCCATGTTGGTCAGATGATTGCCAACGCCATGGAAAAGGTTGGCAAGGAGGGTGTGATTACCGTCAAGGAGGGCAAGACCGTGTCGGACGAGCTCGAGGTCACCGAGGGTATGCGCTTCGACCGTGGTTTCGTCTCCCCTTACTTCATCACCGACGCCAAGGCCCAAAAAGTTGAGTTTGAGAACCCCCTGATCCTCCTCTCCGAGAAGAAGATCTCCGCTGTCCAGGACATCATTCCCGCTCTCGAAATCTCTACCCAGACCCGTCGTCCCCTTGTCATCATTGCCGAGGATATCGAGGGCGAGGCTCTGGCCGTCTGCATTCTCAACAAGCTCCGTGGCCAGCTCCAGGTTGCTGCCGTCAAGGCCCCCGGCTTCGGCGACAACCGCAAGTCCATCCTCGGCGACCTTGGTGTCCTGACCAAGGGTACCGTCTTCTCCGATGAGCTCGACATCAAGCTCGAAAAGGCCACTATTGACATGCTCGGCTCCACCGGCTCCATCACCATCACCAAGGAGGACACCATCATCCTCAACGGCGAGGGATCCAAGGATGCCATTGCCCAGCGATGCGAGCAGATCCGCGGTGTCGCTGCCGACCCCTCCACTTCCGAGTACGAAAAGGAGAAGCTCCAGGAGCGTCTGGCCAAGCTCTCTGGCGGCGTCGCCGTCATCAAGGTCGGTGGTTCCTCCGAGGTCGAGGTCGGCGAGAAGAAGGACCGATTCGTCGATGCTCTCAACGCCACCCGCGCCGCTGTGGAGGAGGGTATCCTGCCTGGTGGTGGTACCGCCTTGATCAAGGCTTCTGCTCAGGCCCTCAAGGACGTCAAGGCCACCAACTTTGACCAGCAGCTCGGCGTCAACATTGTCAAGAACGCCATCACCCGCCCAGCCCGCACCATCATCGAGAACGCCGGCATAGAGGGCGCTGTCATCATCGGCAAGCTGATCGATGAATACGCTGCTGACTTCAACAAGGGCTTCGACAGCTCCAAGGGCGAGTACGTCGACATGATTGAAGCCGGTATCCTCGACCCCCTCAAGGTTGTCCGCACTGGTCTCGTCGACGCCAGCGGTGTTGCTTCTCTGCTGGGAACCACCGAGGTTGCCATTGTCGAGGCCCCCGAGGAGAAGGGTTCCGCTGGACCCCCGATGGGCGGCATGGGCGGCATGGGAGGCATGGGCATGATGTAAGATTTCTCGCGCACACGACAAAAAGGACCTCGTAATGTATTCGAGGCGTTGCGTACTTGTACAAACAGAAACCCCAAGCCGATGCAAAAAAAAAAAAAGTCGGGCATGGATGGACTTGGTGTTGTTGTAGAACAGGAAAAGTCAAAAAGGGGTGGATCATGTTTTCCTGCAATCTCCTCTCTCTATGTACCCTTGTCAGTACGTTTGTTTTTCTCTCTATATCTCCTGTATTATAGCAAGTCACACGTGGCCATGTAGAACAGAAACAAAATGTAATACTCCATGATAAAGCTCTGGGGTACCCGGTCCGTGTCACGTGCAGGCAGCATCTCACGGCCAACCCCACCACGTTTGATGTGGTGTTTTTCTCGGCCAGGCTCCAGGTTCCCCTCCAATGGCAGTACTTATCAGTGCGAAGCAACCTTTAGTCTACCTCGAAACATACAAAAAGAGGCACTTTCTCACCACACCTTGCTCTGCCGTCGCGACACCGCATTTCTTAGTCGCATACTCTCACAAATGTAAGCTTCATGCCGACCTCTCTCACTTTGCTTCAGACAGAGTGAAAGAAAGCTGACCCAGCTGCCGCAGCATCTCTGCCCATCGCCCCGCCCCTCATTCCGCGCACAGTCTCCTGACCAGGACCGCAATCATGGTAAGTAAGTCTGCCCCGACGTCTTGCGGCAACAAGTGGCCTAATCTTTATAGTCTCAATCCGGGTATGTCCCTGCGCTCCCTTTACTTCCGATCCGTGACACTCGGACTGCACCTCCAGACCGGCGACTGACCCCCCCCCCCCCCACCAGAGCGACCGTCTCGCAAGATTGCATCACCGCCTACAATGACTTGAAGCTGTCGAAGAAGTACAAGTTCATCATCTTCAAGCTCTCCGACGACTTCAAGCAGATTGTCATTGAGGATGCCTCCACCGAAAAGGATTGGGATACATTCCGAGAGAAGCTGATCAACGCCACCACCAAGAGCAAATCTGTCAGTCTTCATAGGGAATACCTTGCGAATGAAGATTCTGGTCTTGCTAATGCGCGAGTAGGGTGCTGTTGGTAAGGGATGCCGATACGCCGTCTACGACTTTGAGTACAGCCTTGCTTCTGGCGACGGTATCCGGTAAGTTTTGTCTCCAAAAGAAAAAGAGAAAAAAAAAAAAAAAAGCAATGGGCTCGGGCTGCGGTGGAAGGAGGCAACACCGTTATGCGCTGACACTCTGGTCCAGAAACAAGATTACGTTTATTGCCTGGTCTCCCGATGACGCCGGCGTTCAGGTAAATTGCCCTCTGCGTCATCAACAACCTCACCTTGGCCCTCGCTCTTTATGCTGACCGCGTGACATGGCAGCCCAAGATGATCTACGCTTCCTCTAAAGAGGCCCTCAAGCGATCCCTCACTGGTATTGCGGTGGAGCTGCAGGCGAACGACGCTGATGACATCGAGTACGACGGGATTGTCAAGACGGTCAGCAAAGGTCTTGCTGCTTAGGTTTTGCAATGAAAAGACACCGGAGGAACGATAGTTAGTTGATGGGGAAGCAGAGGATTCAGACTATATACACTTGGTAGCCCCGACGTCGGAATTCTCCTTGTCGCGGAAGATGACGAAAGGAGAAGAAAAAAAAAAGGATTTTTTGCTGCCGCATGTGCGAGTCTTGATAGACGCCCGATGGACTTTTTATAAAATTTCACGCTACGTTGACATGAACCCCCCCCTTCAACTCGTAGAACCTGTTACGGTGCTGCCCTGCTCGACTCCCAGCTGGACTTGAACAGTGTCCCCAACTGCCTCGCCGTCTCCTCGTCCTTGAGCCTCTGCAGCAAGAAGCCATTCAGATCGTCCCAGAACACATCCGTGGTCAGGGCGTCGCGTCCCGAGGCCACGGCCGGCGTCGACGCAGGCTGCTCCGGCATGATTGCGGCCGCGCCACCAATGACCATGACGGAGAACTCGACCTTGTTCTCCGCCGTCTCGCCCACAATGTCCTTGAGGATCTTGCTATCCGCCAGCGGCCTCTTGTTATGCAGCACCTTGAGCTTGTCGAGCGGTATTCTCGAAAGCTCCGACACCCTGGCCCTGATGTCGAGCACGGACGTGCTCAGCGGCTGCGAGCTGAGCTTCACGTCGAGAGGCGGGTTCCGCAGCGACTTGAGCACGACCGTCACGCTGCGCTCCTGGCCTGGCAGGAGCGTCTTGCCCGGGGGCTTGCTCATGGGCGTGGGCATGCGCGGGAGGATGTACTACGTGCTTTTCTGGTCAGCGGCCGGGTGCAATCATGGGGTCCGGAAGTGGAGAAAAGGGCGAGTTGCTGCGCGGGCAACCGACGTACGGGCGGGCGCGCAGGAAAGGACTTGGGGTCCTCGACATGGTCGGCGGATAGCTTCACGGGCCGCGAATCGAGCGTCGAGAGAAAGCTTTTGGCAAAGGCGGCCTCGGCCATGGCGCCCGGTGGGGGGAGGGAGGGGGAAGAAGAGTGGTGGGGATTGTGAGGAGACGAGAAGCAGAGTTGGTTGTAAACAGTCGGTGTCTCGGTCGAGGTGGTCTGAGGATTTATTCGAGCGCGTGGAGAGGAAACGAGTTCAACTTGTCGGACGCCTTTGACGAACTTGGGTGTTTGGCGGGGCGGTTAGGTAAGCCGTGGTGGTGGGGGTTGTCGTCAGTGACCGGTCGACCAGTGGGTTCTCAGAGGTTGTTGGCTGCAAAGAGGGGACCGTGGAATCAGCTACAGTGGTTCCCAGTAATTCCGAAGCACCTGCGATAAAATGAGCACATCCCATGCTCAACATTTTCCTTTCAACAAACTTCTCGTAACCCTCGAACCTCATCAATGGCGGCAGAACGAGCTGATCCGTTACGCATCGACATGGCCTCTTTGCCTGATATCTCAGAGGCAGAGATGGATTTTCGCGATACTTCATTTTTCCGATCTGGGGATCCCTCACTACAGCTGCCATCACCTGCTGCCATCTTCCAACAATTTCCAGACAGGGGGGCCTGTGTCAGAAAGTTTGAGCACCTGAATCTCGCTGTTAAGATTCATCATTTCTCTTGGCTGAGGCTGGAGGAAGCACAAACCATGAGGGCCGTCAGACAGATCTTCGCAAACAATGAGGTGCCTGTGCCTGAGGTATTTGGATGGAGAAAGTATGGCGACCTCAACTTCGTTTACATGAGCCTGATTCCGGGACAAACATTGCGAGAGGCATGACCAACGCTTCTTGAGACGGACAAAGCATGAATATGTAGCGACTTGAGCCGAATTGTCAGAGAACTAAGACGAGTCAGCCAGGGCTCTTCTGGAAATCGCTTTATTGGTATATATACCCCCAAGCGTGTGTCGGTCCTATTCGATACAGAGTGCGCTGACCACGATTCAGGATCCATCAACGGAGGAGTTGTGCAAGATAGGTTCTTCAAGCTTGATTACGAAGAAGGGCCGTTTCAAACTATAAAGTCATTCAACGACTGGTTTCTTGCTGCTGCCACTCGTCAAAGGCCAGGGCCGGGCGGGGTCACAGGCCCATATAGAGAATTCCTGCCCGACACAGGGCACATCTATTTTGCTCATGGGGACCTTACTCTTGGAAATATCATAATATCCGACGGACCTGGTCCTCGGCGAATTGCGGGCATTATGGATTGGGAGCAAGCTGGCTGGTATCCGGAGTACTGGGAGTACTGTAAGCTGCTGTGGGCAGTTGAGTACGACCATGAGTGGCGTAGTGATGGATGGGCCGACAAGGTCATGAGACCATTTGAAACCGTGTGGGAGGTATTCGCCGAGTATTCATTGTGGCGGAATCTTTAGGCTTGGGTACTCATGGTACGAATACTCAAGGCCGAGTCAGATGGGCCTGACTGCCAATTTTGTCACCCCCGCGATACTCGTTTCTGGCGCTTCTTTCAGATTCTGGACTTCAAACCAGGAGAAAAGTCGAACAGCTGTGAAACAGCCACAGCTTCCTCTGTTGACGAAATCATGAATCAGCCAGATAAATCTCCGACGCGAACCATTCCGTTTGTTTTGCTAGCCACCTTTACAAGCCACGGCGGCAACGATGCATGACGACAAAGGCATTCTGGGTGCCCACATGTCGGCGGTAGAGTCCTTGTTCTTTTTGCACCCCCCAAAAGACATGGACGCGCCATCAAATGTCGATGTAACCATGTCTAGGATCTCGTTTGCACCAGATCACATGCTCTAATCGGAACTAGCTACGTCCCCCGGTATTCCCGACTCGGCTTCCGTTGACTCGGCTCCTTCCACATGTGCCTGCTCGGAATTGTGCCGTTTTCGCAGCTTGGCGACTCGCTTGGAGTTGTCCATGGTTTCTAAATACAACGGACTGAGTTTTGCCCCATTTATGAGCTATTTGGGTGGTGACCACTTACTAGGTGCTTTAACGTAAGTAGTTTCGTCAATAGCTTATGTATCTGCCTGTTGGCATTTTGTTTCTCAAAGGTTCTAACGTCGTGTAGATATTGAAGTTCTGTCTGCAATCTAAAACTATCTCTACTAATAATTCAGAGTTTTTTTTTTTCCATAGTCTATCGTAGAAACGATATTATTATTACCTAGTGCATTACTATACCCTGTCTCTAGGAGGAGGGCCTGCCATGGCTACTTCCCGTTCGAGTGTTCCTCGTGGATTAGTCTCCGTAGCAAAGTTCTTGTAGGGGGGGTCATGGACGTGAGTTGAGTCAACATGTCCAAGAAACACCATTTCTCGCAGGTCGCGAGAATTACTACAGTCGTAGTTCCGTTTGAACTCAAGCCTATAGCCTGCCATCACCGGCTCACCCACGACGTGGACAATCGCGCCCTTGCATAATGTTGATTTAAATTCTTTGCTCAGATCCAGTGTATCATTCGTAGTATTTGGAATAAAAAGGCGAAATGAGCGCGTTGGCTTGTAGAGCCACGAGACTTCGCCAGATACACAGAGCGATGAGCCAGAGCCACGTATAGGGTACGCAGTTTGCTGTTTCAACAAATGGCAAGTGAGAAAGAGGACAACTATAGAGCTATCGGTGAATATATGGGGATAAGCTACGGCTTGAGAAGATGAGTTGCAGAGCTTGCAAGCTTGTATAAATGAAGTCAGACACGTCGTTTATCAATATGGCCCATGATCCCGGCGGTGTGTATAACTTTGTATCAGCGACTGGAAGTAAGTTTAAACCTATCGCCAGCGGGAGTCTGTGATGGTCACCCTTTCGGTGCCTGCGACAATCTGAGACTTTGAATGTTCCGCACGCCGTAGAGATGAACGGCTTAAAATGGTTGAGATTAAATTGGCCAAAGAATGCAACGAAGGATGTGTTAAAAAAAGCATCAAAAAAAACATACGACAGCCGGTGTTCGCTGGTCGTCACCGACCCAACTACTAATCTGCCCCTTACTAGCTTGACTATGGGAGAGCGGACGGGATCCCGTATATTCTAGTAGGTATGGTCGTATGTGTCAGTATCACAGGCAAAGCGATATATAAGCACATTTCTTCACCCCGCTACCTTGGTGAAGGCTACTAAGTTGACGAAAGAGAGAGCAGACAAGACCCTAATAGTTCCCCTAACGTGAAGATCCAAGAAACTCATTCCCAACGACATTTCCCTAATCAAGATCGACTAGCCGAGTTCTTTTGACGTCCAGACCTTTGTCCCCAAAATATCTCCAACTCTCGTAGCTCCAGTGCATGACGCCACTCACACATTGCGCCATACCGTCAACAAGCCTTTGTATTTCCAAGTCGACTGGCCCGATAAAACGTGGTAGCGTTAAATACAAGTCGTAGAACTTCAACATCTTGCTCTTACTCATTTTTCCAGCCATACTGATGGCGTCGTGAAGGTCCGTATCAAACTGTTTCATTATGCAGGTAACAATGTTGTGCTGTAGGTCTCCAGCTTTCAACTCCTTCTTGTAGGAAAGCAGATCCTACTAGTCTGTCAAAGTTTGTTTGCGATTCTCGTGCGTCAATACCCACATTCGCTATTACGATCAGATCAATCGCCAATGTTTCCAATTCACGCATGACGGGATGCTTCCTGATACTATCGGGGATATTCAGGTCCATTTCGTAAAGGCAAATAGTTGACGGGGCGCCAGAAGTATCTCGTCGAATGAGGAAGTAGCTTTCGACATCCAGGATGCGCGACACGTCTCGATGCTCGGCCTGTCGCGCGACTGCGTAAACATAATCTTTCCAAGTTGCCAGGAATCGCCTCCGGAATGAATCCGTGGCTGAAGGAGGTATTCGTGACCAAAACCTGGATTTCGGAAGTTAGGGTTTGGCCAGATCGAGGCATGGAACTGCGAAAGACTTGCTGCCGAGCGAAATCTCCTCCCACCCACTCCCCTGATGGCCGGGGTTCTGTCGAGTTACGAAGCGCGTCCACCAGAATGTGCGCTTGAGCCCAGACTTCGGCAGGCCCTGATTTATCCGAGTCTTCATCAAACATGAAGAAAAGATGCATCAAGTCGCAGCCGGAACGCACCTGCTCTGGTGTGCGTCAAAAGAGAACCATCCGATATTCTCGCGTGCAGTCACTCACCCTTCGTCAACCGTGGATAGCACATTCCTGCCAAAAGACCTGGATTCACCTCGTCAAATACCGGTAGCACCGTATCAGGATTCGTCGGGATTGTTTCAAGTGCCTAGCGCACTGGGAGCTCTTGCCGGATCGTATACTCACTGAGCTTCCCCTTGTCATGTATCATTCTTTGGGCCTTGGGCTCGAAGGCGCCAAAACTACACGCCCAATCTAGACTTTCTTTTTCAAGTTCAACCAAATAAGGTGAGACTTGCCGAGGCCACTTCCATTCCGCTTCAAGTTCAGGCAGTCGTAGCTGTTGAGCCATTGCGAACTGGCGAGGTCGTTTGAAGTCAAGGCAAGCGGTGGAAGTAGCAAAATAGTGCCCAACAAGCCGGTGATAAGATTCCGTGGTGCGGTCTCAGGTTTAGGTGCTCTACCCGCGACCGCCGGAGAGCGAAGTGGTATTTATGGCCCTAACTCCGGAAAATCCGGATTCATCAAGTAGCCCATGTCTCGTTGATGCTACCATGGCGGATAAGCAAGAAGTCAGGCGAGGAGGTTTATTAAGCCCCATATCGGGTCTACCTGACACGAGTCATATTAATCACGAGCCCTAGAAAATGCAGTCAATAGGTTAATGATATTTCGTGTGCCCTTACAGGATAGTAAACTCTCTGGTAATTAACGGGGATTTATAAAACTTTATTACATATTTTGATTCCATTGCCACACGTACATCATGTCTACAACATTATATAACATCGGAATAGCAGATGGACTAAGAGGCCTGTGTGGATCCCAATCCTTCGAATCCTTCGAATCCTTCGAATCCTTTCAATTCTTTCAATCCAATTGAACCTCGTATGATCCACGACGACACAGCTCGCTTCAAAAATACGCATTCTCACCAGCTAATCCGTACTGAACACCAGCTTTCGAGTTCAAGTTGCTTAGCTAATCCGCATTTTCACACTGCACGGACTCGGGCTTTTGGCTATATCCTCGGTTATCCTCGGGGAACTTGACGAGTTTTGACTTATCTGCCGAGTATCGAGCTGGCTGATAATGAAACACCGAGCCATCTGCATGTAAGACAGATGTGGGCGGATCTCCGATAACGGAAGGGATCACGCATAGCAAATGCTTAGCGGATCGAAGCTTGAATGTCTCTTTCGAAGACTGCACCGGCTTGTTTACAATGGAAATCATAGTTTTTCTAGTAATAGCAGCGGTCTTGAACCCATTGACCTGTGGGCAATAGGAGACCTCATGTCTTCTCCTGACATGGGTCTCAGAGGTACGAAAGGCGGAACCAAACAACACTCTGAGTCTACTCTGAGATGGTTTTCGAGTTCCATTCAGTTGAGAGATGGGAGGTGCTCTATATCATGACGGCTTCGTGCGCTCTCGGTAGCCGCTCCAGGAGCACTCGCGGCACTTCTTCTCGATCTAGTGGTATAGGGCTAATGTGCGCATAATCTACTTTGATATTGGCGCCCTAATTACAGTTCAAATACTGCATACCATGGCTGAGCCCTTAACTGGTAAAATAATCGACATTTACTATATAACTCCCGTCGTCCTATTCGCAAGATTAACACTGCACGCAACAATAACCCTGCCTACGTTATGCGTGCAGGAAATGCCGAGGACGCAACCGAAAAGCATATCTTCGGAGGTGAGGCCAAGGGGACTCATTATGTCTTCGGATAACGTGTTCGAGAGCCTCTATCGGAATGCTGCCGGCGCAGCCTCATTGGGCGTAATGCCTGAGCTACCTCATGGTATGTACGACAGCGCGCCTTTAATTCTTTTGGACATGAAAGCGTAATGACCTCTATAACCCTGTTCACAATGAACTCAACCCCTTGTCAGCAGAGATTCAATTTTATCCCCATGGCTTTCTCAATGAACCCTAGTACAGTCCATTGCGGCATGTAGGATGGGATAGGCCTTCAAACTGACCCAAGACCACATCATAACAGCTCGCACGTTACTAGTGCGTGAGACGTGTCGTTTTTGGAAAATATCGAAACCATCCATAAAGAGACGTCGAAAGAAATATGCGTATTACCGTCTTCTTCATTAAGATCATGGCTTTCGAAATTGTCGAATTTGGGGCTTTTGCACGTTTCACCCGATGGTCTCTTCCATCGAAGTTGAAACCAATCATCGTCGTCCGGGAAAAAACAAATGTTCCTTGGAGACGACGTCTGATCCAGCGGTACGCTGCCTATCTTGAACGCATCTTCGTGGTCCTTTATACCCCTGGGACTATATCGTAAAACCACACTGCTCATGGGTTCCCCACAGTGATTAACAATTTCGACGGTTGCGTGGTGCTGCTCAGCCTCGGCGGGCGCGCTTCGCTCGCTGGCTCCCTTGTATATGAGGAGGCTCGCGAACGGGTGCAAGAATCTCATTCTTACTATATTCGCTGGATTGGCGCGGATGATGTCGAGTATCTGAGGCTTGGAATAGCATAAGCCAAATCTGAACGCTTTATCCAGTACTTTTCTTAAGTAGCGGAGGGGGCACCGCTTTATTAGGGAAAGCGAAGCTTTGCCCAAGTTTTGCGTCACAGTAAGGCAAGGGTAAGAGAGTAAAGTATAAAGATATCTTTTCTAATTAGTTAGACGCGAAAGACTCTTTAGTGACTAGTTAAGAGATATTTTTCTACCTCTCTTAACTGCCTGACGTTGGTAAAAGAAAAAAAAAACAGAAGCGGATAATACTTAGCCCGGGCGGATACTGAAGCTTTCCCTACGCCTTATGATGCCGATGAAAATCGGGCAGCCATAAGGATCTTGTACCATCACTGTGCTCCATCTGGTTCCAGAATCAACGAAAGTGTGCCGCATGCTCGCGCAAAATCGTCACCTGATACCTCCATCACAGTAGCATCAACTCTTGCAGAAAACTCCATATAACCAAGGTTTTACTACCGACTGATTGGCTTGATTGGCTGTTCGGGACTCGCGAATGACGGTCGGCGCGTTGCGGTGCAACGCTGTAAAGTTGAGAGTGATGACGCCCCTGCATTAACCGTTAATAAAAAGAGTTCTATCATAGCTGCAACGAGGACCTATTGATGACTCCCACGAAGCTGAGTCATGCTAGTTTCACCCCGTACAAGGAATCCCCGCAACTTTTGCTCTTCGTCAAAGCTGAGCAAGTATTCCATCCCGATCATCACTTCCCACAATGCCCCATGATGTCCCTCTTTGGCTCAACCTTGGCATCGCATCGTGATTTCGTAGAGCGGCTTCAGCAGAGTTTGCATCTCCACCAACAGGAGCCAGTCCTGGGGCGTGAGATGATCTTCAACGGGCACATGTGGTCGCGGGTCGGCTGACTTCGATTCGAGATATGCTATGAAAAGGTCGATCTGCTCACGCCTGCGAACGGCACGCCGAATCATCCGAAAGGTTGAATTCCACCTGGTCTCGTTGTTCTGCATCAGCTCAAGATTAATGGCCGCTTGCTCTTCCTCAAAGAGTCGGTAATCGTCGTCATCTCGCTGACCACACGCCAGAGATTTCATCAACTCGCCCCGTTGTGGAGATGCCCTGACACAACGAACGATATTGTGCAGCTTGCCTACTGCTCCTTTTTTTTCGCCAAGGTTGAAATTTGCGCTCTTCGACCTGGAATGCCGCTTCCGTGAAAGCCTTTTAGCATGGCTTAAATCATACGAACGAAGTCGTATTCGGTCCGGCTGTGCCACCAAAACGGCGGCGCACGTGATCGTATCGCGTCTCGTAGCAACAACAGATCTTTAGCTCTACAAAGCTTTAACAACTCTTACCAATCAGCTTTATTCTTTTGCAATGCTTCACTAAAATGTGCGGAGCTTTCCGGCGGATTGTTTGGGAATCGAAGGAATCGAAGGAATCGAAGGTATATCATTGACCCCCAGTAGAGCTTGTGCTTCCACCCACCTGCAGAGATACCTCCTGGGGTACTGAACTCTTGGATATGAAGATAATTGAACCACCACCAGAATGTCGCCTCAGAGAAATTGACGATATGGTGGTACAAGTATTTACAAATCTTGGATGGAATAAAGACGTCGTAGCGATTTCATAAGGATGCGAAGTCTCGTCGCACCAACGCAGTCGATTTCCCCTACTTGATACTGGTCTTGATCAAATATGTGGCTTCTACCGATGGTCTTGTTCTCGCAGCTTGTCGCATACCTGAGAACCACTGTCACGAACGATTCGGGCGTTTTACTCTCGAGCTTGCTTGCTCCTTCCATTTTCTCAATTTGTATGTCGCCTTTCTCAGGCCAGTGTTGCAAACAACTCCACTGATCCCATCTCCTTGGAGCCGGTAAGGCTACACTTTCGTACCGACCAACTCTTTTTGCTAGCAGACCTTGAGTAACGATTTTTCTGATTGGTTCATATCCCGGTCGGTACGAAAGTGTAGCCTTACCGGCTCCAAGGAGATACCGGTATAATGACGTAAATTTCCCACCGGAGCTTTCAAATTTCCCACCGAACTAGCTAAATCGAGAAAGGTCTCTACACACTCGCTTCTAGTGTAGAAGTACCTTTACTATTTTTTCCCCCCTATAATACCTATAACATCTGTAACGCGTGCCTTATGTGTGTGCTTGCAACCTTCTATAATAAATTTTTAATTATTATATATAGCGCCTAAACTATCGCTAGAAGCCTCGCTCTTACCTTTGCTACTGCTACTGCTACCGCAAAAACCTTGGAGGTACTTTTATACTAAAAGTGAGTGTGTGGAGACCCTCTTGATTTAGCTACAGTAGTCCGGTGGGAAATTTAAAAGCTCCGGTGGGAGATTTATGCCCCCATGTACAGTGGGGGTGCGAAACTCTAGACAATAGAGAGCGACCCCACCTAGCATCGCGAAAAATCACGTTACGATCTGTTTATATTATTAACTTAACTTATATATATCTTAACTAAAATACCTCTAATTATACCTAGAGTTAAATATAGTTCTTATAAGAGAACTAGAGTTATATTCGCCTTTAATTTAAGTATAATAAGTAAAGAGATTATAGAGAAAGAGAGTATTTCCCTTATAACTATATATAGTATTTATTAATACTACTAAACCTAAATATTAGCTAAATCTTTATTATATTATAGTTAGCTACTAAAGCTTAGGATATATAATAAAAGGTATATTTTTCTTTAGATAAAAAGAAACCCTTTTATTAAGAATAAAGATTTAATTAAAAAGGCTAGTCTTAATTATTTTATCACTATATTATAAAGGTTTCTTATTAAAGAGAGTATTTAGCACTAAAAGGCACTATAATAACCTAAATTAATACTAGATATAGCTAAAAGAAAGCTTAAATTTATATATAAATATTTATATAAGTTACCTTTTTTTTAGTAATACTAGATTTTTGTTAGATAAAAGTATAATTAAATATAAAAAAGGGAAGTATTAGAAATAAGTTTATTATAAATTAGTATATTATGTATAAATAGCTATACCTTCTATAACTTACTATTTTAAATAAAAAGACTTCTTTTATAATATATTTAACCTTAAATAAAGTTAATAAGGTATTTATAAATATTCTAGGGAGCTATTATATTTAACTGTTATACTTTATTATATATACTTTATAAAAACCCTTATATAGCTTATAGTAATATTATAAGGTACTAAATCTTAGAATACTTTTAAGAGTAGCTTTTAACTATTACTAAGCTAGGTTATATATTTACTTAAGATAATTGTTGATTCCTCCGGATCTTCATTGGCTTAACCGTGGCCAAAGACTAGACTAATTATAGGTCCGGTAGGTCACTAAATAAATACACGCGTTGTAATTAGCTATATCCTTTACCACCCCCTTTTCTACCTTACTTCTAGGTTTTACCTACCTTTTCCTATAGCTAGATTTCTCTCTCTTCTCTTTTCTCTTCCTATTAATTATAGCTATTATTAACTTTAATTTTATAGTATTATCTCTACTACCTACGCAGGTACCTTAGTATAATCTAATACTAATTAGTAGTTAACTATAACTATAAATAAGTTAGGTATTATAAGAAAAGACATTTCTATAAATACTATAGTTATTTTCCTATTATCTAGACTCTTAGGAATAGGGATATAGCTATAAGAGTATGCTAAAGGAAAAGACTTAAATTCTAGTTATAGACTTATTAGGCTTCTAAGGGACTAATCCTTCTATTATTATCCTTATCTTTAATAAAATAACTAATTCTATATCTATTATAAACCCTAGGATTAACTTCTTCTATTATTATCTTTATCTTTAATAGAGAGACTAATTCTATACTTACTATAAGAAAACTTAACTAAATAACTAAATTTACTTTAAACCTAATATTAAATAACCTTAGCTAAGCTAGCTAACTTATCTATAATCTCTCCCTATATAATCCCTCTTTCTATTTAATCTATAGCTTCTTTTCTTTCTCTTTAGAAGTAATTTACCCTATATTTATTAGCTAGGTAGTCTAGTAGCTATATATAAATAAGGGATTTATAGCTAAATAGTCTTTTTATATTTTCTTTATAAAAATAAGGGAACGCTACTTCCTATCCTTTTTACTATTACTTTTATTACTTCTATTAATTTATTTTTCCTATTACTTTTATTATTCCTATTACTTTTATAACTTCTATTAATTTATAATTTTAGCTATTTTTCTAGCTTCCTATTTTTCCCTTACTTTCTAAATTATTAAGGGAAGGAAATATACTATAATTATACTTCCCTTTAGCTTTTTCTATATAAGAAAAACTAGAACTTAAGAACTAGTAATATAAAGTAAAGGCTAAATATCTTAGTTAATATAATAGATTCTAGTAAACTAATAATAAGAGAGAAGGCCTAAGCTACTACTAATAATATATAGTTACCTAGACTATTACTAGGAGAAGGAGAAGCTCCTTAACCTTCTAGTAATAGTAAGCTCTCCTAAATCCTAGTAATTACCCTTAATAAACCCTAGAAAAGGGATTTATTATTATACTTATAACCCCTTTTTTATACCTTTATAAAAGATTAGAAAAAATAAATTTAGGTAAATCCTTATACTACTATATTATCTAAGCTTAATAACTATATTATAAGGTTTATTAACCTTAGTAAGTATTAAGAGTAAAGAGATAATAACCTCTAGGAATTATTCTAAGAAGACTTTAAAGAATAGACCTTAGAAACCTTTATAATAGCTAATAGAGATATTATTAGAGAGCTATAGAATTCCTTATAAAACTATAGTGTTATTATAAGATAAGGCTAGGGATTACTAATTATAATATTACTAGAAGAAGTAGTTATATAAGAAATAAGACTATTATAACCTAAAGAGAGATTAGAGGCTCCTTAACTACTAGAGTATTAAGCCTAGCCTCCTAGGCTACCTACCCTAGAAGTTTAGCCCTCTTAATTATCTAAGCAGCCCCCTTAACTACCTTAACCCCTATAGTAATCTCTATTATATTAATTATTTTACCCTAAGGATCTTTATCTATAATAAACTATTTCTCTTATATAGTAATTCCCTTCTAAGGATTAGATTATAAAGAAAATCTTAAAACTTATAAAGATATATAAGAATAGTAATTATTACACTAGGAAGCTATATAATTTCCTTATACCTAAGGTTATACTCTTTAAAAATAAGTATAATAGGATTAATCTTCCTTAAATATATTATTAGAAGGCTTTTCCTATTATCCTAATAAATAATACTAAATAATACTACCTTAACTATCTCTTTAAATAGAACCTTATATATAAAGAGATAATTAACTATATTTATTAACACTTTAAGATAAAAAGTAATTAGTAGTTCTTGTTGGATACACCAAGGTGCCTGCGCAGGTAGCAGAGATATTTCCGTATATTAAAGTCAATAATAGTTATGATTAATAATAGGAAGAGAAGAGAGAAGAGAGGGAAATCTAGCTATAGGAAAAGGTAGGTAAAACCTAGAAGTAGGGCAGAAAAGGGGGTAGTAAAGGATATAGCTAATTATAATATATGTATTTATTTAGTAACCTACTAGACCTATAATTAGTCTAGTCTTTAGCTATAATTAAGCTAATAAAAATCCGGAGGAATTAACACTAGTAGTCTCTCTTTTTCTTATAGCTAAAGAAGCCTAAAACATAATAAAAATTAAATTAAAGGAAAGTATATATAAGTAAATCCCTTAATAGGAATCTAGAGCCCTAATTAGCTTAGTTAGTATTAGTTAATTTAATTAATCTAATTATAATAAATTCTCCCCTTTTACCTCTATTAATCTCCTCCTTATAATATTTATAAAGGTTTTTAAACCTAGCCTTTTACCTAGATTATTAATTTATTTAAATTAATTAATATTATAAGCACCTAGTTTAGTAATACCTTTATTATTATATTGGCTAGGTTATTACTACTATTAATCTTTTAAACCTTATAGATCTCTTACCTCTTATATAATTAATAAAAAGCTATAATATTAATTATAAGTCTTTTCTCTTTTATTATACCTAGCTTAATAAGGTATTTATATAATAAAAATAAGTTAGTATATAGGATTATAGGAATTTAAGGTATCTTTAATTAGTCTATAATCTAATTAAGGGTTATAGATATTATATATATAATATTAGCACCTTAAACTATACTATATAATTTAGAGGTAAGCATACTATATATAACTTACTTACTCTTTATTAAACTATATATAATAATATTCCCTCTTATAGTAAAGGTATTATTATCCTTCTTTTCTTTATTACTAATTATAATTATATATCTAATCTATAAACTTAAGTCCTTATTATTTATAAGTAATTTATTTATAAATATAAAAAGCTTTACCTCTTTAAGGGTTAAAGGGATATAGTATAATCTATATTACTAGTTCTTAATCTATTACTTAAGGTATTTATTTAGGTATATAATATCTTTAGTAGCTAGTTCTTAGTATTAAGCTATAATTAATAAATTATATAAAGCTTTAGGCTAATAAATAGTTATAATATAGCTTCTCTATACTCTCTATTCTATATATTCTTACTTTACTATTAGAGATTAAGAATTAATTTCCTTAATTTTCTAACTTTAGCCTTTCTAGGTTAAGATTAATAAATTATTAGTATTTTAAGTTAAGATATAGCTATTAAATATAAGGGAATTCCTAGTTAATAATTACTACTTCTCTTTAGCTATAAAGTTAGCCTTCTAGAGCTCTTTTTTTTCTTTAGTAAAGAAGTTATTATTACTTAGACCTAGTGTATTATCTATTTATATCCTAATAATCCTAAAGAGGTTCTTATTATTTAGAGCTATAATTAATAAACAAGGGTTATATATTAATATTATTATATTTAGGTTATCCCTATAATAATAAAAGTATATAGCCTACTAGTAAGTTCTAGCCTCTATAATGCTATAGAGAGGTTTAATTACTTCTATTACTATACCTTCTAAAATCCCCGTGGCGTGGTGGTTACACGCTGTGGAGACCTGTTCCGGGTCGCAGGTCGTGGGTTCAAATCCCGCACGGGGCATAATTTTTAGAGGTCTTAGTCACACCTCTAGAATTAAACCAATCGCAACGTAAGGAAAAGTGGAGTCAGGTCCCACTTTTCCTTACCTTGCAAGCGAATTAAACAAGCTACTTCGCTATATAAATTAGCTAGGATACCTAGAGCTCTAGGGTCTAATTTTAAGCTAGGGTTTGTAATTATATTGCATAATTAACGGATTTAGGAACTAGATTGTAGAAAACGGGGATAGTTGGAGGAATATCGTTGTAAACAGCATGTATGCAGATATCAAACACACACGAGTTGGAACCATGTATATATATAGTATTATATATATCGTAGTAGGTTTTTCACCCAACTAGGCAACTAACTAGTTATCTAGTTATCTAGATAACTAGTAACCTAGTACGGTTTTCCTACTATAAAGCAACATTACCGCAGGAGTACTAGTAAAAGCATAAATTGCTATCTAGCGTAAATAATATATACCTTCTAAAAAGAGGTACCTAATCTATTCTAGTAATCTTATAATAATTAGCCTTATAAGTTCTATTTATAACTACATATAGGCCTAAATAATATTATAAATCTAGAGCCAAATCCCTTTTTACTTTAATAAAGGAGTAATTACTATAATTAACCGCTAGCTTACTTATTAGATTATTAGTAATTACATTAGAATAAACTCCTTCTCCTTATTATTATAGCCTTATATAATAAGGCAGGATTTCTTATATAGTAAGTTTATTTCTATGAGAATAAAGGGTAGCTAGGTAAGAGGTATAGGGGCACTCGTATATTCACTAAAGCTTACTAGGTCTAAGTGTGTTATGCGTGTGAGTCGCTAGCTTATAGCTAGTGGCTTGCTAGTGTTACGTAGACCTAGCCCTAGGCCTAGTATACTACGCTCTATATTATAAGTAAGGCCTTATAATTACCCCCTTACTTCTAGCTAGGCTTCTAAATAGCTTTAGATTACTACCTAAGCTATAGTTATTTACTAGCTAGTAATAATAATAATAAAATTACTATATTAAGTTATTAAAATAATAATAAATAGGGATTCTTATTATAGTAATATTAATATTTTTTTAGTATAAATTTACTATTAGTTTCCTATTATATTACTTACTTTTCCCTCCTAAAATAATATTATCCCTATTTAGACCTTAGTTTATACTCTCTTATAACTTATTAATTACTACTCTTTTACTACTAAAATATTAATAATTCCCTTAAAATAGTATAGCTATATATACTATTTTTATACTAGATATATAGAGTTTAAGAAAAATCCCCTTAAGAAGCCTATATTACTATAAGTTAACTACCTTTTTCCCTAGATTTTACTAGTAAATCTATTTAAGAAAAAGTAGTCTAAGTAATATATTTAGTGTGTTAAATATAGTAATATTTATAATATAGTAATTTCTCTTATTCTCTAGTCTTTTAGTTTCTCTTTACTAATATTTTAGTATAGCTAATACCTATAATAGTAGGCGATTTTATAGACCTTTAGTCTATATTAGATTAGCTTTAATTACTAATAGATACCTATAATAATAATAATAATAATACTTTTATATTTATAGTAAAGACTTATTACTATTTTAGTAAGCTTATAGCTAAGCTACTCCTAGGTTTTAATTATACTAATATAGTATATTATATTATATTTAGCTTAACTAAGGCTATAAAGTATTACTAGGTTTATTATTTTACTACCTATTTACTATACTTTTACTAAATTCTCTATATAGAAGGCCTTTATTTTATACTAGTAGTATATTATTTTATAGTAATAACTTCTTATTACTATATTTCTAGGCCTTACCCTAGGGATTATAAGTTTTTATCTAGCTTTTTATAATATATTTACTATTTCCTTACTAATATTTCTATAGATAAACTACTACTAGTACTTATTTACCTAGGAGGTAAAAATAGTCCTATATCTCTATTCTTATAATCTAGGGTATATAGCCTAGCTTATAGTAAAGCACTAGTTTTTTTAGGCTATTTCCTAGGTAATTAAGGAAAACTAAAATACTACTAAGTATCTTATTTATAGGGAGTAGGTTTTATTATATAGTAATACTACTATAGAGGGGTTTTCCCTAACCTTAGCTACCCTTTAGGGGTATTTTCTTTTATTAGTCTATAGGTAGTCTAAGGATTTTTCTTTTATTTTTAGTTTAGAGTATTATAATAGCTAATAAGGCTAGGCCTTTTTTATATAGTCTTTATCCCTCTTTACCTATACTTTACCTATATATTACTACCTTTCTTATATAACTTATTCTAGTAAAATACTTTAATTATATATTAGGTGCTTTCTATATTTTCTACTAGGATTTATTAGTTATATTTACTTAGCTAACCTTTCTATTTTACTAGGTATTTATTATCTTTATAGGTCTTTCTATATTTCTTAACTTCCTTAACTTTATACTTATTTTCTTTATTCTTAAGGTTTAGTATTAGTATTTCCTTATCCCTAGTGTCTTTATAGTAATTCTATAGCTTTAGTAAGCTTATATAGAATATATTATATAGTTAACTATACTTTACTAGTAGTACTAGTTAGTATACTTATTTTCCTATAGTATTAAGTATTTAAAATAATCTAATATATCTAGGGGTTAGCTTCTATTTTATATCCTTAAGCCTAATATTCTTTACTAATAGTAATACTAGATTACCTCTCTTTAGTATTAATAGCTAGTAATATTAATTATAGTACTTTACTTAGGTTTTAGTAGCTTTAGCCTAGTTTTCCTTTAGGCACTCCCTAACTTTATATAGCTTTATAATATATATATATTCCTCTAGTACCTCCCTTTCCTAGGTCTTACCCCTAAGAGCTAAATAAAATTTAGGTAAATAGCCTATAAGTAAGTAGTTTAAGAAATAGCTAGTGCTCCTATTAGTTATATTATTATAGGTAAATTAGGCTATTAGAAGTAGCTTTAGCTATATTTACTAGTTTTTACTATAAAATATTAAAGATAATACTTAAGTACTTAGTTTATTCTCTTTATTTACCTATTAGTTTAAGGGTAAAACACTATAAAAAGCCTCTATTTTACCTAAGATAAGTAGTATAGGTCTAACTAGAATTAGCTTATAAAGACTAAATCTCTATTAGATATAATACCCTCTAAGGCCCTAAATTATAGCTTAATCTCTTTATAGAAAAGTTCTACTAATTTAGCTATATTAATTATAGTAGTTATAGGTAGGAAGATAGAATACTTAGTAAATTAGTTTATAATTACTAGGATTATATTAGTCTTTTACTTACCTACTTATATAATAGGTAATCCTATAATAAAGTCTATTAAGATCTCTACCTATAGTTACCTTAGTATTAGTAGTAATTTAAGGCTTCTATATAGGTAATACCTTCTAGCTACTACCTATTAGTAAACCCTATAGCTTATAATATAGTCTAAAATAGACTTACTTATAGCTAGCTACTAGAAGTAATGCCTTAGAAGCTCTAGAGTGTGCTTAGTCCTAAAGTAACCTACTAATAGATTATTATAGTATAGCTATAGAAGCTCCTATTATAAGATAGGCTCCTAGGGAATAACTACCTAGTCTTAGTATAATAGAAGACCCCCTCTACTATATAACTATAGACTAGCCTTTCTCTTCCCTTTTACTAGGGATTTATTAATCTTACTATTTTATCTCTATAAATCTAAGTCTTAATCCTATACCTTCTATAGTAGTTATACTAATAGTTTATTTAGCTTAAATTAGTAAGGATCTAGTAATATAATAGTCCCCTATATCTCTTATACTATACTAATATCTTAGATATACACTACTTTCTCCTTAAAATTCCCTTTAGTTAGCTAACCTTTTACTAGATTTATAGTAGCTAATTAGCTTCTTAACTAGGCTACTCTAGCCTCTAAGACTCTCTTTATAGAGGCTAGGGTATTTTCCTCCCCTAAAGATATCTTATTAAGCCTTTTTATAGCTAAGACTAGGGTATTTTCCTCCCCTAAAGGTATCTTACTATATCTTCTCTAATATATTAGTTCCTTTTCTTCTACTATTTTAGTAGGTATCTCTTCTTTTACTATATTAGTAAGTATCTCTTCTTTTACTATATTAGTAGGTATCTCTTCTTTTACTATCTTAGTAAGTATCTCTTCTTTTACTATCTTAGTAGGTATCTCTTTTTTTACTATTCTAGTAGGTATTATCTTCCTTTAAAGTTCTAGTAATAGTGCCTTATTTATTAGGGGTTTATCTTTATAATTAAACCTTCTTAATAGTATATTTACTAGGTTACTTTTCCCTAGTCTATGCCTAATTATAAAGTAAAAGGGGTAGAGGAATATATACTATCTAGCCTATCTCTTATTTAACTTCTACTACCTTATAAAAGTCTATAGGTTATAGTAGTCTAATAGGACCTTAACTAGGCTTACTATACCTTTAATATAGTATTACTAGTGTTTAAATAACTTTACTATAGTAAGTAGCTTTTAATTAGCTATATTATAATTATGCTTAGTATTTATAAACTTCCTTAACTAAAAGGCTACTAAATACTAATAGCCCTTATTATTCTATTAAGATAGAATTCCTACTATTATAAAGATTAAGGTATTTATCTTAATATATACTAGTTAACTTAGGTTATAATAATAAAGAAAAGGCACTTACTAAAATATATCTTTTAGCTAGTTAAATACTAGCTATTCCTTTACTCTAAATATAAACTTCCTAGTCTAAATACTATTTTAACTACCTTTTATTAATATATAGAGAGGTGCTATAATCCTAGAGTATTTATAGATAAACTACTAGTAGAAGTTATAAAACCTAAGGAAAGACTATATATTCTTAAAGCTTATAGGCTCTCTTTATTCTTAGATTATATTAACCTAGTAAGTATTTATTAAGATTCTATTTACTAATAAAATAAACCCTAGGAATTTTACTAATTTCTAGTAAAATAAACACTTTAAGGGTTTTATATATAACTCTACTAACCTTATATATTCTAAAACTTCTTTAATATATATAGTATACTTCTCTTATATTTTTAAGAAAATAAGGATATTATCTAGATATACTATATAAATAGTGTTTACTAGCCTATAAAGCGCTTTATAAATATAGCTCTAAAAGGTAGCTAAGGTATTAGTTAACCTAAAAGGTATTATAAGGTATTTATAGTGTTTATAATAGGTATAAAATATAGTCTTTTACTTATTACCCCCTTTAATATAAATTTAATAGTATATATTCTTAATATTAATCTTTAAGAAGTAGTAAGCTCCTTAGTATTAGTTTAGGATCTCTAAAATTAAGGGAAGAGTATAGTAATTCTTTTATATTACTTTATTAAGTCCCTAATAATCTATATATAGCTAGAGTATCCTATTCTTCTTTAGTATAAATAGGATTAGCATGCCTATAGGGCTTTTTAAGGGTCTTATCTAGCCTTTTTATAGGTTCTTATTAATATATTTATAGAGCTTCTTTAGCTTACTTTATAAGAGAGGGTAAATTAGTCTATAAGGGGGTATAGCCTTAGGTACTAAGTTAATTATATAATTAGTCTCTTTTCTTAATAGTAAACTACCTACCTTATTTAATATAAATATATCTTAGAACTTATATAGTTTCTTAGGGATATTTTTAATAGTTTTATATACTTTTACCTTCTTATTATCTTTAAGGGTAATAAACTTATTTTCTATAACCCTTATAATAGTATATATAATAGTCTTATTATATATTACCTTTATAAATTTATAAGGAGTTAGTAGTAAAAAGGCTACTTTTCTTTTCTTAAACTACTACTCTTATAAGTATAAGTAAAGGTATATATATTCTTCTATAAGAGTATATATTCTAATTAATATAGGGCTTTCCCTTACTCTTAGGTCTTTATCTATAGCTATAAATAGTAGTTTAAGGTCCTTTACTTCCTCTCTTAAGTCCTTAATTATAATAAGTACCTTATAGATACTATATTAAAGAACTATAAGGGCTTCTACTACCTTAATAATAAGTACTATAGCCTTAGCTTAGTTAAGTTTATAGGTTTTTATAAACTTAATACTAATTATATTAATCTTAGTATAACTATCTAGATTAGCTACTATTTTAATATCTTTATACCTATAAATTATAATTAGTGTATAAAACTAATACCCTATTAGTACCTTAGTATTAGAGGTAAAGGTAAGGGTATTTACTTTTACCTTAGGGAGTTTTCTAAGCCTTCTTAGAACTCTTTCTTAGGCTTCCTATAGTAGTATATAATATATCCTATACTATTATAGTTATAATACTATATCTTATCCCTAGGTTTAGTGTTATTTAGGTAGGTAGCTAGGGTCTTCTTCTAGTCCTTATTTCTTTAATCTTTATAAGGTCTATAGCCTTATAGGGAATTATTCCTATAATACTAGGGGTTCTTAGATAGGCCTTTATCTCCTAATTACTTAGGTTTTTACTTATTCTTTAGTATAGTCTCCTAGAACTACTAGGTAAGCTATATAATCTCTTCTTAAGTCTTATTAGTAATAGAGATATATAGGTTAATATAGTCCTATAGGTTAGGAAGTAGCTTTATAAAGAATATAAGGGCTTAGGTCTTTTCTAGGGCTTTTTCTAGGTATTTCTCTAGTAAATCTAAGAAGATACTAAATTTAATAGGGCTCTAGCCCTTATATTACTTTATATTCTCTAATTATATTACTATTTAAGTATTATAATTAGTAAAGTCTTAAAGTAGTATAAGTATTTAGGTCTAAAATTTATCCTAGTTATCTTTAAGGTTATCCTAGCTATTAGCCTACTATTCCTTAAGGTATTTATTCTATCTTACCTTATAATTAATATATATATAGTTAAGTATAAAAAGGATTTTTTAGTAATTATATTAAAACTTCTTTTTTACCTTATTAAAGGTATAGTTTAGGTTATTAATCTATATTTTATATCTCTATAGGTTTATAAGGTATTAGAGGTTAGTAATATTCTAGACTTTAATCTCTTAGCTACTATTACTTAAGAAAGTACTAGCTCTTTACTACCTCTTTAGTTAGTTTTCCTTAGTATTAAGCTATAATAAGTCTTAGAGCTCTTACTCTTTTTTTTATAGCTTCTTAAGTTCTTTAAGCTAGGAGATTTACTTTACTATTACTATAGTATAAGTATAAATAGTTAGGGGTATATTCTCTAATACTATCTTTATAAAATATAGTATATTCTTAGCTATAGTATTACCTTTATTAGGTAGCCCTTAGTTATAGTTTAATATTACTTTAGTAAATTAGGTAGTTCTTCTCCTTATATTACTCTTAGGTAGCTAGTAGGAGAAGCTTTAGAATTATAAGAATAAAGGGTAGCTAGGTAAGAGATATAAGGGCACTTATATATTTACTAAAGCTTACTAGGTCTAAGTGTATTATATATATAAGTTACTAGCTTATAGCTAGTGGCTTACTAGTGTCACGTGGACCTAGCCCTAGGCCTAGCGTGCTACGCTCTGTGTTGTGAGCGGGGCCTCACAATTCCCTTACCTTTAATCTCTCTAACTATATAAGAATTAAAAATCTAATAGCTACTATACTTTATTAGGTTAAACTTTATAAATCTAAATATATTATAAGCTTATAAGGTATTAATCTTAGCCTAGTCTAAGGCCTTAAAGGGCTTTCCTAGGGTTATAATCTTCCTTTCTTAGTAGAGTTTAAGGGTAAGGTTCTAGTTAGCTAATTCCTTTACTATAAGAAATACTTTATCTAGTATCCCTCTAGCTAATATCTCCTTAATAAATACCTTTTCTTAATCTTTATTAATAATAATAAAGTATTTTATAGTTCTTACTATCTTAAGATAGCCTACTATATAGTTATTACTATTATAGCCCCCTATATAAGCTATCCTTACTTACTTAAGATAAGCTATAGATTTAACTTTATAGCTTTATATAAGGGCTACTTTAGCTTTAATAGCCTTTATAAATCTTTCTATACCTTAGTTAATATAGAATTAAACTATAAGGGTTTTTTATAGCTTCCTTTACTTTTTTCTTACTAATACTAGTAGCTTTTCTTCTTTTTTTACTCTTACCTTAGCCTTTACTAAGGTAGGAGTATCTCTCTTAGTAATAGTAATTACTAGGGTAAGTAGCTTCTCTCCCCCTATATCTTAGGGTTTTATTTCCTAGGGTCCTAGCCTCTTTATAATATATAAGTTCTTATAGTAAGGCTTTATTACTATAGAGTAAAACTTTACTAGGCTATAGGGTATCTTAACTATATAGGTCTCCTTATTAGTAGTAATTAGCTTATAAAGGCTATACTAGCTACCTTTCTCTCTTTATATATATATATTAGCCTATAAAGATAGCTAATATATAGGTATTATATTAGGGCTATTCTAGGTACTAAGGGTATTATAAACTTACTATAAGGCTAGGTAGTAGTATACTTTATTAGTAGCCTTTTAAATTACCTTAGTATATTAGATAATAAAGATACTTAGTAGTAACTTATTTATTATCTATAGGTAAGCTCTAAAGACTAGTAAGGTTAGTACTAGACTATTAGGGCTTACTAAGTTATTAACTACTTTAATAGCTATTTAGAGATATTACTCTAGTGTAATCTCTATGCTAATTAAATCTATAATAATATTATAAGCCTAGTATAAAGGTCTATAGTATCTTTTAACCTTTCTAATACTATTATAGGCTTTAATTAGTATTTTATTAATATTAATTAATATTAAATATATATAGTATTTAAATTTAGTAGAGAAGAAGTTATTACTAGTATTATAAATAATCTAATCTAGTAGTCCTAGATATATATTAATCTAGCACTCTCTAATAGTGTCCTAGATATCTTAAGCCTTTTATTTCCTAGGATTAAGGAATTAGGCTACTTAGAATAATATTACTAAGTTAATAATATAAAGAACTAGTTAGCTATTAATCTATATAATATTAATAATAATCTTATAGTTAAAGTTATAGTTATTCTTAATTATAAACTTAAACTAGCTAGGGGCTTTTTTATTTATTTAATAATAGTAATAGACTTTAGTTAACCTCTTAATTACCTAGTGTTTAATATTATAACTAGCTTATTAGAGAATTTTAGTTAGTTATTAAATAAAAGGGTAACTAAAGTAATAATATAATTAATAAATCTTCCTTTCTAAAAGGTAAAAAGTAACTATTTCTTTTACCTTTAGTAATTACTAAGAGTATCCTTATTATTATATTATAGGTATAGTCTTATTACCTTAGATAAGAATATTTATAAGGTTATTAATCTTAACCTATATTTTATTTATATTTATAATAAAAAAGAGAAAAGGAGTTACTATATTAAGAATATAAAACTTAAGGTTACTAAGCTTTATAAGTATATAAAGAATACTTTTTATAGTTACTAATCTAATACTAAACTTAATAATCTATAGATTATAAAGGATTATCTTTAATAAGAATATTAACCTTATTAAAGCTCTTACTTATACTTACCTTATAGTTAATTTTCCTAAAGTATTAGTATTAAGTATAATACCTCTAAAGACCTCTTTAAAATAGTATTCTTTAGAGATATAATATATTAAACCTTTATTAGATTCTTAAGGTTTATATAGCTTTTACTTAAGGAGGGTATACTAAAAGGCTTAATTATTAAAGGTAGTAAGGACTTTAGTATTAATAAGGTTATTATTAGTCTCTTTTCTAAAGTAAAAGAATTATATAATACTTAAGTATACTATAGATTATAGTTTTTCTATATTATTATTATTATTATCTTAGGCCTTTATATAGGCTATAAGATATTACTCCTATCCCTAGTTAGGGTTCTTATTAGGCTTATTATTATCTAGTTCTTTATATAAGGTAAGGAATACCTAGAATCTCTTTTCTAAAGAGAGTAAATAGTATATTTTACTTATAAACTAATAATCTTTCTCTTTCTAATATTTTTTAGTAAAGTAGTTAAAAGACTAGTAGCTACTCTTACTATATATAAAGTAGTGTTTAGGGCTATACCTTAGGCTCTTTCTATAATAGCTTTCTTTACTATATAGGTATTACCTATATTAATAATTAGTAAATATTACCTCTAGGGAGTCTTTTTCTTAGAACTAAAGATATTAAATAAGCCTCTTACCTAACTTTATAATTATAATTACCTTATAAAGGTCTTTAGTAAGACTTTTAAAGCCTAGGGAGTATATATACTTTACTATCTAATATTTAGATACTTTAGCTATAGTATTTAATATTTACTTATAGAGTTTAGTATTTACTATATTAAAAAGGTATAAACCTTTATAGATTTTCTTAAGAGTTAATAATATAATCTTAAGGTATTTTAGCTTAGTCTTATCTAGGTTCTTAGTAATTATACTATTTAATATTATACTACTCTATTAGTAGTAATAGAACTACTAATTACTTTCTATCTTAAAGCGTTAATAGATATAGTTAATTATCTCCTTATATATAAGGTTTTATTTAAAGAGATAATTAAGGTAATACTATTTAGTATTATTTATTAGGATAATAGGAAAAGCCTTCTAATAATGTATTTAAGGAAGATTAATCCTATTATACTTATTTTTAAAGAGCGTAACCTTAGGTATAAGGAAAATATATAGCTTTCTAATATAATAATTACTATCCTTATATATTTTTATAAGTTTTAAGATTTTCTTTATAATCTAATCCTTAGAAGGGAATTACTATATAAGTAAAATAGTTTATTATAGATAAAGGTCCTTAGGGTAAAGTAATTAATATAATAGAGATTACTATAGGGGTTAAGATAGTTAAGGGGGTTAAGGGAGCCTCTTAGATAATAAAAAGGGCTAAACTTAAGGTTAAGGGGGTCTCTTAGATAATTAAGAGGGCTAAACCTCTAGTAGTTAAGAAGACTATAATCTCTCTTTAGGCTATAATAGTCTTATTAGTTATATAACTACTTCTCCTAGTGCTATTATAATTAGTAATCCCTAGCCTTATCTTATAATAATACTATATTCTTATAGGGAATTCTATAACTCTCTAATAATATCTTTATTAGCTATTATAAAGGTTTTTATATTCTATCCTTTAAAGTCTTCTTAGAATAATTCCTAGAGGTTATTATCTCTCTAGTCTTAATACTTACTAAGATTAATAAACCTTATAATATAGTTATTAAGCTTAGATAATATAGTAGTATAAGGATTTACCTAAATTTATTTTTCCTAATCTTTTATAAAGGTATAAAAGAGAGGTTATAGATATAATAGTAATTTGCCCTTCTAGGGTTTATTAAGGGTAATTACTAGGATTTATAAGAGCTTACTATTACTAGAAGATTAAGAAGCTTCTCTTTTTTCTAGTAATAGTCTAGGTAACTATATATTATTAGTAGTAGCTTAGGCCTTCTCTCTTATTATTAGTTTACTAGAATCTATTATATTAACTAAGGTATTTAGCCTTTACTTTATATTACTTATTCTAAAGTTCTAGTTCTTCTTATATAAAAGAAGCTAAAGGGAAGTATAATTCTTCTTTCCCTTTATAATTTAGGAAGTAAGGAAGAATAAGAAGCTAAAAAAATAGCTAAAATTATAAAATTAATAGAAGTAATAAAAGTAATAGGAATAATAAAAGTAATAGGTAAAATAAATTAATAAAAGTAATAAAAGTAACTATAGAAAGGATAGGAAGTAGTATTCCCTTATTTTTATAAAAAATATAGAAAGACTATTTAGCTATAAATCCCTTATTTATATATAGCTACTAGACTACTTAGCTAATAAATATAGGGTAAATTACTTCTATAGAGAAAGGAAAGAAGCTATAGATTAAATAAAAGGAGGGATTATATAGGGAGAGATTATAGGTAAGTTAGCTAGCTTAGCTAAGGTTATTTAATATTAGGTTTAAAGTAAATTTAGTTATTTAGTTAAGTTTTCTTATAATAGGTTTAGAATTAGTCTCTCTATTAAAGATAAAGATAATAATAGAAGAAGTTAATCCTAGGGTTTATAATAGATATAGAATTAGTTATTTTATTAAAAATAAATATAATAATAGAAGGATTAGTCCCTTAGAAGCCTAATAAGTCTATAACTAGAATTTAAGTCTTTTCCTTTAGTACACTCTTATAGCTATACCCCTATTCCTAAGAGTCTAGATAATAGGAAAATAACTATAGTGTCTGTAGAAATGTCTTTTCTTATAATACCTAACTTATTTATAGTTATAGTTAACTACTAATTAGTGTTAGATACACTAAGGTGCCTATATAAGTAGTAGAGATATTTCTATATATTAAAGTTAATAATAGTTATAATTAATAATAGGAAGAGAAGAGAGAAAAAAGGGAAATCTAGCTATAGAAAAAGGTAGGTAAAACCTAGAAGTAGGGTAGAAAAGGGGGTGGCAAAGGATACAGCTAATCGCAACGCGTGCATCTGTTTAGTGACTTACTAGACCTACAATTAGTCTAGTCTTTAGCCACGATTAAGCCGATGAAGATCCGGAGGAATCAACAGTTCTATTACTACTAATAAAGTAGTATAATATTAAATAGTATAATTACTAAGAATCTAGAAAAGATAAAGCTAGAATACCTTAAGATTATACTATTTACCCTTAAGAAAATCTATAGAGAGCTATACCCTTTTAATATAGTAAATACTAAACTCTATAAGTAAATATTAAATACTATAGCTAGAGTACCTAAATATTAGATAGTAAAGTATATATACTCCCTAGGCTTTAAGAGTCTTACTAAAGACCTTTATTAGGTAATTATAATTATAAAGTTAGGTAAGAGACTTACTTAATACCTTTAGTTCTAAGAAAAAGACTTCTTAGAGGCTATATTTACTAACTATTAATATAGGTAATACCTATATAGTAAAGAAAGCTATTATAGAAAAAGCCTAAGGTATAGCCCTAAATACTACTTTATATATAGTAAAAATAGCTATTAGTTTTTTAACTACTTTACTAAAGAATATTAGAAAGAGAAAGACTACTAGTTTATAAGTAAAACACACTAATTACCTCCTTTTAAAAAGAGATTCTAGGTATTTCTTATCTCCTATAAAAAACTAGATAATAATAAGCCTAATAAGAACCTTAACTAGGGATAGGAGTAATACCTTATAGCCTATATAAAGGCCTAAGATAATAATAATAATAATATAGAAAAACTATAGTCTATAGTAAACTTAAGTATTATATAATTTTTCTACTTTAGAAAAGAGACTAACTATAACCTTATTAATACTAAAGTCCTTACTACCTTTAATAATTAAGCCTTTTAGTATACCCTCCTTAAGTAAAAGCTATATAAACCTTAAGAATCTAATAAAGGTTTAATATATTATATCTCTAAAGAATACTATTTTAAAGAGGTTTTTAGAGGTATTATACTTAATACTAATACTTTAGGAAAATTAACTATAGGGTAAGTATAAGTAAGAGCTTTAATAAGGTTAATACCCTTATTAAAGATAATCCCTTATAATCTATAGATTATTAAGTTTAGTACTAGATTAGTAACTATAAAAAGTATTCTTTATATACTTATAAAGCTTAGTAACCTTAAGTTTTATATTCTTAATATAGTAACTCCTTTTCTCTTTTTTATTATAAATATAAATAAGATATAGGTTAAGATTAATAACCTTATAAATATTCTTATCTAAGGTAATAAGACTATACTTATAATATAATAATAAGGATACCCTTAGTAGTTACTAAAGGTAAAAGAAATAGTTACTTTTTACCTTTTAGAAAGGAAGATTTATTAATTATATTATTACTTTAGTTACCTTTTTATTTAATAACTAACTAAAATTCTCTAATAAGCTAGTTATAATATTAAACACTAGGTAATTAAGAGGTTAACTAAAGTCTACTACTATTATTAAATAAATAAAAAAGCCCCTAGCTAGTTTAAGTTTATAATTAAGAATAACTATAACTTTAACTATAAGATTATTATTAATATTATATAGATTAATAGCTAACTAGTTCTTTATATTATTAACTTAGTAATATTATTCTAAGTAGCCTAATCCCTATCTATAGCTACTTACTAACTAGTAATTATATTAAAATAAAAATAAATAATAGGTAGTGCTTTAGTATAAATTTATTAATAATTCCCTATTACCTTAGGCACTTTTCCTTTCTATAACTATAGTAATCCTTCCTAATTATTTCTTTATATCTTTAGTTATTCTTATAATTTTATTCTTAATTACTATATTTTTACTATAGAAAATGTGAGGCCCTACTCACAACACTAGGCGTGCACCACCCTATAGTAGGCTAGGCCTAGGGCTAGGTCTACGTAACACTAGTAAGCCACTAGCTATAAACCAGTAACTAATATATATAATACACTTAGACCTAGTAAGCTTTAGTAAATATATAAGTGCCCCTATACCTCTTACCTAGCTACCCTTTATTCTTATAATTCTAAAGCTTCTCCTACTAGCTACCTAAGAGTAATATAGGGGGTAAAACTACCTAATTTACTAGAGTAATATTATACTATAACTAAGGACTATCTAATAAAGGTAATACTATAGCTAAGAATATATTATATTCTATAAAGACTATATTAGAGAATATACCTCTAATTATTTATACTTATACTATAGTAATAATAAAGTAAATCTCCTAGCTTAAAGAACTTAAGAGACTATAAGAAAAAGAGTAAAAGCTCTTAGACTTATTATAGCTTAATACTAAGGAAAATTAACTAAAGAGGTAGTAAAGAGCTAGTATCTCCTTAAGCTATAGTAGCTAAGAGATTAAAGTCTAGAATATTACTAATCTCTAATACCCTATAAACCTATAGAGATATAAGATATAGATTAATAACCTAAACTATACCTTTAATAAGGTAAAAAAGAAGTTCTAATATAACTACTAAAAAATCCTTTTTATACTTAACTATATATATATTAATTATAGGGTAAGATAGGATAGATACCTTAAGGAATAGTAGGCTAATAGCTAGGATAACCTTAAAGATAACTAGGATAAATTTTAGACCTAGATACTTATACTACTTTAAGACTCTACTAATTATAATGCCTAAATAGTAATATAATTAGAGAATATAAAGTAATATAAGGGCTAGAGCCCTATTAAATTTAGTATCTTCTTAGATTTACTAGAGAAATACCTAGAAAGAGCCCTAGAAAAGACCTATACCCTTATATTCTTTATAAAGCTACTTCCTAACCTATAGGACTATATTAACCTATATACCTCTATTACTAATAAGACTTAAGAAGAGGTTATATAGCTTACCTAGTGGTTCTAGGAGGCTATACTAAAGAATAAGTAAAAACCTAAGTAATTAGGAGATAAAGGCTTATCTAAGAACCCTTAGTATTATAGGAATAATTCCCTATAAGGCTATAGACCTTATAAAGATTAAAGGAATAAGGACTAGGAGAAGACCCTAGCTACCTACTTAAATAACACTAAACCTAGGGATAAGATATAGTATTATAACTATAATAGTATAGGGTATATTATATATTACTATAGAAAGCCTAAGAAAGAGTCCTAAGAAAGCCTAGAAAACTCCCTAAGGTAGAAGTAGATACCCTTATCTCTACCTCTAATACTAAGGTGCTAATAGGGTGTTAGTTTTATATACTAATTATAATTTATAAGTATAAAGATATTAAAATAGTAGCTAATCTAGATAGTTACGCTAAGATTAATATAATTAGTATTAAGTTTATAAAAACCTATAAACTTAACTAAGCTAAGGCTATAGTACCTATTATTAAGGTAGTAGGAGCCCTTATAGTCCTTTAATATAGTATCTATAAGGTACCTATTATAATTAAGGACTTAAGAGAGAAAGTAAAGGACCTTAAACTACTATATATAGCTATAGATAGAGACCTAAGAGTGGGGGGAAGCCTTATATTAATTAGAATATATACTCTTATAGAAGAATATATATACCTTTACTTATACTTATAAGAGTAGTGGTTTAAGAAAAGAAAAGTAGCCTTTTTATTACTAACTCCCTATAAATTTATAAAGGTAATATATAATAAGACTATTATATATACTATTATAGGGGTTATAGAAGATAAGTTTATTACCCTTAAAGATAATAAGGAGGTAAAAGTATATAAAACTATTAAAGATATCCCTATAGAACTATATAAGTTTAAAGATATATTTATATTAGATAAGGTAAGTAGTCTACTATTAAGAAAAGAGACTAATTATATAATTAACCTAGTACCTAGGGCTATGCCCCCTTATAGACTAATTTACCCCCTCTTATAGAGTAAGCTAATAAAGCTATATAAATATATTAATAAGAACTTATAGAAAGGCTAGATAAGACTCTCTAAGAGCCCTATAAGTGTGCTAATTCTATTTATACTAAAGAAGGATAGAACACTCTAGCTATATATAGATTATTAGGGACTTAATAGAGTAATATAAAAGAATTACTACACTCTCCCCCTAATTTTAGAGATCCTAGACTAATACTAAGGAGCTTACTACTTCTTAAAGATTAATATTAAGGATATATACTATTAAATTTATATTAAAGAGAGTAATAAGTAAAAGACTATATTCTATACCTATTATAAACACTATAAATACCTTATAATACCTTTTAGGTTAACTAATACCTTAGCTACCTTTTAGAGCTATATTTATAAAGCGCTTTATAGGCTAGTAGATACTATTTATATAGTATATCTAGATAATATCTTTATTTTCTTAAAAATATAGGAGAAGTATACTATATATATTAAGGAAGTTTTAGAATATATAAGATTAGTAGAGTTATATATAAAGCCCTTAAAGTGTTTATTTTACTAGGAGTTAGTAAAATTCCTAGGGTTTATTCTATTAGTTAATAGGATCTTAATAGATACTTACTAGGTTAATATAATCTAAGAATAAAGAGAGCTTATAAGCTTTAAGGATATATAGTCCTTCCTTAGGTTCTATAACTTCTACTAGTAGTTTATCTATAGATACTCTAGGATTATAGCACCTCTTTATATATTAATAAAAGGTAGTTAAAATAGTATCTAGACTAGGAAGTTTATATTTAGAGTAAAGAAATAGCTAGTATTTAACTAGCTAAAAGATATATTTTAGTAGGTACCTCTTCTCTATTATTATAACCTAAGTTAACTAGTGTATATTAAGATAGATACCTTAATCTTTATAATAGTAGGAATTCTATCTTAATAGGATAATAAGGGCTATTAGTATTTAGTAGCCTTCTAGTTAAGGAAGTTTATAGACACTAAGTATAATTGTAGCATAGCTAATTAAAAGCTACTTACTATAGTAGAGTTATTTAAACACTAGTAATACTATATTAAGGGTATAGTAAGCCTAGTTAAGGTCCTATTAGACTACTATAACCTATAGACCTTTATAAGGTAGTAAAAGCTAAATAGGAGGTAGGCTAGATAGTGTATATTCCTCTGCCCCTTTTACTTTATAATTAGGCATAGACTAGGGAAAAGTAACCTAGTGGACACACTATTAAGAAGGTCTAACTATAAAGGTAAACCCCTAATAAATAGGGCACTATTACTAGAACTTTAAAGGAAGATAATACTTACTAATATAGTAGAAAAGGAGATACCTACTAATATAGTAAAAGAAGAGATCCCTACTAAAATAGTAGAAGAAAAGGAACTAATATATTAGAGAAGATATAGTAAAATACCTTTAGGGGAGGAAAATACCCTAGTCTTAGCTATAGGAAGGCTTAATAAGATATCTTTAGGGGAGGAAAATACCCTAGCCTTTATAAAGAGAATCTTAGAGGCTAGAGTAGCCTAGTTAAGAAGCTAGTTAGCTACTATAGATCTAGTAAAAGGTTAGCTAACTAAAGGGGATTTTAAGGAGAAGGTAGCGTATATCTAAGATATTAGTGTAGTATAAGAGATATAGAGAACTATTATATTACTAGATCCCTACTAATCTAGGCTAAATAAACTATTAGTATAACTACTATAGAAGGTATAAGATTAAGACCTAGATCTATAGAGATAGAATAGTAAGATTAATAACTCCCTAGTAAAAGGGAAGAGAAAGGCTAGTCTATAGTTATATAGTATAGGGGTCTTCTATTATACTAAGACTAGGTAGTTATTCCCTAGGAGCCTATCTTATAATAGGAGCTTCTATAGCTATACTATAATAATCTATTAGTAGGTTACTTTAGGACTAAGCGCACTCTAGAGCTTCTAAGGCATTACTTCTAGTAGCTAGCTATAAGTAAGTCTATTTTAGACTATATTATAAGCTATAGGGTTTACTAATAGGTAGTAGCTAGAAGGTATTACCTATATAGAAGCCTTAAATTACTACTAATACTAAGGTAACTATAGGTAGAGATCTTAATAGACTTTATTATAGGATTACCTATTATATAAGTAGGTAAGTAAAAGACTAATATAATCCTAGTAATTATAAACTAATTTACTAAGTATTCTATCTTCCTACCTATAATTACTATAATTAATATAGCTAAATTAGTAGAACTTTTCTATAAAGAGATTAAGCTATAATTTAGGGCTTTAGAGGGTATTATATCTAATAGAGATTTAGTCTTTATAAGCTAATTCTAGTTAGACCTATGCTACTTATCTTAGGTAAAATAGAGGCTTTTTATAGTGTTTTACCCTTAAACTAATAGGTAAATAAAGAGAATAAACTAAGTACTTAAGTATTATCTTT
This sequence comes from Epichloe bromicola, assembly GCA_023658445.1. Classification (NCBI taxonomy): domain Eukaryota; kingdom Fungi; phylum Ascomycota; class Sordariomycetes; order Hypocreales; family Clavicipitaceae; genus Epichloe; species Epichloe bromicola. The sequence goes on from CP098268.1 coordinate 5,939,425, forward strand.
AATATTTTATAGTAAAAAACTAGTAAATATAGCTAAAGCTACTTCTAATAGCCTAATTTACCTATAATAATATAACTAATAGGAGCACTAGCTATTTCTTAAACTACTTACTTATAGGCTATTTACCTAAATTTTATTTAGCTCTTAGGGGTAAGACCTAGGAAGGGAAGGTACTAGAGGTATATATATATATTATAAAGCTATATAAAGTTAGGGAGTGCCTAAAGGAAAACTAGGCTAAAGCTACTAAAACCTAGGTAAAGTACTATAATTAACACTACTAGCTATTAACACTAAAGAGAGGTAACCTAGTACTACTATTAGCAAAGAATATCTAGCTTAAGAATATAAAATAGAAGCTAACCCCTAGATATATTAGATTATTTTAAGTACTTAATGCTATAGGTAAATAAGTATACTAACTAGCGCTACTAGAGAAGTATAGTTAGCTATATAATATATTTTATATAAGCCTACTAGAGCTATAGAATTACTATAAAGATACTAGGGATAAGGAAATACTAATACTAGACCTTAAGGATAAAGAAGATAAGTATAAAGTTAAGGAAGTTAAGGACTATAGAAAGACCTATAAAGGTAATAAATACCTTATAAAATAGAAGGGCTAGCCTAGTAAGTATAACTAATAAGTTCTAGCGGAAGATATAGAAGGTGCTTAATATATAATTTAAGCTTTTTACTAAAGGAAAATAAATAATAAAAGTAGTAAGATATAAGCTATTTATAGGTAATAAGGTATAAAGTTCTTATAAAAAAGGCCTAGCCTTATTAGCTACTATAACACTCCTAACTAGTTTTCCTTAGACTATTTACTAAATAATAAAAGAAATTATACCTAGAGCGTAGGGAGAGTTAATAGAAACCCCTCTATTATTACCCCTTTATAAGATAAAACCTAATTCCTATAAACTAGGTACTTAGCACTATTCTTATCCTAGGTAATTACCTTCCTAATTACCTACTTAAAGTAGTGTTTTATTACTACCTAGGGGATAAATCCTAGGTTATAAGACTATAGGTATAAAACTATCTTTATATTCTATATAGCCTTAAGTTTATAGTAGTTTTACTATAGAAAAGTTAGTAAATAATTAGTAAAACTAGGGTAAGATAGTTATATTACTTATATACCCTAGAATTAGGCTTAGGAATATTATAATAAGTAGCTACTATTATAACACTATATACTATTAGTATATAATAGAGGTATCCTAGCCACTAAATATAAGTAAGAGACTAGTAAATAGATAGAGAGAAGATAGACCTAGTAGACCTTTATAGCCTTAGTTAACCTAAAGGTGTAATATATTAGTATAGTTAAACCCTATTATAAGATAGAGATAATACCTAATAATATAGAAGTAAGTTACCTCTGAAAATAGGTAGTTAAAAATATCCTCCTTAACCTAGTTACTAAGGGTATCTAGGAGCCCCTATACCTAGTTTAAAACTAATAGGAGATTAAGAAAATCTCCCCTTATTATAGCTATAGCCTATATAAAAATATTAGTAAATTAGGACTAAATAGCACGTAAAGATTAGTATACTTATAGTCTTATAAGTATTACTATAATTATAGTATTAGGTATAGCGCTTAGAATGCTTTATCTTCCTAGTGCTTATAAATAGATTAAGGGGGAATTAATAGTTAATCTTTAGTAATTTAGGCATAGTTAGGGGATTTTTCTTAAAGTTAGCGTACCTAGTATATAAATAATATATATAGCTATATTCTTTTAAGTAAATTAAGTTATCTTCTATAGTAAAGATATAGTAATTAAGGACTAAATTATAAGGGTAACTAAAGATATAAATAAAAAAAAATAATTAGAAAAGATTACTATAGTTATAGAAGGGAAAAGTACCTAAGGTAATAGGGAATTATTAATAAATTTATACTAAAGCGCTACCTATTATTTATTTTTATTTTAATATAATTACTAGTTAGCAAATAGCTATAGATAGGGGGGCGAAAGCTGTTTAGGAGCCTAGCTATAAGTGGGGGGGTAATTATAAGGCCCCACTTATAATACTAGGCGTGCACTACCCTATAGCGGGCTAGGCCTAGGGCTAGGTCTACGTGACACTAGTAAGCCGCTAGCTATAAGCCAGTGACTTACACGCACAACACACTTAGACCTAGCAAGCTTCAGTGAATATACGAGTGCCCCCGTACCTCTTGCCTAGCCATCCTTTGTTCTCACAAAAAGCTACTAATATTAGTAAAAAGGAAGTAAAGGAGGCTATAAAAGACCCTTATAGTTTAATTTTATATTAACTAAGGTATAGAAGGGTTTATAAAGGCTATTAAGGCTAAAGTAGCCCCTATATAAAGCTATAGAGTTAAATCTATAGCTTATCTTAAGTAAGTAAGGATAGCTTATATAAGGGGCTATAATAGTAATAACTATATAGTAGGCTATCTTAAGATAGTAAGAACTATAAAATACTTTATTATTATTAATAAAGATTAAGAAAAGGTATTAATTAAGAAGATATTAGCTAGAGAGATACTAAATAAAGTATTTCTTATAGTAAAGGAATTAGCTAACTAAAACCTTACTCTCTAACTCTACTAAGAAGGAAAAATTATAACCCTAGGAAAGCCCTTTAAGGCCTTAGACTAGGCTAAGATTAATACCCTATAAGCTTATAATATATTTAGATTTATAAAGTTTAACCTAATAAAGTATAGTAGCTATTAGATTTTTTATTCTTATATAGTTAGAGAGATTAAAGGTAAAGGAATAAACTTACTATATAAGAAATCCTACCTTATTATATAAGCCTATAATAATAAGGAGAAGGAGTTTATTCTAATATAATTACTAATAATCTAATAAGTAAGCTAGTAGTTAATTATAGTAATTACTCCTTCTTTAAAGTAAAAAGCAATTTAGCTCTAGATCTATAATATTATTTAAGCCTATATATAGTTATAAATAGAACTTATAAGGCTAATTATTATAAGATTACTAGAATAGATTAGGTACCTCTTTCTAGAAGGCACTATAATAGAAGTAATTAAACCTCTCTATAGTATTATAGAGGCTAGAACTTACTAGTAGGCTATATACCTTTATTATTATAGGAATAACCTTAATATAATAATATTAATATATAACCCTTATTTATTAATTATAGCTCTAAATAATAAGAACCTCTTTAGAATTATTAGGATATAAATAGATAATACACTAAGTCTAAGTAATAATAACTTCTTTACTAAAGGAAAGAAAGAGCTCTAGAAGGCTAACTTTATAGCTAAAGAGAAGTAGTAACTATTAACTAGGAATCCCCTTATATTTAATAGCTATATCTTAACTTAAAATACTAATAATTTATTAATCTTAACCTAGAAGGGCTAAAGTTAAAAAATTAAGGAAATTAATCCTTAATCTCTAATAGTAAAGTAAGAATATATAGAATAGAGAGTATAAGGAAGCTATATTATAACTATCTATTAGCTAGAAGCCTTATATAATCTATTAATTATAGCTTAATACTAAGAACTAGCTACTAAAGATATTATATACCTAAATAAATACCTTAAGTAGTAGATTAAGAACTAGTAATATAGATTATACTATATCCCTTTAACCCTTAAAGAGGTAAAGCTCTTTATATTTATAAATAGATTACTTATAAATAATAAGGACCTAAGTTTATAGATTAGATATATAATTATAATTAGTAATAAGAAAAAGAAGAATAATAATATCTTTATTATAAGAGGGAATATTATTATATATAGTTTAATAAAGAGTAAGTAAGTTATATATAATATACTTACCTCTAAATTATATAGTATAGTTTAAGGTACTAATATTATATATATAATATCTATAACCCTTAATTAAATTATAGACTAATTAAAGATACCTTAAATTCCTATAATCCTATATACTAACTTATTTTTACTATATAAATACCTTATTAAACTAGGTATAATAAAAGAGAAGAGACTTATAATTAATATTATAGCTCTTTATTAATTATATAAGAGGTAAGAGATCTATAAGGTTAGGTAAATTAACGGCAGTAATAATCTAGCTAATATAATAATAAAGGCATTACTAAACTAGGCGCTTATAACCTTAATTAATTTAAATAAATTAATAATTTATATAGAGGGCTAGGTTTAAAGACCTTTATAAGTGTTATAATAAGGGGATTAATAGAGGTAAAGGGGAGAATTTATTATAATTAGATTAATTAAATTAACTAATGCTAACTAAGCTAATTAGGGCTTTAGATTCCTATTAAGGGATTTACTTATATATACTTTCCTTTAATTTAATTTTTATTACATTTTTAGGCTCCTTTAGCTATAAGAAAAAGAGAGACTACTAGTATTAATTCCTCTAGATCTTTATTAGCTTAACTATAGCTAAAGACTAGACTAATTATAGGTCTAGTAGGTTAATAAATAGATACATATGTTATAATTAGCTATATCCTTTACCACCCCCTTTTTTGCCTTACTTCTAGGTTTTACTTACCTTTTCCTATAGCTAGATTTCCCTCTCTTCTCTCTTCTCTTTATATTATTAATCATAGCTATTAACAACTTCAATATTACGGTATTATCTCTGCTACCTGCGCAGGCACCTTGGTGTATCCAACAATAACTTAAGTTAAAAAAGAGATTCTCCTTATTTAGAGCTATAATTAATAAGCAGGGATTATATATTAATATTATTATATTAAGGTTAATAAAACTTTGCATAACTTTTCGCACTAACCTAAAGGTTTAGAAACGCCTCTAAAACATAAGTTATACTAATATTTAAAATCCTTACTATTATTTCTTTTCCCTTATAATATTATATTATAATAAAGCTAGTAGTAAGAGTATAGATAAAATACTAATAGTAATTAATATAGGATTAGAGAGGTTAGCTTAGAGTAGCTACTAACTTAATATAGAAATAGGATAGTTTAATATTTAGAGAGGTAAAGATAACCTAATAGTAGACTAGAGCTATTTTAAATACTTAAATAATATAAAATATTATAATAAGATAACTAGCCTTATTTTAAGTAATAAAGTTACCTAAATATAGTATATTACTATAGCTATAGCTTACTAGGTAGTAAACTATACCTAAGCTAAAGTAATATTTAAATATTAATAATAGAAATATTTATATTACTAAAAAAGCCCTAAAAATAGCTATTAAGAAAGCTATTAAAGAAAGAGCTAAAGAAAATAACTCCCTAATATAGGTAAATATTATAGCTAGCCTAGTACTAAAATAACTAAATACTAACTCTCTCTCTCTCTAAGTCCCTAGAAGATAGTATAGAGAAGTACTTATAAAAGAAAATACTATATAGGAATTACCCTAGTTTAAAGGCACTAAGAATATAGTTATAGCTATAAATAAGGCTACTAGGTAAGCCTTAGTAATAGCTATAAGAAAACTCCCTAGTGAAAATATAATTATTACCTTTAAAGAAAATACTAAATAATATAAAAATAACTAGAAATAAATTACTAAAGTATTTAGCCTAGAAGTAACTATTTACTACTATATACTTAGTATTATTATTAAGGAATTTCTAATAAAGTATATTTTTATTAAAAACCTAGTAATAAAGATTAGAAAAGTAAATAAAGTAAATATAATTAAGGTAATTATAAGGTATCTCTAGGAAAAAAGTACCTAATAAATAACCTTAATTTTAGGACTTACTAAAATTAAAAATACTAATAAGATATACTAAGATAAAATAGTCTATAAAGTAATACTATTCTAAACTAAACTATATAATAAAACCTTATAATCTAGATAATATTATAATTACTTCTAAATAGAATATATTATAAAGTTTTATAAGGTAGCCCTAGGGTATAGTAAGTATAAAGCTAGCTAATATAAAAATAAAAAAGGATTTTACCTAATATAAAATAAATAACTAAAGAAAAATTATATTCTTTACTCTAGCCCTTACTTAGCTTAGTCTAAAGACTACCTTATACTAAAAAAGAAGTAAAATATAGTAAAGGTAAAATATTTAGAAAAACTATTTTAATTTACCTCTAGCTTCTTAAGTAAAAACCTAACCCTAGCTTAGAAGAGACTTAGTATAGCTTTAAAGCTTATTATAATAGTAAAAAGAAAATAAGGCTACCTTATAAATATAAGAAAAAATACTAAATAGCCTAGGGCTAGGAGTATTAAATAATATATAGAAATAACTAAAGCTAGAATAAAACTAGTATAAAATAGTAAATACTTACTACTACTTTCTTAATTAATATAATAATATTATAAGTCCTTTTCTAAAATATAAATAAGAAAGATAACCTAATATATATTATACTTTATTACTAAACTAATATAGATATAATTATAATCTAAGAGTAAGAATATATAAAATACCTATAGCCCCTAGCACTAAGCCTCTTCTAGTTCTAGCTTATATACTATAATAAATTTAATATAATATATATAAATAAGAAGTATAGTATAGGGTTATAGTTAGCCTAGAAAGGGACTTATAAGTTACTTATAGAAATATAAGAGGTTAATATATACTCTTTTTACTTAGAAGAATATAGTAATAACTAAAATACCTTAATAAGGGATATTAATATAAAGAAGCCCTATAGCTAGAGTGTATTTATAGAAAACTTTAATTAAAAACACTCCCTATAGAATAAACTAGATAAAATAACTAATAAAGTAAAGAAATTACTAAACTTTATAAGCTAGTAAAGACTTAGATTAGTAATACCTTAAGGTAAACCTACTAAACAATATAAAGATAATAAGGATAGCACTATTAATCTAGTATAAGTAACCCCTAGTATCTAAGTATACTATAATAGTATAGAGAACCTTACTAGCTCTAACTATATCCTATAGCTAATTAGTATCTTTACTAATTAGAGAGATAATACCCCCTAGGCCCTTAGATATATATAAAATATAATAAATAAACTATATATAAAGGTAAAGGTAGCTATAAGGTTTAGACTTAAAAATACCCTAAACCTTTTTAATAAGAAAGGGATAGATATATATACTATATAGCTTATAATAAACCTATAATAAATAGTAAATAAGGTAGCCCTATAAAAGCCCTAAGGACTTCCTAGCCTAGAAGTATAGTAGTTAAGAATAGTAAAAGAGATAATTACTAAAGCTAGGTAAGCTAAGAGATAATAAAGAAGAAAAAGAATAAATATAAACTAATAAGCCTATACTAAGGTAAATAAGGACTAGGAATAAGTTATTAAAATAAAGAGAAGAAATATATAGAGAGAGGCCTTATAAAAAGCTAATATATAGGAAAAGAATAAAGAAGTCTAGAGATTAGAAAAGTAAGCCTAGCTCTAAAGCTAAGCCTCTCTAGAGCTTCTTAGACTACTAGGTCTTAAGAGAACTAAAAATAACCTAAACCTAGCTACTATATATAAAGATAAAGCTAGTATACTAGTAAAAAGATTTTTCCCTAAGCCTATAGCTAACCTCTTCTATATTCTAAACCTGTCTTTCCTAGAGCTAGATAATATACTATTTCTAGATAAAGAATAATTTAGGGTATTAAAGACCTTAGTTATTTTATTAAATATAGCTAGCTAGAAGGCCTTAGGTAATAATAAACTCCTAGTAAGCCTTATTAAAGCCTATAAAGCACTAGCTAAAAAAACTATAGCTTAACTTCTAAATACTATTCTTAAAGTAAGGTACTTCCTAGCCTAATTCTAAACTATAAGGGTAATAATAATTAGAAAACTAAGGAATATAATAAAGAAAATAAGAAAAGCTAATATATAAAGACTAATCTTATTACTAAATATTATAAGAAAGATTATAAAAGTAGTAATTATAAAGTAACTTATAGCCTTTACTAAGGTAAAAAAACTTCTTCTAAAACTATAAATAAGTAATAGAATAAATAGATTAACTAAGATTATAATTAGAGTTTTAGTAAAATATATAAGAAAGGCTTAGAGTAAAGGTAGTATTACCTTACTAGTATAAATAAATATCTTATTTACCTTTAATAAGGTTAGCTACCTATACCTAATTACTTTACTAATCTAAATAAAAGTCTTATACTAGCTAATAGCTATAATATATAGCTTTCTTATAAATAGAATAAGCTAGCTTAGCTTTAATAATAAGCTTTTAAGACCTTTTATAATTAAGGTAAGCACTTTATAAGGCTTATCTCTTTTACTAATTCTCTTTTTTCTTTACTTAGTAAAACTTTATATATACCTCTAGGCTATTCTAGGTATAGTAGCTATATAATTTACTAATAATATAAATATTATAGTATTTAGTAAAAATATAATATAAACCTAAAGAAAGCTTAAGGCTATATAAAAAATCTATAAGAAATAGGTAAAGAGAGTAAAAGTAAAGTTTAACTTAGTAAAAACTAAACTTATATACTTTAGTAAAGCCTATAAGCCTCTTTAGAAAAGGGTTTAACTTAAAATAGAGAAAATAATACCTATAGAATTATATTAATTCCTTAGAGTATAGGTTAATAAGAAGCTTAACTAAAGTACTTATAAGAATATTCTTAAAGGTAAATTTACTTAGTAATAGCTTATACTCTTTATACTAGTAGTATTAGCCTAGGGTTATAGCTTTAGAGATACCTAGCTTCTATATATATAAGTAGTTTAGCCTATTTTTACTTATAGAGTAAGTACTTATTATACCCTAATTAAGAAAGGAGAAAACCTAAGGAAAATAGTTAAAAGCTTTATAGTAAACTAATTAAGCTACCTTTAAACTATAGCTAGGGTATTTAAAGCTACTCCTATCCCTTAATTAAAGGTTAAGACTTATTTTCCCCCTTAAACCTTTACCTAAATAAGATAAAGTAGAAATTTAAAGAAAAAATTATAAATAGTAGAATTATAAATAAGATATAGGCTATAGCTAATTTAGTATGAATAGTACTATAGTGCTAAAGAAAACCCCCCCTTACTAATAATAAACTAAATATATAACTAAATAAAAAATAGAAAAGATAATAAGAAAATTAGTATAATAATAAATACTAAGGGTAGTATAAGTATAAGAGAGAGCTAACTAAGAATTACCTACTAATATATAACCTAAAGAATATCTAGAAATTCTATATAAAACTAAATAAATATATTTTCTTTACTATAGTATAATTATATATAGGAAAGATTAGCCTTAAAAAGCTCTTATTCTAAAGATATATTTCTAGAGTAGTCTTACCCCTATATAGCTATAGCTATATAATTAAAGACTAATATTATATAATAATTAACTATAGTAAATATAATTATAGGTACCCCTAAATAAAATAGCCTAGAGATATATAGAAAGTAAGGCTAGCCCTAAATAATCCCCTAAAGATAAGGGCTATAGTAAAATAGTTCCTAGGTATAAGATAACTCTAATATTATACTCTAGTATAAGACCTAGTATTTAGCTAACTTAGAAGGGATTATATAGTATAGCCTTAGAGGTAAGCTAAAATAAAGGTAAAATTATATAAAGAAAAGATACTATATATCTAGAATTATTATTAGATTAATTTTAACTAAAATAAGCCTATAGGTATCTTATTATACTAGCTTACTACTAATTCTTTACTAAACTACTTCCTAACTATTACCCTATTTCTCCTTAGGGATAGGAATTACTTTCTTTATAATCTTAGCCTTCCCTTTAGTAAAGAGAGTAATAGCTAGAAGCTAGTTTACCTTTATAGCTTAAGTATCTAGCTACTTAAACTAGAAAATAATCTTAGAGTAATAATCCTTAGTAAACCTAGACTTAGTATAGTCTAGGCTTACTATTACTATACTATACTTTTTCTTATTATAATTTTTAGTATATAGCTTTCTAACCTAATTTATATAATTATCTAGGACTTAAATAAAAGAAGTTAGTACTAAACTAGAGCTACTATTATACTAATATTAAACTACTTATATTACCCCTAGTGTTATGGACTGGCCCCTAGGCGACTGCGATAGGGCGTTGATATAATATTAAGAAACTTAAGGAGAGAAGAAAGAAAAACTAAGTAGCTAACCTTCCTCCCTCCCTTATATCCCCTATATATCTTATATTAGCCCCCTTTTTATACCCTTACTATCCCTTACTATCTTCCTCCTTACCTACACTATACTAATGCTTAGGTAAAGCCTAAGCCCTTTATATATACCCTAACTACCCTTATTAATTATAGTTTCTCTTTCCCTAATATACTTATATATATTACTTCCTATTATAACTAATACATATAATGTCTAGCCTTATTAGCAAAACCTTCTAGGGTAGGGTATATATTATATCCTATATTATTATTATCTAATTATAAGTGAAGTGCGCGTCGCGTTCCACCTAGCCTTACTATTATTCGCATTATTTTATCTAATTATAGGTAGAGTGCGCGTTGCGTTTTACCTAGCCTTGCTATTATTCGCGTTATTCTATCTAATTATAGGTAGAGTATATGTTATATTCTACCTAGCCTCACTATTATTTACATTATTCCCTACCTAACCCCTTATTATTATTATAATAATACTAGCCTTACCCTTACTTATATATAACTTCCCTAATATAGGCGTAATCCCCTATATAAATATTTTATTTATTTCTATAATATATCCTTACCTTCCTTATATAACTATCTTTCCTAAAACACTATAATCCTATTTTACTTTCCTATCTTATTCTATTATATATTATCCTAGTATCTAATTAAACCTATACTAAATATACCTTACTTACTTTATAAATCTAGCGCTTTACTATCTAGCTAGGTAATCACTTCCCCTACCCTTATAATAACTTTAGTTTAAGCTATTAGTAAGTTTTTTATTAAAGGAAACTTAGATAATAAGTAGTTTACTACCCCTATAGTAGTTTAGCGCCCTTATAGGCTATATATTAAGTATTCCCTTACTACTAGTATAATAGAATATTATCCTACTAAAAGCAGTAAGTCCTATTCTCTATATTATTATAACTATATTACTTATATATAGCTTACTAGGTACCTATTTATAAACCCTAGACTCTAATATACCCTTAAAGACCTAGAAGCTAAAATTATAATAAAAGAGTATATTATTATACCTAGAGTTAAGAAAACTAAGACTACTAAGAAAAAGATACTAGTACTATCCTAAAAATTCTACTTACTTATAAATAGGTAGACTATACTCTTAAACTAAGTATAGTTTAATCTAGCGCTAGTTTAATTTACCCTTAGGCCCTCTTTATCTATTAATATACTTATATTAAATATAACTAGACTTAAGGTAGTTTTATATATTATATCTAGCCCCTTAGGTAAATATAGCATAGGAAATACTATATAGTAAGTTATTAGCATACTATTCTAGTAGAATTAGTAGCTTATCTAAAGTGTAAATAACTTATATAAAGCTATAGTTAAAGCGCTTTCCCCTTATTACTATAGTAGTACCTATTATAGCTAATATATTAAGGTAAGTAATAAGTTACCTTCTTATTATTACTAGTAATATTCTTATCTTTTCTTTAGGTTAAACCCTATTAACTACTATACCTTATATACTACTAGACTTACTTATCCTTTATCTAAGGCTAGTAGATATCCTAAAAATAATACTCTACCCCTATATATTTATTTTAATCTTCCCTATTATTAATCTAACTATACTATCTAGAATCTAAGCACTATTTAAGGTTAGTAGTAATAATTATTAGGTAAAGTAGCCTATAGGTTACTTATAAGTAAGTTAGGATTAAACTACTATACTATATAGCCTAAACCTATTAATATAAGCTTATCTAGTAGTAAGTTAGAGGTATATAATATAGTTTATTAAATAATATAAATTAAGGTAAGTAGTAGTAAGGATATACTTATATTACTAGAGCTTTTAATAGGTAAATAAGCTTTTTAAAATTAATTTAGTCTATTATTAAATTATATATCCCCTTATTTTACTTTAAACTTATTAAAAGCCTATATCTTTACTATACTCTCTAGTAGTTTTTATATTAGTTATAAGTAACCTATTTACTTAACTAGTATATTATATCTCCTACTATATCCTAGTGTATTCTATACCACTAGAATTTATTTTACCTAGTACTTCTTAATAAGTTTATTATTATCTTCTACTAGTACTTATTCTAAGCCTAGGTAAGAGTTTTATAATACTTAGCTTAAAAGGGGGTTTTCTACTACTTATTTAATAAGGTTAATATAAAAAACTAGGTATATACCCCTTAGTATATTTAGTTAGACTATAAGTAGTAATAGTACCTCTACTACTATATATTTTATAGCTACCTAGTCTAGTTTCTATAAGGGCTAGTTTATCTTAATATTCCTTAATAAAAGCTATACTTTATCCCTAACCTAAAAGCATTTTACTAGGCGCCTTAATAATAATATAAAGTCCTATTATTACTACTATATATAGGTAATTATAGCCTAAGTAAGGAGAGTGCTCTCCTAAAGATAGTTAAGAAAATAAATAGCCCTTCCCTTTAGGGTTATTAATAAAATAGATAGATTAGGTTATAACTAAATAAGTTTAAGATTATAGCTATTAAGTAACTAGTTTAGGCTTACCCTAATAACTAAGGAAAGCCTATTATTTATTATAAGTTAATAAGTAGTAAGGTATTTAGGCTAATTAAACTATAAAAAGAAAATAGTTACCTATAATATTACTTACACTTCCTAGTTTACCCTTTTTATACTACTATTTATCTATAGATAATAAGATATAGAGAGTAACTAATCTATACCTACTAAGGAGCATAGGGTTATCTAGAACTTACCTAACTAGTCTAAGCCCTAATCTATAATAAGAGACTATAGAAACCCCTAAAACCTCTACTAGACTACCTTAAATTATTCTACACACTCCTTAGCCCTAATAGAGGTTATAGCTTCTAGCTAAATAAACTTTAAAAGCCTATTTATAATTACTATAAGGTATTAAGGCCTCTTTAGAGAAAATACTAGTAAGTTTATTATAAAGTTAATAGAGATTTATAACTAAAACTAATCTAGGATTAGTAAAGGCTTTAGTAACCCCTAGTAGCGTAGCTAGCTCTTATAACTACTAAAGTAGTAATAGTTTTAAATAAACCTTATAATATCCTATAATATTCTATCCTAATAAAATTATTACTAAAGGATCTAAAATATAGTATTATAGCCTAGGTATCCTATAGCTAGTAAGTTATAGTATTATTATATAAGGGTTATTATTAGGGGCTCCTATATAAGGACCTAGGTATAGCCTTAGAACTAAAGTACTCTATAAGCACTTATAGAATAATTTATAACCTACTCCCTTATCTAGGCCTTAGGGGGAAACTTCTAGGCCCTCTCTTAGATAGCCCTTAACTAGATATAATAAGTAGGATCTAAGGTAATAGCCTAGTCCTAAAGTAATTATAAATATTTAGAGGTAAAGAGAATCTCCCTTACTAGTAGTAAAACTTCCTAGCTACCCCCTAGTAATAAGGAGAGTCTTATAATAGTTAGAGGCTATAAGATATATTCTATCTTTAAGGCCTTCCCTATCTAGTCTTATTCCCTTTAAGAAAGAGTATCTAGGTATTAAGCCTATATACTAGGTTTATATTAGAGATAGAAGTTAAATAGTATAAGTATATCTACCTACTAAGCTTACTATTCTAATATTAGATAAGGGGTTATAAAGTACTCTAGGTTCTTATAGTCTATGTAAATTATAAAAGGCTAGGAAACACCCTATAACTTTACTAACTATACCTTAAGGCATAATATAATAGCTAGTAACTTCTTATTATAAATTATATAGTTTCTCTACGTAGCTATAAGGCTAGTAAAGTAGTAAGTAACTAGGTATAAAATATTATCTAGTCCTTGCTATAAGAGGTAACCGCCTAGGGTAGCACCTAAATAGTTTACCTCTACTACTATAATATAGTCCAGGTCCTATTACGCTAATACTAGATATAAAATAAAGGTATCCTTAAGTCTTTTAAAAGCCTTATTCTCCTTAGGTCCTTATTAAAAGGGGATATTTCTCTTAGTAAGTTAGATTAGAGAAGCTACTAGTTCTAAAAAGTCCCTTATAAAGTTATAGTAAAAGTTTATAAAGCCTAAGAAACTCTATACCCCCTATAACTTTATAGGGGCTACCTATTCCCTTATAGCTATAACCTTTACTAGATTAGGATAAATAGATTATCCTACTATAATAATATACCCTAGGTACTAGACCTCCTTTATAGCAAATACTAACTTATTAAGGTTAAGGTATAACCCTATAGCCCTTAGGTAGCCTAGTATTAAGTAAACCTTATTTATATAATCCTTTCTTAAGCCCCCTAAGTAAACTAAAATATTATCTAAATACACTATAATAAAGTCCCCTAGTGTATTCCCTAAGGACTTATTAATATAGTGTTAAAAGGTTATAAGTATACTAGCTAAACTAAAGGGGTAAACTAACTACTTAAATAGTCTAAACCTTATCTAAAATGCTATTAGGTGCTTATTACCTTTAGTAATTTATAACTTATAGAAGGTAGTATAAATATTAACCTTTATAAACTACTATACCTTAGATAAGAAATAGAGTGTTTTCTTAATTAAGAAAAAAGAGTATTAGTCTTATACTATAATTTTATTAAGTGCCTAGTAGTTAATATAAAAGTGCTAACCCCTATTTAATTTCTTAATAAGTAAGACTAGGGCTATAGCTAAAGAGAAGCTAGCCTAGATTTATTCTTTATCTATTAAGTCTATAATCTAGCGCTATACCTTAAGAAGCTAGTCTCTTAGTATATTATATAGTAGTCCCTATAGGAGCTTTAGCTTAGATTTATCCTAGGACTTATATAAGTAAATATAGTAGTCTAGAGAACCCCTATAAGGAAGTAGGCTATTTACTTTTATCTTATTAAAAAGTTCTATAAAGTCTACTAGTTCCTTAGGGAGTGTTAATATATCTAATACTTCTAGCTTCTCCCTAGGGGCTATAAGTTATAGTATTATTATTATTTCCTTAAGACTAGTAGTAAGAAACCTTATTATAGTATCCTTAGTCTAATATACCCTTTATATTAATTCTAGTGTAAACTATATATATAATTAAAGAGGTATTCTCCCTTTACTACTAGCCTCTTTTCTTTGTTTTTACTATAGTATAGACTTATCTTTATTTTAGTAATTATATAAGCTCTAGGCCTAGCTATTTTACTATGGATTTGCTTATAGCGTTATAATAATTGTAGCTACTATTAATCTAAATATTAATATAAGAGTATATATTAAAGAGTATAAGGACTAAAAATAGTAGTTAATCTATATACTATATAATATCCTTTTCCTCCTTTATATAACACTTATATATATCTATTATTATAGTAGCTAGCTAGTCCCCTTACCTTTATATAAGACTTTACCTAGGGGCTATTTGTTTTCTAGGGGGTAGTTATTAATTTCCTTATTAGCACTTTCTTTATCTACCCTATAAGCCTTAATATTAACCTATAGTTAATAAGGTAAAAGGGAGAAGCACTCCTAAATATAGTAGTTTTTTAAGCTATAATATAAATAGCATCCCTTCTAGTAGCACTTAGCTAACTCTACCTCTAAAACCTATTTTACCCTTTATAGTATAGTAAATAACTTCTAACCCTTATCCTTATTATCTAATTTCTTTTATTATCCTAAGCGTATTCTAGCTATATAAACCTCTAATATTAGTATATTCCCTTTATAATTAGTCTAGGGTATAGGGTAGGGCTACTATAGTCCCTATTAGGACTAGTACTTATTCTCTAAGGCTAGTATTTTAATATTAACTATAATACTATAATACTAGGTAACTATAAGATTATAGTTATTCTAACTAATACTATAGCTAATACTAACCTCTCTAAGGTACTTATTAAGTATATACTAGAGTTTAGTAAGCTTTATATTATAAGTCTAATATACCTTACTTACTATAGCTAATTTTTCCTTAAAGTAAATAAAAAATATAGTAAAAGATTCTCCTAGCCCTTACTTTATCTAGTTAAGTTCTATAAAAGCTATCTCTTATCTATAAGGGTTAGTAAATAAGGACTCTAGATAAGTTAGAAAGGTAACTAGGTTAAAGGTATAAAGATTACCTTATTTAAAGAAAGTAGTAACCTAGGCCTAGACTTAAGATAATAAGTTTTAGTAAATAAGTATTTACTTATTCTTATCTATACTAATAAAGTCCTTATTTACCTAAAGCTTATATTTTATAAGGAGTGTCTAAGTAGTAAATAAGGACTTATTACTATTATAGAGGTCTCCTAAGGGAATTAGTTTTTATTTTACTTAAGGAGGTAAAGAGAGTAAGCTAGGAGTAGTAGGTTATATAAGTTATACTATAGAAGCCTTAGGTTATAGTGTAGGTTAGGGTTAGGCTATAGATATAGTATTATATACTACTACCTATTATTATAAGCGCTTAAGCTCTATACTTTATTTATTTATTAAAAGTTAGAGTATATTAAATTAGGTAAGATAGGCTATAGGTAGCACTATAGTGTCTAAGTAAGGTATTACTATACCTAGATTAGGTTAGTCCTATAGGTAAAGTATATCTAATATATCTATTATATTATTTATATCTCTTTATTAGCTATTTCTAAAAGACTAAAGGAAGTTTCTTAATTATTATAGACTAGCCCCTAGGTAACTATAATAGGGTGTTAATATAATATTAAGAAACTTAAGGAAAGAAGAAAGAAAAACTAGGTAGCTAACCTTCCTCCCCCCCTTATATCCCCTAGGTATCTTATATTAGCCCCCTTTTTATACCCTTACTATCCCCTACTATCTTCCTCCCTACCTGCACTATGCTAATGCTTAGGCAAAGCCTAAGCCCTTTACACCTAGTTACTATACTAGCCTAGGTATTAACTAGCTACTAGTACTTAGTTTATATACTAGTAATATTTAGCTTAGAGTAGATTAGTATTAAAATAGGCCTAGAGAAGGATTAATATAGTTATTACCTTACTATATTTACTGTTTTATACCTAGTAATTAAAGTATACCCTAGAAATTACCCCTTTATACTATAATTAGCCCTATACCTAAACTAAATTTAAACTAACTTACTAATAATATTATAATATTAATACCCTAGATAATTAAGGGAGTGTAATTTATAGGAAATATATTAAGTTAATTAAGGCTTACCTAACTACCTTAGATAAGGCTTAAAATTAGTATAGAATAAAACTAGAGATAACTTACTTCTAGGTTTTTCTCTAAAGCTTACTTTAACTATTTTATAATTAAGGATTTTCTAGGGTATTAGTTTAAAGTTTAGAGTTCCTAGGTAAATAAAAATTAGAATAATACTAAAAAAGCACTAACTATAACATTACTTCTAGAAAAGAAAGCTATTATACTAAATTTAAGGGTTTTCTATACTAAAAGTTAGTAATTAAACTAATACTAGGCTAGAGAAGCCCTAAATAGCTTAGAAAAAAAGAATAAGGGAAAAAGAACCTATAGGAAGATTAATAAAGAAAGAAAAAAGAGATTAGAATCCTATAAAGAAAAGAGCTCTTTTTTATATTTATAAGGGGGGGGGGAAACTAGATATTATTAAAAAAATAAAGCACTAGATAATTAACTAGAAAGATAATATATAAATAATCTAAATATAAAGACACTCTAATACTAACTCTAAACCACCTACTCTCTATTATATATAAATAAAACTAGGTACTTTAACTTTATAAAAAGTCTAGACTAATAATAAGCTAGAGTTAACTAAAAAGTAAGGTATTAAAGGAGATAATAGGAATGTAAACCTAAAGTAAATTACTACTCTAAAATAGAATTTACTATAGGAGAGAAGGAAGTAAAAAGATACTAAATAAGTATAATATAAGACTAAGCTAGGACTAGCTAAAGACTTTTATACTTATTACTATATGGTTCTTATAAACTTTCTTTTCTATAGAATAAGGCTAGTATAAGCTAGCGCTAAATACCTATAATAGATTATATCTAACCCCTCCTGAGTACAAGGTAAAACTACTTAGTTTGTTATACCCTAATGCCCTATTCTTTTATCTTCTTTTATTTACCTTATAAATCTTATTATTAATTTTGCCCTTATTTTTTAGTATTTTTTCCCTTATATTATAAATACTATTAATTATCTTTAGGTTTAATTTATTTTTACTTTCTTTTTCTTTACTTTTCTTCTCTTTAGCTATAGTATTTAAGATTTTAGATAGGGCAGTGCCCTTTTTATTACCTTTAGCTATACTATAGTTAGATTAGTTAGGGGTTAATTAGTTAATTAGTAACCTATAACCTACCTAGTAATTATAGTAAGTGTAGTGTGTCTTTTGTAAAAAGGATTAATTATATTTACTAATTTTAAGTTAAGTAAATTAAATTAGAGATAAGTTAGAATAAGTTATATTTAAGTGAGTATAAGGTATAAGATAGAAGAGGTATTACACAGAGAGTAGGAATAAACATAGTCATAGAGAAAGGGGGAATTATATTAATTTATACTATAAGCAAAACTTAAACGAATTTAAGTTTAACTATAGTTACGAACTATAACTCTTATGCTAATGTAGCTATAAAGTTTATTATAAACTTTAATCTAACCTTATAGCCTCCCCTTATATTTATAACCTTAAAGCTTATTTCTATTAGGGTTCTATTTATTACTATAGTTAAGATTACTTATAAGTTAATTATTATACTAGCTAGGTATTGCTAGTTATTATTGTTATCTTATTATATTAGATGCATTAGTCATAACCAATTCCCCCCAAAAAAATTTAAAAATCAATAGATTATATCTAATATAATATAAGCTTATAAAAGGGCTAGTACTAACCTAAAAATAAATATAAGGGGGTTTTTCTTCCTAATTTAGGGTTTTCCTCTTTCACTTAGGAGCTAGAGTACTAGGAATAGCTATATAACATAGATAGCTATCTAGCGTAAATAATATATATAACTTAAGTTAACTAGTATATATTAAGATAAATACTTTAATTTTTATAATAGTAGAAATTTTATTTTAATAGAATAATAAAGGCTATTAGTATTTAGTAGCTTTTTAGTTAAGGAAGTTTATAAATACTAAGTATAATTATAGTATAGCTAATTAAAAGTTACTTACTATAGTCAAGTTATTTAAATACTAGTAATACTATATTAAAGGTATAGTAAGCCTAGTTAAAGTCCTATTAGATTACTATAACTTTTAAACTTTTATAAGGTAGTAAAAGTTAAATAAAAGGTAAGCTAGATAATATATATTCCTTTACCTTTTTTACTTTATAATATATGCTATAAGATACGCACCTAGAAACACGCGATTGCGATAATAAGCACTAGGGATTATTAAGATAAAACATAATAAGGAATGATAATATTAGTTATCTAAGCAAGGGGACTATTTAATCTATAAAGAGACTGCCTATAGCTAGATTCTTTTTATAGATAATATACACTATAAGATTCTTAAGATTACCCCTATGTTTTGCTTTAGCTAATATTAAACCTATGTTTATAATAAGATAAATTAAGATTACTTCCCTTATTTAATTAAGATAGCATTTCTTATCGAATAGACTATTTAATTTAGAGTATCTTTATATAATAAGATATCTCTAGCTATTGTTATAATTAATATTGTTAAGATAATTAACCCCTTCTGTTATATATATGCCTTAGAGCTATTCGTGACCGTGGGCTAGTATTGTGTCTTTTGGGGTGTTGTTTTCCGCTTGACAAAATAATCAAGTATAAACTAAGGAAAAGTAACCTAGTAAATATACTATTAAGAAAATTTAATTATAAAGGTAAACCCCTAATAAATAAGGTATTATTACTAGATGTTGGATACACCAAGGTGCCTGCGCAGGTAGCAGAGATATTTCCGTATATTGAAGTCGATGATAGTTATGATTGATTACGAAGAGAAGAGAGAAGAGAGGGAAATCTAGCTATAGGAAAAGGTAGGTAAAACCCGGAAGTAGGGCAGAAAAGGGGGTGGCAAAGGATATAGCTAATTATAACGCATGTATCTATTTAGTGACCTACTAGACCTATAATTTAGTCTAGTCTTTAGCCACGATTAAGCTAATAAAGATCTAGAGGAATTAACACTAGTAGTCTCTCTTTTTCTCCTATAGCTAAAGGAGCCTAAAAACACAATAAAAATTAAATTAAAGGAAAGTGTATATAAGTGAATCCCTTAATAGGAATCCAGGGCCCTAATTAGCTTAGTTAGCATTAGTTAATTTAATTAATCTAATCACAATGAATTCTCCCCTTTGCCTCTGTTAATCTCCTCCTTATAATAGTTACAAAGGTCTTTAAACCTAGCCTTTTACCTAGATTGTTAATTTGTTTAAATTAATTAATATTATAAGCGCCTAGTTTAGTAATGCCTTTATTATCGCGTTAGCCAGGTTATTGCCGCTGTTAATCTATTAGACCTTATAGATCTCTTGCCTCTTATATAATTAATAAAGAGCTATAATATTAATTATAAGTCTTTTCTCTTTTATTATGCCTAGCTTAATAAGGCATTTGTATAATAAAAACAAGTTAGTATATAGAATTGTTAGAATTTAAGGTATCTTTAAACGGTCTGTGATCTGGTTAAGGGTTGTAGATATTGCGTATATAATATCAGCGCCTTAAACCATGCTATATAATTTAGAGGCAAGCGCGCTATGTGTAACTTGCTTACTCTTTATTAAAGAATACGTAATAATATTCCTTTTTATAGTGAAGGTATTATTATCCTTCTTTTCTTTGTTGCTAATTATAATTACATATCTAATCTATGAACTTAGGTCCTTATTATTTACAAGTGATCTATCTATAAATATAAAGAGCTTTGCCTTTTTAAGGGTTAAAGGGATATAGCGTAATCCGCATTACTAGTTCTTAATCTGCTACTTAAGGCATTTATTTAGGTATATAATATCTTTAGTAGCTAGTTCTTAGTGTTAAGCTATAATTAATAGATTATATAAGGCTTTAGGCTAATAGATAGTTATAATATAGCTTCCCTATGCTCTCTGTTCTATGTATTCTTGCTTTGCTATTAGAGATTAAGGATTAATTTTGTTGATTTTCTAACTTTAGCTCTTCTAGGTTAAGATTAGTAAGTTATTAGCGTTTTAAGTTAAGATATAGCTATTAAATATAAGGGGATTCCTAGTTAATAATCGCTGCTTCTCTTTAGCTATAAAGTTAGCCTTCTAGAGCTCTTTTTCTTCTTTAGTAAAGAAGTTATTATTGCTTAGACCTAGCGTATTATCTATTTGTATCCTAATAATCCTAAAGAGATTCTTATTATTCGGAGCTATGATTAATAAATAAGGGTTATATGTTAATATTATTATATTAAGATTGTCCCTATAGTAACGAAAATATGTAGCCTACTAGTGTGTTCTAGCCTCTATAATGCTGTAGAGGGGCTTAATTACCTCTATTATAGTGCCTTCTAGGAAGAGGTGCCTAATCTATTCTAGTAGTCTTATAATAATTAGCCTTATAAGTTCTATTTATAACTACACATAGGCCTGAATAATATTATAGATCTAAAGCTAAATCCCTTTTTACTTTAATAAAGGAGTAATCACTATGATTAACTACTAGCTTACTTATTAGATTATTAGTGATTACATTAGAATAAACTCCTTCTCCTTATTATTATAGCCTTATATAATAAGGCAGGATTTCTTATATAGCGAGTTTATTCCCTTGCCTTTAATCTCTCTAACTATATAAGAATTAAAGATCTAGTAGCTACTATACTTTATTAGGTTAAACTTTATAAATCTAAACATATTATAAGCTTATAGGGTATTAATCTTAGCCTAGTCTAAGGCCTTAAAGGGCCTTCCTAGGGTTATAATCTTCCCTTCTTAGCGGAGTTAGAGGGTAAGGTTCTAGTTAGCTAATTCCTTTACTATAAGGAATGCTTTATTTAGCATTCCTCTAGCTAATATCTTCTTAATTAATGCCTCTTCTTAATCTTTATTAATAATAATAAAGCATTCTATAGTCCTTACTATCTTAAGATAGCCTGCTATATAGTTATTACTATTATAGCCCCCTATAGGAGCTATCCTTACTCCCTTAAGATAAGCTATAGAGTTTTTAACTCTATAGCTTTATATAAGGGCTACTTTAGCCTTAATAGCCTCTATAGACCCTTCTATACCTTAGTTAATATAGAATTAAACTATAAGGGTTTTCTATAGCCTCCCTTACTTCCTCCTTACTAGCACTAGTAGCTTTTCTTCTTCTTCTACTCCTACCCTAGCTTTTACTAAGGTAGGAGTAGCTCCCTTAGTAGTAGTAGTTACTAGTATAAGTAGCTTCTCTCCCCCTATATCTTAGGGTTTTATCTCCTAGGGTCCTAGCCTCTTTATAATATATAAGTCCTTATAGTAGGGCTTTACTACTATAAAGCAAAACTTTACTAGGCTATAGGCTATCTTAACTATATAGGTCTCCCTATTAGTAGTAATTAGCTTATAAGGGCTATGCTAGCTACCCTTCTCCCTCTATATATATATATTAGCCTATAAAGGTAGCTAATGTATAGGCATTATATTAGGGCTATTCTAGGTGCTAAGGGTATTGTAAACCTGCTATAAGGCTAGGTAGTAGCGCACTTTATTAGTAGCCTTCTAAATTACCTTAGTGTATTAAATAATAGAGATACTTAGTAGTAACTTATCTATTATCTATAGGTAGGCTTTAAAGACTAGTAGGGTTAGTACTAGACTATTAGGGCCTGCTAAGTTATTAACTACTTTAATAGCTATTTAGAGATATTACTCTAGTATAATCTCCGCGCTAATTAAATCCGTGATAATATTATAAGCCTAGCGTAAAGGTCTATAATATCTCTTAACCTTTCTAATGCTATTATAGGCTTTAATTAGTATCTTATTAATATTAATTAATATTAAACGCGCGTAGTATTTAAATTTAGCGGATAAGAAGTTATTGCTAGCATTATAAACAATCTAATCCGGCGGTCCTAGATATATATTAATCTAGCATTCTCTAATAGTGTCCTAGATATCTTAAGCCTTCTATTTCCTAGGATTAAGGAATTAGGCTGCTTAGAACAATATTACTAAGTTAATAATATAAAGGACTAGTTAGTTATTAATCTATATAATATTAATAATAATCTTATAGTTAAAGTTATAGTTATCCTTAATTATAAACTTAAACTAGCTAGGAGCTTTTCTATTTATCTAATAGTAGTAATAGACTTTAGTTAACTTCTTAATTACCTAGTGTTTAATATTATAACTAGCCTATTAGAGAATCTTAGTTAGTTATTAAATAGAAAGGTAACTAAAGTAGTGATATAATTAATAGATCTCCCCTTCTAAAAGGTAGAAGGTAACTATTTCTTTTACCTTTAGTAACCACTAAGAATATCCCTATTATTATACTATAGGCATAGTCTTATTACCTTAAATAAGGATATTTATAAGGTTATTAATCTTTACTTATATCTTATTTATATTTATAATAGAGAAGAGGAAAGGAGTTACTATGTTAAGAATATAGAACTTAAGGTTACTAAGCTCTATAGGTATATAGAGGATGCCTTCTATGGTTACTAATCTAGCACTAAACTTAATGGTTTGTAAATTATAGGGGATTATCTTTAATAAGGGCATTAACCTTATAAGAGCTCTTACTTATACCTACCCTATAGTTAACTTACCTAAAGCGCTAGTATTAGGTATAATACCTCTAAAGACCTCTTTAGAATAGTGTTCTTTAGAGATATAGCATATTAAACCTTTATTAGATTCTTATAGTTTATATAGCTTTTACTTAAGGAAGGTATACTTAAAGGCTTAATTATTAAGGGTAGCAAGGACTTTAGTATTAATAAGGTTATAGTTAGTCTCTCTTCTAGAGTAGAAGAATTATATAATGCTTAAGTATACTATAGACTATGGTTCTTTTGTATTATTATTATTATTATCTTAGGCCTCTATATAGGCCATAAGATATTACTCCTATTCCTAGTTAGGGCCCTTATTAGGCTTATTATTATCTAGTCCTTTATAGGAGGTAAGGAATACCTAGAATCTCTTTTTAGAAGGGGGTGAATAATATGTTTTACTAGTAAACTAGCGGTCTTTCTCCTTCTAATATTCTTTAGTAAAGTAGTTAAAAGACTAGTAGCTGCTTTTACTACATATAAAGTAGCGTTTAGGGCTATGCCTTAGGCTCTTCCTATAATAGCTTCCTTTACTACATAGGTATTACCTATATTAATAATTAGTAAACATTACCTCTAGTAAGTCTTCTTCTTAGGATTAGAGGTATTAAGTAGGCCTCCTACCTAACTCTATAATTATAATTACCTTATAAAGGTCTCTAGCAAGACTTTTAAAGCCTAGGGAGTGTATATACTCTACTATCTAATATTTAGGTACTCTAGCTATAGTATTTAATGTTTACTTATAGAGTTTAGTATCTACTATATTAGAAGGGTATAGGCCTCTGTGGATCTTCTTAAGAGTTAATAATATAATCTTAAGGCATTCTAGCTTAGTCTTATCTAGGTTCTTAGTAATTATACTATTTAATATTATGCTACTCTATTAGTAGTAATAGAACTACTAATTGCTTTCTATCTTAAAGTATTAATAAATATAGTTAATTATCTCCTTATATATAAGGTTTTGTTTAAAGAGATAATTAAGGTAGTATTATTTAGTATTATTTATTAGGATAATAGGAAAAGCCTTCTAATAATGCGTTTAAGGAAGATTAATCCTATTATACTTATTTTTAAAGAGCGTAACCTTAGGTATAAGGAAATTATATAGCTTCCTAGTGTAATAATTACTATCCTTATATATCTTTGTGAGTTCTAAGATCTTCTTTGTGATCTAGTCCTTAGAAGGGAATTACTATATAAGTGGAATGGTTTGTTATAGATAAAGGTCCTTAGGTTAAAGCGATTAATATAATAGAGATTATTATAGGGGTTAAGATAGTTAAGGGGGTTAAGGGGGCCTCTTAGATAAAGAAAAGGGCTAAACTTAAGGTTAAGGGGGCCTCTTAGATAATTAAGAGGGCTAAACCTCTAGTAGTTAAGGAGACTATAGTCTCTCCTTAGGCTATAATATTCTTATTAGTTATATAACCACTTCTCCTAGCGCTATTATAATTAGCAATCCCTAGCCTTATCTTATAATAACACTATATTCTTATAGGGAATTCTGTAACTCTCTAATAATATCTTTATTAGCTATTATAAAGGTTTCTACATTCTATCCTTTAAAGTCTTCTTAGAATAATTCCTAGAGGTTATTATCTCTCTAGTCTTAATGCTTACTAAGGTTAATAAACCTTATAATATAGTTATTAAGCTTAGATAGTATAGTGGTATAAGGGTTTACCTAAATCCGTTCTTCCTAATCTCTTATAAGGGCATATAAAAGAGGTTATAGATATAATAGTAACTCGCCCTTATTAGGTCTATTAAGGGTAATTACTAGAATTTAGGAGAGCTTACTATTACTAGAAGATTAAGGAGCTTCTTCTTCTCCTAGTAATAGTCTAGGTAACTATATATTATTAGTAGTAGCTTAGGCCTTCCCTCTTGTTATTAGTCCACTAGGATCTATTATGTTAACTAAGGCATTTAGCCTTTACTTTACATTGCTTATTCTAAAGTTCTAGTCCTCCTTATATAAAAGGAGCTAAAGGGGAGTATAATTCTTCTTTCCCTTTATAATTTAGGAAGCAGGGAAAAACAGGAAGCTAGAAAAATAGCTAAAATTATAAAATTAATAGAAGTTATAAAAGTAATAGGAATAATAAAAGCAACAGGAGAAATAAATTAATAGAAGTAATAAAAGTAATAGTGGAAAGGATAGGAAGTAGCGTTCCCTTATTTTTATGAAAAACATAGAAAGACTATTTAGCTGTGAATCCCTTATATATACGTAGCTACTAGACTACCTAGCTAATAAATATAGGGCGAATTGCTTCTAAAGAGGAAGGAAAGAAGCTATAGATTAAATAGAAGGAAGGAATATATAGGGAGAGGTTATAGGTAAGTTAGCTAGCTTAGCTAAGGTTATTTAACATTAGGTTTAAAATAAATTTAGTTATTTAGTTAAGTTTTCTTATAGTAGGTTTAGAATTAGTCTCTCTATTAAAGATAAAGATAATAATAGAAGAAGTTAATCCTAGGGTTTGTAATAGATGTAGAATTGGTTATTCTATTAAAGATAAATATAATAATAAAAGGATTAGTCCCTTAGAAGCCTAATAAGTCTATAACTAGAATTTAAGTCTCTTTCTTTAGCACACTCTTATAGCTATGCCCCTATTCCTAAAAGTCTAAATAATAGAAAAATAACTATAGTGTCTATAGAAATATCTCTTCTTATAATACCTAACTTATCTATAGTTATAGTTAACTACTAATTAGTATTAGATACACTAAGGTACCTGTGTAGGTAGTAGAGATATTTCTATATATTAAAGTTAATAATAGTTATAATTAATTATAAAGAGAAGAGAGAAGAGAGGGAAATCTAGCTATAGGAAAAGGTAGGTAAAACCTGGAAGTAGGGCAGAAAAGGGGGTGGCGAAGGATGTAGCTAATCGCAACGCGTGCATCCGTTCGGTAACCCACTGGACCCATAATTTGGTCCGGTCTTTGGCTACGATTGAGCCGATGAAGATCCGGAGGAATCAACACTAGAACTTTAAAGAAAAATAGTACTTACTAAAATAGTAAAAGAAAAGATACTTACTAAGATAGTAAAAGAAAAAATACTTACTAAAATAGTAGAAAAAGAGATACTTACTAAGATAGTAAAAGAAAAAATACTTACTAAAATAATAAAAGAAAAGAAACTAATATATTAAAGAAAATATAGTAAAATACCTTTAAGAAAGGAAAATACCCTAGTTTTAACTATAAAGAGGCTTAATAAAATATCTTTAAGGAAGGAAAATACCCTAGCCTTTATAAGAAGAGTTTTAGAGGCTAGACTAGCCTAGTTAAGAAGCTAGTTAGCTACTATAAATCTAGTAAAAGGTTAGCTAACTAAAGGGAATTTTAAGAAAAAGGTAGTATATATCTAAGATGTTAGTATAGTATAAGAAATATAGGGGACTATTATATTACTAGATTTTTACTAATATAGGCTAAATAAACTATTAGTATAACTACTATAGAAAGTATAGAATTGAAACCTAGATTTATAAAGATAAAATAGTAAAATTAATAATTCCCTAGTAAAAGGGAAAGAAAAGGCTAGTTTATAGTTATAAAGTATAAGGGATTTTTGTAAAGGGCTTAGGATTTGCCTAAGCATTAGTATAGTGTAGGTAGGGAGGAAGATAGTGGGGGATAGTAAGGGTATAAAAAGGGGGCTAATATAAGATATATAGGGGATATAAGGGGGAAAGGAAGGTTAGCTACCTAGTTTTTCTTTCCTTCTTTCCTTCTTTCCTTAAGTTTCTTAATATTATATTAATACCCTATTATAGTTACCTAGGGGCTAGTCTATAATAATTAAGAAACTTCCTTTAGTCCTTTAGAGATAGTTACTAAAGAAATATAAATAATATAATAGATATATTAGATTTACTTTACCTATAGGACTAACCTAATCTAAGTATAGTAATACCTTACTTAGATACTATAGTGCTACCTATAGCCTATTTTACTTAATTTAATATACTTTAACTTTTAATAAATAAATAAAGTATAAAGCTTAAATATTTATAATAATAGGTAGCTATATATAATACTATACCTATAACCTAACCCTAACCTATACTATAACCTAAGGCCCCTATAGTATAACCTATATAACCTACTACTCCTAGCTTACTCCCTTTAGCCTCCTAAGTAAAATAAAAACTAATTCCCTTAGAAAACTTATATAATAATAATAAGTCCTTATTTACTACTTAGAAACTTCTTATAAAATATAAGCTTTAGGTAAATAGGGACTTTATTAGTATAAATAAAAATAGGTAAATACTTATTTACTAAAACTTATTATCTTAAGTCTAAGCCTAGGTTACTCCCTTTTTTAAATAAGGTAATCTTTATACCTTTAACCTAGTTACCTTTCTAGTCTATTTAGAGTCCTTATTTACTAACTCTTATAAATAGAAGATAGCCTTTATAAAACTTAATTAGATAAAGTAAAAGCTAGTAAAATCTTTTATTATATTTTTTATTTACTTTAAGGAGAAACTAGCTATAATAAGTAAGGTATATTAGACCTATAATATAAAGCTTACTAAACTCTAATATATACTTAATAAGCACTTAAGGGAAATTAGTATTAGCTATAGTATTAGTTAAAATCACTATAATCTTATAATTTAGTATTATAGTATTATAGTTAATATTAAAATACTAGCCTTAGAGAATAAGTACTAGTCTTAATATAAACTATAGTAGCCTTACCTTATACTCTAGACTAATTATAAAGAGAATATACTAATATTAGGGGTTTATATAGCTAGGATATATTTAGGAAAACTAAAGAAACTAGATAATAAAAATAAGAGTTAGAAGTTATTTACTATACTATAGAGAGTAAAATAAGTTTTAGAGATAGAGTTAGCTAAGTGCTACTAGGAGGGATACTATTTATATTATAGCTCTAAGGACTACTATATCTAGAAGTGCTTCTTTCTCTTACTTTATTAACTATAGATTAATATTAAGGCTTATAGGGTAAATAAAGAAAGGACTAATAAGGAAATTAATAACTACCCCCTAGAAAATAAGTAGCCCTTAAGTAAAGTCTTATATAAGGGTAAGGGGACTAGCTAGTTACTATAATAATAGATATATATAAGTATTATATAAAGGAGAAGAGAGATATTATATAGTATATAGATTACTTAAACCTTCGCATAACTTTCCGCACTAACCTAAAGGTTTAGAAACGCCTCTAAAACACAAATCACACTAATATTTAAAATCCTTACTATTATTTCTCCCCCCCTATAATATTATATTATAATAAAGCTAGTAGTAGGAGTGTAAATAAGATACTAATAGTAATTAATATAGGATTAGGGGGGTTAGCTTAGAGTAGCTACTACCTAAATATAGAAATAGAATAGTTTAATATCTAAAGAGGTAAAGATAACCTAATAGTAGACTAAAACTATTTTAAATACTTAGATAATATAAAATACTATAATAAGATTACTAGCCTTATTCTAAGTAATAAAGTTACCATTACTATAGCTATAGCCTACTAGGTAGTAAACTATACCTAAGCTAAAGTAAAAATAATAAATACTAATAATAGAAATATTTATACTACTAAAGAAGCCCTAAAAATAGCTATTAAGAAAGCTATTAAAGAAGAAGCTAAAGAAAATAACTCCCTAATATAAGTAAGTATTATAGCTAGCCTAGTACTAAAAAGACTAAATACTAACCCCCCCTCTCTCTAAGTCCCTAGAAGATAGTATAGAGAAGTACTTATAAAAGAAAATACTATATAGGAATTACTCTAGTCTAAAGGCACTAAAGATATAGTTATAGCTATAAATAAGGCTACTAGGTAAGCCTTAGTAGTAGCTATAAGAAGACTCCCTAGTAAAGATATAATTATTACCTTTAAAGGAAATGCTATATAATATAAAGATAACTAGAAATAGATTACTAGAGTATTTAGCCTAGAAGTAACTATTTACTACTATATACTTAGTATTATTATTAAGGGATTCCTAATAAAGTATACCTTTATTAAAAACCTAGTAATAGAGATTAGAAAAGTAAATAAAGTAAATATAATTAAGGTAACTATAAGGCACCCCTAAGGAGAAGGCACCTAGTAAATAACCCTAATCCTAGGACTTACTAAAGTTAAAGATACTAATAAGATATACTAAGATAAAATAGTTTTTAAAGTAAAGCTATTCTAAACTAAACTATATAATAAGACCTTATAACCTAGATAACCCTCCTGAGTACGAGGTAAAACTGCTTAAATTAAAGCTCCATATTTTTTAACATCTTTTCTAGATATCTAGCCTTTTTTACTAGTTTCTTATTTCCCTTCTTCTTCTTACTTTTCTTAAATTCCTTAATATTTCCTTCTATTTTCTTAATTTCCTTTTAATTAGGATTTTCCTCAGCTTTTTAGATAGGTTAATTAGTTAGGGGTAAATCAGTTAATTGGTTACGCAGGACCTACCTAGTGGTAACGGATTGAATTAGAGGTAAGTTAGAATGAGTTATGTTTAAGTGAGTATAAGTTATAAGGTATAAGATAGAAGAGTGCACAAAGAGTAGGAATAAATATAGTTATAGAGAAAGGGGGAATTATATTAATTTATACTATAAGCAAAACTTAAACAAATTTAAGTTTAACTATAGTTACAAACTATAACTCTTACGCTAACATAGCTATAAAGTTTATTATAAACTTTAATCTAACCTTATAGCCCCCCCTTATATTTGTAACCTTAAAGCTTGTTTCTATTAGGGTTCTATTTATTACTATAGTTAAGAATACTTATAAGTTAATTATTATACTAGCTAGGTATTGCTAGTTATTATTATTATCTTATTATATTAGATGCATTGGTCACAACCAATGACCCCCCAAAAAAATTTAAAAATCAATAACCTAGATAATACTATAATTACTTCTAAATAGAATATATTATAAAGTTCTATAAGGTAGCCCTAAGGTATAGTAAGTATAAAGCTAGATAATATAAAAATAAAGAGGTATCTTACCTAATATAAAATAGATAACTAAAAGAGAACTATATTCTTTACTCTAGCCCTTACCTAGCCTAGTCTAAGGACTACCTTATACTAAAAGAGAAGTAAAATATAGTAAAGGTAAGATATTTAGAAAGACTATTTTAATTTACCTTTAGCTTTCTAAGTAAAAACCTAACCTTAGCTTAGGAAAGACTTAGCATAGCCTTAGAGCCTATTATAATAATAGAAAGGAAAAGAGACTACCTTATAAATATAAAAAGAAGCGCTAAATAGCCTAAGGCTAGGAGTATTAGATAATATATAGAAATAACTAAAGCTAGAATAAAACTAGTATAGAATAGTAAAGACTTACTACTACCCCCCTAATTAATATAATAATATTATAAGTTCTTTTCTAGAATATAAATAAGAAAAATAACCTAATATATATTATACTTTACTACTAAACTAATATAAATATAATTATAATTTAAGAGTAGGAATATATAAAATACCTATAGCCTCTAGTACTAAGCCTCTTCTAGTTTTAGCTTATATACTATAATAGATATAATATAGTATATATAAATAAGAAGTATAGTATAGGGTTATAGTTAGCCTAGGGGGGGACTAATTAGTTACTTATAGAGATATAAGGGGTTAATATATACTCCCTTTACTTAGAAGAATATAGTAATAACTAGAATACCCTAATAAGGGATATTAATATAAAGAAGCCCTATAGCTAGAGTATATTTATAAGAGACTTTAATTAAAAACACCCCCTCTAGGATAGGCTAGATAGAATAACTAATAGAGTAAAGGAATTACTAGACTTTATAAGCTAGTAAAGACTTAGACTAGTAATACCCTTAGGTAAACCTACTAAATAATATAAAGATAATAGGGATGGCACTATTAATCTAGTATAAGTAACTCTAGATATTTAGGTTTACTATAATAGTGTAAAGGACCTTTCTAGTTCTAACTATATTCTATAGCTAATTAGTATCTTTACTAACTAAAGGGATAATACCCCCTAGGCCCTTAGGTATATATAGAATATAATAAATAGGCTATATATAAAGGTAAAGGTAGCTTTAAGGTTTAGGCCTAAAAATACCCTAAACCCCTATAATAAGGAAGAGATAGATATATATACTATATAGCTTATTACTAACCTATAATAAATAGTAAATAAGGTAGCACTATAGAAGCCCTAGGGACTTCCTAGCCTAGAAATATAGTAGTTAAGAATAGTAAAAGAGGTAGTTACTAAAGCTAAATAAGCTAAGAGATAATAGAGAAGAAGAAGAATAAATATAAACTAGTAAGTATATGCTAAGGTAAATAAGGACTAGGAATAGGTTATTAAGATAGAGGGAAGAAATATATAGAGAGAAGCCTTATAAAAAGCTAATATATAAAATAAGAATAGAGAAGTCTAGAGGTTAGAAAGGTAAGCCTAGCTCTAAAGCTAGGCCTCCCTAGAGCTTCCTAGACTACTAGATTTAGAAAGGACTAAGAATAACCTAAACCTAGCTACTATATATAAAGATAAAGCTAGTATTGTCAAGGTAGGGGTCGGTGTAGATGATAAAAAGGGTTCGATTTCGGTCAATCAGAAGTGCAGACAGCACCCGACTTTTGTACCTGAAAGGTACACAGTGCGCTATGGTAATGACTAGTCTACGGAGGTACTTCTGATACATCGTATCCACTAATGTCTGACCTCGCGCTTTATCCCCGTCAATGCGCAGGTTGCATCCACACATCCGAGCCCTCAAGGGAGCTCTTCCTGACAAGTATACTAGTAGAAAGATTCTTCCCTAAGCCTATAGCTAACCTCTTTTATATTCTAGACCTTTCCTTCCTAGAGCTAGATAATATACTATTTCTATATAAAGAATAATTTAGGGTATTAGAGATATTAGTTATCCTACTAAATATAGCTAGCTAGAAAGCCCTAGGTAATAATAAACTCCTATTAAGCCTTATTAAAGCCTATAAAGCACTAGCTAAAGAGGCTATAGTTTAACTCTTAAACACTATTCTTAAAGTAAAGTACTTCCTAGCCTAATTCTAAACTATAAGAGTAATAGTAATTAGAAAACTAGGGAAAATAATAAAAGAAATAAGAAAAGCTAATATATAAAGACCTATCTTATTACTAAATATAGTAGGAAAAATTATAAAGGTAGTAATTATAAAGTAGCTTATAGCCTTTACTAAGGTAAAAGGACTTCTCCTAGAACTATAGATAAGTAATAGGATAAATAAGTTAACTAAGATAGTAATTAGAGTCCTAGTAAAATATATAAGAAAGGCCTAGAGTAAAGGTAGAATTACTTTACTAGTGTAAATAGATATTTTATTTACCTTTAATAGGGTTAGCTACTTATACTTAATTACTTTACTAATATAAATAGGAATCCTATACTAGCTAATAGCTATAATATATAGCTTTCTTATAGATAGAATAAGCTAGCTTAGCTTTAATAGTAAACTCTTAAGACTTTTTATAATTAAGGTAAGTACCCCTTAGGGCTTATCTCTCTTACTAATTCTTTTTCTTCTTTACTTAGTAAAACTTTATATATAGCTTTAAGCTACTCTAGGTATAGTAGCTATAGGATTTACTAATAATATAAATATTATAGTATTTAGTAAAAATATAGTATAAACCTAAAGAAAACTTAAGATTATATAGAAAATCTATAAAAAATAGGTAAAGAAAGTAAAAGTAAAGTTTAATCTAGTAAAAACTAAACTTATATACTTTAGTAAAGCCTATAAGCCTCTCTAGGAGAGAGTTTAACTTAGAATAAAAGAGATAATACTTATAAAATTATACTAATTCCTTAGAGTATAGGTTAATAAAAAGCTTAACTAAAGTACTTATAAGAATATCCTTAAAGGTAAATTTACCTAGTAATAGCTTATACTCTTTATACTAGTAGTATTAGTATAAGAATATAGCTTTAGAGATACTTAGCTTCTATATATATAGGTAGTTTAGACTATACTTACCTATAGGGTAAGCGCTTACTATACCCTAACTAAGAAAGAAAGAAACCTAAGAGAAATAGTTAGAAGCTTTATAATAAACTAATTAAGCTACCTCTAAACTATAGCTAGGGTATTTAAGGCTATCCTTATCTTTTAATTAGAGATTAAGACTTATATTCCCCCCTTAGATCTTTACCTAAATAAGATAAAATAGAAGTTTAAAAAGAGAATTATAAATAGTAAAATAGTAAATAAGATATAAACTATAGCTAACTTAGTGTAAATAGTACTATAATATAGAAAGAGACCCCCCCATATTAATAATAAACTAAATATATAACTAAATAGGAAATAAAAGAGAAAATAGGAAAACTAGTATAATAATAAGTATTAGAGATAGTATAGATATAGAAAAGAGCTAATAGAGAACTACTTACCTACCTATAACCTAAAGAATATCTAGAAATTTTATATAGGACTAGATAAATATATCTCCTTTACTATAGTATAATTATATATAGGAAAGATTAGCCTTAATAAGTTCCTATTATAAAGATATATTCCTAGGGTAGTTTTACCTTTATATAGCTATAGCTATATAATTAAGGATTAATATTATATAATAGTTAACTATAGTAATTATAATTATAAGCACCTCTAAATATAATAGCCTAGAGATATATAGGAAGTAAGGCTAGCCCTAAATAATTCCCTAAAGGTAAGAGCTATAGCTAAGTAGTTTATAGGTATAAGAAGACTCTAGTACTATATACTAGTATAGGACTTAGCCTTTAGTTAACTTAGAAGATAAAAAGACCTAAACTACTCCTAATACACTAGAACTAACTAATAGGGTATAAATAATAATATAGTAGAAGTATAAGATTAAGTAGTGTAGCCCTAGAGGTAGGCTAGCTAAAATATAAAATTATATTAGAATACTATATATCTAGAATAGTTATTAGATTAATCTTTACTAAAGAAAACTATAGGTATTATTTTTACACTAGCCTACCCCTAACCCTTTACTAAACTAAACCCTAACTACTACTTTACTTTTTCTTAGAAATAAAAATAGCCTTCTTTATAATTTTAGCCTTTCCCTTAGGAGATAAGGTAGTAGCTAGGAGCTAGTTTATCTCTATAGCTTAAGTATTTATTTACTTAAACTAGTAGATAATCTTAGTATAATAGTCTTTAGTAAACCTAGATCTAGCCTAGTCTAGACTTACTACTATAGCACTTTATTTCTTTCTATTATAATTTTTAGTATATAGTTACTTAACTTAGTCTTTATAGTTTACTAGGACCTTAATAAAAGCTATTAGCACTAGAATAAAACTACTACTACACTAGTATAAAACTACTTATATTACCCCTAGTAGCTATACTAGCCTAAATCTTAACTAATTACTAGTGCTTATTTTATAAACTAGTAATATTTAGCTATAGGTAAATTAGCACTAGACTAGACTTAGAAAAGAGTTAATTACTACTATTACCTTAGAGTACTTACTATTTTAAACCTAGTAATTAAAATATATATTAGAAGTTACCCCTTTATATACTAGTTAGCCTTACTCCTAGACTAAAACTAAACTAACTTACTAATAATATTATAATATTAATATCCTAGATTCCTAATTAAATAGAACTTATAGGAAATATACTAGGTTATTTAAGGATTACCTAACTACTATAGATTAGACCTAGAATAGGAGTAAAATAAAACTAAGAATAACTTACTTCTAAATTTTTTACTTTTACTTACTTTAATTATTTATTAGTAAGGGACTTACCTAGATATTAGGCTAAACTTATAGGTTCCTAGGTAGATTAAAGCTAGAATAGTATTAATAATAGGAATATATATAGGAGATTAAGTTATATTATTAACTTTATATATTCCCTATACTAAAATATTAGTAATTAACCTAATACTAGACTAGAAAAGCTTTAAAAAGCTCTAAGAGAGAGAAGGAAAAAAGAGAACCTATAGGAAGTTTAATAATAAAAGAAAAAAGAGATTAAACCCCTATAAGAGAAAGAGCTCTCTTTTATACTTATAAAGAGAGAGAGGGGGGAATAAATTAATTACTAATTAAAAAATAAAGCACTAAATAATATATTAAATTAATAGTACCTAAATAATCTAGGTATAGGGATACCTAGGCACTAACCCTAAACTACTTACCCCTTATTATATATAAATAAAACTAAGTACTTAGACTTTATAAGATACCTAGATAAGTACTAGGCTAGATTTAGCTAAAAAGTAAAGCACTAGGAGAGTTAAAAGGAAAGTAAATAAGAAGTAAATTATTAATATAAGTAGGAATTTACTATACTATAGGGTAGAGCAATAAGGCCTAGTATAGAGGTAGGACTAGACTAGACTAGCATTAAAGGGACCTAAATATACTCTTTTTATTAATAGTTCTATTTTCCTTATTAATTTCTATAGGATAAGGCTTATATAAGCTAGCACTAAACACCTATAGCTAGTTATACCTAATGCGGCGTAGGCTTATTATAGAGCTAGGGCTAACCTAAACATAGAAATAAGGGGGTTTTTCTTCCTAATTTAGGGTTTTCCCTTTTAACTAAGCAGCAGGAGTACTAGGACTAGCTATATAACTTAGCTATCTAGCGTAAATAATATATATATATATAGATTAATTACTATTCTTAGTCCCTATACTCTTTAACATATACTCTTATATTAATATTTAGATTAATAGTAGCTATAATTATTATAGTACTATAAGTAAATTAGTAGTAAGATAGCTAGGCCTAAAGCTTATATAATTACTAAAATAAAGATAAGTCTATACTATAGTAGAAAAAAGAAAAAGAGGCTAGTAATAGAGGGAGAATACCTCTTTAATTATATATATAGTTTACACTAGAATTAATATTAATAGCTAGGAGTTATTAGTATACTTATATATTATCCTAGGTCTTACTTAGAATATAATATTTAGGTTACTATAGCTAGAACACTAAGAGGTAGTTATTTATATAGTAGATTAGCTTCTAGTTATTAGGTTAGTAAGGGGTTTATAGGTTTATAAGGCCTCTAAGTATAAGGGAGAGGTTCTAGTATAGGGGATTATTAGTTTCTTATATACTATAGAAGTATAAAGGGTATATTAGACTAAGGATACTATAATAAGGTTTCTTACTACTAGTCTTAAGGAAATAATAATAATACTATAACTTATAGCCCCTAAGAAAAAGCTAGAAGTATTAGATATATTAATACTTCTTAAGAAACTAGTAAACTTTATAAAACTTTTTAATAAGGTAAAAGTAAATAGCCTTTCTCCTTATAGGGGTTCTCTAGACTACTATATTTACCTATATAAGACCCTAGATAGATCTAAGCTAAAGCTTCTATAAGGACTACTATATAATATACTAAGGGACTAGCTTCTTAAGGTATAGCACTAGATTATAGACTTAATAAATAAAGGATAAATCTAGGCTAGCTTCTCTTTAGCTATAGCCCTAGTCCTACTTATTAAGAAATTAAATAAGGGTTAGTGTTTTTATATAAACTACTAGGCACTTAATAAGATTATAGTGTAAGACTAATACCCTTTTCTCTTAATTAAGAAAATACTCTATTTCTTATTTAAGGTATATTAGTTTATAAAGGTTAATATTTATACTACCTTCTATAAGTTATAAATTACTAAGGGTAATAAGTACTTAATAGTATTTTAGATAAGGTTTAGACTATTTAAATAATTAGTTTATGTAATGAACTGGCCTTATAGCAACTGCATATAAGCGTTTAAAGTAAGAATATTATTCTTATAGAAGAAGGAAGGAACTATACTAGTGGTTACATAGAACCTGGATTTATAGCGGCTTATGCGCGGTCTATGCACAGTCTATACCTAAGCCCTAACCTCGCTACATGCTATTTATATGTAAGCTAAAACTAAACTTAACCTAAGCTTATAGCTTAAGTCTATAATATACCCCCTTACTTACCCCTCCTAGAATAGCTAACTTATAGGAAGTATAATATCTCTTTAGGTATTTAACCCCCTTTCCCTCCCTTTATTATAAAAATATAAGTAAATAATAACTATAATCCCTACTCTTATAGGTCTATCCCTTAGTGTGTGTAGAGTTATACTATTATAGGTAAGGTCCCCCCCTAATATAGTAAGTCTACTATATAGGTTATAAAAATTTTTAGTATAGGTCTACCCTATCCCTAGCCTACCTCTAACCCCTATAGGCCTACCCTATACTAGTCCTACCCCTAAAAAACACTAGCCTATATAATTTTCCTACCCTTTACTAGCTATCTTTATATATTATCTAGGCTATTACCTTTACCCTTATCTTATATCCCTATCCTTACCTACTAAATTATAACTTTGCATCTAGTAGCCCCCTTATTACTAACTACCTATTAGATAATTATATAATATACTACCCCTATATATTTATAGCTAGCCTTTGTTAAAGTAAACGCGCTATATACTAATAGAAGCCCTATTCTATCCCTCTAGGAATATAAATACTCCTATCCCCCCCTATATCTCTAATACCTTTTATTCTTATTAATATTACTACCTTTCTTTCTCTTATTCTTATTAACTCCTTTTCTTAAGCCCTAATTATTAAGTTAACTTCCTTTCTATATTTATACTACTTTTATTATACCTTAGAGCACTCCTAAACCTATTAGCAGTCCTATAATATCTTACTATAGTATAGACCTAGATAGTAATAGTATTATATCCACTACTTATATAATTATATCCCTAGATTTCTAGCCCTCCCCTACTATATCTATAGATCTAGCTAAGCCTACTTACCTTAGTAAGTATATTTTAAAGGGAGATTTTAATAATAATACCCTCTCTAAGGGCAAGGGATATAACTTACTATATATACCTTATATTAATAATCTTTATACTAAGGGTAAGCACTCTTACACTCTAGGCACGCACCATGCCTATATCCCTTACTATACTACCTACTATACCTATATCTAGGAATTATATCTATATAGTAGTAACCTAAAACTCCACTAGGCCTATAAGTATTTAAAGAATCTTACTACTACTAGCTAGGCTATTAAGTCCTTAGCCTAGAAGTAGACTATAACTATAAAAGGTTATTACGCTATCCTTAAGCCTATTTTTATCTATTAGTATAAATATTTTAATAGTATACTAGCTATAGCCTAAATTAATCCTACTAAAGCTAGGCCTATAGAGTTATCCCCTACTAGCGTAGCCTAGGCCTAGGGCGTGTCTAAAGCCTAGTAGCTTATCCTAGCCTAGGGCACCCTTTCTTATCCCTCCTATAATTCCCTTATTACTAAATTTTTCTATAGTATTAGTAATATATAAGCTACCCTTAATATATTACTTACTACCTAGTAGTAAGGTAATGCTAATATTAATACCCTAACTATATCTATTATAAAGCTAACCTATACTATAGCTAAGGAGGGCTATAAGTATTATTACTACTATAATAGCTTCCCCCTTCCTCCTTAATTATTTTAGAATATAGTAGAAATAGCGCTAAAGTATACACATACTAGAGGAAAATAGGTATACTAATTTTTTATAGGTAAATTAAATTATACCCTTTTAGGACTATTATTTATTTATATATTACCCTATTATAATTTAAATTAGTTAAGTGCTACTATATTATAAAAGTTTTCTAATAGTTTCTAAGTTAGCTAAATATATCCTTTTTACTTAACTAGAATATTATAATTAGATTCCCTTTCTAGTGTGTTTTTAGTAGTAAGAATATTCTCTACCTACTACTTAGAGAGACTCTTATTAGTATTTATTATTACTAACTCTAGTAGTAGATATTTATTAGCTAGTCTTTAGCTTAGTAAAGGATTATCCACTACCTATTATAATAAATTTATATAAAAGATAGGGTATAGTCCTTATAGAATATCTAACTTAACTATTAATAGTATAAGGACCTCTATTACCCTATACTTAGCTATAACCTAATCTAGCTTCTTATATAGCTAGTTTATTTTAATATTTTAAAGGTTTAACTATATATAGTCTCCTACCTAGAACCGCTCCGCTAGCCTTTAGCTACTATTTATATTCTCCTATTATTACTATTAGATATAAGCTATTATAGCTTATATAAGCTTTATACTATTCTTTAGATATTATAAAAAGGCTTAAGCTTATCCCTTTACTAATATAGTAAATACCTCTATAGTTACTAGCTCCTAGATTATAGGCATAGTAAACCTATAAAGGGCTATATTTATACTAATACTAGTTACTAATAAGTCCCTATTATTTAAGGTAAGCTAGTAAGCTAGTAGGTAATCTAACTATTTAAACTATAAAAAGGAAAGTATT
Source organism: Epichloe bromicola (assembly GCA_023658445.1). Taxonomy (NCBI): domain Eukaryota; kingdom Fungi; phylum Ascomycota; class Sordariomycetes; order Hypocreales; family Clavicipitaceae; genus Epichloe; species Epichloe bromicola. Next base: position 5,979,619 of record CP098268.1, read on the forward strand.
ACTTATAGTACTACCTATACCTCCTAGTTTACCCTCTCTATACTACTATCTATCTATAGGTAATATAATATAAAGAGTAGCTATTATATACTAACCTTATTATAAAGCTTAGTCTAAAAGGTACTAAGCTAATCTAAACTATAGTTTATAATAATTTAAGTTAAAAACCTATAAAACCACTACTAGTAATATTTAAAGTATTTTATATATGCCTTTACTTCTATTAATATTATTACTTCTAACTAAATATACTTAGATAACCTATTTATAATTACTATTAAGAATTAGGGGTTAGATAGCCCTTAAGCTAGAAGGTCTATTATAAAATTAATAGATATTTATAACTAATACCTATTAGGAGGTGGGATAGGTTTTAATAGACCCTATTATAGTTACTAGCTCTTCTACCCCCTATAATAGTAATAGTTCTATATAAAGCGTGTAATATCCTATAATATACTATCCTAATAGAAGTCCCTTTATAATACCTTAAATATTATATTCTACCCTAGGTAGCCTAATAAGGGCAAGTTATAAACCTATTAAATTAGCATTATAGTTAATAGCTCCTACTTAGGGACTTAAGTTTACCTATAAAATTATAATACCCCTTTTATACTAATCTAGTAATTTACTATCTATTCTCTTATATTTACCTCTAGAGGAAACCTCCTAGCCCTAGCTATAACTAACTTAAGCTATAACTTATAAGTATTATTATATATTATAGACTAGTCCTAAAGAGACTAAAGGTACTTATTTATAAATAATAACTCCCCTATAGGGAGCTATAAAGACATTATATTACTATCTAAAGTGCCTATATCTAGCGCTACTATAGGCCTTATATTTACTAGTAGTTAATATTACTTAAAATAGAACTAGGTTAGGCTTATAGCTAAGTTTACTATTACTACCTTTATCTAGTCCTATTATAACACCTCCTAATAATATCTAGATAGTGTATTAGGTTATACTACTTATATTCTAGGTTAATAATAAAGATAAAAGTTAAAGAGAGCTAGAGTCTCTACCTATCTTACCTACTACTTTAATATCTCCTTTAGTGCTATAAAGTACTCTAGATTCTTATAGTTAGTTAGTATTATAAATAGCCTACTAATACTATATAACTTAGCTAACTATACCTTAAGGTAGGAGATAATTACTAGTAGCTCCTTATTATATATAGTGTAATTCTATTAAGCTAGCTATAACCTTATAGAGTAGTAAGCTATAGGGTGTAAGATACCCTTATTATTAAACTAAGAGAGATAACCCCCTAATACTATTCCTAAGTAGTCTGCCTTAACTAATATATCCTTATCTAGGTCTTATTAAGCTAAAATTAGATATAATATAAAGGCAAGCTTTAGTATCTTAAATGCCTTATTACACTTATTTATTTACTAAAATAGGGTACCTTTCTTAGTTAAATTAATAAGGGGCCCTACTATCTCTAAGAATTATAGTATAAAATTATAGTAAAAGTTAGTAAAACTAAAAAACCTATAAACTCCCTAAACTTATATTAGAGCTTCCTAATCCTAAATTATAGTAATCTTTTCCTTATTAGGGTAAATAGCCTTCCTAGCCTAGATAATAAACCTAAGGTATTTAACTTCCTTAGTAGCAAAAACACACTTCTTTATATCTAGGTTTAAGCCTACTTACTATAGCCTAGATAATACCTTATAGACTTTTTATATATAGTCTTTATATAATTCTCCTAAGTAGACTAGAATGTTATTAAGATATACTATAATATAGTTACCTAGCATCCCCCCTAAAGCACTATTAATATACCTCTAAAAGGTTATAGGAGCGCTTACTAACCTAAATAGGTATACTAACTACTTAAATAATCTAAATCTTATATAGAAGGCTATCTAGTGCTCCTTACCCTTAGTAATTTATATTTAATAGAACACTATATATATATTAAGCTTTATAAACTACCTTACCCTAGATAAGGAATATAGTATCTCCTTTACTAGAGGTAGGGGGTACCTATCTTATTCTATAATCTTATTAAGGGTGTAGTAGTTTATATAGAACCTCTAACTACCTCCTAGCTTCTTTACTAGTAATACTAGTGCTACTACTAATAATAAGCTTACCTAAATCTAGCCCTTATCTATTAAGTTAGTTACCTATTTCTAGATTTCTAGTAAATATTCCTAAGGTATATTATAAAGAGGCACCTAAGGAAGCTCTAGCTTGTTCCCCTCTAAATCCTATCTAAGCTAAATATAGTAGTCTAACTTACCTTAGTGTAGTAATAGGGTATTTACGTTACTCTTAAGAAATAAATCCTTATAGTTCTATAATACCTCTAGTAATAATATAAGAAGGTCTTTCTCTATAGCCTTTAGTATAGTATTAATTTATAAAATTAATATAATTTCCTATAAGCTTATAGTGTATAGCTAAATATACTTTTTTTACCTCTTTAACCTATAAACTATTCCTATAAATATAGACCCTAAGATAGATACTATAGGATTATCTACCCTCCTATTAGCTATAACCTATATAAGTAAGTTATTAGCTAACCTAATGTATAACTAGCACTAGGCTATATCTAGTTTAATCTTATATTATACTATCTATAGTATACTAAGAATAAGTTACTATATTAAGCCTAGGATTCTATATACTATTACTAGTGTCTCCTATTTATCTAAATTAACCTAGAAATAGATAATATATAAAATATATAATTATTTTTATAACTCTTTCTTCCCCCTTATTTTATACTAACTACTATATAAACTAACCTCTTAGTTATAAAAGGGAGGTATTCTAGATAAAGTTTCTAGATAAGGTATTTACTTATAGTAGCATAGTAGTTATACCCTATATTAACTTAAGTATCTATAAAGGTAGTCTTATTAATTAAAGTAAAAACTAAAAATAGTAAGAAATTTATATTACTCTAAATCTCCTTAAAAACCTTATTAGTAATAACTATATACTATAAAGCCCCCTTATACCTTCTTTCCCTAACCCTATTTAAATAACTTAATAAAGGGGTTACTCTTTTCCTAAATCCTCTAAGGACTCTATACTAGAGTTATTAGTAATAATACCTATTTTTATATTATATACCCTAACTAATATTTTCTTTTATAGATAAATAGTAAGGTAAAGGGGGTAGGTAAAGGTAAAGTACTTAGAGAATATATACTATAAGCATTACCCCTTATTATAGTATATATTAATTATATCCTATATAACCTAATCCGCGCGTTTTCCCTCTCTATTACCTTACCTATAGTGTTTTATAGATTTCCTAGAGCCCTACTAGGTCCCTATTATACCTATAGCCTATATATCTATTATAGGTATATCCCTATCCTACTCCTTAGCTTTATATAGGTTAGGTACCTAAGTGCCCTATTTCTATATCTAGTGCTTTTTCTCTAACTAATATAATTTAATATCTAGGGTAATACTATAGAACTATACTACTATAGCTATATAATTAGCCTAGGGTATATCCTACCTTATACTATAATTATATATTTATTTATTTAGTAATATATATAACTTTAATAACTTTACTATATTATCCTAATCTAGCCCCCTTACTAATACTAGCTTTTATTTAAAGTAAATATAGAAATTACTAAACTATTTATTTTATTACTATATTAACTAGTTAAGCTTTATAATAGCTAATTCCTAATAATAAGGGTTATTAAATATTTCCCCTAAGTAACTAAGGAACTCCTTTAGATTCTAGTTAAGTAAGTGCCTTTTTTTAAAATATAGTGCTACCTTAGCTTAGACCTTAGGTAATAGGTTCTAATATATAAAACACTACTAATCCTAGTTATCTCTAATAAATACCTTATTAGTAAGTAACTTATAAGATATTAGGCCTCTCTATATTATAAATAGGACCCTATTACTATTAAATAGGGGTCCTATAGGTATAGGCTTATGCTTAGGTTACTATATAATATCTTATTTATTCTTAAGGTAAGTAATTTATTAGGCCTATATTATAATCTATTCCTAAAGCATTAATAACTTATTAGTAACTATTCTCTCTAGTAGTAATAGTGTTTCTACTAGAGATACTCCTACTTATTACTATATTCCTATTTCTATAGTAAAGAATAATATATATAATAAACTAGCCTTATAATAACTATATATAAGTATTTAAAGTAAGAATATTATTCTTATAGAAGAAGAAAGAAACTATACTAGTAGTTATATAAAACCTAGATTTATAGCGGCTTATACGCGGTCTATATATAGTCTATACCTAAGCCCTAACCTTACCGCGTGCTATCCGCGTGCAAGCCAGAACCGAACTTAACCCGAGCTCGCAGCTCGAGTCTATAACAGTTTACCCCTTTAGTTTAGCTAGTGTGCTTATAACCTTTTAATACTATATTAATAAGTCCTTAGGGAATATACTAGAGGACTTTATTATAGTATATTTAGATAATATTTTAGTTTACTTAGGAGGCTTAAGAAAGGATTATATAGCTAAGGTTTACTTAATATTAGGCTACCTAAAGGCTATAGGGTTATACCTTAACCTTAATAAGTTAGTATTTACTATAAAGGAGATCTAGTACTTAGGGTATATTATTATAGTAGGATAATCTATTTATTCTAATCTAGTAAAGGTTTTAGCTATAAGGAAATAAGTAGCCCTTATAAGATTATAGGGGGTATAGAGTTTCTTAGCTTTATAAACTTTTACTATAACTTTATTAGGGACTTTTTAGAACTAGTAGTCTCTCTAATCTAACTTACTAAGAGAAATATCCCCTTTTAATAAGGACCTAAGGAGAATAAGGCTTTTAAAAGACTTAAGGATACCTTTATTTTATATTTAGTATTAGTATAATAGGACTTAGATTACCTTATAGTAATAAAGGTAAACTATTTAGGTATTACCTTAGGAAGTTATCTCTTATAGTAAGGACTAAATAATATTTTATACCTAGTTACTTACTATTTTACTAGCCTTATAGCTATATAAAGAAACTATATAATCTATAATAAGAAGTTACTAGCTATTATATTATACCTTAAGGTATAGTTAGCGGAGTTATAAGGTATTTCCTAGCTTTTTATAATTTATATAGACTATAAGAACCTAGAATACTTTATAACCCCTTATCTAATATTAGAATAGTAGGCTTAGTAAGTAGATATACTTATACTATTTAACTTCTATCTTTATTATAAACCTAGTATATAGGCTTAATACTTAGATACTCTTTCTTAAAGGGAATAGAATTAGATAAGAGAGACCTTAAAGATAGGATATATTTTATAGCCTCTTATTATTATAAAACTCTTACTATTACTAAGGGGTTGCTAAGAAGTATTACTACTAATAAGGAAAGTTCTCTTTACCTCTAAATATTTATAATTACTTTAGGACTAGGCTATTACCTTAGATCTTACTTATTATATCTAGTTAAGGGCTATCTAGGAGAGAGCCTAGAAGTTTTCCCCTAAGGCTTAGATAAGGGAGTAAGTTATAAATTATTCTATAAGTACTTATAAAGTACTTTAGTTCTAAGGCTATACCTAGGTCTTTATATAAAAGCCCCTAATAATAACCCTTATATAATAATACTATTACTTACTAGCTATAGGATACCTAGGCTATAATACTATATTTTAGATTCTTTAGTAATAATTTTATTAAAATAGAATATTATAGGATATTATAAGGTTTATTTAAAACTACTACTACTTTAGTAATTATAAGAGTTAGCTTTACTACTAGGGGTTACTAAAGCCTTTACTAATCCTAGACTAGTTTTAGTTATAAATCTCTATTAATTTTATAATAAACTTACTACTATTTTCTCTAAAGAGGCCTTAATTCCTTATAGTAATTATAGATAGGCTTTTAAAGTTTATTTAGCTAGAAGCTATAACCTTTATTAAGGCTAAGGAGTATATAAAATAATTTAAGGTAGTTTAGTAAAGGTTTTAGAGGTTTTTATAGTTTATTATTATAGATTAGGGCTTAGACTAGTTAGGTAAGTTCTAGATACCCTTATACTCCTTAGTAGGTATAGATTAGTTACTCTTTATATTTTATTACCTATAGATAAATAGTAGTATAAAATAAGTAAACTAGGAAGTATAAGTAATATTATAGGTAGCTATCTCCTTTTTATAGTTTAATTAGCCTAAATACCTTACTACTTACTAACTTATAATAAATAATAGGCTTTTCTTAGTTACTAGGGTAAGCCTAAACTAGTTACTTAATAGTTATAACCTTAAACCTATTTAGTTATAGCCTAATTTATATATTTTATTAATAACCCTAAAGGGAAAGGCTATTTATTTTCTTAACTATCTCTAGGAGGGTACTTTTCTAGCTTAGGCTATAATTACCTATATATAATAGTAATAATAGAATACTATATTATTATTAAGGTACTTAGTAAAATATTTTTAGGTTAAGAATAAGGTATAGCTTTTACTAAGGAATATTAAGATAAACTAGCCCTTATAGAAACTAGACTAAGTAGCTATAAAATATATAGTAATAGAGGTATTATTACTACTTATAGTTTAACTAGATATACTAAGGGGTATATACCTTATTTTTTATATTAACCTTATTAAATAAGTAATAAAAAACTCTCTTCTAAGCTAAGTATTATAAGACTCTTACCTAGGCCTAAAATAAGTATTAGTAAAAGATAATAATAAACTTATTAAGAAGTACTAGGTAAAATAAATTCTAGTAGTATAGAACACACTAGAATATAGAAGGAGATATAATATATTAGTTAAGTAAATAAGTTACTTATAACTAATATAAGAATTACTAAAGAGTATAGTAAAGATATAGGCTTTTAATAAGTTTAAAGTAAAATAAGGGAATATATAATTTAATAATAAACTAAATTAAATTTACAAAACTTATTTACTTATTAATAGCTTTTGTTGGATACACCAAGGTGCCTGCGCAGGTAGCAGAGATATTTCCGTATATTGAAGTCGATGATAGTTATGATTGATTACGAAGAGAAGAGAGAAGAGAGGGAAATCTAGCTATAGGAAAAAGTAGGTAAAACCTAGAAGTAAGGTAGAAAAGGGGGTAGCAAAGGATGTAGCTAATTGTAACGCGTGCATCCGCTTAGTAACCTACTAAACCTATAATTTAGTCTAGTCTTTAGCTATAATTAAGCTAATAAAAATCTAGAGGAATTAATACTAGTAGTCTCTCTTTTTCTCCTATAGCTAAAGGAGCCTAAAAACGTAATAAAAATTAAATTAAAGGAAAGTATATATAAGTAAATCCCTTAATAGGAATCTAAGGCCCTAATTAGCTTAGTTAGTATTAGTTAATTTAATTAATCTAATCATAATAAATTCTCCCCTTTACCTCTATTAATCTCCTCCTTATAATAGTTATAAAGGTCTTTAAACCTAGCCTTCTACCTAGATTATTAATTCGTTTAAATTAATTAACATTATAAGCGCCTGGTTTAGCAATGCCTTTATTATCGCGTTAGCCAGGTTATTGCTGCTGTTAATCTATTAGACTTTGTAGATCTCTTGCCTCTTGTATAATTAATAAAGAGCTATAATGTTAATTATAAGTCTCTTCTCTTTTGTTATGCCTAGCTTAATAAGGCATTTATATAATAAAAATAAGTTAGTATATAAAATTATTAGAATTTAAGGTATCTTTAAATAGTCTGTAATCTAGTTAAGGGTTATAGATATTATGTACGTAATATTAGCGCCTTAAACTATACTATATAATTTAGAGGTAAGCGCGCTATATATAACTTGCTTACTCTTTATTAAAGAATATGTAATAATATTCCCTTTTATAGTAAAGGTATTATTATCCTTCTTTTCTTTGTTACTAATTATAATTACATATCTAATCTACAAACTTAGGTCCTTATTATTTATAAGTAATCTATCTATAAATACAAAGAGCTTTGCCTCTTTAAGGGTTAAAGGGATGTAGCGTAATCTATATTACTAGTTCTTAATCTACTACTTAAGGCGTTTATTTAGGTATATAATATCTTTAGTAGCTAGTTCTTAGTGTTAAGCTATAATTAATAGATTATAGGAAGCTTTAGGCTAATAGATAGTTATAATATAGCTTCCTTATGCTCTCTGTTCTACGTATTCTTACTTTGCTATTAGAGATTAAGGATTAATTTTCTTAATTTTCTAACTTTAGCCCTTCTAGGTTAAGATTAATAAGTTATTAGTGTTTTAAGTTAAGATATAGCTATTAAATATAAGGGGATTCCTAGTTAATAATTGCTACTTCTCTTTAGCTATAAAGTTAGCCTTCTAGAGCTCTTTTTCTTCTTTAGTAAAGAAGTTATTATTACTTAGACCTAGTGTATTATCTATTTATATCCTAATAATCCTAAAGAGGTTCTTATTATTCAGAGCTATAATTAACAAACAAGGGTTATATATTAATATTATTATATTAAGATTGTCCCTATAGTAACGAAAATACGTAGCCTACTAGTGCGTTCTAGCCTCTGTAATGCTATAGAGGGGCTTAATTACTTCTATCACCATGCCTTCTAAAAAGAGGTGCCTAATCTATTCTAGTAATCTTACGATAATTAGCCTTATGAGTTCTATTTATAACTATATATACGCTTAAATAATATTGTAAATCTAGAGCTAAATCCCTTTTTACTTTAAAGAAGGAGTAATTACTATAATTAACCGCTAGCTTGCTTATTAGATTATTAGCGATTACGTTAGAATAAACTCCTTCTCCTTATTATTATAGCCTTATATAATAAGGTAGGATTTCTTGTATAGTAAGTTCGTTCCCTTGCCTTTAATCTCTCTAACTATATAAGAATTAAAGATCTAATAGCTACTATGCTTTATTAGGTTAAACTTTGTGAATCTAAATATATTATAAGCTTATAGGGTATTAATCTTAGCCTAGTCTAAGGCCTTAAAAGGCTTTCCTAGGGTTATAATCTTCCTTTCTTAGTAGAGTTAGAGAGCAAGGTTCTAGTTAGCTAATTCCTTTGCTATAAGGAATGCTTTATTTAGTATCCCTCTAGCTAATATTTCCTTAATTAATACCTCTTCTTAATCTTTATTAATAATAATAAAGCATTCTATAGTCCTTACTATCTTAAGATAGCCTGCTACGTAGTTATTACTATTATAGCCCCCTGCGGGAGCTATCCTTACTCCCTTAAGATAAGCTATAGATTTAACTCTATAGCTTTATATAGGGGCTGCTTTAGCCTTAATAGCCTTTGTAAACCCTTCTATGCCTTAGTTAATATAGAATTAAACTATAAGGGTTTTCTATAGCCTCCCTTACTTCCTCCTTACTAGCACTAGTAGCTTTTCTTTTTCTTCTACTTCTACCCTAGCTTTTACTAAGGTAGGAGTATCTCCCTTAGTAGTAGTAGTTACTAGTATAAGTAGCTTCTCTCCCCCTATATCTTAGGGTTTTATCTCCTAGGGTCCTAGCCCCTTTATAATATATAGGTCCTTATAGTAAGGCTTTACTACTATAAAGCAGAACTTTACTAGGCTATAGGGTATCTTAACTATATAGGTCTCCCTATTAGTGGTAATTAGCTTATAAAGGCTATACTAGCTACCCTTCTCCCTTTATATATATATATTAGCCTATAAAGGTAGCTAATATATAGGTATTATATTAGGGCTATTCTAGGTGCTAAGGGCATTATAGACTTACTATAAGGCTAGGTAGTAGCGCACTTTATTAGTGGCTTTCTAAATTACTTTAGTGTATTAAATAATAGAGATACTTAGTAGTAACTTATCTATTATCTATAGGTAGGCTCTAAAGACTAGTAGGGTTAGTACTAGACTATTAGGGCTTACTAAGTTATTAACTACTTTAATAGCTATTTAGAGACATTACTCTAGCGTAATCTCTACGCTAATTAAATCCATAATAATATTATAAGCCTAGCGTAAAGGTCTATAATATCTCTTAACCTTTCTAATGCTATTATAGGCTTTAATTAGTATCTTATTAATATTAATTAATATTAAACGTGTGTAATACTTAAATTTAGCGGAGGAGAAGTTATTACTAGCATTATAAATAATCTAATCTAGCGGTCCTAGATATGTATTAATCTAGTACTCTCTAATAGTGTCCTAGATATCTTAAGCCTTCTATTTCCTAGGATTAAGGAATTAGGCTACTTAGAATAATATTACTAAGTTAATAATATAAAGGACTAGTTAGTTATTAATTTACATAATATTAATAATAATCTTATAGTTAAAGTTATAGTTATCCTTAATTATAAACTTAAACTAGCTAGGAGCTTTTCTATTTATCTAATAATAGTAATAGACTTTAGTTAACTTCTTAATTACCTAGCGTTTAATATTATAACTAGCTTATTAGAGAATCTTAGTTAGTTATTAAATAGAAAGATAACTAAAATAGCAATGTAATTAATAGATCTCCCCTTCTAAAAGGTAGAAGGTAACTATTTCTTTTACCTCTAGTAACCACTAAGGGTGTCCCTATTATTATACTATAGGCATAGTCTTATTACCTTAAATAAGGACATTTATAAGGTTATTAATCTTTACCTATATCTTATTTATATCTATAATAGAGAAGAGAAAAGGGGTTACTATGTTAAGAACATAGAACTTAAGGTTACTAAGCTCTATAGGCACGTAGAGAATGCCTTCTATAGTTACTAATCTAGCACTAAACTTAATAGTCTATAGATTATAGGGGATTATCTTTAATAAGGGCATTAATCTTATTAGAGCTCTTACTTATGCCTACCCTATAGTTAACTTACCTAAAGCGCTAGTATTAGGTATAATACCTCTAAAGACCTCTTTAGAATAGCGCTCTTTAGAGATATAATATATTAAACCTTATTAGATTCTTATAGTTTATATAGCTCTTACTTAAGGAGGGTATGCTTAAAGGCTTAATTATTAAGGGTAGCAAGGACTTTAGCATTAATAAGGTTATTATTAGTCTCTCTTCTAGAGTAAAAGAATTATATAATGCTTAAGTGTGCTATAGACTATAGTTCTTCTATATTATTATTATTATTATCTTAGGCCTCTATGTAGGCTATAAGATATTACTCCTATTCCTAGTTAGGGCCCTTATTAGGCTTATTATTATCTAGTCCCTTATAAGAGGTAAGGAATACCTAGAATCTCTTTTTAGAAGGGGGTAAATAATATGTTTTACTAGTAAACTAGTAGTCTTTCTCCTTCTAATATTCTTTAGTAAAGTAGTTAAAAGACTAGTAGCTACTCTTACTATATATAAAGTAGCGTTTAGGGCTATACCTTAGGCTCTTCCTATAATAGCTTCCTTTACTATATAGGCATTACCTATATTAATAATTAGTAAATATTACCTCTAGGGAGTCTTCTTCTTAGGACTAAAGGTATTAAGTAAGCCTCCTGCCTAACTCTATAATTATAATTACCTTATAAAGGTCTCTAGTAAGACTTTTAAAGCCTAGGGAGTGTATATACTCTACTATCTAATATTTAGGTACTCTAGCTATAGCATTTAATATCTACTTATAGAGTTTAGTATTTACTATATTAGAAGGGTATAGGCCTCTATAGATCTTCTTAAGAGTTAATAATATAATTTTAAGGCATTCTAGCTTAGTCTTATCTAGGTTCTTAGTAATTATACTATTTAATATTATATTACTCTATTAGTAGTAATAGAACTACTAATTACTTTCTGTCTTAAAGTGTTAATAGATATAGTTAATTATCTCCTTATATATAAGGTTTTATTTAAAGAGATAATTAAGGTAGTATTATTTAGTATTATTTATTAGGATAATAGAAAAAGCCTTCTAATAATACGTTTAAGGAAGATTAATCCTATTACACTTATTTTTAAAGAGCGTGATCTTAGGCATAAGGAAATTATATAGCTTCCTAGTGTAATAATTACTATCCTTATATATCTTTATAAGTTCTAAGATCTTCTTTATAATCTAGTCCTTAGAAGGGAATTACTATATAAGTAAAATAGTTTATTATAGATAAAGGTCCTTAGGTTAAAGCAATTAATATAATAGAGATTGCTATAGAGGTTAAGATAGTTAAGGGGGTTAAGGGAGCCTCTTAGATAATAGAAAGGGCTAAACTTAAGGTTAAGGGGGCCTCTTAGATAATTAAGAGAGCTAAACCTCTAGTAGTTAAGGAGACTATAGTCTCTCCTTAGGCTATAATGTTCTTATTAGTTACATAACCACTTCTCCTAGCGCTATTATAATTAGCAATCCCTAGCCTTATCTTATAATAATACTATATTCTTATAGGGAATTCTATAACTCTCTAATAATATCTCTATTAGCTATTATAAAGGTTTCTATATTCTATCCTTTAAAGTCTTCTTAGAATAATTCCTAAAGGTTATTATCTCTCTAGTCCTAATACTTACTAAGGTTAATAAACCTTATAATATAGTTATTAAGCTTAGATAGTGTAGTAGCATAAGGGTTTACCTAAATCTATTCTTCCTAATCTCTTATAAGGGCATGTAAAAGAGGTTATAGATATAATAGTAACTCGCCCTTATTAGGTCTATTAAGGGTAATTACTAGGATTTAGGAGAGCTTACTATTACTAGAAGATTAAGAAGCTTCTCCTTCTCCTAGTAATAGTCTAGGTAACTATATATTATTAGTAGTAGCTTAGGCCTTCCCTCTTATTATTAGTCCACTAGGATCTATTATATTAACTAAGGTATTTAGCCTTTACTTTACATTACTTATTCTAAAGTTCTAGTCCTTCTTATATAGAAAGAGCTAAAGAGAAGTATAATTATAGTATACTTCTTCCCCTTTATAATTTAGGAAGTAAGGAAAAAATAGGAAGCTAGAAAAATAGCTAAAATTATAAAATTAATAGAAGTTATAAAAGCAATAGGAATAATAAAAGTAATAGGAAAAATAAATTAATAGAAGTAATAAAAGTAATAGTAAAAAGGATAGGAAGTAGCGTTCCCTTGTTTTTATAAAAAACATAGAAAGACTATTTAGCTATAAATCCCTTATATATACGCAGCTACTAAACCACCTAGCTAACAGGTATAGAGCAAATTACTTCTAGAGAGGAAGGAAAGAAGCTATAGATTAAATAGAAGGAAGGAATATATAGGGAGAGGTTATAGGTAAGTTAGCTAGCTTAGCTAAGGTTATTTAACGTTAGGTTTAAAGTAAATTTAGTTATTTAGTTAAGTTTTCTTATAGTAGGTTTAGAATTAGTCTCTCTATTAAAGATAAAGATAATAATAGAAAAAGTTAATCCTAGGGTTTATAATAGACATAGAATTAGTTATTCTATTAAAGATAAATATAATAATAGAAGGATTAGTCCCTTAGAAGCCTAATAAGTCTATAACTAGAATTTAAGTCTCTTTCTTTAGCATACTCTTATAGCCATACCCCTATTCCTAAAAGTCTAAATAATAGAAAAATAACTATAGTATTTATAGAAATATCTCTTCTTATAATACCTAACTTATCTATAGTTATAGTTAACCACTAATTAGTGTTAGATACACTAAGATACCTACATAGGTAGTAGAGATATTTCTATATATTAAAGTTAATAATAGTTATAATTAATTATAAAGAGAAGAGAGAAGAGAGGGAAATCTAGCTATAGGAAAAAGTAGGTAAAACCTGGAAGTAAGGCAGAAAAGGGGGTGGCAAAGGATGTAGCCAATCGCAACGCGTGCATCCGCTCGGTGACCTACTGGACCTACAATTTAGTCCGGTCTTTGGCCATGATTGAGCCGATGAAGATCCGGAGGAATCAACAGCTTTAGTAATATAGGTATACCCTTAGTATTACCTACTTTAATTTATATTATTTAATAAACTATATTATATATTTCTAATATATTACTAGATAAGCTTATATTAATAGTATTAAGCTATATAGTATAGTAGTTTAATTCTAACTTACTTATAAGTAACTTAAGGGCTACTTTACCTAATAATTATTGCTACTTACTCTAAATAATACTTAGATTTTAGATAGTATAGTTAGATTAATAATAAGGGGGATTAAAATAAATATATAAAGGTAGAGTATTATTTTTAGAATAATTACTAGCCCTAAATAGAGAATAAGTAAGTCTAGTAGTATATAAAGTATAGTAATTAATAAGGTTTAACCTAGAAAAGAGATAAGAATATTATTAGTAATAATAAGAAGGTAATTTATTACTTACCTTAATATATTAGCTATAATAGGTATTACTATAGTAATAAGAGAAAAGTATTTTAACTATAGCTTTATATAAGTTATTTATACTTAAGATAAGCTACTAATTCTACTAGAAGAGTATACTAATAACTTACTATATAGTATTCCTATACTATATTTACCTATAGGGCTAAATATAATATATAAAACTACCTTAAGTCTAGTTATATTTACTATAGGTATATTAATAGATAAAGAGGGCCTAAGGGTAGATTAAACTAGCGCTAAATTAAACTATACTTAGTTTAAAAGTATAGTTTACTTATTTATAAGTAAGTAGAATTTCTAGGATAATATTAGTATTTTCTTTTTAGTAGTTTTAGTCTTCTTAACTCTAGGTATAATAATATACTTTTCTATTATAATTTTAGCTTCTAGGTTTTTAAGGGTATATTAGGGTCTAGGGTTAGTAAATAAGTACTTAGTAAGTAATATATAGGTAATATAATTATCATAATAAGGAGAATAACCCCTCCTAAGTACGAGGTAAAACTGCTTAAATTAAAGCTCTATATTTTTTAACATCTTTTCTAGATATCTAGCCTCTTTTACTAGTTTCTTATTTCCCTTCTTCTTCTTACTTTTCTTAAATTCCTTAATATTTCCTTCTATTTTCTTAATTTCCTTTTAATTAGGATTTTCCTTAGCTTTTTAGATAGCCCTTAGGTTCTATAGCCTAGTGGTTATAGCCCTTAGCTTTTAGTTACCCTTAGCTATACTATAGGTTAATTAGTTAGGGGTAAATTAGTTAATTAGTTATATAAGACTTACCTAGTAGTAACGGATTAAATTAGAGGTAAGTTAGAATAAGTTATGTTTAAGTAAGTATAAGTTATAAGGTATAAGATAGAAGAGTGTATAGAGAGTGGGAATAAATATAGTTATAGAGAAAGGGGAAATTACATTAATTTATACTATAAGTAAAACTTAAACGAATTTAAGTTTAACTATATTTACAAACTATAACTCTTATGCTAATATAGCTATAAAGTTTATTATAAACTTTAATCTAACCTTATAGCCCCCCCTTATATTTATAACCTTAAAGCTTATTTCTATTAGGGTTTTATTTATTACTATAGTTAAGATTACTTATAAGTTAATTATTAAACTAGCTAGGTATTACTAGTTATTATTATTATCTTATTATATTAGATGTATTAGTCACAACTAATTCCCCCTTAAAAAATTTAAAAATCAATAAGGAGAATAAGACTTACTACTTTTAGTAAGGTAATATTCTATTATACTAGTAGTAAAGGAATACTTAATATATAGCCTATAAAGGCACTAAACTACTATAAGGGTAGTAAACTACTTATTATCTAAGTTTTCTTTTATAAGAAACTTACTAATAGCTTAAACTAGAGTTATTATAAGTATAGGGAGAATAGCTATCTAGCTAGAGAGTAAAGCACTAGATTTATAAGGAGAGTAAGGTATATTTAGTATAAGTTTAATTAGATAATAAGGTAATATATAATAGATTAAGATAGGAAAGTATAATAAAATTATAGTATTTTAGGAAAGATAGTTATATAAGAAAAGTAAGGATATATTATAGAAATAAATAAAATATTTATATAGGGGATTATACTTATATTAGAAGAGTTATATATAGGTAGGAGGTAGGGCTAGTATTATTATAATAATAATAAGGGAGTAAGTAGGGAATAATAGAAATAATAAGGGGGCTAGGTAAAATATAATATATACCCTACCTATAATTAGCTAATAATAATATAGGATATAATATATACCCTACCCTATAATAGTTTATTAGTAAGAATAGATATTATATATATTAATTATAATACTAAGGAAGTAATATAAGTAAGTATATTAGGGAAAGAGAACTATAATTAATAGGGGCGCTTAGGGTATATATAAAGGGCTTAGGCTTTACCTAAGTATTAGTATAGTATAGGTAGGGAGGAAGATAATAGGGGATAGTAAGGGTATAAAAAGGGGGCTAATATAAGACACATAGGGGATATAAGGGGGAAAGGAAGGTTAGCTACCTAGTTCTTCTTTCCTTCTTTCCTTAAGTTTCTTAATATCATATTAACGCCCTATCACAGTCACCTAGGGGCCAGTCCATAACACTTAGTATATCTTATTAGTATCTTTAACTTTAATAAGTCCTAGAATTAGGGTTTTTTACTAGGTAACTTCTCCCTAGGGGTGCCTTATAGTTACCTTTATTATATTTACTATATTTACTTTTCTAATCTTTATTACTAGGTTTGTAATAAAGGTATACTCTATTAGGAATCCCTTAATAATAATACTAAGTATATAGTAGTAAATAGTTACTTCTAGGCTAAATATTTTAGTAATCTATTTCTAGTTATCTCTATATTATATAGTATTTTCTTTAAAGGTAATAATTATATCTACTAGGGAGTTTTCTTATAGCTATTACTAAGGCTTACCTAGTAGCTTTATTTATAGCTATAACTATATCTTTAGTACCTCTAGACTAGAGTAATTCCTATATAGTATTTCCTTTTATAAGTACTTCTCTATACTATCTTCTAGGGACTTAGAGAGAGAGAGGGTTAGTATTTAGTTATTTTAGTACTAGGCTAGCTATAATATTTACCTATATTAGGGAGTTATTTTCTTTAGCTTTTTCTTTAATAGCTTCCTTAATAGCTATTTTTAGGGCTTCTTTAGTAGTATAAATATTTCTATTATTAGTATTTATTATTTTTACTTTAGCTTAGGTATAGCTTACTACCTAGTAAGCTATAGCTATAGTAATATACTATACTTAGGTAACTTTATTACTTAGGATAAGGCTAGTAATCTTATTATAATATTTTATATTATCTAGGTATTTAAAATAGTTCTAGTTTACTATTAGGTTATCTTTACCTCTCTAGATATTAAACTATCCTATTTTTATATTTAAGTAGTAGTTACTCTAAGCTAACCCCCTAATCCTATATTAATTATTATTAGTATTTTATTTACACTCTTTCTACTAGCTTTATTATAATATAATATTATAGGGAGGGAGAAATAATAATAAGGATTTTAAATATTAGTATAACCTATATTTTAGAGGCATTTCTAAACCTTTAGGTTAGTGCGAAAAGTTATACGAAGGTTTTTAAACTAAATATTTGATAAATAAGATAGTAAAAAGAAAAAACTAGATAGTAATAATTATAATCTAGTATTATATAGTAATAAACCTAGATATAGTATAGATATTACTATTACTAGCACTATAATACTAATTAAATAATACTATAGTTATTAGATATACTAAGGTGCCTGCGTAGGTAGCAGAGATAATACCGTAATATTAAAGTCAATAATAGCTATGATTAATATAAAGAGAAGAGAGAAGAGAGGGAAATCTAGCTATAGGAAAAGGTAGGTAAAACCTAGAAGTAAGGCAGAAAAGGGAATAGTAAAGGATATAGCTAATTATAATATGTGTATCTATTTAGTAACCCTACTAGACCTATAATTAGTCTAGTCTTTAGCTATAATTAAGCTAATAAAGATCTAGAGGAATTAACACTAGTAGTCTCTCTTTTTCTTATAGCTAAAGGAGCCTAAAAATGTAATAAAAATTAAATTAAAGGAAAGTGTATATAAGTAAATCCTTTAATAGGAATCTAGAGCCCTAATTAGCTTAGTTAGCATTAGTTAATTTAATTA
This sequence comes from Epichloe bromicola, assembly GCA_023658445.1. NCBI lineage: Eukaryota > Fungi > Ascomycota > Sordariomycetes > Hypocreales > Clavicipitaceae > Epichloe > Epichloe bromicola. The sequence goes on from CP098268.1 coordinate 5,997,586, forward strand.
ATCTAATTGTAATGAATTCTCCCCTTTACCTCTATTAATCTCCTCCTTATAATATATATAAAGGTCTCCTAACCTAGCCTTCTACCTAGATTGTTAATTTATTTAAATTAATAAAGGTTATAAGCGCTTAGTTTAGTAATGCCTTTATTATTATATTAGCTAGATTATCGCCGCTATTAGTCTACCTAACCTTATAGATCTCTTGCCTCTTATATAATTAATAAAGAGCTATAATGTTAATTATAAGTCTTTTCTCTTTTATTATGCCTAGCTTAATAAGGCATTTATATAATAAGAATAAGTTAGTATATATGATTATAGGAATTTAAGGCATCTTTAATTAGTCTATATGTGATATTCTAGGCTTTGCCTAGACCTAGTAATATAGGTTTTAATTGCATAAGTTAATAATAACTTATACAATACGTATTCTTTTGTATTTTCTATAGCGTAATAGAATTAGGGTTACACCTATATAGTGGCGTAGGCACCTGCGATTAGCCCTAGGGCTAGACTATAACATTTATATAAGTTACCTAAGGTCTTAGGTTTAAACTAGCTACGTGCAGGGCAGCTATAATAGGGTTGTATTCCTAGGCTTATAGGGGAAAAGAGTAGGTCCCTAGGGGATATGTGGTATTACTAGCTTATAAGGGGTTGTTTAGTAAGGAAGGTTACCTAGGGAAAGGGCCTATGTGATATTCTAGGCTTTACCTAGACATAGTAATATAGGTATTAATTACATAAGTTAATAATAACTTATACAATATATATTCTTTTGCATTTTCTATGGCGTAATAGAATTAGGGTTACACCCACATAGTGGCGCAGGCACCCGCGATTAGCCCTAGGGCTAGACTATAACACTATGATCTAATTAAGGGTTGTAGATATTGCGTATGTAATATTAGTGCCTTAAACTATGCTGTATAATTTAGAGGTAAGCGTGCTATATATAACTTACTTGCTCTTTATTAAGCTATACATAATAATGTTCCCTCTTACGATAAAGGTGTTATTATCCTTCTTTTCCTTATTACTAATTATAATCATATACCTAATTTATAAGCTTAGGTCCTTATTGTTTATAAGCAATCTATCTATAAATATAAAGAGCTTTGCCTCTTTAAGGGTTAAAGGAATATAGTGTAATTTATATTACTAGTTTTTAATTTACTACTTAAGGTGTTTATTTAGGTATATAATATCTTTAGTAGCTAGTTCTTAGTGTTAAGCTATAATTAATAGATTATATAAAGCTTCTAGTTCGTAGATAGCTATAATATAGCTTCCCTATACTCTCTATTCTATGTATTCTTACTTTACTATTAGAGATTAAGGATTAACTTCCTTAATCTTCTAACTTTAGCCCTTCTAGGTTAAGATTAATATATTATTAGTATTCTAAGTTAAGATATAGCTATTAAATATAAGGGGATTCCTAGTTAAAAATTACTACTTCTCTTTAGCTATAAAGTTAGCCTTCTAGAGCTTTTTTTCTTCTTTAGTAAAGAAGTTATTATTACTTAGACCTAGTGTATTATTTATTTATATCCTAATAATCCTAAAGAGATTCTTATTATTTAGAGCTATAATTAATAAATAAGGGTTATATATTAATATTATTATATTAAGGTTATCCCTATAATAATAAAAGTATATAGCTTACTAGTAAGTTCTAGCCTTTATAATACTATAAAGAGGTTTAATTACTTTTATTATAGTGCCTTCTAGAAAGAGATACCTAATCTATTCTAGTAATCTTATAATAATTAGCCTTATAAGTTCTATTTATAATTATATATAAGCTTAAATAATATTATAAATTTAGAGCTAAATCCCTTTTTACTTTAAAGAAAAAGTAATTACTATAATTAACCACTAGCTTTCCCGCTAGATTATTAGTAATTATATTAGAATAAACTCCTTCTCCTTATTATTATAGCCTTATATAATAAGGTAGGATTTCTTATATAGTAAGTTTATTCCCTTACCTTTAATCTCTCTAACTATATAAGAATAAAAGATCCTATAGCTACTATACTTTATTAGGTTAAACTTTATAAATCTAAATATATTATAAGCTTATAGGGTATTAATCTTAGCTTAGTTAAAGTGCTTAAAGGGCTTTCCTAGGGTTATAATCTTTCCCTCTTAGTAAAGTTAAAGGGTAAGGTTTTAGTTAGCTAATTCCTTTACTATAAGGAATACTTTATTTAGTATCTCTCTAGCTAATATCTCCTTAATTAATACCTTTTCTTAATCTTTATTAATAATAATAAAGTATTCTATAGTCCTTACTATCTTAAGATAGCCTACTATATAGCTATTACTATTATAGCCCCCTATAGGAGCTATTCTTATTCTCTTAAGATAAGCTATAGAGTTTCTAACTATATAGCTTTATATAGAGGT